>JAWZYU010000029.1:15617500-16818416 GCA_038380435.1 Ryuthela nishihirai | reverse complement strand
GTAAAAAAAAACTGACAGCAAAGATTAATTAAAACACAAATAGTAACTCTTTTACGACGAAGAGTTTACTTAAATAAATATAATTTTTCAAAGCTTTTGTAATGATTTAGTTTTCACAGCTTTGGAGAAAAGAGTTAGAAATAGCGTAACAAGGTCTCCAATTTATTGTTCCAGCTTCAGTTTTCTTTGCATATTAAGCGAATGATACGGAAAATAAAAATTTAGTGCTGTTGATTGGGTTTTTCAATATACACTGTTTTCCGTAAATTAAGGAAAAAAATGAGAAAAATCGCGATAATTCGCGAAGAAACTGTACGATTCTCACCAAACTTGTTCATGTAACCAGTAGCGTAATGCCGAGCGAGCATATCGTATGCAAATTAGTCTAGGCTGCGTCAATTTATGTAATCGAATAGCGGCATAAAAATGGGTGTTTTGGAGTGGATCGTTTTTTGTGTTGTAAATGTGAGTAAAGAAATTCGAAACAGCTATTTTGTAGGAATGACATCGAGACATCATTTGCCAAATGAACTCCGGTGGAGAGCTATTGGCCGGCTCAAAACAGGCCAAAGTCAGTTGGACGTGGTACGATGGCTGAATATGAGTCTTTCTGTGGCCCATGGATTGTGGAATCAATTTCTTAGCCCGGATTCCATGTCTCGGAGGCGTAGCAGAAGAAGGGCTAGAGTTACAACCGCTGTAAAAAATCGATATCTGCGATTAACAGCACGAAGGAGCAAGTCTACTTCCTCTTAGCTACGATCCTCTCTTCCAGCAGCCACTGGGAGGATTATCAGTTGCTACTGTGAGTAGAAGGCTTCATGAGGGAGGTCTTTTAGAAGGCCAGTAATTTGTATACCCCTCACGTCACGTCACAGGAGACAGCGGTTGAATTGGGCACGCACGCATGTTAACTGGACAGAAGAGCAATAAAGATCCATACTCTTCAGAGATGAAACCAGATATTGATTGCAGAGTGATTCCGGACATCGTTAGATATAGAGAGAATGAGACTCGCTATCATCCCAGTAACATCCGTCAAAGAGTACGGTAGCGTGTGTGTTTGGAGTGGCATTTCCTTATGTGGATGCACAAATGTATTAACGTTGACGAGTGGGAACCTGAATGTTCAAAGGCATAGGCAAAGGCATCTTGGACCATTATGCACATCCTTACGCTGGTGCAATAGGTGAAACATTCATCTTACAAGACGACAACGCTCGTTCACACAGAGCTGGACTAATGGAACAATACCTTCAAAAGGAGACCATTATGTGCATGGAGTGGTCAGCTCGATCTCCCGACCTAAATCCGATTGAAGATGTGTGGGATGCTCTAGGGAGACGTGTTGCTGCTATCAACCCGCCACCTGAAACAAAGTGAGAGCTTATTACTACTTTAAAAGAATAATGGGCGTTACTCCCTACTAAGCTGATTCACAACATCATAAACATCATAGAACATCGCTGTCGTTCCTGCATTGCTGTAAGGGGTGACCACACTCCTTATTAAAGAACTTTGCCCATTGCATTCTGAGACCTCATTTTTAGACAAGTTCCTGTAAGTGTCATTTTTTGACGAAAAATATTTCTAGTGTAAAATATTTTATGCCATTCTGAAAAAAGCATTATAATTCATGTTTTCATCAAATTTCATTAAAATCATTCATATAGTTTTTTGTTTATCATACTTTTTCTGAGTTTTCCTTAACTTATGGAAGCCAGTGTGTTTCAAGAGATAGTTTTCAGCAAAATGCATACATTCAAAATCCTCATGAAGCCATGGCTATGGAGGTCCAACTAGACTGTGTAATTTTGTTCTTCAGACACGTTTGTACTAAGCTGCTGCATTTAGGTACGGTAGAGCAGAATTCTAGCTAGGTCCTGTTTGACATGATTAAAGTCATTAATGACATGTCTTAAGTCCTTAAATTAAGTTTATTTAATCTCTTTCTTGTATGTCAAAATGATTTATTGTTTGTGATTAGGGCTCTTCTCCTTATAACAAACTTTATTTACAGTTTCATTTTTTGTGTTACAAATACTCTTAAGCTATATTAATGATTATTCATTTCCTATTAACCGGTCATTATTATAGCAATGGTTAGTAAAAATAAAACGTGTGGAAAAATTAAAAAATAAGTTTTGAAAGACGAGAAAAACATTAAAATTTTTAACTCCCATTTTAAACCAGACTGTTACATTAAGGTAAATTTATCAAAAAAGTTTAGGTATATGTATATTTAAAAAATAAAGGTGGAAAGTTTACATTGTAATAGAAATCCAATCTCTTACTTTTTACTTTTTTCCGACTCGAATGAGTTATCCCCCCCACCACTTTACTGTTTTCTAAATCCTGGCCTGTATCATACATATGATTCATTTGCTTCACATTTATGAATGTGGCTCCTATTTGATTAATGAGTCTGATACTATTCGTCTAATGCCAACTGGTCCAATGTCGATTGATCCAATGCCAATTCGTCTAACAGGACGATTCGTCCAAAGGGTAATTGGTCCAAAGAGATGATTGGTCCAATGGAACAGGTCGTCCAAAGCCGATTCGTCTAATGAGACAATTCGTCCAGTGAGACAACTCGTCCAAAGCCCGATTCGTCTAATAAGACAATTGGTCCAGTGAGACAACTCGTCCAAAGCCCGATTCGTCTAATGAGACATTTCGTCCAAAGAGACATTTCGTCCAAAGAGACAACTCGTCCAAAGCCCAATTCATCTAATGAGACAATTCGTTCAATGGGACAACTCGTCCAAAGCTCTTTCGTTCGAAAGTGCAATAGCCAATGACGATAATATGTTATTAAGGCTGGATCAGGGGCGGGGTGTGTGTGCTGAGAATTCTAAGAAGGGTAAGAGATAGGTAAAATTGCTAAACTTATATGTATATCAGACCTTTTTCAAGACATTTTTAAAGACCTCTAAAACGGATAGGAAAATATTTTACTGCAATGGAAATCCAGGCTCTTAATAACCCTCACATTCCCTTTATTTTGTTCTAGATGTGGACTTGATGTTATATTTCATGGGCATTATTGTGAATCAAGAACTTACTTTTTTGCATTTGTTTTTAACACATTTTCTTGAAAGCAAAACTTGCTAATTTTATCTCTCCGATCGTCCGTTCATCTGTCTCTGCATTCAATATCTCTGGAACCAGTCAATCGATTTCTATATTTCTTGCGTTGGATGGGGGAAAACTCTCATTTTCCAGGCAGATGTTTTTATATCTGTCTGTCTATGCATACAATATCTCGGCAACGAATAAACCGATTTCGTTATACCTTTTACATTCAATAGAAAAAAAGGATTTAAATTTGCACGCGCATATTTTTGGTTATCCATATAGTTTTCAGTTTGGACTATTAGAAGGGAAATATGTCAAGGAAACGTGTCCTTTCTTCTGCATTGGAGAATAAAAATTTCACTTTTTTTGAGTCAAGCATATTTTTTTTTTCATTTCCTCATAAAATCGCAACTATTTTTTATGCTTTTTAAATGAACTTGAAACTTTTGCAAAACGAATATGCAAATATACTAAACGAATTTAAAAACACGCTGTGGAATGAAAAAAACCACACAGTTTTTATAAATGTGCTCTACGATATTACTAATTGTTATCTTGATAAGGAAATCAGAGGACGTTACGATTAATATGGTTTTCGAATGTATTTATGCAGACAGATGGAGGAACTGTCAGACTTGGCGATAACATTAGCAGCGCTTGCTTCAAATAAAAATGTGTGTAAAAAATAGAAAAAAATAAATAAATTCTTGATTCTTAATAATATCCATGAAATATAATATTCAGCCCAGATTTTGATAAAATTTAACCTGTTTTTTTTCTCAGCTTCAACCCCTATTATAACTAAATGAAAAGACTGCTAAATATATTATTTCTACATAGATAAAAAAAATACTCCCTCTCAAGTGGCAAACATTTTAAACGGTACATTTTGACGAATTTTTTTCTTTCATGTATGCGCAAAGTTTGTTCTTTCAACAAAGAAACATAATTCTTTCAATATGTTCATTTCTCAGTTCATTTCATGCTCTCTGAGTTGGAAGCGGACTGCTTTGTTGAGAAGTGCATTACCGAGATTAAAATAAACGAAAAGCAAATAACAGCCATGAAACATTTGTATGCAATTTTGCAGTTGTTTTGAAAGTTTCATGCAATGGATCAAACTTGCTCGAAGTGGATTATTGAAATGAAATTAGAGAAAAATTAAGGAGGGAAAACAAACAACATCAATAATTCCAGAAACTGCTAACTGCAAATTTTAATTATTAATATTATTAGTTTTATTCATCATGTCTTATTCTCCTACGTACGGTTGATAAACTGCAAATTGAATTCCGTAAGGTAATAATGATGACAAAGTAATGCAATGTCTTAAAATTATAGTATGATCATAAATTATGACTAATGACCAGAGTATATGCAAAATACATATACATATAAGGAATTATTTATATCCTTTGGCAATAGATGGATTGTTTGCTTACATGAACGGCACCTTTAGATATCGGTTGTAAACGAATCATTTAATTCTGCCAATTATGCCATTTTATGAATCAGTATTGGAAGAAATGGTATTGAATGAATCATACCATTGCACGAATCGGTATTGGACTAATCTTACCATTGGACGAATCGGTATTGGACTAATCTTACCATTGAACGAATCGGTATTGGACTAATCTTACCATTGGACGAATCGGTAGTGGACGAATCTTACCATTGGACGAATCGGTATTGGACGAATCTTACCATTGGACGAATCGGTATTGGACTAATCTTACCATTGGACGAATCGGTATTGGACTAATCTTACCATTGGACGAATAGTCGATTGGTAAGATTTGTCCAATCGGCATTGGACCAAACGGCATTAATAATATCGCAAGAACCTCATTTTGTCAGATCTATTATAAATTATCTCTAGATAACAATTTTTCCATTTCTGAACACATAGATTAGGTCACCGTTAGAGCAAAAACCTGATCTCATTTGACTTTAAACACCAGGTCGGATATAAAATTTTGTCAATTTTTCCAAATATGTGACCGATATAACGGTCAGGATTAGCGCTCTCACTCACTCGCAATCAGCTATATATTATCGATGAGAATATTACATAGAATCAATTGAAACTGAACACTCTGGACACCTTAAAGAACACGCTGCTTTGTCTTGAAGGAAGCTTTAAACTGTAATACTGCTAATTGTACAGTAGAACCCCTTTCCTACCCAACTCTGAGAGTTTAGATTTTTGTGACCTGGTTATTTCTTTTCTTCAATATTATCTTTAACAATTTCGGACAATGTGGTGATCCCTCTACACTAAACCATTTAAAGATCAAGGCATTCCCTGCTACCTTTTTACGATATTTCGTGTATATATTTGACACTGACCGATTAAAAAAAAGGCATTCGTCTCACCTGCTGAGAATCGCAATATGTACCGGAATATTTTTGCATGACATGTAATGGATTTGAGATGACAGGCGTTGCAAAGAAGCACATTATGTCTGATAAAAATTCCAATGCAATATGTATATAAACACAAATATAATCTTGCTTTTCATTTGTTTTGGATATTACGAAATATCATTCGCCATGCGGTATAAGAATATATGTTTACATCAGACGCACGAAAGCTGGTTCAATCACTTTCAACCGCTTGCATTTTCAATTGAACGCACCGTAATTGAATTTGCTTCCCTGAATTTCAGGAAAACTCGCTCTTTATTCGTCCTGAACTTCCCTACGCTTCCTTCTTTGCTAACGCTTTACGTTATTCTCGATAAAACTTTGGTGGTAGTCACCGAAGGCTATTAGTATTATTGCTTTCGATTCTGGGCGTTCACGTATTTAGAGATAAAAAACCCATTTGATACGTTACACAAGTTGTTTTTCGAAACGACTATGCAAAATCAGAAGTCAAGAAAAACCAGTAACAGAGCATTTTGCCAGCGTTTTCTTGATCCCAAAAACTGCCATCAAAAATGGCACGGAATATTTTAAGAGGAAAACCTCAAATAACTGTTACAAATCAATAAAATTGAGATGGAACTAAGAGCTTGCCATGGTCCAAAACATCTGTCGCCATATTTACCGCCAAGTCAAAGGCAAAAGAGAAGCAAAAAAAAAGAAAAAAAGTTTGGCTTTATTCATCTTCGACTACTTCGGATTGAATTTCTTGTTTCTCTCAGTATTTGGAAGTAAAATTTCGGTTCCTTATTCCTATGCGAAGATGGTGATATCTGCATCATGCAAAACTAGAAAACCGGATTGAAGAAGGAAAAAAATATTTCCGAATTCTAAGATTTCACCTTTATTATATATTGCAGTTGGATATTTATATATCAATACTGAATTGTCACAGTCTGCATCTTTTGTAGATAATAAGCCAAACTTTTAATCAACTTCACTTTTCCGTTGTAAAAGAATCGTGAAAAGTCGAAAAATTAATTAGAGGACTAAAATGACGTCCTTTTCACTGTAAAATTTTAACTGTTGTTGCTGCTGCTGTGGATACATATTATGAAAAGCTTACAGGTAGTATAAAAATATTATTTGGTGGTCTTTCAAATAAGAAGCAGATGTTTGCTGCATCAAAAGCTATTATTATTGATCGGAAACAAATGTTGATGAAAATACTTCGCGACATGGGTGTCTGCAGGGTGGTCTTAACCTTCCTAAAAATATATTTTTTTAAAAGTTACACTTTGCTCATTCTTTATATTGCTCTATAATTGCTATTTTTCTGGTAACAAATAGAGTTAAAAAAGACACTAGATTTGATTAAACGTATTCTAAAATTATTATATTTTCTAACATTATCTAAAACTTGCAACGGTGCTCTTTGGGAGATTCTTCCTCGCTGGATAGGGAAATTTCTGCGGAAGCCACTGTTTGGCTTTTGGGTTCTTTTACCTCTGAGCGGCACTTTTTTGCACACCATGGGTTAAATGGCCAGGTCACAAGGACCCCCGAAAGCTCAGAGAAGGTTGGGGGAGGTGACTCACTGGAACATCTGTTAGGAGACAGATGGTAGCCTCACGCCAAGACCATCCAGCGTGTTCTTTAACGTGCACAGGGTATGGCTCTCCCGCACACGTGACCACGGCTTAACGTCCCATCCGACGAACGAGGGCCTTTCCAAGCCCATCGGTGTCCCCTACTGACCGTGGGCAAGGCGGGGAGTTTTGCGGAGATAAATCTCAACGCTGACCCAGCTGGGACTCGAACCTGGGAACTGCAGATTACGAGCCTGGCATGCTACCGACTGAGTCAACCCCGCCCCTCACTGTTTGACGATATTAGAGATAAAACAATCAAAAAACGCGATAAAACTGACCGCTAATACGAATTATATAAACTATCGGATTCAGAGGAAGAAATACGCATTTTATAAAAACACCAAAGAAAGGCACACATTCTGCAGAAAGGGTGAAAACGTTTTTGGACATCGGGACGAATAGAAAAATATTATGTTTGTTGGGGAGCCAATAATTGGGTGGGGAGTGCAATAAAAAGAACATAAAATTTTGCAACTTTGCATATTATGATTTACTTCGTCTATATAGGCACAAAAATAAGAAAAAATTAAATATTAATATAAAGTTTATTTTAGTATAAAAAACTGAAATCGACTTGTGCAAGCAATATATGAAGGATGGGATTGGATAGATTCCAAAACTGAGCTGCTCAACATTCCTCTTCAAATAGCTTATAGTTAGTTGTATGACGTTATTTAATTATCCGTATTTCTTCTTGTTAGAACACCATTTACAGCCAGATGAAGAAATTATTTTATTTTACAATCTTCACGTGGCCCGAATGGAATTGTTAAAAGGGGCAGGTTTGGTTACGCCTGTCTTCCGCCTGCCGTATCATATTAAAAGTATTTCTTCGAAAGAAAATTAACAATATTTCTTGATTGGCTGCACGAATATTAAAAATATTTCTTCATCTTCTGTAAGAATATTAACAATTTAGGTTTCCTGCGATACAGGAAAAAACATCTCTGTGGTAATCTCTGTGTTGAAAGATCTTGCATTCTTCTGTTTCTAATATTTTTGTGTATAACACAAATGAGATAAAACTTTACAAAACCATAACAAAGACAAAAAACGTTTCCACAGTGTTGATTTAATTAGCGGAATTCATGTTTTAATTAAATAATCTTTGTTTCTGGAACTAGTGGAATAAAAACAACGATTGCAAGAGCTATTTCATAACAGAGTGAATCAAAAAAAAATTCTTTCTGGTGGCAGAAAAATTACTGAACCTAGGCACTAATAACAAGAGCATATGTTGCAGCACTGAATTTTTTTTTCCTTCTTTTTAAAGTCAACTTGAAGTTAAAAATATGCCAAGAAAAAAAAACGCTGTAGTGGAGTAACACATGCCATTAGGAAATCGCGTTTGATCTAATTTCGCACTCTTAGGTCTTAGAACAGATAAAACTACCAAAGTGCGCAGGCTCGCAGACAGTGTTTCCCAGGCATTGGAAGCGTCGGAAAATGCTTGGCTCTGTTTGAATCCCACGATGCACGGTTTTTAACTCAATAAATATGGAAAGCTAACGTTGGGGCACCATTCATCTTTTCCCTTTTTCTTAAAGCTGAGCCATCTGCGTTGAAACTTCCGAGACTCATGCATTTTTCATTAACATTAACTGCCCGAGTAAGATTTTGAGGAGAAGCGTTGCTAACTGAGCAGCTTTCTTTTATTTCTTTTTGTGTGTCGAAATGGTCGAAAACGTTAGCGTAAACCGACGATGGGATGTCGGATTAGGTTTAATATTTCTTTTTTCAAGCTGGTGGACATTACCGCTCGGCAGAAGCTGCGATGGACTTTAAACTCGAAGGAATTGCCAATTGGTTTCGATTCTTGGCTTTCTGACTGATGATCTTCGTTTCAAAAGTGGCTGTTTTGCTTTGCAAATTGTCTCTGGAATAAAATCAGATAGGGAGCAGCTTCGAGTGTGATTGATACATTAAAAAAGAAATCTTCGTTAATTTCTCTTTAATACGCATTAATTTCTCCTGTTTATTCTAATGACTTCAGAATAACAATGAGGGTAATTAGTGAAAAATAAGATAGTTCTAATGGGTTTATTAGAACGAAGGCCAAAAGAAATGTTCATGATTTTCCGTTTTGATTGATGACTCTAGCTGAAATAATTCTCAATGCGCTTATTAATAAGAACAAAACTCCTAAGTTGCCCATTTGCCCTGTATGTGTGACGTGAGTCTATCAGCATAATATGACAGAGAAGCAAATTTGTGGGAAAGCAAAGCCGAAGTAGATTACAAATATGTAGATATAAAAGAGCATATATTTTATTAATGATTTCGAGGGGTATTGTGTTGTTTTACCTCTGAGCGGCACTTTTTTGCACACAATGCGCTAAATGACCAGGTCACAAGAACCCCGAGGGGTCAAAGAAGGTTTGGGGTGGGGACCACTATTTTGTCAGGAAGTCGTTTGACTTATTGATCTCAAGGTTCCGATGTCCAAGAACCCAAAGCAAAGTAATTGAAGAAGGCCGGAGCGTTGCTGTTGAAGAGAATGGTGAAGATCAAAAATAGCCGTATGTGATTTTGTCGATATGCTATTAGGTGCTATGAGCTCCGATTTGGAATCGGATAATAGGAGAAAATGATTATTTTCTTGAATATTAGAGCTGGAGCTTCAGCTGAGAATATGAATGTTCCTGCTGGTAATTTTTCACATATGAAGATTGCGCGTGAAGGGCAGGCTATGCTGATTCCATCGATCATCGTCTGCCCTTCATTGCATCATAAAACGAAAATGGCCAGAAGATGTATGAATCGGAACTCATGGATCAGTATCAAAAAAATACACAGATTTTTAGTATCAAAAAACATTTTTTTAGTATCAAAAAACATTTTTTTTTAGTATCAAAAAACATTTTTTTAGTATCAAAAAGATGCTGACCCATGAATTCCGATCCAGACAGCTTCCGGCCATTTTTGTTTTAATTCCGAGTATCAACTGTTTATTAATTAGTTAGTTTTAATTCAGAGTGATCATATAATGTCAGTAGGCTGTGAAGATAGCTGTTGAAAGCTGAGAGAGTCGGTAAGAATTTTGTATGGCGGAATAGCTGGCAGTTGTCTGATTTAAGGAGAATGATTGATATTTAATGATTCCAATCGAACATGTGTTAACAGTGAGAAGGGTTTTTCCTCCTGATTCCAGCGATGAAACTGTAGAAATTGTGGATGACGGCAGATTGTTCATAGATCCGATGGTAACGGTGATCCTTTATTTTGCTCTTATCAGATATAAGGGGGGCGGGGGTGGCTCAGTCGGTAGCGCGCCAGGCTCGTAATCTGTAGTTCCCAGGTTCGAGTCCCAGCTGGGTTAGCGTTGACATTTATCTCCGCAAAATTCACCGCCCTGCCCACGGTCAGTAGGGGACACCGATGGGCTTGGAAAGGCCGCCGTCCGTCGGATGGGACGTTAAGCCGTGGCCTCGTGTGCGGGAGAGCCATACCCTGCGCACGTTAAAGAACACGCTGGATGGCCTTGACAGGAGGCTACCATCTGTCTCCCAACATCATTTCCAGTGGGTCCCCTCCCCCAACCTTCTCTGAGCCTTCGGGGTCCATTTGACCTGGCCATTTAGCCCATGGTGTGCAAAAAAGTGCCGCTCAGAGGTAAAACAACCCAACCCAACTCAGATATAAGACGAGCTAATGAAGGGAGGGCAAATGTTACCGTCTCAGCATAAAGAAGAGGTAAAGGTATAGCTTTGGGTAGGCGAGTCGCTGATGATAGAGCTGCCTGATAAACAGGAGAAACGAGAGACCAGTAAGAGGTCGGAATTGAGGTAAGAAGGGGAGCACTGTATGTTACCGCTGATCTGATGGTTGCTGTTATTAATAGCATTAAGTTGTGTCTATTAAGATCATTTTTGGAGAAGCTAGATTTCTGATGATATTAAGCAGATGAAGGCTTTTATTTTTTATGTTAACAAAATGTTGCTTCAGTGTTCCTTGACTTGGAAAGTAAATCCTAAAATCTTCAGCATAGACACCCATGAAATGATATCTAATCCAAGCAGAAGGTTATCAGGGTAACATTGTGACGTCGAATGATAATCAATGCATCACTCTTTGGTGGTGATAATTTTAAGTCCCATTCTTTTGTCCATTGTAAAATGTTATTTAACGTCTTCTGACTGGCTTTAAGTAAATTTTCAAGGTTTGAACTGGGACCAAAAATAGTAATGTCGTCAGCATAGACTGCTATTTTATATGGTGTTTGGATATCTGTGTAATATACCTAATATAGATATTAAATAGAAAAGGTGATAGAATACACCCTGGGGAAGGCCAGAGTGTTTCTCTATACTTGAAGAAAGGATGTTTCTAGATCCAAGATAGTTTTTAAGCCATGTCAATAGTTTGTCGTGAAATCCAAGAGCTTTTAGTTTATATAGTAGAACTTCTACATTTATAGAATCATACGCATGAGAAATGTCCAGTTTTATTACAGTATAATACTATCGTCGTTTTATTGTTTGTCTGATCATAAGATGAATAGGTCCCAGTACATGTAGCATGTTTTTATGTGGAACAAATCCATGAACAATTTCTGGGTATACCAAGTAACAGGTGATGATCCAATGGAACAGTACCAGATTAACCTTTCCAATATTTTAGCAAGGTGTGACAGTAGAGCAATTGGACGATAAGCTGTTACAGTGTTCTGTTGATGTCCCAATTTCAGAATAGGAATGTTTAATGCTGTTTTCCACGTTTTGGGAATAGTATCCGATGACCATATCTTGTTATAGAGGTGAAATAGATTCTTGAAAGGTTGTTCTGGGAGATGTTTTATAGTTTCAATTGAGAATTCATCAGCTCCTTTCGCTGAATTTCTTTGGGTATTAACTGCTCGACGGGGTTCTGTTAAAGAAAATTCTTCGTCGAGAATGCTGGCACAATTCATAGATAGCGGAGAAAGGGAACCAGATATTTTGCCGAATTTATGTCGAGTGAAATGCTTTACAAATAGTTCTGATTTTTCCTTTGGGATCAGTGCTTGACGTTTGTCCAACCATTATGACTAGTGACGAAGAAATATTTTCTGATATGTGATTTTCGAAAATTTCGATATAGTCGAAAAAGATCAGGTGGTGAGCTAACTTGTTGACAAGTTTTTGTCCAATATTTTATTCTTTCATCCTTTATTGCACGTTTGAGAGCAGCGCTAGCTACTTAATATTCTATCCAATAATCTCTTTGTAATGTTCTTCAGGCAGTGTTAAATGCACGGCGTTTAAGTTGAAGTGCTTGCCTCCAAGGAGCTGTCCACCATGGGAGTGAACATTTGACTGGTAGCTGGTATGTTCAAGTGTATTTATTTAAAGCTGTCGCTAATGTTGTGAGGAAATCTTCATATGGAAGATTTTCAGAATTAAACTGATTGTATAGATATTCGGAGAATTGATATATTTTTGTATGGTAAATAAGCTTGTAACTGAGAAAAAGCGATTATTTCCAGTTCGTAGATCTAGTAAAATTCGGTTGTGATCGCTTCCCCAAACTGGTGAAATGGGTTTGCCAGGAACATGTGTCATAGTAATATGGAGTACAGAATGACAAGTCAATAGCTGATCCATTGAAGGTGGCAAAACATGTAGACGATCCATTATTTAATAAACACCAGTTATTTTTGAGTAGCTATTCACTAATCTTTTCACCTGATGTTGATGTTGAAGAGGAACCCCATTTAGGGTGACGAGAGTTGAAATCACCAACGATAAAATCTATATTGTAAGTAGTTGATATAATAAGGTCAAGAGCTCTGACAGCATCTTGTTCATTATTAGGATTATAGCAATTTGCTGTTATGATATCTTTATCTGGTAGAGAAATAGAAATTATTTGGATTTCAGTATATACTTTGTCCACATTCGATGTAATTGGTAGAAGTTTGCATGGTATATCTTTCCGTACTGCAGAGAGAATTCCTCCTCTTCTCTCTCCTGCACGATCATTTTGAAAAATCATATAGTTTTGTAGATAGAAATGAAAATATGGTTGTAGCCAAGTCTCTTGCAAACAAATTACAGTTGGAGTATGTGTATCTAGTAGCACACGTAACAGTTTATCAATGGAACAAATACTGCCAAGATTCCATTAAAATATTCCTGAAAACATGTAAAGAAAAAATTTAGGAAGCTTTCTAGAAAATAAAAAAAAACTACTAAAATTCAGTTTTTCAGTCAGAGCGAGATCTCGATTTTTTTTATTCTTGAATAGAGTTATGACTCTTCCTGGATGAAATGTATATCAGGTTTAAGTGAGACATCCATTGCTTCGAGCTTGTCTTCGTAGGTGTTGATGTACTGCTGGAATACTTAGAAGTAGTTTTAAATTGGGAATTGGTTATGAGTCTGATTGGTTGAAGAATAGTGTAAGATGTCTATGAACACTGTTGAATCACAGTTCTCGAGGTTGAATTTCTGCTAAGGTGTTTGTTTTGGAGATTTGAGGGACAGCTATTCCTCCTGTTTGTGAAAATTATGAGTTGCTGTAGATAGTAGTTCCGTGAAACGAAGTTCTAGTTTCTCCAATGCTTCTGAGACATAATCAATGATGGTTCTCTGGAAGTTAGTGAGATAATTATCCAAGAATCGCTTCGAATACTCTGGATTCGCATATTAAGATTTTGTAAATGATGCATAGGTAGGTTCTGTGGAAGGTAGTTTAGGACGTGCCCCTTGATAAGAAACGTGATGTACACATTTATATCTTAAGATATCATTTTCTTTAATCCAATGAGCACACATCTTTTCATTTGCCGTATGATTCCCTAAGTAGAGGCAGCAGGAAGGAGTAGCACTTGTATACACAGATGCTGCATGCTCGGCTCCACATTGACTGTAGGGCTGTTTGCTACGGCAATGATGGTATGGCCAAAAGGCGTTGGTAGTGACTACAATTTCTAGGTTTATCAACAAAGATAGAGTTTTCTGAAGTTGCCACCATACACGAACGTCTTTTGGACGATGAAGTCCTATAACAGTCACAAGAACAACAGATGTAGGGGGTGGCTCAGTCGGTAGCGCTGCTTGCTCGTAATCTGTAGTTTCTAGGTTCGAGTCCCAGCTGGGTCAGCGTTGAGATTTATCTCCGCAAAATTCCCCGCCCTGCCCACGGTCAGTAGGGGACACCGATGGGCTTGGAAAGGCCGCCGTCCGTCGGATGAGACGTTAAGCCGTGGCCCGTGTGCGGGATAGACATACCCTGTGCACGTTAAAGAACACGCTGGATGGCCTTGACGGGAGGCTACCACCTGTCTCCCAACAGCTTTTCCAGTGGGTCCCCTCCCCCATCCTTCTCTGAGCCTTCGGGGTCCATGTGACCTGGCCATTTAGCCCATGGTGTGCAAAAAAGTGCCGCTCAGAGGTAAAACAACCCAACAACCCAAAAATAGATGTAGGAATCGTATCAGAACCTTCACGACGTGAGAACGGACGTAAGTGCAAAATAATGAGTTTATTTCATTGAAGTTCATTGCGCAATTCTTCCATTGCGACATCAATGTATTTGTCATATAGTACAAAGCGAATTAATAAAGTATCAGTAAGTAAAGTGGCTGTTACTTCGGCTGAGATTAGATCTGTAATGTGAAGTATGTCAAACGCACAAGAAGCTGAAGCAGTGTGTACAATAAGATTATTATTTCTTGCGAGGCGAAGAGAAGTAATGACTTCTGGAATTTTCAGTCATGTAGATAAAGCTATATTTAATGCTTGAGGCTTAATAGCTTAAATGGGATGACTTTTCCCTTTCAGTAACACGGCGAAATTTCTAATTCCAAAGTCTGTAGCAAACGGAAAATTTCTTCATCCTGGAGGAAAATTGACCCTCATGCAAATGGTGCATTTATAGAAGGAGGTACCTCAGTAACTCTATACCTCTTTGAATCACTTGGTGGTTTTGCCATTGCTTAGAGAACCACGTTTTATTTCATTTTAGTGAATAAAATGTTTATATGAACTTTTCACAAATGAAGTGGAAAGCTTGCACTTGAAATAAATGTCTATGCTGACGATAGATAAATTTAAATACCAAATATCACTCAGTCCAATGACACTGCAATCAGTCCTATGGTTCTGAAAAAACAGTTCGCTTCTAGTTCACTACAATTTAAATTAAAATAATTTCGAAATAAAATGCATGGCCGGATGCAGCAGATGTAGCTCAGGACAGATATGCTTGGAGAATTAAACTGTGCGGTCTGGTTGGACCTCCGTAGCCTAATGGCTGCTTGAGGATGATGATGATAAAAATAAAGTACGAAACTCCTACGAATTCAAAGATTGAAAGCATATACTTTGATTTTGGAGTTCCTGAAGAGGACACACTATTGGAATTTAATATAAAAAAAAAGAGAAAAAAAAAAGCACAAAAAGAAAAAATGGGGAAAAAAAATTGATAAAAAAAGGAAAGAAAGAAAAAATTATTAAAAAAAAACACACAAAAAAAGCAAAAAGTTTAAAAAAAAAGAAGGGGAGGAAAATTCCCTTCAAGAAAAAAAAAAAGAAGAAAATATATAGAAAAGAAAAAAAAATTAATTAAAAAAATTATTTTTTTAATCTTTCTATTTTGAAAGGGAGAGAGAGAAAGGAGAGGAGTTTCAATTTTTCTAATTGGGAAAGTCTGTAGAAGGAGTTCCCATTACAGAGTAACGTAAAATAAATAAATAAATAATCTTACGAATTCAAAGCTGATGAAACAGGTGCATTCCGTAAACAGATCCACAGAGCACCGCCACCCTCAGTTGTTTGAGGTTTGTAGAGGTTGACTTTCTTTTTTCTATAGTGCTGTTTCTTTATAAGTATTTCTTCGTCATCGCTATCCTTGCTTAGGTTATTTGGCGGCCCTGTAATATAATACTTTTTCTAAAATTAAGTGTTTTTTCTAGGGTTCTACATTTTAGACATCCACATCGCGGTTGAATGTCGATGAAGTGTGATGTTGAGACTCAAAGCTAGATCCATTTCTGTCTCTAAATAATTATTTTTTCATCGGCGTGTGTGGGTAAATTAATATATGACGAGGGTAGGAAACGCTAAAATTCATTAATATACATAACATAGAACAATAATATAATTTAAACTTGAAGTAATATTGATACAAGTCAAGAGGCCAGTTATGGTTAAAGGTCTAATTTATTTGCAAGGTAGTTTTTTCAATAATAATAAAAGTATTATCGTAAAAAAAAACACTTATAAAATACGCAATAATGGTTTCTTAAAGTACAGAATACAAAATATTTCGAACGTAAACTTTCTTAAATATTTTTTCCCTCTCTATGGTTAACTTCAGGGTTTTTTTAATTTATGAACAGACCACCAAAGCTAGTAGTTTACCTGCAGATTGCGACGACAGAACAAACGACTACGCCATATTCGGAGTCGAAACTGGACTCCGCCAGCTGCAATATTTCCACGTACCAACGCAATACCAGTGATTCACCGAGACGGCATACCCACCACAATCGAATAAATATTTCTCATGCCAGATGGAATCCCTATAAAGATAAGCTGAAAAATAGTAGGACGATTTAAAGAAGCAAAATTTTTGTCTTTGTATTTTGAGAAATTAATATTATTTATGGAGGTGGGGGGCATTCCACTCCTCCCCGACTTTCTTGAGAATGCTGATAAGACTAATAAAGGTAAAAATAGCAAACGTATAAATTTTTCATTCATTTTTCAAGAAATATGTTAAACGTCTCTAAATCCGAGGGGAAAATATACTGTAATGGAAATCCAGCTCTTCCCTCCAAATTTTGGCTTTTTTCCCGCTCGATTGAGTTCCCCTCCCTCTTCATTATATTTTTTTTATATATCTGTGACTCTTACTGAATACAACTATTATTTGCATCAATATTATTCAGCCTGCTATTTAAACAATTTTTAATATTCGCATCGAAATATAAATCAACTTTTTATTGTTATCTTATGCATTTTCATTTCATTTGTGTACTCGCATATTTATGATTTCAGATATTACCAATCTCACCAAAAATTTTGGTTTGCGAAAAATTTCAGTTTAGAAAAAGGTTTTGCGGCTGAAAGTGACGGAAGAACAACGATCCAAAGGAAGACTGGTGGATTTGCTCGGTCAGTAGCGAATCAAAGGGCGGGCCGCTAAACTCCCTCCGTACCCTCGGTCAGAAAAAGGTCGCATATGGACTTTGGATCTAGATGTGAGACTTCCATCTGTTACCGAATAGCTGTCTAGTTAGTCCCTGTCATTCTCTGAGCCTTTGGGGTCTTTGTGACCTGGTCATGTAGCCCATTGTATGTAAAACATGCCGCCCAGTGGTATAACAACCCAACTGTCAGAAAGTTTTATTTCTGTCTTAGTAGTATTGTTTTTATTTTTTTTGCAGATTTCAAAAATTGAAATATGACAAATAGTGTGATCTGAAATTTAGCTCAAGCAAAGTGTGATTTTCTTTCCACTTTTTAGGAAAGGCTATTTTTACTTTATCATATTATTAAAATATGATGTGAAAAATTCTCCCACCTAAAAACGCTTTTTCATAATTGCTTCGGAAGAGCATAAATATGTTTTCAGAATATTTAAGAGTAGTAGTAGTAGTCTTTGTTTCCATTCATATTACATATCATACAATATAACTATTTACAAGGATTTTTTTGGAAATACGCAATACCACAAAAGTTCAAAGATTGGCACATGGCGAGGCAGTAGGTTAAAAACACATAAATAAATATTATAAGCAACATTTTTAATATATTACAAAATTAATTCTTTCTATCATGATCATATCAATAGCGTAGAAAGCAACAGATTTAATTAAAAAACTGTAATTGCAACAATTATTTCATTTCAAATTTTAACGTATTAAAAAGAGATCAAAAGAAAGAAGAAAAATATTAAATAATTAGAAATTAGGAGCAGTCTCCCTAATTTTAAAGAATGTTTTCTATATACTCGAAATCATAAATCCAATTTTTTATTTCTCTTGAAACCGTATTAAAATTTGTTTCATCTTTTATAATTTTCTGGTAAACTATTGAATATTTTTGGCGCCAAATAAATGTAATGTTTTTGCGTGATGGTTTTCCTTGGAAGTAATAGTTGCCCAAATTAAGAAAAAAAAAAGAATACATATTTTATCTTTGAAAATATGGCGTTGTTAAACACAAAAGCAAAATATTAGGTCTCCAACTTTAGGATCAAAGAGAACAATAAGTTACAGTTAATGTAATAATAAAATTAGAAGTTTGAGACATACTGTACATTTAGCTCCAACATGATACATTATTTGTGTGATTCGCAAAAAGGGGATTTTGGCTTCAATTCGAATAATTTTACGTTTTCAAATTCTCTGAATCCATCAGATGGTATGTTGCATCGTTGTTCAGTGTTCACGTTAAATAACATCGAGCACGAACTGCACGTGATGTTTCCATTTGTCTCTTAACAATTCCCTTGTTGATCTAATTTCAATATTCAAAACTGTTCTTTGGAGCAGTCTTTCCAGACTTTTTGTCTGGAAAATATTATAAAAATTTATAAAATTTTTAATGATATTATAAAAAATTTTCTTGAGCCACCCCTTAATTTCTGAAACCAAACATTTACCTCTGCCACACAAAATACTAAAACGACAGTTTTGTATCAGTTTTCTGTTAAAGCTTTAAGTAAAGCACGCTCGACAGATTTTGACAGGAAAAAAGCATAAAATATGTTCTGAACAGAAAGAAGTCACTCAGTAAATGTAGACTTGCTATCTCGGTATCTCACGTGACTGATTCAAAACCTTAGGAAATAGAACGGAGAACTGTTATTTTGGATTTTAGCAGAATTCTATCGACTTAAGTGAGGAGGAAGTATAGTCGCTCAAAAAATTATCCGAATACTATGGTTGATTACAGAATTCAGAAAAAATATCTGGCAGCGATTTTTTTTAGAAATTAGTGATCTGGCAACCTTCGTGTCACGTGATTACAGAATTCAGGAAATATATCTGGAGCGTGTACAACAACTGTACACGCTCCAGTTACCGTTCACAGCAAACTGGAGCGTGTGCAGTTACTGCACACGCTCCAGTTTGCTGTGAACGGTAACTGCACAGGCTCAATATTTCCGTGAGTGAGCCCACACGATCTAGTATCAAAATAATATGACCACCTACAGTCGCTCAAAAAAGTATCCGAACACTATGGTTGATTACAGAATTCAGAAAAAATATCTGGAAACGATTTCTTTTTAGAAATTAGTGATCTGGCAACCTTCGTGTCACGAATATGTAGCTTTCGAGGCTCCTAATCTCATGTTCTTAGGTTCGAGTCTAAATTTTTCCTGAGTTGAGTATTTCTTCTCTAATGCTCATTTTGCCCTTAGCAAGAAAGGGAACTAAGTGGACTTGAAAAGACCGTCATCATTCGGATAAGGACGTTAAGCCATGGTCCGCGTGCATGAGAGCCACATCCTGTGTAGTTTAAAGAACACTCTGGATGATCTTGATTGGAGACTACCATCTGTCTCGTAATAAGTACAGTGGAACCTCTTACCAATCTTATCAGAACCTTGGGGTACTTGTGACCAATGAGGATGATCTGATCTATGGGGGAGGGCCTATGTCCCCCCTTCAGAATGATGATAAGATAGGCAAAATTAATATCAAATTGAATATATGAATTGATGGGCAAAATTTTTTAAACTTATTTACAATTCATGCATTTTCCAAGAATATTTTTAGAGGTTTGTAAAAGGGATGGAGAAATCCTTCACTGCATTGGAAATCGAGTCTCTTGGAGTCACTTTTTAATTTTTTCCTGCTTGATTGTCCACCCCCCCCCCCTCGATTTTATTCTGCTAGACCCAAGCCTGCTTGTGACTTACCATTTAATCCATTGTGTGCAAAAAATAACCTTCATGAGTGAAACAGCCCAACTCTTAGCGAATATATTATTTACTGAATATTCAGACAATCTAATTTATTAACTCCTTTAGAAGCAAAAAAAGTTTTTTTTTTTTAATTTCAGACTCTGTAGCCCATTTTTTTTCTCCGTATTTAGTGTCAGAATGTTTACAAAACAGACTGATGAAGTCTAAAGTCCTTTCCAATTACTGTCTCACAGCACATAATCCCTGTATCTGCATCAAGGTTGTATTGAGAAGTTTTTTGTTGCAGCGATTAATTAAACTTTTTTTTTTAATTTCCGACTGATACATTACTCTTTTTTTATTAATTTCTTTCTAAATTAGCAGCAACACTAACCGTCACTTGAGCCTTGATTCCTTTTTTAATTAAAGATTACCTTTTTAGACGTATACGGATTAATTCTAATTTATTTCAGCCTAGAACTGATACTTTACGAACTATATTTTTTTTTTCGTTAAATAAACTAGAAGTAACTGCAGTTAATTAGAGCCTTTCATTTGTTAAATGAGTGGCTAATTATCGGAATTTAGAGTAAATGATTCTAGATATAGTGATTTTCGTTGAGCGAATGACCCATGATTAAGAGGTAAGAGATACTTCCCTTCAATAATATTGTTAAGCTAAGCTATATTTCACTTTAAGGTCAAATGTTTAAGTTCTATATGTTCAAATACGAAATTTAAAACATATAGGCATATGAGATATAGGACATTTGCTGTAACTAATGACTACGAAACAAAACTGGAACCTAGTAGTTAGTATGTTTGGTTGCAGAGTAAAATTAGTGGCAGAGTGTAAGCGTGTTTGGTCATGGAGCACAAATAGTATCCTAGTGGTCAGAGTGATCTGGAGCAAAATTAGTGGCAGAATGTAAGCGTGTTTGGTCATGGAGCACAAGTAGTATCCTAGTGGTCAGAGTGATCTGGAGCAAAATTAGTGGCAGAGTGTAAGCGTATTTGGTCATGGAGCACAAGTAGTATCCCAGTGGTCAGAGTGATCTGGAGCAAAATTAGTGGCAGAATGTAAGCGTGTTTGGTCATGGAGCACAAGTAGTATCCTAGTGGTCAGAGTGATCTGGAGCAAAATTAGTGGCAGAATGTAAGCGTGTTTGGTCATGGAGCACAAATAGTATCCTAGTGGTCAGAGTGATCTGGAGCAAAATTAGTGGCAGAATGTAAGCGTGTTTGGTCATGGAACACAAGTAGTATCCTACTGGTCAGAGTGATCTGGAGCAAAATTGTGACCTAGTGGTTAGGTTGTAGAACACAATGGTCGAGTGGTTGGAGTACGTGACTATGGAAGGAAACTACGTAGTAGTTTAGTGTGTTTGGCTGTGAAGTAAAACTAATGGTGGAGTGTTTATCATGTTTGGCTAAAGAGTCCTTGCACGTAAAAGATTTGGCTACAAAGCTACTACTTATTAGCTTATTTGGCGATTGAGCACAACTAGCAAGGTCGAATTTACAGTCGCCATTTAGCACAGGAAGTGCCGAAGTCTTTAATTTTATATAACACATATTAATTTTTTTTTACAACGATGATGAATAAGGGAAAAAATGTAATACAGTAGATTGGATGTAGAATTTTTAGTGATAAGTAATGCAGTTTAGTTAATAAACTATAGAATTGATGTAATAAATTAATATTATACATAGCATCTAACTTGTAGTATTCAGTAGGTAGTAATATTTAAAATCAAAATTACATATTTTTTTAAATTTAGACAGTTTTTTCCGTTCTTTTTCTGCCCTTAGAATAAAAAAAATTAATTATCAAAAGTATTGGGACATTTCCATGTTGTGTGAATGAAAAACTTTATTCAAAGCTCCCTAAATTTAAATCAAATGCTCTGCAGCCAAATGTTACCAAGAAATAGAAAATATATAAAAATCCCAAATATAGAATTTGAGCAATATTTTTTTTGCCATTTGAAGAATTCCGAACACCGAAACGTTTAATGTCACTGCTGCTAGTCATTAGAATTTATTTTAAAATGTAAGCAAATCGTTTACGGAAATATAATTTTAGAAGTTGGTGTAATGCTTCTCACTTTGCATCAGTTTTGAAACATTGTTTGGGACAATCATAACATCAGCATCTGTTGTCAAATATTTCAGTTTTAATAACTTTTTACTTGTAAAACGAATATTTTCTGAAATCAAAATTTGGATAAATTTGATTGAGATGTACAATTTATCTTACGAAGAATTTTTCTGCAAAAAAAGAAATTATTTTTAAAGTTAGGGAGTTTTGAATATGGTTTCCATTCAATAGCACGGGAAATATCCTAATACGTTTGGTAATATAGTGTATAGCCTCACAATCCATGCTCTTGAAAAGTTCGTTGTCGATTGTTAGGAAATAGTATGGGCACTCTACGACCTAGGTAATACTCGACTTAAGCAAACTCGAACTTATGGAGCTTTTTAAATGAGCGTAATTTTATATTTTCGAGTTAGAGTAATATTACGTTACGCTATAACATGCTCCTGCTGTGGCAACCGTTTGCAAGCTACACAACTCTCACGTGATGATAATAATCTCATTCTGGCATTGTAGTCGCTACTGAACGTAAATCACGAATTTCTTGTATGTTTTTCCAAAGTTTTCATATTTAGAATTTTTTAACGTTGTATCATGATTGGAAAAAGGAAAGGAAGTGGTAAGAGTGTTCCATCCATTTATAAACGCACTAAAATTGATTTGTAGATGAAAATGAAGGTGATTAAGAAATATGAGAGTAGACAAAACTCATTGGCCATAGCGCGTGAACTCGGCTCTCAGTATCAAGAGTGAATACGATAGTAAAGGATGCTGATCGTATAAAAGAACAGAAATAATCTGCATCCTTAAAGTCAACAATAATTACGGAAACACATGCTGATTAAGAATTCGTTACTAAGAAACTATTAAAATCTAAGTTATTACAATCAAGTGTCCTCTGTCCGTCGGATGGGACGTTAAGCCATGACTCGGTGTGCGGTAGGCCATTGGCGCCGAGTACGGTCGCCCCCCTAAAAATTTCTATTATTTATCCAACAGACAAAATAATTATGTCTGGTATCCTGTTATTGTATCTGAGCTCCTCTAAGAAATTAAAAACCCGGCAGCTGTGCACGTCAAAAAACACGCTGGATGGCCTTAACAGAAGGCTACCATCTGTCTTCCAACAGCTGTTCCGGTGGATCCCCTACCCCAACCTTCTCTGAGCCTTCGGGGTCCTTGTGACCTGGCCATTTAGCCCATTGTGCGCAAAAAAGTACCGCTCAGAGGTGAAACAACGTTCATAAGTTGTGGGCGAATTATTTTTTCCGCAAAATTATTTCTTGAAACTTTTTTTGTTCCGGGAAAAATATTACGTTAACTGCAATGAATACACGAAATCGAAGAGCTGGAAGGTAGGCGCCATTAAGGGTGTAGCGAAAACTCTTGGAATAGCACTGGTTGTGCTGACTACTTAATCTGTTCCAAAGAGATGGTGAAATAATAATTGTTAACACACAGAAAGTGCGTGAACAATGCAACATGATAAACTGGAAAAGAAAACGAAATGTAATCATGGAGCACTTGAAGAATTAGCTGCAAAAGCTTGAGTTTCACTGGGATTCGAACCCACATCATACTAGATGGCACGTTAGTTGGTCTAATAGTTGAGCTATATAACTCAAGCTCAACTAATAGAGAATGTAAATTTCCCAATCGGCAGTCGCTCGTGGAAGGCTTATAGGATTAAGGAAAGCTTATAATCTCAGTTATTTGAACTGAACTTGAACAAACCAACGTTCTTCTTTATACCGGCGTGGTGCAGGAAACTTTATAGTCTCCTATAAGAGTCCTAGAGGGGTAAATATATAGTCTAAGTGTAGGAAGCTTATAACGGAGATTATAAGCTTCTTGCTCGACGCCGGTATAAGGAAGAAAGTTGATTTGTTTGCCTGTTCGCTTGTGCACTTGAAAACCTCTTCTTTCACCTCCCAGAAAATATAGAGGCACTAAACTTTGCACGAACTTTCTCCTCACCCAGGGGAAGAGTTGGGTTGGGTTGTTTTACCTCTGAGCGGCACTTTTTTGCACACCATGGGCTAAATGGCCAGGTCACATGGACCCCGAAGGCTCAGAGAAGGTTGGGGGAGGGGCCCACTGGAACAGCTGTTAGGAGACAGATGGTAGCCTCCCGTCAAGGCCATCCAGCGTGTTCTTTAACGTGCACAGGGTATGGCTCTCCCGCACACGGGGCCACGGCTTAACGTCCCATCCGACGGACGGCGGCCTTTACCAAGCCCATCGGTGTCCCCTACTGACCGTGGGCAGGGCGGGGAATTTTGCGGAGATAAATCTCGACGCTGACCCAGCTAGGACTCGAACCTGGAAACTACAGATTACGAGCCTGGCACGCTACCGACTGAGCCACCCCCGCTCCAGGGGAAGAGTATAGGTTATATGCGACCCCTCTGGGGTCAACCAAAACTGGTTGGTGGTTTGAATTTCTCGAAATTCCCGTACACTTAATATTAGCGTTTAAACACCGGTGTCTCTCACAGACTTAGCATTAGCAGTTATTCAAATTCACGTGAGGAGTGCGATCTATTACAACTGTAGAGAGATTTAGACTTCCTCTTAAAAGGAGGGCAAAAATTATACGGGTGGTAGTGGTGGTGGTGGGGGACAGGTTCGTTGGGAGACAGATGGTAACCCTCTTGTTAGCATCTGTCTCCCAACGGGTACAATTTTTTCTAGGGTTACCATCTGGTTCCGTTGGGAGTCTAGGGTTATACCATCTACACTTCTTATCGTCTCTTATGGTCTAGGTTTCCATCATCTTATGTTCTAGGTTTGTCATCTTATGGTAGGGTTCGTTATCTTATAATCTACAGTTACCACTGTCTCGCGTTGGAAGATAGATGATAACCCTAGACGAATCAGTTGTAATGAGTTTTATGGCAAATAAAATATCTGGCTCGGGGAGTGCCATCTACTATATACTGTAGACAGTTTCATATACCCCTATGTTTCAGATATCTCCTATAAGAAGAAAATATAATTTTTACCGGAGTGGAGGGGTAGCTGGAGGATGAAACGATCGCAATGGATTTTAAGACAAACGGAATCGTGAAAAGCTGGGAGTTCCGTCAACAATATACTTTAGAATTTCAAACCTCCTCTACAAGAGGGGGATAAAATGTTTATCAGGATAGAGGGTATCTGGGGAGGAGACGAAACCCGCCAAGAGGTAATGAGTTTTATGCCAAATTAAAGTTTGCGACGCGAGCAGTGCCATCCACTATGTACTGTAAAGAGCTTCAGACCGTAAAAACGCAAGTTAAATCTGCTGGTATATTACTGCATATCTCAGATACAATGTTAATAATAGATAAGTTATAAATATCATGGTATGAATACTTTTACATCCATATATATTGTAAAAACGCTTCTATCTAAATATGTCTCACGTTAACAGGGGGGAGGGGATCTATGGATGGGAGGAGGAAGAAGGTCATGGAGCCCTTTCTCAGAATGTTTGTCACTAGAAAAGAGGCGAAAAATAATAAACATTGTGTATATATACACTATGTTGGAAAAGTGTCCGGACATTTCCAAGTTGTGTGAAAGGAAAGCCACTTTCAAAGCTCCCTAATATTGAAATAAACCTTTTGCGCAAAAACTGTTATTGGCGATAAATTGTAGATGTCACTCAAATCTCTCTAAATATATTTCCCGCAATATTTGTTTAATATTTAAAGAATGAATGGAAGCTGAAGCATTTATCTTCAACTTTTGACACTTTTGAAAAAAATACTTCAAAAGATAAAGTACAACTCTTGTAACAATTTGTTCACTAACATAAATTAAATATCGGAAGTTTATATGACGATTTTTTAAGATTTCATCAATTTGAAGGCAATGAGACAGTGTGAATTTTCAACAATCTTCGATCAATATTTAAAGAGTCATTCAAGCGGGACCATTTAACAATAGACGACACTGTCACATTGCCTCCAAAATGATGAAATCTTAAAAATCGCCATACAAACTTCAGATATTTATGTTAGTGACTTGGATGGAGGTAGCTAAGTTAACAAAAAGGTCGTTTTTTCGCACGACCTCCTCCACTGTCGTTATATTTTATCACATGATGAGCTTCTCTAGGTTGCGGAGTATCTTCAACACATTCGATACTGTTCTGAAATTTATTCGTCCCGATTTTATTCAAGATTGACTTTTAGTTAACAAAGGAGTCGGTAGCGCGCCAGGCAGGTAATCTGCAGTTCTCAGATGCTAGTTTCACCTGGACAAGGGTTGCGATTTATCTCCGCGAAAGCGGTCAGTAGGGGACACCGATGGGCTTGGAAAGGTTGTCGTACATAGGATGGGCCGTTAAACGAGTGGGGGAGAGCCATACACTCTGTGCGTTAAATAACATGCTAGATGGCCTTTACTGGAGGCTGCCATCTGTTTCGTAATAGTTGTATAGTGGTCTCCAATCCTCCAAACTTCTCTGAACCTTTGGGTTCTTCTGACCTGGACATTTATCCTATTCTGTGCAAAAAAAGTGCCGCTCAGAGGTAAAACAACCCAAACTCAACTAAAATCCCCGAAGTTAAATCAAAATTGTTTTATTCAAAAAAAGAAAAGAACCATGTCAATCTTCAGTATATTTCCATTACGTCCAATACACTTTATTCAACGATGAAAGAATAACTGGATTCCTCGAGAGGTTGATGGAGGGGTCCACTCTTGCATCGCCTTTCAGGGGTAAAAAAAGCTGGTAGTCACTTGATTCTATTGAATATGGAGGATGGGGTAACACCTCAGACTTCATCTCCCGTATTTGCTTCACCGCAAAAGGCGTGGCGTGATGGCGGGTATTGTCATTGCTGCATGGAACACACCTGAGGATAAGAAACTGCGACATTCTTTACCGAATTGTTGGCTTTAGTTGATTCAGAAGTACATCACAGCACTTTGCAATTGTCACGATTTCTCGTCACTCCAGAGAGTATTCCGGAATTAACCCATTACGATTCCAGAATACAGTGAGTAAGGCTTTCCCGACTGTTGCTTGGGTGTCTAGTTGAGGAGAGCTTGTATGGAGTCATTGTGAACAGGTGCGTTTGATTTCTGTTAAGAAATCGTACATTCAGGATTCATCACCGGTTGTATACGTTTTACGAATGCATCATGTACTCGCTCATGTCGACCATGAAGAGCAGAACACACAACAACTCGTCGTTCCATCAATTCATGTGTTAAAAGCATAGGATTCTAACGAGCACACACTTTTCGAGACTGCAATTCCTCACTAACGATGTTGTACATTGAACATTAGTCAATGCTGCAGCAATTCCTTCGATTCTCGCACGAACTCCTCCACTGCCGCTAAATTTTTTCACATGATGAGCTTCCCTAGGTTGCAGAAATCTTTTTATCTTCAACTCTTCTATTCTTATCTTCAACAAATTCGATACTGTTCTGGAATTTATTTACCCACTTGTAGACTTGCCATTGAATCAGTCATTGTCCACCATACTGAGAGAACATTCTGCGATAAATTTCAGTGGGTTTTATTCCTTCAACTTTCAGAAATCGAATTAACTATAGCTTCTCTGTCTTGATGTTTGATTGTTAGGGTGCCCGCCATCTTTAAGACTACTTACGAATAATGACAATAGATAGAGCCATATGTGAGTTCAGTGTTCCCAACAGACCTGAATAAATAATGTGATGCATGATTATTAATATTTTTTACATCTTATGCTTTTTATGATGGTTTCGCGTTTTTATTTGAATAAACTTTGCGTTAAAATTCAATTTCCAATCTTCATTCAAGCATCTATTAATTTGACTAAGCGACAATTGACTTTGTATTATTACTGTTTTAATGATCCTGTGATAATATTAAATATTTTCTAGCATACCAGTGATCTGTGATATGTGGAATTTTAATGTGTTTTATCTCTTGATATCAGATTTCTTTACAAATACCGTATATAAACAATAGGAGTAGTTATATTTTTCCACTTTACATTTTAGGTCCCTTTGGTATTGGTTGTTTCAATGACAATGCGGTAGGTCTCCTACAGGTAAGTAAACGTAATGGTTTGCGAATAACTAAACATTATACATATACATGGGCTTCACCTAATGGGTTGCACAGGAATATGATAGATTAGATTTTAATTGACAGCAAATGTGCCACTTCAGTTAGGAATACTAGATCGTACAGGGGAGCCGAAATTGGGTCTGACCATTACCTGGTCAAAAGTGTCTTGCAGCTGAAACTAAGAAATGTTGTGCTAAGGTTAAGAAAACTACCTTTAACCCTAAAGGTCTGAAAGATCCAGATATAGTCAAAGCATACCATGACAGGCTACTTATTCATTATGATAATCGTGGTTTGGCTACTGCTGAAGTTGAGAAAGAATGGGATCTATTTAAACAGGCTTTTCTTGAAACCAACAGCACTATTTTGGGTAAAAGGGAACAGAGGAAACAAAATTATTTGAATAATAAGGTTATGGAACTTATTTCTGAAAGAAGGAAGTAGAGGATTAATATGAATCAACATCCTACTAGTCCTAACTGAAGATATTACAATGAGCTTAATAGACGTTCAGTTAACAGCTGACAAGAATCATTTGCTTGATAACTTGGCTGACAAAGCTGAGGAAGCAGTTAGACAGCACATTACAATTACTGTAATGTGCAGTTAGACAGCACATTACAGCATATTACAATATTATTAAAGTTTTATGCAGAAATAAACAGAAGGTACACAGGGATTCAAGGATAAATATGGCAAGGTGGTTGAAGGTGAGGAATCTGTGATGGCTAGATGGGCTGAGCATTTCAGAGTAGTTCTAAATAATGTGATTATTTCTACTCCCATTATTGTAATAAGGATAGATGCATTACTGGCTTTAATAATGGCCCTATGTCACATTCCGAATTCACTTTGGATATCTCTAAATTAAAACTGCATAAATCCCCAGGGGTGGACGAAATCACCACTGAAATGTTTACAGCTGGGAGCATCTGTGTTGTCACATGGCTGAATAAATTTTGAATATTTTTTTACGATAAAGGTGTAGTTCTAAGGATTTTTCTAGAGATATTATTGTCCCATTTTGTTAAAAAGTGATCTAAGTTTTTGTGATAATTGTAGGAGAAGTAGAGTTTACTTTCTGTTCCGGGTAAAGTTCTTTGCATGAGTGTAGGGGATGTATTAATCAAATATTTTCACTTAGGCAGATTCTTGAGAAATTTTTAGAGCTCGAGGAACCTGTGGTTGCTAGCTTTATAGATTTCAAAAAGGTTTTGACTCTGTTGGTCGACATAATTTGGGTTGATTGTTAGATCATATGGAATATCTGATAATTTAGTTTGTGTAATGGAAACTCTCTATAATAGCACTGAGTCGTGTGTGAAAGTTGGTACGTCTTTCAGCGATTAGTTTAGCATTGCTAGTTGTGGAGTTAGACAAGGATGCATTTTGTCTCCTTTTCTCTTTTGTTTGGTTATTGATTATGTAGTGCGAAATTCTTTGCAAGGGAAAGATTTTGGCCTTAAATGGTCTAGAGCAGGCGTGTCCAAACTTTTAACTTCCCTGGGCCACATTGAGTGAATATTTGACTTCCCTGGGCCACACTAAGTGAAGATGAAGTGTTTTGGGCCGCACATAAAATGTAAAATATAGTTAATGAATATGAATAATAAAACTTCATTTATTTTCTTATGTTTTCTATTATAAAACAAAAAAGGGCAATATAAAACTAGTGGGATATCAAAAACTCGCTGAAAATTCAGCGAGAGGAAAGCCAACGGGTCGGATCGATTTGGCGAACTTTCGCGAACGTTCGATGGCCCCTTTTTCTGTGAAGGGCTCCCTTGGCCAAAAGGATTAGGAAATCAAAATACAATGCAATATACTGCATACAAATATTGTAATTCTTCAAAAAATTCGCCGTGGAGTGGATACACACATAATTCGAAACGTAAATTCTCATGGCATACTAAGATGTTTTTATTTAAATTTTTATTTCAAAATAAATGTCAAAGAATCGATTATATATGAAAAATATTGCAAACATTTATTTTTTTAATAAAAATGTGTAAATTTAAATAATTTGATAATTTGAGTTTGGGCCGCATTTTAAAGGCTTTTGGGCTGCACTTTAGACATGCATGGTCTAGAGATTTCAACGTTTCTGATTTCGATTATGCAGATGATATGGTCCTGTTGGCTAATGATGTTCATGAGATGAATTCTTTTATTAGGGCTGTTCATGAGAATGGTAATAGAGTAGATTTGATGATAAACATAGAAAAAACTAAAGTGATTAAAATCGGTCAGGCAGATAGTGCTTTAGTTGCTTTGAACAACTGCACTTTTGACCAAGTGTCTCAGTTTAATTATCTTGGGAGCAATGTATGGGAGCAGATACTGGTGATGTGCGGCATGAGAAAAACAGAAGAATAGGGACGGCCGCTGGGACTTTTAAGAATCTATAGAGAGTGTGGAAAAATAGGCGTGTACACCTAAAGACTAAAATTAGGCTGTATAATAGTTTGGTTCTTTGTAAGGTTAGTTACGGTAGTCAAACATGGACACTTTGTAAGCAGGATAACAAGAAACCTGATGTCTTTGATTCCAAATGCTTACGCAGTGTCTTGGGCATTTGGTGGTTTGACTTTGTGATGATGATGAGATTACAAGAAGGAGTCATCAACCTCCTTTAAGCATTATATTCTGCAGAGAGAGACTGCGTTGGTTTGGCAATGTTGCTCGTATGCATAGCTGCAGATTAGCAAACAGAATTATGAAAGATGATGTTCCTAAGAATTTTACTAGAGCCATAAACTGTGTGCCTAAGGATTTCAGAAAAAGGGGGAGACCTAGGAAGCGATGGGCAGACAATGTTAAATAGAACCTTTCTAGAATTGGTCTACAGTGTCTAAATGCAGCAGCAGTAGGTCAGAACAGACTCGTCTGGAGAGTAAAATTTCACAGTCTGGTTGGATCTCCGTAGCCCATAGCTGCATGAGGATTTTGTATGCATGTAACTACACCTATTCTTCGATTTACATGGTCCAAAAAAGTGCAACCAGTTTCAATTTACACGGTGACAGACTCCGTTTTACAAGTGAGGAAAATGTTGGACCAGATTCGTTTTACACGTATATACACCCGGTTTTATACTCCACGAATAGAGATTTTTTTTATGCGTATAGATGTAATACATATTACGAAGTAGAAGTAATATAGCATCGAGGAAGATTAGATCTGCCATCCCAAAGTAAAATTAACTAATTCGTTTTGATTGATATATTTATTTTCAAGAAGAAATAGATAATAATAAATTCCTATATTAATAAAATCGTCATCTGTAATAAGTTATATTCTTTCGCTAAATATTGCATTCTTGCAATTATATTGCAATCTGTCCAGCGATCTCTGAATGAAATGAAGCCTGTTTTGAATCGGCAGAGAGATCTGACTTTTCTAGACTGAATTTTGACTAGTAAACCGTGTTTTATCTCAAACTGAATAATATATTCAACTTTGAAAACTATTATATGGGTTTAATAGAATTTTTTAAGTAGTGTTTTACAAAATATCACATAAATAATAATTTTACAAACTAAAGCACTAAGAGTTATTACAAAGCTTAATTTTTTTATTTATATTCAGTTCATAAATATCCTTCTTTCAAATTTCATCTTCAAATTTGATAATGTGCATCAACACTAACGATGAGTATTTTTCGTGACTATAAAAGAAATTTAGGAGAAAATAACCTTAGTTTATCTGAATTAGTGCAAATAAAGCAGAACATTGTGTTACATTAACACTTATTATTAGCTGAACTGAAATTTGAAATAAATATGTATAAATAAAGTTTTAAATGTTCGTTTTATTCTTAACAAGGATTTTTTGGAAACTATGTTGGTTGTTGAAGCCGTCCCGTGGTCGAGTGGTTAGCGCGCTTGTCTACTGATCTACGGGATCTGGGTTCGAGCCCCGGGTAAGGCATGGCTGTTGGTGTCGTTTTTCTGCTGAGGTCCTGCCATCCTCTCAGACCTTCTACTGTGGCATATAAACTGACAGGCTCCTGTCAGATCTCTGTGGCAAGCAGCTGCTTGAGGGGGTATTTTTTTTTATTTATGTTGGTTGTTGGTACTGTTCGTTTCGATTTGCACGGTTTTGATTTACATTGTGATTTCTCAGAACCTATCTGCCAAGTAAAAGTAGAAATGGACAATATAAACCATCACATACAGCTACTGATTTCTAAACCTGTCATCTGACTACAGAACAATGTTTTCAACACCAAACAATATTATTATGCAGCTGTTTCTAAACGTTTTCCCATGGGTTATCTGATAAAATCTCTATCCAGGATCATTATAGAATACCATTATTTAAAAGTACAATATTTTATTAAATAACTAAGTGAGATGTCAAGTGGAAAATGTCAAGAATCTCACAAAGTTTCGTTTTTTGGTTCCACAGACTTCAATTCGGGTGCCAATGGTGGTTGATATTCAATTTCAGCATGTCTGCTGTAACACTTGCATTGGTCTTCCTCAGGGTAGTGTATTATTACCTTTTTTTATTCAATGTTTATATTCAGGATATAACACAAGATATCCAACCACACTGCAAAATAGCAGTTTATGCCGACGATAAAGGGCGGGGGTGGCTCAGTCGGTAGCGCATCAGGCTCCTAATCTGCAGTTCCCGGGTTCGAGTCCCAGCTGCGCCAGCGTTGAAGTTATCTCCGCCAAAGTTCCCGCCCTGATCACTGTCAGTTGGGGACACCTATCGCTTGGAAAGGTCGCCGTCTGTCGGATGGGACCTTTTAAGCCATGGCGCCATGTGCGGAAGATCCATAGCCAATGCACGCTAACAAACAACACGCTGAATAGTCTTGACGGGAAGCTAACATCTGTCTCGTAACAGCTATTCCAATGGGTCCCATTCCCAATCTTCGCCGAGGCTTCGGGGTTCTTGTGATATGACCATTTAGCCCATTGGGTGCAAAAAAGTGCCGCTCATAGATAAAACAACAGAAACCGTCACAGGAGCGCTGCTCTATGAGATTTTAAATATTCTGGAAAAGTTACCATTAGTGGTCCAGTCGCTCAAAAAAGTATCCGAACACTATGGTTGATTACAGAATTCAGAAAAATATCTGGCAAGGATTTTTTTAGAAATTAGTGATGTGGCAACCTTCGTGTCACGTGACACGAAAGTTGCCAGATCACTAATTTCTAAAAAATCCTTGCCAGATATTTTTCTGAATTCTGTAATCAACCATAGTGTTCGGATACTTTTTTGAGCGACTGTACAGAGAGTGGAACTTCTCTACCCTCCTTACTCTATGTTCTGGACAATGGTTTGGCCAGTTGTGAAATCATTAAAGAATTCACAGAGAGATGCTTGTTGAAACAGTTATAGAAATTGCACAAATTTTTAAGAAGCTAACTCCATTAAAAGGTAAATATTTTTCATAATGTTTATTTTGTAGTATATTATTGCCTTAGCAATTTTCTAATTGCATTTTCTTATGCTCGATTTGGTTCTAGTACTAATTTCACATGAGAAATCTTCTCTACATTTTCTACCCCCCAAGTTACACTTTTGAATATTTAATAAAACATGCTTTCGTTTTAATTAAAAACTTGGTGGTCCACTTGACTTTAATCTAGTATGTATCATTCCAGGTACAATTATATCTAAAAACAAATAATAAAATCCCACCAATGCGAGACTTACCGACATCTTAAGTCACGGGTATAGGAATAAATTTAAAAGTAGGGGAAAAAAAAAAAAGAGGAATTGTCAGTTTAAATGCGGGTTCTATCATAGGGAGACAACTGAATTTCTAAAACAACCAGGAAAGCTAAGGCGAAAACCCATAAGTAAAATATTGAGAAGGCTATCTAGTATTGGAAAGTAATCCATGCTATATACACACATACACCAGATACTTACAAAATATTAGCCTTAAGAATTAAAGAAATTTGGAATTACGTGAAAAATTTTCCCCCAAGATCTCTTATAACAAAGGATTTTTATTCTATTCAAGGGAAAGAAAATAACGAAATAAGATTATAATTTTAACACATTTCAATTTTAAACGAAAAGCTATGTAATAATCTTGATGTAGGAAAAAGCGATTCGTGATTCTAAATTAGGTTTTATTTGTAAATCGGGACATGAACATTGTCAACATAGGTAGCAAGAGGGGAAATCCATGTATGAAATATGGAACCGGGCAGTGAGGGAATTTACAGGATATGTAAGTCTCTTACAAAGAGACAGCAAATTTTGAAATATCAAAGGAAGCGACCAGGGCTTCTATTACGCGGGTTTCATGTGAATCTGTGATGAGCTACGTCAACATGTATTATCAACTGCATTGTCTACAACGAACAATAATTGCGAACTGTTGCAGGCTCCAATTCTCTGGATAGAAAACGTTAGTGTATTAAAACATGAAAACTTTACTGAAAAACTGGAAACAAGATCATAGTATTGATAATTTTTTTCCCGAGATCTTGCTCTACAAGGGATCATCACTCACACTTGCGTACAGGCCCGGATCTAGAAGAAAATCAAGGGGGGGGGAGGGGCAAGAAACTCAATTGTGCCGGAATATATTAGGGATAAGGAACACAACTGAGCCGGAAAAATGTGAGGGGTAAAGAAAGAAAATGGAGCCGTCAACTGTAGGAGGGGAAATAAACAATTGAGCCATGAAAATGTAACGAATAGATGGGAAAAACACTGGTTTCCAATGCATTATAACATTTCTCCCTCCATTCTATATACCCTGTGCACGTTAAAGAACACGCTAGATGGCCTTGACGGGAGGCTACCATCTGTCTTCCAACAGCTGTTCCAGTGGGTCCCCTCCCCCAGCTTCTCTAAGCCTTCGGGGTCCTTGTGGCCTGGCCATTTAACCCGTTGTGTGCAAAAAAGTGCCGCTCAGAGGTAAAACAACCCAAACTCCGTTCTACAGGTCTAAATTTAGTGAAAAATGCATGAATTATAACTAAGTCTTGAAATATTTTGTCTCCATTACCCTTATTAGCATTCTGAAAGGGGCCATCCCCCATCCTAGATCCAGCACTGCCTACGTTAATCCACATAACGTCAAGAAATTTTATAATATAAATGAGAAAGCATGAATTTTCAATATGAATATTTATAAGAGAAACCAATCGCAGCCTTCAGTGCCTCTTTTTGACTTCGAACGCGATTTCCGCGACCTCTGCTTGACCTTGCATACTACAACGGATCTAAAATTTCTTGGATTTACGACCAGAAATGCTCCTATGCAACAGTTCTCAATTTTCGTTCATGCACAGGTTAGACCTTTGAACTATCAGATGAGAAATACCTCAACGATTATAAGATGTAAGGGAAGCAGAAGTATCCAGAGACTCCATTTTTCAAGTGCATGTAACATGTAGATACAAATTTACTTTCGACTTCGATGAAATGGTGAGATCTGAAATTTCGTAACTCTTCTGAAATATGGGATCGAAATAATCCGAGGTTTTAGCTCTCTAGTACCAGTAGATCAAAATTTCACTCCAATAATGGGGTGGGGTGGGGATCCGAAAAGGGGACTCCACACTCCAATGATCGAAAATATTGTTTCGTAAGATATACAATAATTTGTGTTGTTTTAACTCTGAGCTGCACCTTTTTTGCACCCAAGATGCTAAATTGCCAGATCACAAGGACTCCGAAGGCTAAGAGAAGGTTAGGGGAGAGTATTCACTAGAACAGCTGGTTGTAAGACACATGGTAGTCTCCCGTCTAGGCCATCCAGCGTGTTCTTTAACGTGCACAGTGCATGGCTTTCCCACACACGTCCCATTCGACGGGCGACGGCCTTTCCAAACCCATCGGTGTCTTCAACTGACCGTGAGCAAGGCGGGGAGTTTTGCGAGAAATCTCAACGCTCACCAACATCTCGAACTAGTGCAGGAAGCGTGGTGAACAGTGCCAGAGGAATCTCTACGACACTGCCACGAAGCTTGTTCAATGTATTTGCCAATAGCTGTGATTGTACCTCCTAGTGATGTGGCTTATATTTTATATAACAATATTGTCCATTTGTTTTGAAATATTAATCATGTCTTCCTTGTCTCCCATACTGTTTCATATGTGAATATCATTTGAATTTTGCCACCTCTTTTTGGTGCTGTAATTTCAACGTTACAGGATGTGACAATGCTCCCGGTTATCTGGCATTTATGGGGAATGGAAGTTGCCGGTTAGATAAAACTGCCGGTTGCAAGGGAAATTTTTTATACAAAACAAATACCGTAAGTGAAATTTGTATTCAAGCCTTAGTTGCAATAAAAATGCAGTTAAAACAATGAAAATGAAGTACAATGCCCTTAATACAAATCTAAATATCTAAAATATAATTTTCAGGAATTTTGGCAACTGCTTCTCAAAGTTCCATAGCCAAGCGAGCTAACCACTTAGTCGTTCCGTGGCTGGACCTGGGTTCGAGCCCCGGGTAAGGCATGAATGTTTGTACTGTTTTTTTTGCTGAGGTCCCAATATCCTCACAGACCTTCTACTATGGCGAAAAAACTGACATAATACTCTCAGATCTCTGTGGTAAGCAGCTGCTTGAGGGATATTTATTTATTTTTATTTATTCACTGAAAGCCACCTCAAAAAGAGTTGTAATATTTGTCGCCAGATGGCGCTGATTACAGAAGTGTCGAGTTTTCCCTAATAAACGAAATGTGAAAGATAATTTTTGAAGTTAAAAGTCTGGAATCCGAGATATGAGAACAATGAAACTAACCTAAACTTTAATTTTAGAAAGTTCATTATTTCAATTTCAAATTTATTCCGGTTGCATGAGAATTCTGCATGTTTGAATACCTCATAACCGAGAATTTACCATATTTTATTTTCCCTACCGCCTCAATTATAGTAAGAAATAATTAATAAAGTATTCTCTCTTAATGCAATTGTTCATATGAAGTTGATCACTTAGGTACAATTTTACACCTAAAGAAAAATTCGAAGATGGATAAATTCGTACCCCTCGTTGAGTCCAGTGATTGCTATAGACAGGCTACAGAGATGCCTTGATGAGGTGGAGGAGTGGTACGATAAATGGAAGATCAAGATAAACACTGAGAAGAGCACTGCCATCCTCTTCAGTGGAAAACTTATTAAAAACCCAAAACGCTTAATTTTTTTTTAAATAAACCAATTGAATGGCAGAAGACCATCAAATACTTGGGTATAACACTACATCAAAAGTTCAAATGGGACCCTCATATTCATGATATTATAACTAAAGTCGATGCAGTGAGATACCAACTAGGACCTCTTCTTCGGAGAAATGCTCTCTTGATGATTGACCATAAATTATTATTGTACAGCATAGTCATTCCTCCGATAATCCCTTATGCTTCCCATATATTGGAGAACACAACCTCCACTAATATACGCAATATTCATGTCTTGCAAAATAAAATATTGAGATTTGCAGTCGATGAACATTGGTTTGTTACTAACAGACCACTTCATAAAGACTTGGGCTTTGGGTTGGGTTGTTTTACCTCTGAGCGGCACTTTTTTGCACACCATGGGCTAAATGGCCAGGTCACATGGAGCCCGGAGACTGAGAGAAGGTTGGGGGAGGGGACCCACTGGAACAGCTGTTGGGAGACAGATGGTAGCCTCCCGTCAAGGCCATCCAGCGGGTTCTTTAACGTGCACAGGGTATGGCTCTCCCACACACGGGGCCACGGCTTAACGTCCCATCCGGCGGACGGCGGCCTTTCCAAGCCCATCGGTGTCCCCTACTGACCGTGGGCAGGGCGCGGAATTATGCGGAGATAAATCTCAACGCTGACCCAGCTGGGACTCGAACCTGGGAACTACAGATTACGAGCCTGGCGCGCTACCGACTGATGATGATGCCACCCCCGCCCCTAAAGACTTGGGCATCGACCACATATATACTCATATTAAATGCATCTCAAAAAGGTTTTCTGAGGCTGTTAAAAATAATCCTAATGAGTTTAATTCTTCTTTGCTTAATTTTGATCATAATGTTCTTAATAAGTACCATCCATCCAACCTCCTCCACAAGCAACCACGGGCTACGGAGTTCCAACCAGGTGCAGTTTAGTTCTCCAAGCATATCTGTCCTCAGTTATATCTGCTGCATCTGGCATTGCATACCAATTTTAACAAGGTCCTCTTGACATCGTCTGCCCACCACATCCTAGGTCTCCCTCTCTTTCTGAAGCCTTTAGGTACACTGTTCATAAACCTATTCGCCAAAATATAATTATTCCTATGGGCAACATGAACAAACCAACGGAGTCTCTCTCTGCACAATATGCTGCTTAAAGGAGGTTGCCGACTCTTTTGCCTAACCTCATCATTAGTTACAAAGTTACCATCTTATGCCCAAGAGACTGCATAAGCATCTAGAATCAAAAACATTTAGTTTCCTGTTATCTTGTTTACGCAGCGTCCAAATTTCACTACCACAACTAACCCCAGAAAGAACCAAACTATTATATATTCTAATTTTAGACTTAGGGTGTATACGCCTATTTCTTCACACTCTCATAGATCCTTAAAAGTCCCGGCAGCAATCCCTATTCGTCTGTTAATCTCATGCCACCATCACCAGTATCTGTGACATAGCTCATGACTTAAACTGTGACATAGCTCATGACTTAAACTGTGACATCTGCTCATGAATGCAGCCATACAGATTAACTGAACCACAATCTGCCTGACCAATTTTCATCACTTTAGTTTTCTCTCTGTCTATAACTAAACCTACTCTACTACCAGTCTCATCAACAGCTCGAATGAAAGAGTTCATCTCATCAACATCATTTGCCAAAAGGACTAAATCATCAGCATTATCTAAATCAGAAATTTTCGTATATCATGCCCATTTAAGGCCAAACTTTTCACTGGTAGTGAATTTCGCATAACATAATCAATAACCAAACTAAAGAGAAAAGGAGACAAAATGCACCCTTATCGAACACCAGAAGTAATGCTAAACCAATTAGTACAAGCCTTACCAACTCTCACACACGACTTAGTATTATTACAGAGAGAATTGAAAGCCTTTTGTAATCAACGAAGCTAGCAACCAGAAGTTTCTGAAATTTTAAACATTTCTCAAGAATCTGCCTAAGTGAAAATATCTGATCCACACATCCCCTACCATTTCTAAATCCACATTGCTCATCACGAAATTGCCGGTAAATCAGATTCTTAATTCTATTAAGCACAATCATGGAAAGAACTTTACCTGGAACAGAGAGTAGGCTGATACCCCTATAGTTATCACAAGAACTGCGATCACCTTTTTTGAAAATAGGGATAACAATAGCTCTGGTAAAATCCTTAGGAACCATGCCTTTATCATAAAAGATATTCAGAATTTGAGTCATCCAAAAGCTTAACAGTAGCCGAATCATTCTCAGCTTTAAGCATTTCCGTAATAATTTCATTACCCCTGGGGTTTATGATGTTTAAGTTTATAAATAGCCAAAATAACTTCAGATTGTGTTACAGGGCCAACATTAAAGCCACCAATGCTTCTATCATCATTACAGACAATGGGAGTAGAACTAACCACATTGTTTAGAACATCACTGAAATGCTCAGCTCACCTAGCCATGACAGAAACCTCACCTTCTATAACCTTACCTTGTTTATCCTTCAATCCGTGTATATCTGTACGTGTTCTACCACACAAAACTTTAACTATCTGGTATAACTGTCTGCTGTTGTGCTGTCTAACTGCTTCCTCGGGTTTGTCAGCCAAGCCATTAAGCCAAAGATTATTATCAGCAGTTAACTGATCCTTTACACATTTATTAAGCTCTCTGTAATACTTTCTATTAGGACTAGTAGGGTATTGATTAAGGACATTCCTGCAGTTCTTTCTTTCTGAAATAAGCTCAAGTGTCTTATCACTCAAATAATTCTGTCTCCTCTGCTCCTTTTTTCCTAAAAGAGTACTGTTAGTTTCCAAAAGAGCCTGTTTAAAATGGCTCCATTCTTCCTCAACTGCAGTAGTAAGCAAACCATGACTGTCATAATGACTAAATAACCTATCATGGAAAGCTTTAGCTATAATTGTGTGGTTCAGAGCTTCAGAATTGAAGGTAATATTTTAAACCTTACACAACACTTCTTAAATTTAAGCTGCAAGACACTTTTAACAAGGCATTTAACAAGGCTACTAATCTGCAGATCCCAGGTTTGAATCCCAGCATTGAGATTTATCTCCGCAAAACTCCCTGCCCTGCCAATGGTCAGTAGGGGACACCGATGGGTTTCGAAAGGCTACCGTCCGTCCGTGGTACCTAAAGCCCTGGTTCACATATGAGAGAGCCATACTCTATGAACGTTAAAGAACACACTGGATGGCCTTAAAGGTGACTATCATCTGTCTCCAAATAGCTGTCCAGTGATCCATTTCCTATCCTTCTCTGAGACGTTGGGGACCTTTTGACTTAACCATTTAGATCATTGTGTGCAAAAAAAGTGCATCTCAGATATAAAATAACCCAAACAATAACAACCCAACAACTATAGCGCTCTCTTCAGCAACCGATGGTAATTCTCATTTTACCGCCAACTTTAAAGTGTGTAGGAGTTTTGTTTTGCAGTTATTCCTTACTTTGGCGTTCCGTACCTGAGTAGTTATTTCTATCTTCATTGTTATCTTATATCTTACTTGAACTGCTTTAATCACTTATTTTCATATGCCTGGAGACCGTATTCGTAATGGTGACGCACAAATTTGTCAGAATGCTTCATATAACTTCACGCTAACGTTTTTAAAGTCAATAGGATCACGAAAGGTAATCGGTTTCTTTGAATTACGTAAATCGTTTCAATTGTTATACACGCATGTTGAGTTTGATTCTGTTCATTCCTTTCAATTTCATTATTGGATTTTTTTAAATTTTATTTAACAAAATATACATTTAAGGGAGTGAGCTCACTAAATCAACCAAATGCGATTCAGATCCGGACTTTGTGGTGAACAGGGAAGATCGTGGAAGTCGCTGTCTGGCCCTGATCCACTACTATTCATATATTGCGCGATGGACAGTACCACTGTCGTCCATGAAACAGCCATCACCTGCTGGATAAAAAGTCAATATTTGCAGGATGGATTTGATCGGCAGCAATGTTCAGATAATCCTTGGAAGACACCCGACCTACCAGCAATATCAGGGGACCCATTCCGTACCAACAGAACGTGCCCCACACCATGACAACCGCTTCTAGAACCTTGAGTTGTGTTTACAAGGCAAGATGGTTTCATTGCTTCATGGGGCTCCCGCCAAACTCTCTACCTAACCGTCGGTACGGTACAAAGTATACCGCGACTCTTCGAACCACATGACTTTTTTTTTTTTCAGTCTTCCAGAGTACCGTACTGAACAGACACGGTGTTCCTGACAGCACTAAAGACGAACTTTCCGGTTCTTTGCAGAAATCAGTGGTTTCCGTAGAGACATGCGACTGCTAATATCAATCCTCTTCAATTCCCTACGCATAGTTCGTTGAGATATGGGTCGGGAACAGCCTTCACTGAATGCGTCAGTCAATTGCTCGACACAGGAAGTCCTATTTCTCCATACAAGCCTTTTCAGACGACTGCGATCTCGTTCTGACAGATTGTCGTCGCGCCACACTTACCCCTCTTAGACAAGCAATGCGAGTTATTTCTCCACTGATTAAAGACCAGGGTACTCACCTTTTGAGAAACCAGTCAGCTCTGCTGTTTTTAAAATCGTCGCTCCAGTCAGTCCCACAATAGTCCGTTTTGCCCAGGGTTATATACATTTAAAATTGAAATTGATAGATTATTAACTAATATTTGAATAGCAATACATTCAAGTGGATGAAAGTCATAATTTAACAGTAATAGTTTGTGATTAATCTTTTTATCTATAATAACAGTTATTCCATTACTGCTATGTTCTGCAAAATGAAAAAAATCCTGGAAAGTTTACCTGTTTTTTTGTCTGGATTTCCTGCAACGCAAAAACCAGAGGTTCTCAACGTGGTATACGCGATAAAATTTTTTGGGGTATGCCGTGAGAGCTGAAAAGTCGCTAGATCTAGTTCTTATTCCCATTGTTATACTATAACCATAGTTTTATCTATCTATACAAGGGGTACGCCAGTTACATACTCATTTCCAGGGGTACGTGAAGCATAAAAGGTTGAGAACCACTGATTTACACTCTATTCAAAACTTAAAAAAAAATCCAGAGTTTTCCGAAATCATCATCATCATCAATACGTTACAACTGAAATGGGAAGTTCTTACTCAGGCTTTCCCAATAAATTTTTGAACAAGAAGTGGAAAATTTCCTTTTAACAGAACAAAATGATAAAACCATCTTTTAGGATATTTTTCTTTTTTCTTTTTATAATTTATTCCACAAAGAAGTGGAATAGAGGAAGTTGAGTAATAATTTATAGATTTTGTTTTTGTATCAGAGATATGATAATTTAAAAGATTTTGAATATTGATGTCATGTATTCCCAAATTATTTAATTCTGTAAATAAGATATCTCTTTGTTTAGTGTATAAATTACAGTTCACTAACATGTGATTGGTATATTCTGGTAGATTATAAAAAAACCAGTTTGGAGAATTGGAAAGCCTCATTTGAAATTTATGTTTATTTAAATTAATAGTATCTGTTTTTAATATGTAAATTATTTTATTTACGTTCTCTAGGAAAGGTAATTTTTCAATATAATTAATTTTATTGGATAAAATAAATCTAAAGGTGTTTTTGCATATTGCATGAACTTGAAAGTATTTTTCAGTAAGAGTAAATTCAAGTTTAGATAATTCTTGTTTGAAAGTGTAAAAGAAGTTATATGTAGGAGTGATATCAGTTAAATTAGACGCATTTTTTGCTAGGGAGTCAACCATTTAATTTTCTTTGATCCCAATATGACCTGAGATCCATTGTAATCTAATTTTGTTATTTTTAAGAGTAATATTAGATAAATTTAGTTGAAGAATTTTTTATATAAAGAAGTTGTAATCTGAAAAATAAATTTCTTGTTCTAGGACTTGAAGTGCACCATTAGAGTTTGAAATAATTACAATATTCTGATTAGCTAAATTATTTAGAACCCATTTAAAAGTTTCAAAAATGGCTGTTAATTCGACTTCAATGATTGAAGTGTTCTTTGTAAATTTAAAAGTTTGTGAAAAAAATATTAAGAGGGATGTAAAATGCAGCTGCAGACAATCCTGTTTCTTTTAAAACAGATCTATCTGTGTAAACATTAAAAGTTTTTTCAAAATTTTCAGCAAAATATATTTGAAATAAAATCAGTGCAACTTCCGCAGGATTTTTTTTTTTTTTGAAGCCAATAAAGCAATTTCAGTGGTAATAAATGGCAAATGATAGCACCAATGAGTAATGATGTCAGGGATATCTCCCTTAAGAGTTCTACTAAAATAGTTCTCATAGAGGTTAGAGAGAAATTCATTATTATAAATTACTTTTATATAAGGCAATCGATGAAATTTTTAATAAAAGGGATGAGAAGAAAGTTTGAAATGTAACTTAAAAAAATATTTTGTTAATAAAATATTATGTCGAATTTCAAAAGGTGGTGTTGCCGTCTCTGCAATAATAGAGATGGTAGGCAATTTTTTGAAGCCCAAGGGCAATTTTCAAGCATTGATTTTGAGTAAAGTTTTCTAAATTTTATAGTTAGTGCACCAGAAATAAATTCTAGGCCAAATTCTAGTTTTGATCTGATAAGATTTTTATGTACTGTAATTAGTTGTTTTTGTTGAGTACCTTCGTTTTTGAATGCAAAGCATTTAATACAATTTAATAATTTTAGGCTTGTGTTATTTTTATTTTCAAGATGATATTGCCAATTAAGTCTTGAGTCCAAGTACATTCCTAATATTTTGCATTTATTAACTTGTTGAAGAGTTTCTGAGTTAATAGTTAATTTAAATTTCGGGTTATAATGTCTTTTTTTGTAAAAAGGAATAAAAAAAGTTTTGTGTTTTTTAATATTGATCTCTAAATTCCATTTAGGGCAATAGCTAAAAATTTTATCTAACTGTTTTTGTATATTTTCTTCTAATTTATATTCATTTTTTCCAGCTGACCAAAAAATGATGTCATCTGCATATCTCGAAAATGAAATTGATTTATCAAAAATATCCTTAATATCATGAAGATAAAAATTGAAAAGTAGGGGGGACAAGGTTGATCCCTGAGGTGGTCCTTGGGTCATTTTATAATTTTCCGAAAAAAATTCCCCAATTTTAACCCGAAGAGTTGTATTTTTTTTAAAAAATAGATAAAAAGTTAATATACTTAGCACTGAGGTTAGTTTTTATTAATTTTGAGAGTAATCCATTAATTGAAACCGTATCAAATGTTTGAGGTAAGTCCAATGATATCGCTAAAAGGGTTTTCTTTTGTTTAAATGCTCTGAAAATATCATGTAAAGTAAGGAAATATTTTCTTTTGCTTAATGATGCTTTCGAAAACCAAAAAAAAAATTGTTAGAGAAAAATTTTCCTGTTTCCAAATACCAAAAGAGTCTTTTATATATAAGCCTCTCAAACAATTTTAGGGAATTGGAAAATAGAGATATTGGGCGATATGAATTAAGTAAAGTTGGAGGTTTTCCTAATTTTAAAATAAAAATTGCAATTATTTTTTTCCACTCTGGAGGAATTAAGTTTTCCCCCCAAATATTATTGAAAATATCTAATAGTTTTAACCTCCAAATATTATTTAAATGAGAAAAAACTTTGTTTGAAATTAAGTCGACCCCTGGAGCTGATTTAAGATTAATTTTCTTAATTGCATAATTGAGTTCCGAAACGGTGAAAGATCTATCCATTTTAGTATGGGTATTTTTATTATTTTTTAATTTATTAATGACGTCCGTATCATTTATGAATATTTTTTGAGTAGTTTTTAAATTTTTGGCAAAGAGATCTGCAGTTTATTTTAAATTAATTTTATTATGTAATGCTATTTCAGCAATTGGGAGGTTTTGAGATTTAGTAGTTAATTTTATTAAAGATTTTCCAAATATTAGTCCCTGGAGACATAGTTGTGAGTTGATTAACAAAATTTTTCCAGTTATCTCTACATGATTGTTTTAATTTTCTTCTAACCATGGCATTAATTTTCCTATAATTGTCTATGTCAGAAAAATTTCTGGTTCTTTCAGCCCGATTTTCGGCATTTTTTTATGGCTACAAGCCGATTCATGAACCAGAAGTTTCTTTCCAATTTGGGGATTTTATTATGTTGTATAGTTTGAAACGCAGGCTTAGTGATAAAATTAAATTAAAAAAAAAAGCATTATAATCATAAGTTCATCCGAAGGTAAATTTTGATCAAGTAACTGAGTAAATAATTACCAATTATATAAGTGTATGAGTTTATTATAATTTAATTTAAAGTTAGAAGTAATTAAAAATTGGATGATGATCGCTGCCCCTGATATCTGGAAGAAGTGACCATTTAAAATTTTGATAAAGTTGAGGAGTAATTAAAGGTCGTTGATTGTTAGGATTTCATGAGTTGTGATTTTTTGATTTAACAAAATTAAGTTTGAGTTTGAGATTAATTTGCTTAAATGTATTCCAGCATAATTTGAAGTGTATGAAAACCACAAAGGGTGATGTGAATTAAAATCTCCAACTATCATATAAGGTTTTGGAATTTGAGCAGTCAATTTTATTAAAAAATTTTCATTAAGAACCATCCCAGGGTTATATACATTTAAAATTGAAATTGATAGATTATTAACTGATATTTGAATAGCAATACATTCAAGGGGATGAAATTCATAATTTAACAGTAATAGTTTGTGATTAATCTTTTTATCTATAATAACAGCTACTCCATTACTGCTATGTTCTGCAAAATGAAAAAAATCCTGGAAAGTTTACCTGTTTTTTTGTCTTTATTTCCTGCAACGCAAAAACCAGAGGTTCTCAACGTGGTATACGCGATAAAATTTTTTGGGGTATGCCGTGAGAGCTGAAAAGTCGCTAGATCTAGTTCTTATTCCCATTGATATACTATAACCATAGTTTTATCTATCTGTACAAGGTTACATACGCCAGTTACATACTCATTTCCAGGGGTACGTGAAGCATAAAAGGTTGAGAACCACTGATTTACAATCTATTTCAAAACTTAAAAAAAAAAAATCCAGAGTTTTCCGAAATCATCATCATCATCATCAATACGTTACAACTGAAATGGGAAGTTCTTACTCAGGCTTTCCCAATAAATTTTTGAACAAGAAGTGGAAAATTTCCTTTTAACAGAACAAAATGATAAAACCATCTTTTAGGATATTTTTCTTTTTTCTTTTTATAATTTATTCCACAAAGAAGTCGTATAGAGGAAGTTGAGTAATAATTTATAGATTTTGATTTTTGTATCATAGATATGATAATTTAAAAGATTTTGAATATTGATGTCATGTATTCCCAAATTATTTAATTCTGTAAATAAAAATAAAAATAAGATATCTCTTTGTTTATTGTATAAATTACAGTTCACTAACATGTGATTGGTATATTCTGGTAGATTATAATAAAACCAGTTTGGAGAATTGGAAAGCCTCATTTGAAATTTATGTTTATTTAAATTAATAGTATCTGTTTTTAATATGTAAATTATTTTATTTTCGTTCCCTAGGAAAGGTAATTTTTCAATATAATTAATTTTATTGGATAAAATAAATCTAAAGGTGTTTTTGCATATTGCATGAACTTGAAAGCATTTTTCAGTAAGAGTAAATTCAAGTTTAGATAATTCTTGTTTGAAAGTGTAAAAGAAGTTATATGTAGGAGTGATATCAGTTAAATTAGATGCTTTTTTTGCTAGGGAGTCAACCATTTAATTTTCTTTGATCCCAATATGACCTGAGATCCATTGTAATCTTATTTTGTTATTTTTAAGAGTAATATTAGATAAATTTAGTTGAAGAATTTTTTATATAAAGAAGCTGTAATCTGAAAAATAAATTTCTTGTTCTAGGACTTGAAGTGCACCATTAGAGTTTGAAATAATTACAATATTCTGATTAGCTAAATTATTTAGAACCCATTTAAAAGTTTCAAAAATGGCTGTTAATTCGACTTGAATGATTGAAGTGTTCTTTGTAAATTTAAAAGTTTGTGTAAAAAATATTAAGAGGGATGTAAAATGCAGCTGCAGACAATCCTGTTTCTTTTAAAACAGATCCATCTGTGTAAACATTAAAAGTTTTTTCAAAATTTTCAGCAAAATATATTTGAAATAAAATTAGTGCAACTTCCGCAGGTTTTTTTTTTTTTTTTGAAGCCAATAAAGCAATTTCAGTGGTAATAAATGGCAAAGGATAGCACCAATGAGTAATGATGTCAGGGATATCTCCCTTAAGAGTTCTACTAAAATAGTTCTCATAGAGGTTAGAGAGAAATTCATTATTATAAATTACTTTTATATAAGGCAATCGATGAAATTTTTAATAAAAGGGATGAGAAGAAAGTTTGAAATGTAACTTAAAAAAATATTTTGTTAATAAAATATTATGTCGAATTTCAAAAGATGGTGTTGCCGTCTCTGCAATAACAGAGATGGTAGGGCAATTTTTTGAAGTCCAAGGGCAATTTTTAAGCATTGATTTTGAGTAAAGTTTTCTAAATTTTATAGTTAGTGTACCAGAAATAAATTCTAGGCCAAATTCTAGTTTTGATCTGATAAGATTTTTATGTACTGTAATTAGTTGTTTATGTTGAGTACCTTCGTTTTTGAATGCAAAGCATTTAATACAATTTAATAATTTTAGGCTTGTGTTATTTTTATTTTCAAGATGATATTGCCAATTAAGTCTTGAGTCCAAGTACATTCCTAATATTTTGCATTTATTAACTTGTTGAAGAGTTTCTGAGTTAATAGTTAATTTAAATTTCGGGTTATAATGTCTTTTTTTGTAAAAAGGAATAAAAAAATTTTTTTTTGTTTTAATATTGATCTCTAAATTCCATTTAGAGCAATAGCTAAAAATTTTATCTAACTGTTTTTGTATATTTTCTTCTAATTTATATTCATTTTTTCCAGCTGACCAAAAAATGATGTCATCTGCATATCTCGAAAATGAAATTGATTTATCAAAAATATCCTTAATATCATGAAGATAAAAATTGAAAAGTAGGGGGGACAAGGTTGATCCCTGAGGTGGTCCTTGGGTCATTTTATAATTTTCCGAAAAAAATTCCCCAATTTTAACCCGAAAAGTTGTATTTTTAAAAAAATAGATAAAAAGTTAATATATTTAGCACTGAGGTTAGTTTTCAATAATTTTGAGAATAATCCATTAATTGAAACCGTATCAAAGGCTTGAGGTAAGTCCAATGATATCGCTAAAAGGGTTTTCTTCTGTTTGAATGCTCTGAAAATATCATATAAAGTAAGGAAATATTTTCTTTTGCTTAATGATGCTTTCGAAAACCAAAAAAAATTATTGGAGAAAAATTTTCCAGTTTCAAAATACCAAAAGTGTCTTTTATATATAAGCCTCTAAAGCAATTTTAGAGAATTGGAAAATATAGATATTGGGCGTTATGAATTAAGTAATGTTGGAGGTTTTCCTAATTTTAAAATAAAAATTGCAATTATTTTTTCCCACTCTGGAGGAATTAAGTTTTTCCCCCAAATATTATTGAAAATAACTAATATTTTAAACCTCCAAATATTAGGTAAATGAGAAAAAAATTTGTTTGAAATTAAGTCAACTCCTGGAGCTGATTTAAGATTAATTTTCTTAATTGCATAATTGAGTTCCGAAACGGTGTCCAATTTAGTATGGGTATTTTTATTATTCTTTAATTTATTAATGATGTCCGTATCATTTATGAATATTTTTGAGGAGTTTTTAATTTTTTGGCAAAGAGATCTGTAGTTTATTTTAAATTAATTTTATTATGTAATGCTATTTCAGCAATTGGGAGGTTTTGAGATTTAGTAGAGTTAATTTTATTAAAGATTTTCCAAATATTAGTCCCTGGAGACATAGTTGTGAGTTGATTAACAAAATGTTTCCAGTTATCTCTATATGATTGTTTTAATTTTCTTCTAACCATGGCATTAATTTTCCTATAATTGTTTATGTCAGAAAAATTTCTGGTTCTTTCAGCCCGATTTTCGGCATTTTTTATGGCTACAAGCCGATTCATGAACCAGAAGTTTCTTTACAATTTGGGGGTTTTATTATGTTGTATAGTTTGAAACGCAGGCTTAGTGATAAAATTAAATTTAAAAAAAAGCATTATAATCATTAAGTTCATCCGAAGGTAAATTTTGATCAAGTAACTGAATAAATAATTTCCACTTATTTAAGTGTATGAGTTTATTATAATTTAATTTAAAGTTAGAAGTAATTAAAAATTGGATGATGATCGCTGCCCCTGATATCTGGAAGAAGTGACCATTTAAAATTTTGATAAATTTGAGGAGTAATTAAAGGTCGTTGATTGTTAGGGTTTTTATGAGTTGTGATTTTTTGATTTAACAAAATTAAGTTTGAGTTTGAGATTAATTTGCTTAAATATATTCCAGCATAATTTGAAGTATATGAAAACCACAAAGGGTGATGTGAATTAAAATCTCCAACTATCATATAAGGTTTTGGAATTTGAGCAGTTAATTTTATTAAAAAATTTTCATTAAGAACCATCCCAGGGTTATATACATTTAAAATTGAAATTGATAGATTATTAACTAATATTTGAATAGCAATACATTCAAGTGGATGAAATTCATAATTTAACAATAATAATTTGTGATTAATCTTTTTATCTATAATAACACTACTCCATTACTGCTATGTTCTGCAAAATGGGTATATGTTAAAAATCCTGGAATGTTTACCTGTTTTTTTTGTCTGGATTTCCTGCAACGCAAAAATATTTACATTGTTATATTTTGAAAACAGAACAACTTCATCTTTTTTAGAAAAAAGACCCTTTCAATTCCATTGCAGGAGTGATAAGAATTTAAGTTTTGAGCTGTAAGAAAATTTCACTCACAAGTTTGTGCATTTCTTCATAAGAACACACATAGGTAAGCAAGTGAAGAATTAAATCAATGATAATGTTTACAATGACATTTTTAGCAGCGATCTCTTTGGCAATTGAACTAGGTGATAATTGAGTTGTAACTTTTATAGTAGTCATTTTCTTTGGTAAGTTAGCTTTAATCTTGTCAGCATATGAAGTCGTTGTTTTTCATCTTAGCTGGGCGATTGACTGGAATGTATGTTGATGTAGCCTTAGAGGCAGAAGGAAGCGAAATGAATTGTTCATCTTGAATATTAGAATTCTTATTTATAAGTTCACTCGATGTTTGTTTATTTAAATTTTCAGTTCTTAAAATATGATCTAATCCATGTAAGTGAAAAGCAAATAGTCTGTATCAATTCCATCCTCTAAATCAAAATCATGTAAGACTTGTTGAAATGATTGTCGTCATCATCATCATCATCATAATGTAAAAATTCTTGTTGATTAATTCAGTTTTCTGCTGTAAATCCTCCCCAGATTGGGAAGATTATTCATACGTGCCATGACACTGGATGACGATAACAATTAATTAAAAATTCCCTAAAAAGAAAAAAAAAAAGAATTTTGAAGGAAGAGAGAATAAAAAATTAAGGAATGGCACCGTAACATTAAAAATCTGAAGAGAGAGAGAAAAATAAAATCCAAAAGAAAAGTGGACAGTAGTTGTAAGCCTAATCGAAGAAAGTATAAAATTAGACAGGATTCAGACAAAAAAAGCTCTCAGACAATGAGAAGAGAGAAATTTTGGGATTGGCTGAGAGCCTCCTAAAGTAGATTACATTAAACAACGTTAAAAGTTTACAAACATTTAAACTGAAATAATTAAAAAACTAGGAAACACTCCAAATTAACTAAATTTAGAGTGAAAAACACTCAAAGTAATATAATTACTTAAATGAAGGCCACAGCTGTTTAAGTTTCAGGAGAAAATCCCAAGCAGGAAAAGTTTCTCGCTGTGGGCATTTAGAAAGAGCAGCAATGTAAAACTTCCTGAATATAGAGTGCACTTTACCTTTTCTGGTAACTGTTTTCTGAAGAAAATTATAAGAGCTGGGGACTTCCCACTCGGCTTGAGCACAATCAGAGTTGGCTAAAAACTTTAATATGTCCACAATGTCTTCAAAGGAATCCTTCTCCTCCTCAGAGTTGAAGCACAAGTCTGAATCAAGAGTCAGTTCACCAGAAGACACAAAATTGAGGACATTTGTGAATAGCAAGGATTTGTCGTTGCTGTGCTGACAGTGGAAGTTTTTTTTTGACGCTGATCACATCACAATCTTCTGACTGAGAAGATGGGGAAAAGCATTTCCTCTTTAATGCATGTGAGTCAGTCAATTCAATATTTAACAAAGTTTCTGTACACTTTGGAGAGTCTGTTCATCAGTTTTTTTGCCTTAATCCGGGTCAGGAAAGTAAGAAAGAACTTTTGGCACTGGTTGAATCAGTCAGTTCAGTTTTGGTAGAGTCCAGTGAAGAGGAATTAAGACGAGTAGCAAAAATTGGGCAGTCTTTAATGAAATGAGTAGTGGCTTTACACCATTTACAAACTTTTCTGATTCCTGCGTATCCAATTACAGCAGTAAATGTACCGAATTTGAGAAAATTTGGAATTTCCTCCTTCAGTTCCATTATCACCACTCTGGTGCCAGTCCTAATGGACTCCAATCCCGGTTCTTTCATAAATTCATCATTTATACTTTTAACCGAACCGAACTGAGCTAGAGTGGCTGCTACTTCAGCATTTGGGATGAAGAAGGGGAGTTTCGATACACATACAGTTTTTTTTGGGGAAGGTGAGTCTTCAAACAGTAACTGTGAATCCTTCAAAAGGCTTGAACGGATTAGCTGCAAACACATCAGCACTACTTTCAGACAGGAAAGTAACCACAGTTGAGGAATTGTTAAGCTTTTGCACAATGTCGATGTTTGATGGGTCAAAACAATCAGCGAGTCTTTTCACTGCAGTTCCATATTCGAGACCATCATGTCTAATCTTAAATGAAAAACGAAGTCTGTCGTCTTTGAAGTAATCCATTTTATCGTTTTAGCGTTTCAGCTTTCAAATCAAAGAGCAAAAATCACTACGTCTTCACTCGTTGAAGTCCCGAGAGAGAGTCCCATGATTGTCGTTTACCAGCAGCGTTGTTCAATGATCTTGGCTGATAGGAACTTTTTTTTATCCCGGTCCTGGGTGAGTCCTGTTTGCTTTTCGGCTTGAGCAAATGTTGACGACCAGCTGCAATGTGATTTTGTTTGAATGCGAAGCGCTACACAGGCAATCTTTTTAATAGGACATTCAAAATAAGTCGCAGGATGCAATCCTCCACAGTTTGGACAATTAAAATCACTACAAGTACAATTTTTATGTGAATGTTCTCCACTGCAGCGTTTACATCTTGTTTTACTTCTGCATGAAGACGCTACATGTCCCCAGCGAAAACAGTTCCCGCAAAGGGAAGGAGAACCAAAATATTCCTTGACAGAATAGTGGGAGAAACCAATATTAACATGTGGGGGGTAAATTATTTCTAGTAGTATGAAATACCACATTTTCAGTGGGTTTTTTGATAAAGTGATCTTTGGTAGAATTCGGGAAGTATCGATACATCCTTCTCACCTTTAAAACATCCTAACATTTAAGACTTTGAAGCAAGAAGTCATCATCATATTTAGTATTAACGTTTAAAATTTGTCCCATATTAAAGTCTTTAGCAGGTAGACAATTATTTACTTCAACACCCAGGATGTTATCAATTTCTTGTAACATTAAGAGGTCAGATTGAGTTGCAGGGAACACTATGATGTCGCCCTTTCGCGTAAATCTACCCTTGACCTTCTTATTTATCGTTTTATAAAAGAAATCAGTTACCACACCATCATCTAAGTCTACAAGTTTTTGAGAGTTACTAAAGAATATTATAGCCAAATCTTCTTTATTATTAAATCGTGAAGAACGAGATTTAGGTTCCTCAATTAAAGACATTGAGGATTCATTATCTGATTCCATATCAGAGCTTTTATGATTCGATTTTTCAGAGATAGTAGAGTGCAACTTAGTAGTATGAAAAATGTCATGTATAAATGTTTTACTTTGTAAATTAATGTTTCCAGGAATAAATACTTCACTGGTATCCAATATGTCAGATAGGTGATTAGCGGAAAGAGATCTCTGTTCTTTCACTAGTTGAATCTTGTTCACATGTTTGGAAAGTTTTTTTATTTGTTCTTTTTCATTAGATTTAATAGGCACACCTTTTGTTTTTTTCAGTTTGTTGCTTGAATTTAAATTCTTCTTTTTCCCGCCCATGTTGATAATCCAACTGTAGGAGAAAACACAGGAAAGGCACAAAAAATTCACAGATGTTGGCACAAAGCAAAGCCGTTTTGGCAATACAAGCTTTTCACTAGTTTTAAAGGAAGGCTACCGTTTAACATCGATGAGTTGACGTCACCAACGCACACAATCCTCAAAACCCCTCTATCCTCTCTTTTTTCCGAAATTCGGTGAGGGAATAAATTTTATAAAATTTTCGTACTGTATCTGAGGTGGTAGTATATATGTTACCGCTAAAGCTCGAAAGCCGTTAATGTGCACATTACCTAGCTAATCTGCAGATTAACTGATTTGCTCCGTTAACGTGCGGAATCAAGAGTTTTCCGCATTTTACCTAGGTAATGTGCACATTAACGGCTTCCGTATCGTTAAAGTTCAAAAATTTGTTTCTCTCATTATGGTGAATCTCTTGAATATGAACCTTCGTGTCACGTGATTCACTCGTCCGCATTATAAAAAATGCCCCGGATGAGCGGAGGCCAAGTGAGAACGAATCGGTAAAGTGATTCATTCTTGATAACGAATCACTAAAATGATTCGTTCTCACTTGGCCTGCTCATTTTGGTGGCGTTTTTTATAATTCGGACGACTGATTCATGTTGACAGAGGGATGACCCTGGTTTCAACTCTACTCTCGGACACTAGATAAATAACATTATGTTAATTTAAGCGTACAGAAACGTTCCTGTTGTTCCAGCAAAGATCTTATTTTCACTTTAACGAGTGTCTAGTAGGTAATGTGCAGATTATCCAGATAATTTGCAGATTACCTAGGTAATTTGAGAAATGAAACAATTTTCCGCACATTAATGGATCACCCTAGTTAATCTGCACAATACCTAGATAATCTGTGGAATAACTGATTTCTGCACTTTAGCGGTAACATATATATTGTTCACTTACATTGGCATATGGAGTTCCTTTGGACATAATCATTGGCTAAGTAAAAAAAAAATATTTTTTGAAATATTTATGCAACATGCAATTCTACGGTGATATTTTCCAAAATTTTATTTTCAAGATGAACTAGTAAGTAGATAATAGTGACGATAAATAAATTCTTATTACAGTGTATGAAGTCGGTTTACTTTGTGCGGCACTTTTTTACAAACAATAGGCAGGTCAGGATCCCAAGGGTTCAGAGAAGTTTGGGGGAGGGGACCTACTGGAACAGCTTTTGGGGAGATATATGGTAGCCTGCCGTCAAGGCAATCGAAAACACGTATTCGGAGACACGACTTAACGTCCCATCCGACGGACGGCGGACTTTCCAAGCCCATCGGTATCCCCTATACTGACCATTGACAGGGTGGGTAATTTTGCCAAGATAAATCTCAACATTGACTCAGCTAGTATTCGTACCTGGGAACTGCAGATTACGAGACTGGATCGCTACTGACGGAGTCATCCCTGCCCCAGTGGGGGCGGGGGTGGCTCAGTCGGTAGCGCGCCAGGCTCGTAATCTGTAGTTCCCAGGTTCGAGTCCCAGCTGGGTCAGCGTTGAGATTTATCTCCGCAAAATTCCCCGCCCTGCCCACGGTCAGTAGGGGACACCGGTGGGCTTGGAAAGGCCGCCGTCCATCGGATGGGACGTTAAGCCGTGGCCCGTGTGCGGGAGAGTCATACTCTGTGCACGTTAAAGAACACGCTGGATGGCTTTGACGGGAGGCTACCATCTGTCTCCCAACAGCTGTTCCAGTGTGTCCCCTCCCCCAACCTTCTCTGAGTCTTCGGGGTCCATGTGACCTGGCCATTTAGCCCATGGTGTGCAAAAAAGTGCCGCTCAGAGGTAAAACAACCCAACCCCTGCCCCAGTGTAAAAAGTGTTTTTAGTAACTGCCCGATATAGTAACAGCTTTCAGACAACTGAAGGTTTGTAAACATACACGTCCCCCGAATAGCTGCCGAAAAATACTCTGTAACATCGAAATTGCAACACCCAGAAAGAATGATTGGACGATGCATGCAAATCAGCTGGCGGTTGAGTTGCCTTGAGATATGCAAATGGTTAACTATGTGACTAATCAGATTGTGGTGTTTGCCGATATCAGAGATAATGCCTCTGCGTAATGCTACAACTGACACCAGTTTCCTCGTGAGAAGGGGGCAGGGGTGGCTCAGTTGGTAGCGCGTCAGTCTCGTAATCTGCAGTTCCCTGTTCGAACCCTAGCTGGGTCAGCATCGAGATTTATCTCCGCAAAACTCCCTTCCCGCCCACGGTCAGTAGGAGCACCGATGGGCTTGGAAAGGTCACGGTCCATTGGATACGACGTTAAGCCGTGGCCCTAGTGCATACCCTGCAGGTTAAAGAACAAACTGGATGTCCTTGACGGGAGGTTACCATCTGTCTCCTAACAGCTGTTCGAGTGGGTCCACAACCTTCTCTCTAAGCCTTTCGGGTCCTTGTGACCTGGCCATTTAGTCCATTGTGAGCGAAAAGTGCTGCTCAGAGATAAAATAACTGAATCCTTTTCTTATTAATTCATCATCACCAAAATTAAAAATGATTCTGTGTGGCGGGGGGGGGGGGGGGGCGTGTCGATTGACCTTATGATCTTATTATCGTGTCTCAACAGCACATACATAAATATTTCGTAGAGAATAGGTACAGCTGAAATGTTCCCTAGCGAAAAAAAGTATCCAATGTCTACCGTAAATCTCTTGTAATCTGGACTGTGTGTGTGTGTGTGGGGGGGGGGGGGTGCAGGCGGCAGCTCGCCAGTCTCGTAATCTGCAGTTTCCATATTCGAGTCCGAATTCTGTCAGCGTTGAGATTGATCCTCTCTAACCCTCCCCCCCCTCTGCTCTCTGACTCCGATGGGATTCGAATACCAGCCGTCCATCGGAAGAGACGCTAAGTTACTGTTCCGTGTTCGAACATCCATACCTTGTGCACATTAAAGAACACGCTGAGTGGCCTCGAAGAAAGACCTCCATCTGTCTCCTAACAACTGTCCAGTCTGTCCCCTCCTCCAACCTTCTCCGAGCCTTTGGCGCTTAAACATTTTTACAGCATCTTTTTGAGTGACGTGTTTTCTTTATAAGCTCTTCTTTCAGTACTGCAAACGCTTTGTATATATATATACTATGAGCTTTTTTTTTTGCTTATTATTATGTGCTACTTACCACTGTTGGCTATTAGCTGTAAAAATTCTATTTGTAATATTTTGAAAAAGTTACTCCACCACAGAATTCCAGTTTATACAAAAATTTAAAGGTCAATATTTCTCAAAAAACTTGTTTTACGAACTTTGCCGTAAATTTTTAACTAAGAACATGAATATATATATGTAAGCTACCGTCAGTGTTATAGTTTCAAATAATTATTGAAATATTCTTCCCATTTAACTTAGTATATGTTCTTGGCAGTAGATCAGTCAGTATTCAAGGGTGTATCTTTTTATATACCGTATTACATTTAAATATATTGCATCTTAAAAAAAACAAGGTTACATCATTTACCTCATGGACTGCGGATGTCAACCATTTCCAGCTTTTTCTACAAGTTAATTCATGCTATGTAGCAACACAGCTACGTTTCAAAGGCACAGAACAGTGTGTGCAAGTTCAAACATGTTGGGATACTGTTGCACATATCAGAAGCAAACGATGCACTCAGTCTATCTTCTTCTCACTTTAGAAAGATAGTGATCAATCTGTATTTGATTTTCTGCAGGCTATGGCTGAGCATGAAACTGAATAGTGGTGTGTGACATGTTAGTGTCGTAGGCGAGGCTTAATTGGTGTACAGAGTCACAAAAATGACTAAGGTGTATACGTAGAAGAGTGTTTGAAACAAAGCATGATTTTCAAGTGGTACAAACGCTTAATAGGTCAACAGGATTCCGTTGTCGATCCGTGTTATGGACAGCCAAGCACTATTTCCACACACTTGAGTCATTTCTACGACTATCTGTATACCACTTAAGCCTCGCCGAAAACCCTCGATTACTTTTTCCATCAAAATAAAATACTTGTAGGATAATATACCGTGTGATAATAAACTGTTCTTGCACCTAATACAACTTGTGCGAACTTAACCCTAGCAAGTTTTCCCGACCCCCGAGGTTTATCTTGGAATCGTGCTACAACGCAATGGCATAGCTATTATGGTTCATCTGATCCAGGACCTAGTGCTTGACGATTATTATATCGTTTTGCTTTATGTTTAAAAAATATTTCTTTTTTACTTAGTACTGGTGGCCTTTAGTAGCCATTCAAAAAGAGGGCACAAGCCTCGTGACCTTTCTATCCGTTTATTCTTTTGTCCAAAATGATAGTTTTGAGGAGAGGGACGAGCTCGGTAAAAGACCCTCGCACCAGGGCTCAGCGTTGTCTTGCTACGCCACTAGTAATGGTGGTGCAACCTGGCATATTTTGATCTTCTAAAATACAAAGGTTACGCCACGCCCACCGGAAGGCCCTCCAAAATGACAAAATTGCAGGTGTGACGTCATAGAATGTCCCGAAAACGATGCAATCACCCCCCCCCCTTTTTTTTCCCTCCCTTTTGCCAGGAAAACCCAAGAAAATAATTTGTGGAGATAAATCTCATATCTGACCCAGCTGGGACTCGAACCTGGAAACTACAGATTAGGATCCTGGCGTACTGCCGACTGAGACACCCCTACCCCATTCGCGAACTGGATAATGGGAAATAATTTGTTGTGTTTTATACTAGTCAATGAGCAATTTTTCTGAGAATGCTTCAGAAAAGTTTTCTGATTCAAATTCAAATTTATTATAACATAGAGAGAAATACACGAGGACAATAAACACACAATGCACAACACTTTGTCAAATATAATATCAATACAACACTTTGTCAAATACAATATCAATACAACACTTTACAAATAACAAAGAAACACTAAAAGCACAAAACTAAGTAAAACAATCAATAAGTATATGTGAACAAACAAGGAGGTTGCGAGCTCTTCCAGGTTATGAAAAAAATTAATTGATTTTTGTTAAAGGAATTAAAGTAAATAAAAAATAAAAAATATAAAAAATATTAACTACACGAGTGGTGTGGGTATGCAGCTTTACCAAATATCAGCTCCTATATAAATGCTAACAAAATATTATTTAATTACAGTAAACATACATTCAATGTTGTCTAGTTTTGACAAATATGCACGCAAACATTTCTTAAAAGTTGTAAAACATTTTTCTTTTCTTATTGTATACTCCACTGAATTAAAAAATTTAGGCAAAATAAAATAAAAAATTTTATGGAAAATTTCCTTTTCCGTTTTTTCTATATAAAATTGTAAATCCAAAACTCTGGAGTTAAAATTAGGATTTCTAATCGGAATTAAATTTTGATTTTTATACAAAAAGATATTGAAAAATATATATATAATTTCCTTAGTGGCAATATATTGTGTTTGTTGTATAATATTGTGTTCCTAGCAAAATATTTATAATTAAGATTGCGAACTATTTTATTTTGTACATGAATAAAAATAATTAGGCAAATAAATTTTATTTATATTCTCCTCCCCAACAACAAATCCCATAAATTAAGGTAGACTGAACCCATGCAAAATAAATATCCCGTAAGAAATTATAATTAACCTAATGTTTTAAGTAGTAAATTTTATATAATATTCTGTTTAGATTTTAAGGAAGTAAGTATATATGTTTTTTCCGTTTTAAATTAGATTCTATTATTAATCCTAAATAATTTTAGCTATCAGTCACTTCGATAGTATCACAGTTACAGCAGTCTGTGCTTAAACAGTTCAATTCGTGAAATTTGACGCTATTTCCAAATGTGTGTAATGAAGCTAATGCAAAGTATATGTACTTAGTTTTTTTTACATTTAATTCTAGTTCATTATTAGTAAGCAATTTTTTAATAATTATTAAACTACTATTAATATTTCCAAGTAATGCTTCATTATCTTCTGCTTCAAAAACTATGGATCTATCATCCGCAAAAGAAATAATTTGTCCGACAATTTTTAATTTACAGATATCATTGATATATATAAGAAAAAGTAAAGGACCCAACACAGAACCCTGTGGGACTCCACTTACAGTCAATAATGTTTTACTTTTAAAGTTGTTAATAATCACAATTTGCTTTTTATTTTCAATGAAACTCTTAAACCAATCACCAAGAAAAAATCATCCATAACACCACGAAAACCATAAAATTTCAGCTTATGGAAAAGTATTTTATGATTAATAGAGTAAATGCTTTACAGATGTCTAAAAAAACCACAATAATCTTTTTATTATTATTAATGCCCTTAAATATTAATTCATTAAATTTTATTAGCGCTTGAGACGTACTGCAATTTTCACGGAAACCAAACTGATTTTTTGCAAAAAACTCAATGCTATCCAAATAACTAACCACTCTTTTTTTAACTATTTTTTTAATGACTTTAGAGAAAATTGGTAATATTGCAATAGGTCGATAATTATTGTAATCATCTGTTTCTCCCCTTATAGATTGGTTTAATTACACAAAATTTCAAATCGTCCACAAAGGTTCATGTTTCCATTCGTAAATTAATAATGTAAACTAATAAATATAATTTATGTTTAGCTATTATTTTTAGTATTTTTGCATTTAAGTTACCGTATCCTACAGCTTTATTTGTATCTAATTTTGAAATTAAATTCAAGACTTCTCCTGCATCTGTTTTCATAAAATACATTGAACTCAAGACTGGTTGCTGATCAGGTAAACTAAAATTTAATTCCGATTGCCGAGATACAGATAAACTTCGTTTACCATTAACATTTGTAAAAAAAATTATTAATTTCATTCACTACAAAATTAGTTTCTTTATTATTTGTAAAAGTATTATGAGCTGTTGATGTACAGTCGGTCAAAAAAGTATCCGAACGCTATGGTTGTATACAAAGTTCAGAAAAAACAACTGGCAATGATTTTTTTAGAAATTAATGATATGGCAACCTTCGTGTACCGTACAGAAGGTTGCGAGATCATTAATTTCTAAAAAAAAATCGTTGCCAGATTTTTTTTCTGAATTTTGTATGCAACCATAGCGTTCGGATACTTTTTTGAGCGACTGTACCTGTTGTGTAATTTATTAATTTTCACTGTCGTCGTCGATCATTGTTACAGTTGGTAAATAAATTCCTATTATATAAATGATTTTTATTTTTTATAGTTATTTTAAGGTTTTTATTGTAATCTTTATATTCATTCATAAAATCAAAAATTAAAGGATACTTTTTTGCTTTTTTATATAACTTTTCTTTTTTATTAATACTGTTTAAATTTTCATATGTAATCCATTTTATATTAATACCTTTAACTTTATATTTATCTCTCACACCATCAATATTATAAGTACAATCCTGCATCGCTGTATAAACCATATTAATAAATTTCTGATAAACCAAGTTAACGTTTTTGCATACAAAGATATCGTTATTCAATTTATAGTCTCTTATTTTATATTACAGTTTCAGAAAATACATCGTAGTAATGCCATGCCAGTTTTCATTGTTTGTATTTATTTTTTTATTTTTTCAGATTTTTATAATCATTAAAATTGGGTAATGGCCTGTTATTTCAGTCATGTATATAGCACATTTATTTTTGAACATGGAATTAACATTTCTAATAAATTGATGATCAATGCATGTAGCTATTGTTTATGTAACCCTAGTCATTTCGTTTGTATATGATATAAACCCATATGCGGCCATTATACCCAAATATCTGTAAACTTCATTATTCTTACTATTCAGATCCAAATTCATATCACCAATTATATATACATTTTTATATTTTACCTTGTCTAAATAACATTCGAATTCATCTCAAAAAGTTTTATAGGTATTTATGAGATCTGTAAATGGAAATGATGCATAAATCATTTAATTTATCATACACCTCTAAAACCTCAGCAGTGTTAAATTTTAAGCTAAGTTTATTTTCTTCCATTGATAAATTATTTTTAAAGTAAATTATGTTACTACCTGATTTATTATATTCTCTCCCATTAATAAAACAGTTATATCCAAAAATTTTAAAATTATCCACTTCATAGTCATTAATCCATGTTTCACCCAAAACAAGGACATCAATAACATAATTTATATTATATAGTAACATAAGAATTTCATCAAAAGTTTTACGCATACTCCTTATATTAACAAGAAATAAATTCATATTATTACTTAATTCATCATTATTGTCTATAAAGTTATATGAGTAAAAAACCTATTAATCCTTTACAATATACAACCTTTTCACACAGCGATTCTTCAATTTCAAAATCCTCCATTACAAATGATCAAGGTCTTTCTCACTTATTATTCGAATTTTTGTCGAATTTTCGGTCTTCCTCAGAAAAATCTTACCATCTTTGAGCCATAAAAATTCGTAATTCTTTTTTATTTTAATCTGTTTGGCTTTAAAAAACAATTTCTTATAATATCTACAAATATGCTCATTTACATAAATTTCGGTGGTTCCAAATCTTTTATCTACTTCATTAGCAGCAACTGTTCTCTTCAGTTTAAACGCTTTCACCCACTCATCGCGTTTTCCTCTTTTTGTAAACTGAACTATCATTAGTCTAGTTTTAGCTTTCGAAGTTGGTACTCTATGCGCAGTCACAATATCCACATTATCCACTTTTTTAAAGTTTTTGAAATATTATTCCCAAATTAATTCATTTAAATTTTCTTCCGAAGATTCCGGGACACCGCTGATTTCTACGTTCATTCGGCGAGAATAGTTTTCTAATTCATTTATCCTATGTTGCATGTCTTGTACTGTAGAGCTTCCGAAAAACTTTTTCAGTAAAACCAACACAATAGAAATGGAGATTTTTCCTCACAAATTTCAGTACATTGAATAGATTCATTTTCAGCCTGTATCCGTTCATGGCATATGTCACAATTCATACTGCACAATATATCGCTACTCATTATAATTTATCCAGGTATTTTTCAAAACACGTTAATATTTCTTAACACTTAACAAGCTATAACCGCATCTGGAAATTTATATACCTTTTTTAACTGTTGGTAAAATATTCAATATTATGTTAGCTCATCAGATGGCAGCACATTATCTGTTATACATGCATATCAACATTTTACTACGACATTACTCAGATCGCAAGAGTCACTTAAGACTGTTATTGCAAAACTATCAGTTCACTCTTCATGAATATAAATCAGTACATCACGAGTGAGGTCACTTATACCTCCTCTACATTAGAAATTAAATTAGAGAAGCAAAGTAAACTAGGTAAAAATCGATCAAATATTTTATACAGAAAAATGGCCAACTTACCACACCCACACCACCGTTGACACTGTTATAATTTACACAAATCTCCTTCTATCATGTTACTCTAACTCTGCTACACCAATCTTTAAAAGACTAGTATCCTTACGCCAATCTTTAAAAGACTCGTATCCTTACGCCAATCTTTAAAAGACTCGTATCCTTACGCCAATCTTTAAAAGACTCGTATCCTTACGCCAATCTTTAAAAGACTCGTATCCTTATGCCAATTCTTAAAAGACTCGTATCCGTACGTGGATTCCGACTTTAGTACGCCATTTTTATAAAGGATTGTTGTTTTCTTTCATATGCCTGCGCCGTTTCCATATTCTTATCGCTTTACTTACTCCTTACATGATTCTTTCAACAGAATGTAGATTTCAGCAGATATTGCAGAAAAAAAAGTACGAAGACCAAATTTCTGAATCAAGTGAAAAAAAAAATTTTTTTTCGGAATAAATGGTTTTTAATGCATCTTCAAAAATGGAGTCCAGTGATGACAAATTCGGGCTTCTAAACGGCCTCAAAATAAGTCTATCTATACCAATCCTGTGATTTGGAAATTCGGCATTTTAGACATTGCGTGCAATAGTAGCGCCACTATCTGATGCTAAACCCATGCCTTCATAGCAACGTAACTTGTAGAGTTATTGATATTTTGGACACACAGTTACTTCTTCTTCTAAGATGATGATGGGAGTTTTAGCCAAGGCATGCTATATATCCCAATAAAAACCTTTGCAAAATGATTTTACAGTAATAAATTGTTCCAAATTAATCCTAAAAATTAAATAAACCTCAGTCACTTCTAACGTCTAAATCTGTGAGAGTTTTGAATATAAAATTCCAGAGCAGGTAACAAAATTGGTAATGGCAGTGAGCAGATGTCAATGCTGGAATATGATGCAAACTGTTGAATACCCTTTTGACGTAATTTCATTAAGGGACATCATAATAAGAAACGTTCCGTTGTTTCAGGATATCCATAAAACTAACAGTTGTCATTGTCATTAATGCGACAATGAAACAAAAATGGATATAACGGAGCAAAATTGAGTCTAAGTCGTGTAATCAAAACTTCTGAGGTTCTATAACAGAAGAACTGTAATCATACAATTACGTTTGTTACTTGATTTTTTAAAATAAAACATAACACTTCAAAATATGGGTATTCTTTTAAACGATCCTGTAAACAGAAATGAAGCAAAAAATAAAATTATACATTTCACATAGAAGTAATTCGGATCTTTCTAACCTTGCAGTTTTTATAAACATAATTTTTATTAAAGATCCAGATACCTCTTCATCTTTATTTATTCCTGTACTGGCAGAAAGGCACCCGTGCTGTCTGGGTCTCACTTTTAATCTGTACATTCAAGTTTTCACTGAGCTAATTTTTAGTTTTGTGAATATTCACCCCCCCCCCCCCGCCCTCTTCTCAAGACCCCAAGAAACATCTCTCTACACAGATTCAACACGAAGAATTACCGCCATTGCCCAGGTGGTTGTAGTTGTCAACGAGCCTTTGTAGCCCGTGGCTTCCTATCTATGTAAACTATCGAGATTCTTATTTCCGTTTCGACAGATTTTGGTACCTGTGGTTCCCGATTTATGCGGGTTCCCACTGTGTGATCTCCTTGTTGGATTAAGTTTTTTTGTGGGGAATCTGACAATGCAGCATATTGAAATGTTGCTATGACTGTTATATTTACATTTCAGTAGCATTAAAGGCAACAAAGGTTTGAGCAGCAACTTTGATTTCTCAATGGAATAGAATGGGATATGGAAATGGAATGGAATAATAAATATGGAACGGCCCCCTCTTTCGAAAATTCCACTTGAGATTTCAAACTGAACTCGGACAACAATCAGAAACAGTCTAGGTAATTTTGAAGCGTTCATCATGATTTCCTGATGAGTTATGGATGCTCATCGGGAAATCGACAGAGAGACAGACACGCAGATAGATAGCTTCTTGGATTTTTATAGATTTACAATCACGACAGGTTTTTGGCGGGGATCGTGTAGCTGAGCTTCGTTTTTAAGGGGTGTCATCCACAATGCGACACGAAAGGCAATTTGAGTTTTATAAAATAATCCAAAACAAACTTAGGAACTCATTAACCAAATTATCAAAAATAAACCTAAGGCTACTATTGGTGAATTTGTTAAGAACATGCTACAAGGCATGTCTAAAACTAAAGTTGCAGAGAGTTTTGATAAACGTGTTTGCAGATACAAATAGTAATTTCAGAGATGATAACAATATGCAGAATTGTTTTTAATTTCCTAAACGTATTGAATCCGCAATTCCCTTAATTTTTATACTCTCTATTTGTGAAAAAGAAGCTTTTAAATTTTAAATGAATTCAGTGACAGATAATCGCATGGGTACGATTAGGTAAAATATGGCCTAGAACAGAGGTTACCAACCTGAGGTTGGTAACCCCTGTCCTTTTCACATTGCACGCAATGTCTAAAATGCCATTACCAACCTGAGGTCTCATTCCTCCCAGGAGGAATGAGAAACTTGTCAAGAGGGTACAGGTAATATTTAGTAAATAACTATATTATCCTAATGAATTATTCCAAAAGTAATAGTGTTTGTGAAAAATGTTGTGGAATGGAGAAAGAACAGCGAGGAGGCGGGTTGAGAAATGGAAGGAGAACAATGGTTGTATTATTAGAAACTATTAAGCAAGGCCTAGTTTCATTCATATTTGACATCCTGATCTCAGAAAACCATCATCATCATCATAAAGCAGTCATGGGCTACGCAATTTAGTTCTCCAAGCATATCTGTCCTGAGCTATATCTGCTGCATCTGGCCATTGCATACAAATTTTAACAAGGTCCTCTTTGACATTGTCTGTTCACCGCATCCTAGGTCAGCGCTCCTTTATAGAGCCTTTAGGCACACTGTACATAACCCTATTCGATAATCTATAATTATGCCTATGGGCAACATGGCCAAACCAACAGAGTCTCTCTCAGCACAATATGCTGCTTAAAGGAGGTTGCCAACTCCTTTGCTTAACCTCATCATTAGTTACAAAGTTGAACGACCTAATGCCCAAGATACTGCGCAAGCATCTAGAATCAAAAGCATCTAGCTTCCTGTTATCTTGTTTACAATGCATGCAAGTCTCACTACCATAACTAACCCTAGAAAGAACCAAACTATTATAGAGTCTAATTTTAGTCTTTAGGTTATACGCCTATTTCTCCACACTCTCCAGAGATTACTAAAAGTCAGAGAGGCAATCCCTATCCGTCTGTTAATCTCATGCCGTACATCACCAGAATCTATTACATAGCTCCTAAGATAATTAAACTGAGACACCTGCTCAAGACTGCAACCATTCAGATTAACTGAACCATAGCCGGTCTGACCAATTTTATCACTTTAGATTTCTCTTTGTTTATAACCAAACCTATTCTATTACCAGTCCTCAACATAAGCTCGAATGAAAGAGTTCATCTCATCAAAATCATTTGCCAAATGGGCTAAATCATCAGCACAATTATAATAATAAATAATTTTAAACAAATCAGAATATATCATAATGTTATATTATATCATAATATCATCAGCAGAATCATGATAATAAATAATTCTAATAATTTTAACTGAAGATTTAACGCAATATAGCAAGCAGTTACTTTATGGACTAAAGGAAATACAGAGAGAAAAAGGATTCAAATATGTATGGGTTAAAGATTCTAATCTTTATATTCTCCAAACTGAAAGGTCAAGAATTTTGAGAATTAGAAATGCTGATGATTTCTATTTATTAAATGCTTAATACTGGAAATTATTACTTTTAAGTAAACTTTAATGAGTATCAATATTAATAATGAAATTTTTAGTTTTGATACGGAGGCGTATTTTGATCTTGATACTAATATTTTAAATCATAGGTATAAAGTTCATAAAATAGAGAATGTTTATGAAAGAGAATTATATTATTGGGGTGGGGGATATAAACTTTATAAATTTTACCCCTGCAATAATAGAGCTAACAGAAATTTGGATAACTGATGATGAATTACAGTTATATACGATATTTGGTTATAAAATGTATCATAAATGTAAAAATCAAATGAGATCTGTGGGCTAATTATTTTTCTTCAAGACTGTATTACAATATATGAAATTAATACAAATTCTGTTAGTGCTAATATGCTGCAAATTAAATTTAAACTCAATAATTTAGCATTTATTTTAATGGCATTTTATAGATTACATTCATACACTAAACAAAATTCTATTAATAAACTGGAAAATAAATTAGAAATTGTAAATAATAATAATAATGTCATATTATTAGGATATATTAATTTTGACTTAAGAGGCAATGATTGTATTAGACATGAATATTTTAGAGTAGTTGTGTCTAATGGTTTTATGGAGTGTTTCGGGAAGAATCAAAGACATGTCTTGATCATATATTTATAAGAATCGCTACAAATAAGGAAAACACATATATCATTAAGCTGCATATTACGGATCATTATTTCGTAGGTTTCAACATTCATCTAAAATGAACAAAAGTATAGAAATTTTAAAAGAAGTATGGAAGACAAATATTAGAAAACTAAAAGAATTGTTGAAAGACAAAGATTGTAATGAGATTGAAATGGAAAATAAATAATCTCTTTAATAAATCTTTCGAAACTTTTTATTACAATTACAGATATTAATTAAAAAATCAAAATGCGTTATATAATTAAAACGGAAACAAAATAAATTGAAACTTTGGATGACGGATGAACTTAAACAATTCGTTAAAAAACGAAATAATTCATACAAATTGGGAAAAATTAATCCTTTTAATTTCAATAATTATTTTAATTCAAATCATTATTTTAAAAAGGATCGAAATTTACTCTTAAAATTAATCAGAAAAGCAAAGCCAAATTATTACACTAAATGATCATTAGACAAATATGGCAGTGCAAAGCAGCACTGGGATGTAATAAATTAATTATCTGGAAAGAAGCAACATATACAAATGATTCAAAAATAAATAGAAGCAAGTAATACTATATTCTTCTAATGATATTCCGATTCTAAGCTGAAAAGTTTAATAATTATTTTACAGCAATAATTAAAATATTCGTAACTAAAATTCCAGAAGAACAGAGAAAGGATAGGATATCCGTATCAATGAATTCGATTTTCATAGATTACTTAACAGAATGTGAAATTAATGAAGTGATTTCTTCTTCACAAATATGAAAAGCGACAGGGGCAGTTTGCATATATGTGGAGATAATTAAAGAAATAAAAAATAATATTTCAGCTATTTTGTGTTATCCCTATAATTTATCTTTGCATTCTGGATATTTCCCAACAATTCTTAAACATTCATCTATAGTACCAGTTTACAAAAATGGCAAAATCTAGATATTTATAATTACATGCCAATAGCTTTATTATCAGTGTTTTCAAAAATATTTCGAAATATTAGACTTCTAAATTTTCTAGAGAGAAATAATTTTTTTCCAAAAATCAGTTTGGGTTTGGGAAAAACACTGGAACAGAGGATGCTACATTAAAATTAATATCTTCAATCTACAGTGCAATAAATAAAATTTTGAAAACAGCAGTAATATTTTTGGACATAAAGAAAGCATTTCACTCAGTTTCGCATGACATGTTATTATATAAACTTGAGAGCAGGAATTCCAGTGACTATTTTTTTTATGGCTTCAGGCTTATTTAAAAAATAGAACTCAAAAAGTTAAAATAGGACATTATTAAAGTAATGAAAAGAAAATTAAATTTGGTGTTCCACAAGGGTGTGTATTAGGTCCGATATTATTTAACATTTTTATAAATGATCTTTATAACCTGGAACTAAAGGGGAAATTAATAACATTTATTGATGATACTGCTCTGATATATACAGCAACTACAGAAAATATTTTGATTGAAAAAATTAATCAAGATTTTTGGAATATCAGAAATCGGTTTATGAAAAATAAGGTATTTCTAAATGTAGAGAAAACGAAATATGTATATTTCCGATTCAGACAAAATCAAAGAGATAATTTGAAAACGATATTATTTTATCATACATATATATGCATCGGTAATCGTTGTTCATGCAATCCACTAGAAGGAGTTGAGTGCTATAAATACTTAGGAGTATATATTAATAGTAAACTAACTTGGAATAAACACATTGATTCTTTAATAAATAAACTTAATACAACAATTTAATTATATTACATCAGAATTTTTTAAAAATATTACACATTTAAAACTAATTTATAATGCATGGGTTAAATCTCATTAAATATATGGATTAATTTCTTGGGGTGGAGTATATCACAGCAATATTAAACCATTAATTAGAATTCAAATTAAATAATTAGATGCATTTTAAGGAAAAGAAAGTATGATGGAGTTAAACACTTTTATAGTGAATTGCATATATTACCTTTCAGAAAATTATGCATATACAATATCATTATATATGTTAAAAAGCACTGGACTGAAAGTGATATTAGGCATATAAATCAAAATGCAAGAATTGTTAAACATGCAAATCTTCTTTTACCTCTTCCTAAAAAAAACCATTGCACAAAAACTTTATACATATTTAGCACCAAAAATATTTAATATTTTGCCGGAAAATCTTAGAGGTAAAACAAACTGAAAAAAGGTGTTTAAAAGAGTGAAACTTTTTTAAAGAGAAATTGAAAATCTGGATATCTGAATTTAATTATGTCGAAAAACTTCTTTAAAAAATGTTATTAATCATTGTTTTGGTAGGTGTATGTCTTACGTTTTTAAATTTCTGTTATTTATTGTTTTGGAATTAGGATATAACATATTATGAAATGAATACAAATGATATCACATCTATACATTTTGTATTAAATTTGTTGCCTTTTCAAATAGGTTTTACCAAATTATATAAACCCACATTGGAATTACTAAAACTCTTGTGGATGTTTTCAATATTCCTAAAGTTGAATGCATAATTTTTAGAAAATATGTTATGCAAAATACTTTATATAAATTGTTGGATTGGGTTGTTTTACCTCTGTGGGCTCATTTTTGCACACAATGGGCTAAAAGGACAGGTCACATGTACCCCGAAGGCTCAGAGAAGGTTGGGGGAGGGAACCCACTGGAACAGCTGTTGGGAGACAGATGGTAGCCTCCCGTCAAGGCCATCCAGCGTGTTCTTTAACGTGCACAGGGTATGGCTCTCCCACACACAGAGCCACGCCTTAACGTCCCATCCAACGGATGGCTGCCTTCCCAGCCAATATATAAAATGTATAACTTATCTATACAATGGGAATAAATGTATATATATCTATCATCTAAATCAGAAATTTTCGTATCTCAAGGCCACTTAAGGCCAAAATCTTTACCTTGCAGTGAATTTCGCATAACATAATCAATAACCAAACTAAAGAGAAAAGGAGACAAATTCACCCTTGTCGAACACCAGAAGTAATGCTAAACCAATTGCTATAAGCCTTACCAACTCTCAAAGACGACTCAGTGTTATTACAGCGAGCTTCATTGTGTTAACTAACTTGTCTCATTATGCCATACGATCTCACAATCAACTACAAATTATGACGATCAAAAGAGTCGAATGCCTTTTTAAAATCAACAAAGCTAGCAACCAAAGGTTTCTGAAACTCTAAACATTTCTCAAGAATCTGCCTAAGTGAATATATCTGATCCACACATCCCCTACCTCTTCTGAATCCACAATGCTCATTACGCAATTGCCTGTCAACCAGATTCTTAATTCTATTAAGCACAATCATGGAAAGAAATTTACCTGGAACAGAGAGTAGGCTGATACCCCTATAGTTATCACAAGAACTGCGATCACCTTTTTTGAAAAGAGGGATAATAATAGCTCTGGTAAAATCATTAGGAAACATGCCTTTATCATAAAAGATATTTAAAATTTCAGTCATTCAAGTGGTAACCGAAACATTCCCAGCTTTAAGCATTTCCGCAATAATTTCATCTACCCCTGGTGATTTATGGAGTTTAAGTTTAGAAATAGCCAAAATAACCTCTGGTTGTGTTGTAAAAAAAAATAAAAATAAATACCCCCTCAAGCAGCTGCTTGCCACAGAGGTCTGGCAGGAGCCTGTCAGTTTATATGCCACAGTAGAAGGTCTGAGAGGATGGCAGGACCTCAGCAGAAAAACGACACATACATCAATGCCTTACCCGAGGCTCGAACCCAGGTCCCTTAGATCAGTAGCCAAGCGCGCTAACCACTCGACCATATAGGGCCAACATTAAAGCCACCAATGCTTCTATCATCATTACAAATAATGGGAGTAGAACTAACCACATTTTTCAGAACATCACTGAAATTCTCAGCCCACCTAGCCATGACAGAATCGTCACCTTCTATAACCTTACCTGTTCTACAACACAAAACCTTAACTATCTGGTATAGCTGTCTGCTGTTGTGCTGTCTAACTGTTTCCTCGGCTTTGTCAGCCAAGCCATCAAGCAAAAGATTCTTATCAGCAGCTAACTGATCCTTTACATGATTATTAAAGCTCTCTGTAATGCTTTCTATTAGGAATAGTAGGGTATTGATTAAGGATGTTCCTGCAGTTCTTTCTTTGAGAAATAAGCTCGAGTGCCTTATCACTCAGAAAATTCTGCCTCCTCAGTTTCTTTTCTCCTAAAAGAATACTGTTAGTTTCCAAAAAAGCCTGTTTAAAATGGACTCATTCTTCCCCAACTTCAGTAGTAAGAAAACTATGACTGTCATAATGACTAAGTAACGTATCATGGTAAGCTTTACCTATAACTGGGTCTTTAAGAGCTTCAATATTAAAGGTAATTATTTTAACGTTACACAACACTTCTTAAATTTAAGCTGCAAGACATTTTAACAATGTAATAGTTAGATCCAATTTCACCTTCCCTACATGATGTAGTATCCCTAACAGAACTATCCCATTTGCTGTTAATTAATATATCATCTATCATATTCTTATGAAGCTCATCTGGTGAAACCCATGTGTACCTATGTATGTCGCGGTGTTTGTAATAAGTGTTAGTTATTCTGAAACCATTAAGTTACCTACCTGTAGGAGACGTTGCCCATTGCCATTGCAGCTACCATACCGAAAGGGCTTATTACCCTTCCCCAAAGATCAGAGTCAGTATCAACTTTAGCTTTGAAGTCACCTAGAACAACGGTAATATCTCCTTTCTTGACAGAATTCAAAATATCCTGAAGTTGTCCGTAAAACCTATCCTTCTCATCCTTATCGGCATCCTCAGTGGGGGCATAACAGCAGATAGCATTCAAGTCTTTAATGCTTGTCTGAAATTTTGCTGTAAGAAACCTTTCATTACTGCACTCATATTCTAGAAGAACATTACTGGCATGTCTGCTGAGAAGCAGACCCACGCCTTGGTTATATTTAGAGGGAACAAACCAATTAACTACCAATGCTGTTGTAAGTGTGATTGGAGTATGTACGATCGATTTTTTTCAACAGATGATTTTTAATTACTTTTGAAAATGACATTAAATATAGCTAAATTAATAATTATCTAAGATCAGACTTGGAGAAAGGGGCGGCAGAAATCCTCAGGTGGTAAAATATCTAGCCCCAGGACCGTACACAATAATCAGTGTATAAAGACTTGCTGCTAAGAATAAGATAAAAACAGTTTTTACTAGTCTGAAAAATTTCAGTCTGAAAAAGTCAGATCTCGCTGCCGATTCAAAGTAGGTTTTATTTCATTAAGATTTCACGAGACAGATTGCATTAGAATAGCAAAGAATACAGTTTTAGACAAAGATATTATAGGAATTTACTATTATCTATTTATTCTTGATAGATGGTAATTTTGGGATTACCGTCTAACGATCTCTCTTGACCCTATGCCACTGATACTTCACACTTAAAAAAAATTGATTCGTATCCTGTTAAACCGAATCCATAATCACTGAAAATGAAACTGGTTACTCTTACTTCGAAACTAATACTCTTACTGTGTAATATCAAGTCTATCACAGTGTAAACGACATATACATCCATGCCTTACCCGGGGCTAATGTAATATTCCAGATATCATTGAATGAGAGTGTAAAACGAAACTGGTTGTAATTGCTTGAGCACGTAAAACCGAAACCGTGTAAAATGAAACCAGTTCTAATTTCTTGATGACATAAAACGGAAACCGTGAAAACGAAACTGGTTGTAATTTCTTGATCATGTAAAACCGAAACCGTGTAAAACGAAACCAGTTGTAATTTCTTGATCATGTAAAACCGAAACAGTGTAAAACGAAACTGGTTATAATTTATTGACCATGTAAAACCGAAACCGTGTAAAAAGAGGGATTTAATACAAGAGTATTAAGCCCAAAGAAGGACTTAAGACAAGAGTATTAAGTCACTCGTATTACATGGCTTCGTTAGTTAATATTGTAGTCTACTAGCCATAGAAAACTGATTAAGTGAGATTGATTCAAATATTTTTTTCCTTCGTTTTTAAGACGAGTTGAATATGGTAGGTTGAATCTAGGTGGAGGTTTCCATAATTTTTCTTAGGTCATATCTGATTTTGTCATCAATAGAAGAAATTGAGTCGTTATGGGTATTTGTGTCATTCCTGTCAGACACATTATTAAAGCTGCAAGAACTAGAAATAGAGGTCGTAACCGATGCATTGCAAACTGAAGTCGAATATTCTTCATGTACTTTCTCACGTTTTAGTTCAATATGATGTTCTGTCGCAACTAATACATCATATACAGTTCATTGCTTTTGCAAAAAATTTGAATTTTTAGAAAGCTATCCAAAGCTGATTGAAGAAAGTGCCGCTCAGAGGTAATCTTTTTGCACACAATGAGCTAAATGGCCAGGTCACAAGGACCCCGAAGGCTCAGAGAAAGTTGGGGGAGTTGTTGCAGAGATTAATCTCAACACTGTCCCAGCCGGGGCTCGAACTTGGGAACTACAGATTACGAGCCTGGCGCGCTAAAGGCTGAGCCACCCACCCGCCCCAAAGCTGATTGACCACCCTCAAATTCTAGGTCACAAAATATATGACTAATTGTTAAAGATAGGTTCACACTGCTTAATAACGGACTCATAGTGTCGCCAGTACAAATTTTCGTCCTTTCTCTCTGAATTCTTCAATTTCTACGGCTGCCCGCGCATCAAAAGTCATCATTTCTTTAAACAATGAAAGAAAATATAGGCTCTGATATTGAAGGGATTTGCCCTTGGGGTCATCAGCAAACAGAGAAATGTCTGGGAATCCCTCTTTTGAAACTGTATATGGCATTTTTTGGGGCCGCTGCTGACCAGTGTGCATCTATCTGAAGAGTTACAAAGTGTAATTTACCATTATCATCGGTGCGCGCGACGAGACGATTCACAAGATCCGAAGGGCCAACCGTCCAAGTCGCCTTTATCGATTCCGGAGGATTTGGCCACTGGAGGGAACAGGTTGTATTCGTTGTACCCTGTGGTTGTAAGTTCGGTGGTGATAATCGTCGACCCTTATTATTGCCCCCACTCAGACTCGGCAATAAATATTTTTCCATCCGGAGTGAACTTGAATATCCGCCGCCCATTTCTTCAGACTGCGGTTAGCTCCGTAAGCTTTAAAGAAGCAATGGTTAGCTTATTGGTCAATTTGCCGCCCAGTTCCGTTCTAACGTCTTCCAATATGACTCAGATGTTTGTTCTAAATGACCCGGAACAGGTATCAACCCAGTTCTATGACAAGTTTAGAACACATGCATTTTTTTAAAATAGTAGTTTAGAAAATGGAACGTCTGTAGCTACTAAAATTCATTGAAATAATTGTATAGGAGTTAAATGTCTTTATTTGTTACATTTTATTTTGTTGTTTGAGATGACTTCTCGTAAACAGAAATGTCTGAAGGTGGAAAAAATTATAAACATTTTATTTGCCATTGATATATCAGAGAATGAAGACAATGAATTCAGTTTATATGAGGAAGAGATCGAGGTTCCGATGCAATCATTCCGGTGCAATCAATCAAGAATATTCAGTTGCACTGAACGGCAAACAAGAAGGAGTTACAACCCTACAGAGTAATAATAAGTGACATGATTTCAGTGGTATTTCATGGTCAAACCCAATTAGTAATGAATCATTGATCTGGTTTGCTCATAAAAATAGAGGTGCACCAGTTCATAATATTCTAGTACGATCTCTTTGGAATTTTTGAATTACTGCTGAGTAACAATATGCGTCAGTGGATAATGAACAGTACGAACCGATATATGGATCATCTAAAGCAGGCCAGTCCAGTCAATGTCTCATTAGAAAAGTATTTGCAGTTCATTAAAATAAATACTCAATCCGCATCATTCCTTCAAACTGTTTGACCAAACACTTTTAGGTTCATAATAAGTTACTTTCCCAATTCCTAATTCTCATTAAAATGTATATTTTTGTTTTTAATCTAGATATTTTCCTGATTCCTTAAAAAAAGTTTTTTTGTTTATTAGAAATTCATGTTTTTTTATGTACAGAATTTTTCCTGATGCTCTCTATACATACATATATTTCTAGTGCCTCTTCATTAAGTTTGAGTTGGACTGGCCTAATATAAAGGGAAGCGAATAAATACAAATACAGATTGGAACCTTATCGATAATATTAATATAACATGGGCATTCTTTCATCGTTTAATTATGAGAATTTCAAAACTCCCTGGTTTAAAAGATTTTTTTCCTTTGGGCACACAAGACAGAGAAGAATCCTAGAAGCTACTCCTAAATTTTTACAATCCATATCATATAATAACATACTCTACTAAGGCCAAAGTCATTGCTGACCACTCCTCATTTAGAGTTAATACAACACACAAAATTTGCCCTGTGGAATTTCCTAATCACTATGCCAGTTAAGGCTATATCTAAACGGAAAAAGTACATTTTTGTTCTCACAGTCCCATTTTGGGAAATCAAATGGCCAAATGCATCATGCCTCTTGATCGTTTTTTGATGATCCTGAGGTATTTTTTACTATGTCTGATTGACATTTTGGACACCCACGAAGTCGTAAATGTGAATCAATTTTTTTCCTTTCTTCTTTGAGCTATAGGGGTGGGGGGCGATACTTTCCCCACTGGATCCCCCACCGCTCCTTCAAAGAGCAAGTCACAAATTGGCATCAGGAAAAGGACACTTACTTCTCTCGGCAAGGCTTGAATTAGCTAAACGATCATTACGACAAATGTTTCAACGAGTCTGATGACTATGTGGGAAAAATAATGCACTTTCATATGTGGGAACATATTCTGCGTATTTTCTTTGGTATAATTCCCTGTTCTCCACAGAATTTAAATAGAGAACTTTACTTTCTGATATCGCCCTCGTACTATTATTTCCATAAATGACAGCTTCGATCGCATCGTTAGGCAATGCTTATGACCAGAATATCCATTCTTACCCTTTACGAAATGCACGTACTTCACCAAGAAAACATCGATATTTTTCCCCGCATTTCCTAAAACCTCTTTCTTTTCCTTTTGATTGACATTTCCTTTTTTATTCCTCCCCACTTTTTGTTTTGAAATCGCTATTTCTCAAAAGCAAAAAAAAAAAAAGAATTTGGATAAAAATCTTAATTAGCATAATTGCACGTATGGTTGAAACTCTGTAGCCTTTGGCTTCTTGAGGATTTTGTATGTATCGATATGATAATTAAAATTTTGTAACGAAAGAGGAATAGAAGAAGAAAATAATACACATGAATGGATTTCAAATGAATCACTGAATCAGAAAGTTGCTTTGAAAAAGTTAGAAATGAATTTTAAAAGAATCCGTAGCTGTTGACATACATCGATTTACCATTCTCATTTTTTTTCGTATTTCTCAGTGTTTTTTTTTCTTTCCTTCCTTTCAATCCGATGTAAAGAACCTCGTTTGTTATTTGCTGAGCTGACGTATCCAACGCTGACGTCCATGGCTGAACCTGGACGGTTTCTCCGAATTTTCTACTGATATTTTCTCTATCTACCGAATTTTTAAAATGCCATATTCGGCAATAAATCTCGAGAAAATGTTGATTTACTAACACGAGATTTTGTCAGCATCAGTTTTTCAAATATTAAAGAATCAGTTCTTAACCCTTATTTTACAAAGAGGGTTTACCCATTTTAAAAATTGCATTTAAGTAGCCTTCATTTCACATTTAAAATCTGTCATTTATTATAAAGGATGAAATGCTCTTTCATTTGGTACGCAGGATGACCTCTATACCCTGCACTACCAAAATATTAAAGAATTTCCATATTATGTCAATGAGAATCTAATTTCGAATGTTCAAATTCTAAAATATACCTTTAATGTAAAAATGTGACTCAAGAAAAATTAAAATTACAATCAAATCTATTTAAATCTCGATTTCAAACTATATTCGCTCTGTATTTAAAACATTATGGAATCTAGAATGTTTCACAATAGTAATTCGTCCCGTGGCCGAGTGGTTAGCGCGCTTGGCTAATGATCTACGGGATCTGGGATCGAGCCCTGGGTGAAGGCATGGATGTTCGTGTTGTTTTTCTGCTGAGGTCCTGCCATCCTCTCAGACCTTCTACTATGGCATATAAACTGACAGGCTCCTGTCAGACCTCTGTGGCAAGCAGCTGCTTGAGGGGGTATTTATTTATTTTTTTAATTCGTCATAAGAATTTACCTCAGAAAGTGATTAAAACTTAGATAATAAGAATTGTTTCAAACCATTTAAGAAAATAAATATACATTTTAGAAGTTTGCGTAATGATTGTTTCAAAATTTGAAAATTTTGAATGATCTCTGTAAAACAAGAAACTTTATTGTTATATATTCCAGCTTCAATAACTCTCTAAATAATTGAAAAAGGAATTTAAATAGATTTAGCCATAGCTGATCTAGTGGTTAACGTACCACACTACTAAAGGGCTTTCCTACCTAGTTCATGCCTATATGTTTGTATGCTATATGAGAAACCGGGACAAGCCCAATGGAACTTCTAGGTTCGTCTTTTGTGTAGAAAAGCACCTCCTTCCTTTAAAAATGATTATGATATTTAATATCTTGTCACATATTTCCATCAAATGCACATTTTAGAAGTTATATTACTTCGAATTCAAATTTCCATTGATATAACATGGAAATTCTTTAATATTTTGGTTGGGTAGTGTACCTTAAGGTAGTCAACCTTTTAATATAATTCTTTTTCCACTGCTGTTCTATATATTAGACCAGATATGATGACTCTAGAAATGAATCTCAGCTTGGTTTTAGTATTAAAAAAAGTATTTGCGTTCAACATAAAAATACCCCCACGTATTGCGATTCATTTTTTGCCTTTGGTAGCGTCTGATACAGAATTATCTTATTCTCTGTAGGTAATTAATGCTTAAACAGAATTAGCAGAATGTATCTGCTGTTTAGCAATTATCCTGTATTATTTGAAATATATATGGTATTTTAATCGATTTGTTTATTACAGACAGTTGGGTTTTAAACTGTGAAAGGAAATAATGTGAAAAGGAATGAATTTAGTTACGAACGCGCCAGCTAGCAGAGCGTACTCTTTGACTGCCTTTAGCCTACGATAGGGACAGCTGCCTAAGCCTTCTTTTCCCTCAGGGCCTTCCTACTATCTCAAAACACTGAAGCTTCAGGAGCTCACAAGACGAAGCGACAGTGCAGTGGCAGTCTAATGCTCTCTCCCACCCTTCATTTAGCTCTGTAAAAACTCCTTCAACTGGGCAAGTAAAAATACACTGCAAATCACTATGTAAGTCTAGCAGATTAGTTTAAAATAGATGAAGTTGGGTTTATTTAACTTTACAATTAAAGGGGTTAAGCTCTTAAATACAGGTAAAAGTTTAAATGCAAAAATTGTGAACAGTTTTCCAGTCCAGTTCCAGAACAGGTTGCCAGTCCTTCAACTGGGCAAGTAAAAAATACACTGCAAATCACTATGTAAGTCTAGCAGATTAGTTTAAAATAGATGAAGTTGGGTTTATTTAACTTTCCAATTAAAGGGGTTAAGCTCTTAAATACAGGTAAAAGTTTAAATGCAAAAATTGTGAAGTTTTTCACCCTGAAAGATGATTAATGAATTTTCCTATATAGTAAAAATGAACTACATAGGGATGCACTCCTAACTATAAAGGTCGCTTGAAATAATTAGTGGAAAAACATTGGTTGTCCTGAGTGGGATTCCCCAAAAAACATGCCAGGTGTCATAACCACTAGACCACCAGAATCTAACCATTCCTTCAACAATGTGACATATAAGCATTCTCGCAATTTTTGTTGATGCCTCAGTGTCGCCATCTATTATCAGGAATCGGGCAGCCAAGCTGCAACATATGATGGGAGTAATATTTGTCAGTCGAGGTCAGAGCGTTGAAAGTGATGGAACAATTGGAGAAAGGCGTTTCTGAAAGAAAGATTGCCGAAGCTTTTGGTACAGATTTCAGATTTTGGGTACCCATTATTCCTAAACTGATTCTGAATATTTTTGAGTCATCTGTTGATGAATAAAGATGCTGTCATTTTTAATGTTTTTTAAATACAAGGGGAGTTCAAAAAGTTCTTGACATGATCACCTTTCTCCAATTGTTCCATCACTTTCAACGCTCTGACCTTGAGTGACAAATATTACTCCCATCATATGTTGCAGCTTGGCTGTCCGATTCCTGATAATAGATGGCGACACTGAGGCATCAACAAAAATTGCGAGAATGCTTATATGTCACATTGTTGAAGGAATGGTTAGATTCTGGTTGTCTAGTGGTTATGACACCTGGCATGTTTTTTGGGGAATCCCACTCAGGACAACCAATGTTTAAATGCAAAAGAAGAAAAGTCATTGCACTTTCCTCAACGAAACTTTTACTCTTATTCAAAGTAATCCCTCCAGTATCTATGCAAAATTGCAGACGTCTACGCCAATTCTGGAACGTTTGGTGGTCCTCCTGTTAGGAAATATTCCACAACTCTAAATGAACGCATTTTGCAAGGTCTTACACCTTGTAAAAAGTTTCCCAGCAAGTTCCTTTTTAAATTTTGGAAACAACTGAAAATCATTTGGTGCAAGATTGAGTGAATATGCAGGATGAGGTAGCTGTTGTTTTTTTCTTGCTCCAGATAGACCGTAAGTTGCCTGGTTTTTTGAACAGTGGCATTATTATGAAGAAGGAGAACCCTTAACATGCCTGTTGTTGGACGCTACTCATTCATCTCCTTAACCATTTGGGCAAAACAACGTTGGTGCAGTATAGGCCATTTAGAGATTTCAGATAAAATGTCCATGGCTACTACTCCTTGAAAATTGAAAAAAAAAACGTTGAACAACCTCTACCTTGAGCAAAAGTCTGGTTGGAGAATTTTGGGATGCGCTTCATCATCCGCAACCAAACATAGTTGTCGATCTTTCTGGGAGTTGTATAGTAATAAACCCACGTCACATCATCTGTGGCAATGTCTGTTAACTGTTTGTGGGCCACTAGGTTCAAATACTGCCAGCATCTCCTTCCTGGAGTTGACTATAGCCCTTTTTTGCTGTTCTGTCAGTTTTTGGGGTACCCATTCGGCACGAATCTTTCGGAATGTCGATGAATAATTGTTTCCACACTGGCAATCGATACACCGACATCTAAACTTCTACCTGGTCGGTGACGTGTGGGTTTTCCTTAATGATATCGCGAACAGCAGCGATGATTCTCTCGTTCAAGGCCTCTCTAGGCCTTCTTACACAAGGAAGGTCTTCGAAGCTCTGTCGTCCTTATCTGAATTTGTGCATCCATACCGTAATAGTACCATATGAAAAGGCATGACCCCCAAATACATGTGATAAATCGGCATGAATTTTTTTCGCATCATCCCCAAGCTGCATCCTTATGAAAATGCAAAATCTTTCCCCCATCTTCATTAAGCTTCGTAGCAACAACCCACACATTTTGCAAACCAAACTTTACGCATCGCCAGCGAAGAGAGAAATGATTATACGGTCTTTGTTTTTTAACATGTAATGACAAGTTTAGACAAAGTCAAGTCGTAGTTTGTTAACCTCGGAGGAACGAGTGCAAATCTGCAGAAGCGTGTAAAGAACTTTTTGAATTCTGAACTTCTGTAAAGATTTAAAAGTGCAGTGTCTGTTTGTTGGTTTTTATTTTTTAGATAAAGACTCAAATTTTAGTGTTTTTGATAGAAACTAAATATTATAATAGAGAAACTGATTCTACATTTACATACATGTAGAATACAACTTAATTTATAAGATCAGTACTATAAATTTTCCATTTTTTGCTTTCAAAGCCTTTCGTCTTTTAGGGCCTTTCTTCTCCGTCTAATTTGTTCTATTATCTTATTTATTGTTTCCTATGTATCTCGGCTATACGTGTATTTTCAGATGTGTGTTAAATGGGAATGTTGGTCATTAATTTTTCTTCATGGCCTAGCCAAAGAATGTAGAGGGAGAAGAAGTTAAGCTTCCATAGAGATTAATGTAAAATCGAGTATCGTGCATTTGGCGTAGAGGGGAAACTAACATTACAGGGGACGAACGCTTTTGTAATTATATGTTACTGTCAACTTCCATTCTCTTCTCTTTTCCTATGTAATAATTTTCCATTGATATCTTTGCATAGGATATAAATATCAATTCTGTTTCCTGTTTCCATGCAACCAAGAAAGCTTCTAATTGTAATAATTTATTTTATAAATTAACTTCAGGCTAATTTTAAATCTTCTCTATCCGTTTAATTTATAATTGTTGGTTCAACGAAAAATAATTCCAATGGAGAAAATAAACCTTTATTAAAATCATGATATTATTTTTTTCAAATACAAAGTGCAGTTACTTTTTTTCCTTTTTTAAAATATAAATTTTTTGTTGCATAATTCCTTTGCCCCTTATTGTTTGCTTCCCAGCTTAAACAAATGCACGATACGAATCGAAACACCACTTGAGGTCGCCACTTACGCTATGTCAAAGCTGAACTTCTTTTCCTTAGACATTCTTTGGCCTAGCTATGTACCATTTCCAGATGCTTGCGGAAGTACCTTCGTTGCTCGTCTCCCTTCGTATAGCCGGAGGGGTTAGGGTATGAGTCACCGAGAGCGGCGACGGTGACTCACACCCTAAGATGAAAAAATAACCAAGACAGCAGGAGACTGGTTTAGTGAAGGATAAGTTACGTTCGTTTAGTGCATCAAAAAGACATGGCTCTTTCTCAAAAACCCTAAAGGAGCAGGGTTAAGTTACGTATGAACCAGGTTATGTAGGCAGGGATTGGGTTAGGCTTTGACGAGTTTTGAGATCTGTATAAAGATTTCTGTTAGAGAAAGTGCTGATTTCCACTTCATAAAGTGAAATCCTGCTAAAGCAAAGAGCATTCAGGTTATGATAAGCTGTTTGGAGAAGTTTTCCAAACAAGACCTGTCCGATAACTAAGGTTGCGATGCAATCGCCTCAAGGCGTCATTTTCTCCAAAATTAGTAATAAATTACAGTAAAAATTTATTATCATTATTATTAAAAATAATGAAGTAGCTAAGAAAGTTTTCTTTTGGTTAATCGTTGAACTCAATACGAAAATTTGCTTTCTTTCGCTTGGTAGTTCCCCTTTTCGTACCATTTGGAAACGAAAATAGCTGTAAATGGACGGAATCGAAAGCGATATCGGTAATTACTTAGATTAGGGGTTCTCAACATGAGGTACGCCGTGAGAACTCAAACGTCGCTGGATTTTTTTTTCCATTGTTCAATCCTATTGTTCTACTATAACTGTAGTTTTATCAATCTACGCAAGGGGTACGCCAGTTAAATACACATTTCCAGGGGGTACGTGAAGCATAAAAGATTGAGAACCACTGTAGTAAATGATAGAAATATGAAATTTTGGTGGTGGAATGTGAACGTCATGAATTTTCGATTGAAAACAATGGGAATGATAATTAGAAAAGTCTTTTTTAGTTTAATTGATACTAATGAAAAATTATAATTCGCATTTTTCAGATACAAAGTAATTTTAATATATATATTCAGATATCACTGAATAATATAAATATTATATTATTTGTTATATATTCAGAGATTAGTAAAAAAGGCACGGCAAAGTTAACATCGTTTCATAAATAATATGTACAGAACGTAACTATGAAAAATTAGTGGTAGTTTTTAAGAGATATTCCACTGACAGTAATAATCTACCAACTTTTCTGAGAGAAGTGTGGGAAATGCAACTTTTCAGATTTAAGAATTAAAAAGACGAATACTTTTATGTTGTAAAATTACTAATAAAATACCATTTGCATTTCTTCCCATCATCCGCTAACTCAAATTAGTACTTTTAAGGAATGAAATAGTAGGTAAAGAAAAACTTCATTTTCTTTGAAAACGAGATTCTCATATGCGCCAGAAGCGATATGAGTTCTTCTAGTTTTTTCTTACTGTTACAAGTAATTTCTCATGCGCCAAATTTGTTCATTCTATTATACTCCGTTACAGATTAATAATGCAGAGGAATATCTGAAGATAAATAAAGATAGAAGAAAGCAATCAGCGAATAAAAAGATGCCACACCACATAAGTTCTTGCAAGAACAACTCGCAGACATAATTCCACCACAGCAAATAGTTCCACACGTTATGAGAGAAATAAGTACTTTTTCTAATGTACTATACCGTCCCATGGCCGAGTGGTTAGCACGCTTGGCTACTCATCTAAGGTACCTGTGTTCGAGCCCCGGGTAAGGCATGGCTGTTTGTGTTGTTTTTCTGCTGAGGTCCTGCCATCCTCTCAGACCTTCTACTATGGCACATAAACTGAAAGGCTCCTGTCAGACCTCTGTGGCAAGCAGCTGCTTGAGGGGGTATTTTTTATTTATTTATATATTATTAATATGATGCTTTATGGAAGTGAACAATTAAGAATGCTGTTTTTAATATCGGAATATTGCAAAATAGAAAACGAAACATAATTTCTTTTACACTGTATGTCAGCGACTAGAAGAATTTCCCGGTGTTGCTCAGGTCGTTGCTGACTTCAGTCGCACTCTCATAGTCCGTGGTTTCGTCTCTATGGAAATTATCGAAAGTGTTGATTCCGTTTCTGTCATAGTGGTTCGCATCTCACTCTGCAGCATGGTCGCTGTGGGGAAAATGTCGCGAATGACCCTTCAACAGAGCATGCGATCTTCACGTCCTGTGATGCGGCCTGTTGGTCCCGTACCCACCCTTTGTGTCATTTAGTGCTCCATGATGTTGTATGGACACACCGTTGCACTGTACCCCATACGTGCGGCAATCGCTGGTATTCCCAGAAGTCTCAGAAGGCTTCAGTTTCGCATAAGATTCGGCTTCCTCTCCAAAGACATGTTCCAAACATTTATACAACGTGCACTTCAACCTCACTATCGGTCGCGCTATGATAGGAGTTCGTGGGCACTTGATATTTATCCACAGCTCGGCTGGGTGTCATGTATCCATTTGCTGCGGAACTTTGATCACTTGCACATCGTTGATAGCTGTTTGTCTCCTGTGATTTATATATCTCTACTTCCATTCCTTCTTGTGGTGTTGCGATTTCCACTTTGAGCAGTGTATTTTAATTCGATAAATTTCAATAGCCTTTCTTTAGATAGGGTTTAATGCTAGTTAGCTTTCAACTTATATATATATACGGCTTTAGTTTTCTTTAGAGAAACACCTTCTTGAATTATGCATATTTTTCCTTTTCAATATTCTTCCTCTATCCTTAGAATGGACTTCTTTTAGATCACGTTTTCCTTTCGTTGCTTATCCTCGCAAGATAAAAAACAGATCTGTTGGGTTAGGTTGTTTTACCTCTGAGCGGCACTTTTTTGCACACCATGGGCTAAATGAACAGGTCACATGGACCCCGAAGGCTCAGAGAAGGTTGGGAGAGGGGACCCACTGGAACAGCTGTTGGGAGACAGATGGTAGCCTACCGTCAAGGCCATCCAGCGTGTTCTTTAACGTGCACAGGGTATGGCTCTCCCGCACACGGGGCCACGGCTTAACGTCCCATCCGACGGACGGCGGCCTTTCCAAGCCCATCGGTGTCCCCTACTGACCGTGGGCAGGGCGGGGGAATTTTGCGGAGATAAATCTCAACGCTGACCCAGCTGGGACTCGAACCTGGGAACTACAGATTACGAGCCTGGCGCGCTACCGACTGAGCCACCTCCGCCCCACAGATCTGTTGTAATTGCTCATTTATTCTATTTGTTGACACAATATCAAAATAAATGAGCAATTATTCGATCTTTTAGTAACAGCGCTAGAGAGAGATACCCATATTTTAATTTATTCTATTTGTTAACAGAATAGCAAAATGAACGAGCGATTATTTTAGTCTTCTAGTAACAGTGCTAAAGAGATACATGCATATCAGTTTAATCTATTTGCTGACAAGAATAGAAATATAAATGAGCGATTCTTTTAGTAACTGCTAAAGAGATATACACATATCAGTTCATCTAATTTGCTGTTGCATTTGACCAAAAGTGCAATAACTACCATATATCCTTTAACTTTTGCAGTTTGGCAAGTTCTTGATTGATGAAAGCAAAAGCCTTTAAGAAGTGAAACACCCATCTTCGAAGTAGAGATGGAAAAACCGTGCGATGCCTTCGCCATCTGCTAGGAAGGAAAACTTCACATGGGTATTTTTCCATCTTCTCTAGCATGCTGGTTATTGCCTCAGGGTAAAAGGGGTTGGGGGGTGAAAGCAACTATGGATTTTCTTCAGGTCGATGAAATCGGAGTGCTTCGCCATGTCTGATGACCTGCGGCAGTGGTGCTGTTGCTTTTATTGTTTTCTTTTTACTCTCCTACTCTTTTGTGCTCGAACTTTTGTCCTGTGCAAAGAAATGAGTAGAAAATAGAAGCGATTTCGTAAATAGAGACTAGTCATGAAAGGAAAAGCTTCTTGGTGGAAAGTCACCGTTACTTTAATATTGGAAATTCTAAAGATATGTCTTTATCGATTTAACCAAAGTACGGGAGCAGTAAATATTATTTAGAGAGTTTCGCAAGCAATTAAAAGTTTGAACATGACTAAAATAAAAAAAAATTGGAAAACTTGAGGAAACAATGTGCTTGGCACGTCTTTTGCATTTCATGCTCTGTTAATTCAGAACCTAATTACAAGGAAGATCTGAAAGTAAGATTACAACTACCGTATTTTACAAATGTAATTTTATTTGAAAATGGTTATAATGCTTATTTGAACTAGCATTTATCGACTAGTGTTCCACGTAATTCCATTGGATTGGGTTGTTTGGGTTGTTTTACCTCTGAGCGGCACTTTTTTGCACACCATGGGCTAAATGGCCAGGTCACATGGACCCCGAAGGCTCAGAGAAGGTTGGGGGAGGGGACCCGCTGGAACAGCTGTTGGGAGACAGATGGTAGCCTCCCGTCAAGGCCATCCAGCATGTTCTTTAACGTGCACAGGGTATGGCTCTCCCACACACGGGACCACAGCTTAACGTCCCATCCGACGGACGGCGGCCTTTACAAGCCCATCGGTGTCCCCTACTGACCTTGGGCAGGGAAATGTTGTGGAGATAAATCTCAACGCTGACCCAGCTGGGACTCGAACCTGGGAACTGCAGATTACGAGCCTGGCGAGCTACCGACTGAGCCACCCCCTCCCCAATTCCATTGGAAGTACATACATTTGTTAGAATATGAATGTTAATTAGATCTACTGTATTCATAGAAATCTATTTTGTGCACCAACACAGGCTTTTCCGAAATTTATATATCTGGGGAATCGTTTTTTTTTAAATATCTTTTTGTGTGTTGAAAAATATAAATGCATAAAAAAACAGAATCAGAAAAAAGAAACAAATAAACTTTCACTCTTTATTATCATGATTTGATAGAACAAAATACTGGGTTTATCCAACCCTGAAACTCATCCATCTTACTTCACCCACTAATGGGAATTGAAATATTTTGATGCGCCATGAATGATTAACTGGCTAAACCACTTTTTGTGGGCCCGAAACGCTAGGCACACTGTCTCGTAGATCGTATAATCATATTCGATGTACCGGGTAATAATTTTACCCCTAACCATCTCCATCTGAAAGATATGCATATTTGGCATGAGTAAGAACAAAATATATAAGTAAACCACCCTTAGGTGGGCCCCTAAGGGCAAACATAAGAAAAGCTTAAAATAGCAGTAAAATTGTATAAGAAACCTAAAACGGGTAGGTCTCCTCAGAGAACGCTACCGTTTTAGGCCTCTTGTACTTGTTCAAAACAGTACGATCGTAAAGAATAAGAGAAGAAATAATCTCATTGAGATTATTGCTTACAGCCTCAAAAAATATTTCTGAGGTGCATTTTATATGTGTCTATATATGGACGATGCCCAGGTCTTTATGGAGTTGTCTGTTAGTGACAAACCAGGGGGCATCGACCGCAGTTCTCAAAATCTTGTTCTGTAAGACCTGAATCTTACGAAAATTGGTGGGTGTAGTGTTCGCCCATATGGGTGAAACATAGAGAATCACAGGTCTGATGATCATATCATAGAGTAAAAGCTCATGATCAATCATTAAGGGGTACAATCATCACACTAACTGAAATAAGTTTTTCCCAACTTTATAACAGTGGTGGAACTCAGGAGCGATATTGTCAAACTGTAAATTACAGAACCCCAACATATACCAAAAAATACTCGTCCCCTTTTTTTTACAGTCACCATCCCCCCCCTCTCCGAAATAAATAAGTTGTAAAAATAAAAATGAAACAGATATTTAAAAAAAAATCGATATTTATTATAATTAATCAATGCACCATATAATTGTTGGAAGGCGGTTTTAATTATTTATTATTCAGGGTGAGATCTGATATTTTTTTCACAAATCATGATATCTTGGGCGGTTTTCGGAAAAAAGTTGGGTTGTGTTACCTGTGAGCGCACAAAAGTCTAAATGAAAAGGTCACAAGGACCCCGAGTGCTCGGAGAAAGTTGGGGGAAGGTGACCCACTGGACAGCTGTTAGATGATAGATTCCCCCGTGAAGGCCATCCAGCGTGTTCTTTAAGGTTCACGAAGTATGGCTCTCCAGCACATGTGGATCATGGCTTTATGTCCCACCTGACGGACGGAGGTTTTTCCAAGCTCATCGATGTCTCCTATTGACCGAGGGTAATGTGCGGGTTTTGTAGAGATAAATATCAACCTGTCCCAAATGGGACTGGAACCTGAGAACTTCAGCTTATCCAATCCCTCCCCTTCCGATAAAGAAACTCTCTGTTCTACTTTCGATGACAACGTACGATTTCTTTGTTTAATTTTATATTTTTCGGAGATGAAAAAGTTGTTTCATATAAACACGTAGCCGAAAACTGAATTAAAAAGTGGACATAGCTTTTCGCATTTGCAAGATATTCTGCTCTACGAATTCAGATTATTCGCAGAATATCCGAAGAGTGCCTGCAGAACCACAACTGGAAAACATTGACTTAAATAATCATAAACAATACCGTGCAATATTTATAAATATAGTATAATGATGAACTCGGACGTTACAAAGTCATTCTTCTGTTGAATGGCTTTATTTGTACTGCATTGAAATATATAAATATTTATTGAACTGGTCGGACGGCCGTTTTAAATATCATCATCGACATCATATTTCCCAGCACTAAGCTCTCTCCACCATAATACATTTCGACAGTTCATCGCATTTTCGTCTTGTACCTGACGAGTTTTCGACGAATCTCTTCTGCTCCCTGTGTCTTCTCTATATAACAGAAGAGATGCATTTTCCCGTTAGATGAGACGTCTTCAAGCATCGCCATTTTCAGCTTGCGAATGTGCATTAAATATGCCTATCAAAAAATGAGGCTTTGCTTCAGTTGGTAGCTCGTAATATGCAGTTCCTAGGTCGAAACCCACATATTTAAATATATAGACGATTATCAGTGATTGATGGCGGACAGGGGATAACGCTAATTCTATGATGTAGAAATTGCAACATTGTACAGTAGCTCAAAAAAGTATCCGAACACTATGGCTGATTACAGAATTCAGATAAAATATCTGGCAACGATTTTTTTTAGAAATTAGTGATCTGGAAACCTTCGTGTACAGTACACGAAGGTTGCCAGATCACTAATTTCTATAAAAATCTTTGCCATTTATTTTTTTCGAATTCTGTAATCAACCATAGTGTTCGGATACTTTTTTAAGCGACTGTACGTCAAATAGAAGTCGCGTAGAAGTCCAACCTTGATCTATTATGGTAGAAACATAAAAACTATTTTTAGGGGGGCGTTTCGGGTTGCAGATGTCGGAAATGTTACGTAATTTTTTTATATATTAAGTTTTTTTAAATATTTTTAAAGAGTTGTAAAACGGAGGGAAAATGCTATACTGCATTGGAAATTCAGTCTCTTGAACCCCCCCCCCTCTTTTGCATTTTTTTTCCGTTCGATTGTATTTCTTGTCCCTCCCCCCTAGATTAGGTTCTATATCCGGGCCTGAATGGGTATATTTCTAGTCGCAGGTCTCAGAAGCATGAAATTATAAATGCAATGATTCCTTTGAGGTCAAAGATCAAATTTCTTTTTAAAGTTGCTAGAGAGTTTGAAATCGGTGAATATATTTCGATAGTCGAACTAATAAATATTAAGAATGATCGGATCGGTGTAGTGCATTTAAAGTCAAATGGGTGTCGTAGTGATGATCTAGAAATGGTGAAAAAGGCACCAATTTGTTTCTATTGCATATACACCATCTGATCAAAAGTATCCGGACACCCTTTCTGAGTAGGGCAATCGCCCATATACCCCACAGCCATGGCCAAAAAAATTATAAAAGGATGCACGTGGCCTAGTAAACCTCATAGACACGTATGAACAGGAGAATGGGCCGCACAGCTGAGCTCAGTGACTTTCAAAGTGACACTGTCATAGGATGTCACCATAGTAACAAGTCAGTTTAGGACATTTTGGCCCTGCTGCAGCAGCCTTGGATCCACTGTAAGTGATGTTATTGTTAAGTGTAAATGCCTGACATCAACAAATCAACGCCAAGTGTCGGTTGGAGTGGTGTAAAGCACGGTGCCAGTCGACACTTGAGCGGTGAAACTGCTTTCTCTGGAGTGATGAATCACGCTTCACCATGTCGACACTTGAGCGGTGAAACTGCTTTCTCTGGAGTGATGAATCACGCTTCACCATGTCGACACTTGAGCGGTGAAACTGCTTTCTCTGGAGTGATGAATCACGCTTCACCATCTGGTGTTTGAGTGTGGAGGATGCCAGGTGAACGCTACCTGCCAGACTGTTGTGCCAATTGTGAAGTTCGGTGAAGGAGACATCATGCTCTGGGACTCTTTTTCAATAGTTCGGGCTGGGCCCCCTTGTTCCAATGAATGGGACTCTGAATGCGGAGGTCTATAATGACATTCTCGAGAATTCTGTGTTCCCGACTTTATGGCAACAGTTCGGTGAAAACCCTTTCCTGTACCAATATCACAATGCCCCGATCCACAAAGCGAGTATCGCGCAGGAATGGTTTGATAAGATCGATGTGGAAGAATTTGACTGGCCTGCACAGAGCCCTGATCTCAACCCCATGGAACACCTTTGGGATGAATTGGAACGCCGACTGCTAGACTGGCCGAATTGCCTAACATCGCTAGCTGGCCTCACTAATGCTCTTATGGCAGAATTGCAGGCAGTTCCTGCAGCAACGTATCAAAATCTAGTGGAAAGCCTACCCCGCAGAGGTGTAAGCTGTAATAGCAACAAAGGGTGGAACAACAAATATTAATTCCTTTCCATTACCGGGAGATTGTGGATGAGTGAGTGTCCTGATACATTTGATCATTTAGTGTATAGAACATCAAAATTGTATGCTAGCATTGAAATCTGACTCCTATAATTCCCACCTTGTCCCTTGATCAGAAAGTGTTCCTTTCACCCTTGATCAAAAATTTCCCCCTTGAAAAAAAATTCTCCCTTGATCAGAAAGTGGACACCAATGAAACTTCGGGAGGCCACTGTCCATCGAATGGGTCAGCCATACTCTGTGCACATTAAATAACATGATGGATGGCCTTGATGGGAGGCTACCATCTGTCTCTTTTGAGCTGTCCAGTGTGTCCTCTTTTCCTACTTAAAGCTGAGCTCTTGGAATATTTGTGATCTGGCAACTCAGAGGTAAAACAATCCAACTTACTTATCAATAATTGCAGGCACATTTAGTGTTTCCATTTAGAGACCAGTGAATTAATTTACTGAAAATTAGATAAAAATAGACCTTCTATTCCCCTTTTCCTCTCCGTCATCCTCCTATAACTTGAATTAAAACTAAACGGAATGGACAAACTATTTTATACACCTCAATAACAATGTGCAAAGCAGAGGTATCGCGTCTAGTCATGTGAGACACTGAAACTGTCAATGCCTATAAATAGAGCAGATCTCTACGCATTGGAAACCAGTGACGGAAAAGAAATCACGGATAAAGACAGCGACTTAAGTGAGTTTGACCGTGGCCAGATAGCAGGCACGAGAAAGACCAGTTGTCCAATCACCGCACCACTGAACTGTTGGGATTTCCACATCAGACCGTCGCACATGTATATAAAGACTGCTTGAAATACTGACAAGCTTCCAACCAGGGGGAGAAATGTGGACGTAAAGTGCAATTGACTCTCGAGGTGAGTGTCCTGCGTCGTTACAAGGAATCACACGGCTACCATAGATCAGAATTGAATGAGGGCGCGTCCACAAGCTATTGCACACTCTCTGTTGTACCATAAAAAATAAGCTATGGCAGACGACGTCCATATCGTGTTCCCTTGTTGACCGCAAGGCAATGAAAGATTAGGCTGCAGTTTGCAAAGTCCCATCGCAACTGGAGTGCGGAGGATTGGAAACACATTTGGTCTGACGAATCATGGTTTCAACTCTATCACGCCGATGGAGGGCGTGTATATGGCGTAAATAACACGAAGCGATGGACACAACTTGCCACGTTGGGGTCATACAGGCTGGTGGAGGCGGTGTAACAGTTTGGGGTGCGTTTACAAGGACTTCCTTGGTGCCCCTTCTCGAGACCTCCGTGAAAGGCACAAGGTATGTGAACATTCTCGCCGACCATCTACCCCGTTCGTAACGATTCTCTTTCCGTACCATGATGATATCTTTCAGCAGGACAACACCACACCGCATACTTCCCGAGTGACGATCAATTGGCTCCAGGAGAATTCAAGAGCATCCCCATTGAGATTTTGTGGGACGAATTGGAAATATCTGTTCGAGCCCAACAACCCTAACCAGCAAATGTGGATGCTCTACCACAGGCGATCCTTGCTTCATGGGGAGCAATACCACATCCGTGTTTTCAACACCTCATTGAGTCCTTACCAAGACGTCTGTCTGCTGTTCTGAGAACAAAAGGTGGAGTAATAGGTTATTAGGTAGGTGTGAATAATAATTTGTCAATTCAGTGTCAATTCATAAGTTGTCATTCCACCCATTAGTAAAATGAAAATATTCGTACTTCTAATTCGGTCTTTCTTTTTAAGCATTGAGCTAAACGATCAAAACAGATAACAAAAAAACCCAGTTGTTCAGTCTTTGTGCTTATTTCTAAGAACTGAAAAGTGTCAGATTAAATTTTTTGTGCTATAAAGAACTCTTGAAAGTAATTATAGTTTATATAGGCCATCTTATACAGAGACAAACCCCTGTAAATCAGAATATCAATACTATGATCACTGTTTCAAGAAAATCTACACATCACACAGAAATGTCTGTTTGAATAATAGCAGGTACCTAACCATTAATTCAGTTTATATCAGTTAATTGCTACTTTGTGAAGTTATGAGGATATGAAGGGATGCAAGGGACAGTTGCAGTTTTAAATTGCAAATTATATGATAAGATTAAATCACTGCAATACTTTAACTATGCCAGTTGCATCTGTTAGAATTAAAAAGCTCACATCAGTAAGTTTCTCGGGAGCCCTATCAAGTTGGTGCTACCATTTCAAGAACTGTAGTTAATCACAGGAGATTTCACGTACTAGGCATTTTCTAGAATTTAAATCATCAGGGTATCTGGATCATAGATAGCGGATTAAAAGAGTTAAAGTTTCGAATCATATTTTTTCCAATGGCTAATGCAAAAGTCGTTCAAGTGAAAAGTGGATTAGTCACAAATGAAGATAAAATAATTTTTTATAAGTTCAGATTTGTCATACCTATTAAAACACTTGTTCCAACATGAAAGTAGCAACACAATACCCTCTTTCCTAAAGAGATTTAGGCTGTTAAGTGAAGAAGTCTGTGACAATGAACTGCACCTCTTCGTCTTAAATAAAAAGTCTTTCCATGGTTTTCCTTCTTTCCACGGCAATTTTAGAGATTCAGAAATGTAAATATCTAATAGGTAAGATGTCAGGACTATAAGGTAAATGTTCCAGTCATTACCAACAAGATCTGTTCAACGCTCTTATTATTACGCTGGCCGTATGGGAGTGGACATTTTCGTGCAAAAAAAAAATAGCCGTTTTACTCAAAAGCCCTGGGAGTTTCGACTTGATTGTTTTCCTTGAAATATCCATATTTTCACAATATCGTTGTGAATTGACAGTGTCACTGAGGTCTAGAAACTTAATCAACTACATCCTTGATAGTGAAACTAAAACGCCATCATATTTACTACTGTTCAGTTTTGTCGCAATTTTGTTTTCATGCTGGGCTTGTCTGAAATCCAAGTAAAGCGATCACGCTCAAGCTGTGGTACTTACCACTGATTCTGGTGTTGATGAGTTTTCTTATATATCGTTGTTCATAATTTAAGAATGTTAAACAAAATTGCAAATATCTCAATGAATACTTTATGTTATTTAACAAACGTTTCACAGGATATTTATGGTGAAATAACTCACATTTATTGGTTATTAAATTTTCATTTCTCAATGCGAAAGACTGCGATATGGAAATTCAGCTGGCGATAAAATTTCAGGAACGGGCCCTTTTCATTTCAGATCAAGAGCTGCGCTATCGAGAGTTTCGGATTATAGTTTTCTTACAATGCAAAGGAGAAAACAGTTGGGTGGAGAGTCATCCGATTGATGGAAGAAGGACATTAACATAAAGAGTTTGCCAGACTTTGGAGATGCTTTCAAGACTCAGGAATATGCTCTAGAACATAGATTCCCAATGGGGGCGGTACTGCCCCCCAGTGGGCGCTGGAGCCTTCCATGGGGGCGGTAGCGGATCCAGAGGCAAATGGGGGGCGTTGAGGCAGTCAAGAAGGGCGGTCAAATAAATAAATAAATTTAATGGAATTTTCTGTGACAACCTTTTTATCTCTTCTACTCTGTGGTGTCTTCCTGGTGATTCTGGTCATCCACTACCTCATCCATCATGTACAGCTTTTCAACTGCAGCTTGGACAATAAGTTCCCTGCTACCGCCTACTAGCGTACTGGCACGTCTGAAGTCGACTGAGATGCTCTCAAAAGTTCTCTTCAAGATCACAGATTGGATATAAGCTTCAATATGTTTTCCCACTCCAAGTCGCTTTGAGTATGCTTTATGGTACGTAGTTATAATACCATCCCACGTCAGAACATAAGGTATAATATTAACATTACACTTGTGAATTAGGCTCAACTCATTAGCCAGCAGATCATACTTTCTCTTCTTTTCAACCTCTACTGTCTGCAGGTTATCCTGAGATGTTATTCCTACTTCAATAATTGTAATCTCATTCAATACCTTAACATGCACTACTATATCAGGCTTATTATGTTCGACATGTGTGTCCGTCCTGATAGGCAAATCAACCTTGATGCAATAATAATATAATAATAATAAATTTATTTTTTTTTATATTTTTATAATTATTTTTTTAACATAATAAAATACTTTGAAAATATCTGTTTTCAGGAATAAATATTTTATTTAGCTATGTAAATTATCTTATTGTTATCGCGTTAATAAGCATTTTTAAATTAAAAGCATTAGGTATACCTATACCTAAAAAGTATTAGGTATACCTATACCTAATTTGTTTTAATTTAGAATAGATTGACGGGTGACAAGTCCTTGCAAGTTGGTAGGCAAACACGCTGTTCATGCAATTTAACATGTTTCAACAAGAATATGGGAGCTTGGAATGACTTGTTTACGGAGCAAGTGCGCCGGCATCGCAAACATACAAGTTAATGCGTGCACAAAATCAAATCTATAAAAGCGATAGCTCTAGGAATGTTTTATTATTTTTATGTGCTTCGCCGTGATAAATAGTCGTGAGTGATAAGTGTTAGAAGTCATTATAAACATTATTTTATAACTATCTATAAATCTGTTGAGAAGTTAATTTGTATATGAAAATGTCTGAATCTACATCTAAAAAGAAATGCCGGCAGTACAGTATTGAGTATTTGAAATATGGATTTACGTACTCTCCTACAAACCAATCATTACCTATGTGTTTAATTTGCCGAAAAGTTTTTTCAAATGAAGCTATGAAACCTTCTAGGTTACAAGAGCATTTAAATAAAATGCATGCTGATAAGAAGAACAAAGATTTATCCTATTTTCAAGAACTGGAAAAGCAATATTTGAAACAACCAACTATGTCAAACATTTTGCGTCGTCTTCTAAACAAGATGATGATGGACTACGAGCCTCATGCGACGAACTCATGCTACGAGCTTTTGCGATTAACAATGAAACGTTATAACGTTTCATTGTTAATCGCAAAAGCAGGAAAACCACACACAATTGGCGAGGAATTAATTTTGCCGGCAGTCAAAGAGATATTAAAAACTGTTCTTCATCGTAAGACACCGTCAGATATCATCAAAAAAATTCCTCTCAGTAATAATTCAGTGCAAAGAAGAATAGATGAAATGGCAAAAGACGTTGAAATATCATTATGTGATTACTTAAAGACTTGCAAATTTACTATTCAACTCGATGAATCAACTCTACCAAATAACGAAGCTCTACTCTTATCATACGTACGATTTATAAAAGAAGAAAAAAATCATGAACAGTTATTATTTGCTAAAAATTTGGAATCTGATTCAAAGGGAGAATCTATATTTAATACCATGCAAAAGTTTTTTTCAAGAGAGAGAAATTCCTATTTGCAATATTTTGTCTGCTGCTACTGATGGTGCTCCAGCAATGACAGGGCGTCATAAGGGTTTCATAGCGCATTTGAAACAAGCAGTACCAAATGTACTCGCTGTACATTGTATTATTCATCGTCAGCATTTGGTTGCAAAAAATTTGAATGAACGTCTGCATACGTCGCTCCATTACGTTATTAAAGCAATCAATAAGATTAGAAGCAATTCATTGAATGACCGATTATTTGGCAAGCTTTGTAATGAAAATGATGAAGATTACTATCACTTGCTGCTGCACACAGAAGTACGTTGGCTCTCTAAAGGTGTTTGTCTGAATCGTTTTTTCAATCTATTTGACTCAGTATTGGACTTTCTTGAAGACAGAGACGAAAAATTGCGCGAAAACCTGATTACGCCAAAAAATGACATCGCTTATTTGACAGACCTGTTTAAAATATTTAATCAAGTTAATTTACAATTGAAAGGTGATGAGTTGAATTTAATTAAAACAAAAAACGTCATAGCTGCTTTTGCGGGAAAACTTCTTCTATTCAAACGAAATCTAGGTAGAGGTGAATACAACCACTTTCCCACATTATCAGCAGTCTCTGCAAAACCGGAAGATTTACTTACTTACTGCCAACACTTGGAAGTTCTTCATGTTGATTTTACGGAGCGTTTCCAAGATATTTTAAACATGAATATACCGAGTTGGGTTTTAGATCCTTTCGCAAACACAGATACTGAAGAATCATCAAATTTGGAAGAGGAACTCTTAGAACTCACGACTAACGAAGTACGCAAAGTAAAATTCAAACATGGATACCAAGAGTTCTGACTTCAAAAATCAATACCAGTTCTCTACCCTGGATTGTGGGCAATAGTACAGAAGTTTTTAATCGCATTTCCTTCGTCCTATATGTCTGAGCGTAGATTCAGTGCAGTAGCTAATTTACTGTCAAAGAAGAGGAACAGACTACACATCACTGAACGTGGCGATCTGCGATTGATGTTAACGAAATTGGAACCCGACATTAACAAATTGTTAACACTCCACCAGCCTCAACAAGCTCATTAATTTTTTTTATTTATTATTAATTTTGTGTTTATCTCATTATTTTTTATTTCTTATTGATTCTGTGTTTATTTTTAAATTTTTAACAAACAATTTTATTGTAGATTTGGTTGTCGTTTTATTAATTTCTGCTTTATGATTTTTAATAGATAATAAACAGATAAATTAGGTACAGATAATATGCAACAATATTTTAATATTTCATATAAAATTAACTATTATGGACTAGGGGGGGTTGAAATTTTTGTTCTCTTCTAAAGGGAGCGATGGCCCAGAAAAGGTTGGGAATCACTGATCTAGAAGAACGAGCCAGGGTAGGTACAGAGTAACAACAGTTCAAGATTTTTTTCTAAAAGAAAACGAGATAATGTGTTTGCCGTCTGTCTGTCGGTCTGTACACATCGAATTTTTTTTCTTTTTAGAGACAAATGAAAAATTCTTCTCCGGTTGGATAGGTGGTGAGTAAATATTACCATTCGCACTTTTCGAATCTCCAAAAAGCTCTAATTGCGTCCTCTAGCGGTGGAAAATTTTGAAAACTCCAAAAATGCAAAACGATGCACTTATGATAGAAATTTGAAATTTTGGTTGTAGAATCTGGGTGGCCAAGGACATGAAGTGTCCATTGGCAACAATGGATTGACCCTTTACTCGGGGAGGGTGAGAAAACAAAACTTTCTTATTTTAAGAGACAATTCATTATTTTTAGAGATAAATAAAAAATTATTTTTGGGTTGGATAGGTAGGGAAGTAAAATTATGATTCGCACTGTCCAATTCTCTTAAAAGCTATCATTGCTCCCTCTAACTGGAAAAATTGAAAATTTCCAATATTTTAAACGAATATTGCAAATGATGCATGTATTTATGGCGAATTTCGAAATTTCGGTGCTGGAATGTGAAGGTCACGAAGTTTCCATTGCTAACAATGAGTTGACCCCTTACGCCCAGGGTGTTTTCGAAAGGCAACTGTTTGGTTTTAAGAGATAATTCAGAAAACTCTTTTTTTATTTGGATTGATACTAATTAGATATTATAATTCGCATTTTTCAAAATCCTTAATAGTTTTGATTTACATCATTATAGGTCACTAATATGGAAACGCCAAAGCTTTTAACGAATTTTGCAAATAATCTATCATCTGCGGAATGGTAGAAATGTGAAATTTCGGTGGTAGAGTGTCAAGAGATATTCCACTGATATCAATTATCTGCCTTCTTTTCTCAGAGGAGTTCCTGAGAAAAGAAACGTTTTAAATTGAAGGATAAAAGACAAACACTTTTTCTGTTTATAAGTACTAATAAAATACTACTGTTTGCATTTTCCCTCATCATCCATTAGTTCGAATTTAAATTATGAAGGAGTGAAAGAGTAAGTACACGAAAAACTTACTTCTCTTTGAAAACGAGCTTACCATATATGCCATAGGCAATATGCTCTCTTCTAGTTATGAATGAAAAAGCTCATCCACATAGAGCTCAGATAGTGAAGGAATACCTTGAGAGCGAAGATATCCAGATAATGGATTGGCCATCAAGATCCCCAGATCTAAATTCAATTGAACACGCATAAGAAGCTTTGGGGAGGAGAGTTACAAGTCGTCAATCCTTCCTAGGACCTTTCAAGAGTTGAGAAATGCTCCTAAACAGAGCGGAATTTGATGCCCTTAACATTGTTGTGTTAGAAGTATATCGTTGTGTAATTTGTATCTCCGTTAGGGATAATCATACACTTTACTAAATAACGTTAGCCTCAATATCGGCGATGATCTATATATTCTCATAATTGTAAAAATTTTCCATAATATTATTTGATTGGAAATTTAATTTTAAAATTGGACAAGTATTCCGCTATTTATTTATTTCAAATAAGCGTATTAATATATGTAATATTAAATAATTAGCTTTGATAATTAGCTTTGAAACTTTCGTAATATTTTAAAAAGAAGCTCTTGGGATATTTGCATTTTTCTCCAACTTCGTTAAATTATGAACAGCATTCTATGTGTTTCCGTTTCCTGGTTTAAGGGTTACAGGGAACACTCACTCCAATACACAGATGAATCCATTACCCAGAACGACCTATATTTATATACACACTGAAGTGCCATTGAATTAGGGATAGCAACCTAGTAACCTGTTGGACCCCCTCTGGCACTGATAACGGCCTCCACACGACGAGGCACAGACTCCACAAGCTTGTCTAAATGTTCCACAGGTATAGTGACCCATGAGCCTCCAGGACTGTCCGCAATTCTCTCCAGGTCGTCGCTGATGAGACATGGGCCTGAACACTCTGCTCAACAGTATCCTAAAGATTTTCGATGGGATTTAAATCTGGGCTTCTAAATGACCAATTAATTATTTCAAAGTCACAGAATGCTCCTGCAACCATGCAGTAACCAACCTAGACCTATGAGACAAATAGTTGTCTTGCTGGTAGACGCCATCTCCATTGGGATGCATAATGATCATAAATGGATGTAAATGGTCAGCCACGAGTTCTACATACCGGGATGCATTGAGAGTCGCCGGTACACATACCAAAGGTCCCACAGACATCCAACTGAAGACACCCTAGGCCATCACTGAGCCACCACAAGCCTCCCATCGGTGTGAGGAAGTTTAAATCGGGATTCATCACTCCAGACTATCCGTTGCCAATTTTCTATGCTCCAGTTTCGATATTCTATATTCCAGGCAAGGTGTTGAACCCGGTGTCGTGCCGCTAGAAGTGGGACTCTCGTAAGTCGGCAGCTCCCGAAGCAGAGACGATGAATTGTGCGTTGCAGAGTCTGTGCACTGACTTCCTGGCTGGAACAAACGTATTAATTTCAGATAATGTTTGGCCCCTATTGGTCTGTACGATGCGGGTCAGAACGGCGAAGCCCACGATCATTCAAGACTGGTTGTCCTTTGCAGTTTGTCCCGGTGCTTGTTTTTTTCGCTGGAATTTTCATATTCCCGGAACACTCTTGAAACTGTTGTACGGGAAAATCCAAGTTCGTTGACAATTTCGGAGATCGAGTGTCCCATCCATTGGGCACCTACGATCTGCCCTCTGTCAAATGCATCTAAATCCCGCGCCTTTCCCATTACCCTTCTCACGACGAATGCTTGCGGAGGCCAAAGCTGACAGCTATACGTATGTGACCAGAGTTTCAGTCACGCATGCGCGCAAATGCGGGACTTGCGGTACTAAATTTGGATAACGTCTCCTATCCTAAATTCAATGGCACTTCAGTGTATATATATTTATTCAATTTTTAATAATGATAACTAGGTATATGCTTTTAATAATCGTAGCTAGGTATATGATTTTAATAATGGTAGCTAGGTAGTCACTGGAAGGAAAGCTATGCACCAATCCCCTGTGATGATGCATAGAACCGGCCATGCCTAGCACCTAATGTCCGACCCCGCCATCTCATGGTGCAGACCTTTAGTACCTTTCAAAAGAGATACTCTCTTGTGGAAGTGAACGGAAAGAGAGGGCTGCCAGATTAGTGTGGCCTACTGATCTGGACAACTATGGCTACTTTTTTTTTTCTACCCTGCTGAGGAGTGGTCAACCACACAGGGTCCTGGTGCTGACCATATAAACCTACTGGGCCGGACAGATATATGGCTCTGAGCTTGATTATGGATCCTGATTTTGCTGCACTGGTGGGCTTCTGTGGAGGGAAAATCTTCCGCTGTGTTTTCTGTTTGTTTGTGGGTTGACAGCCCCAACTGAATAGATTCACAGGATATGTTTATCAGCTGGTGGATAATCCTGAGCAGAGGTCATCGCAGGCACCTGAACTCTTTGCTTCTATTGGCATCGTCAAATTCTACATTGGAGGAAGTCTTCCAGTGTAGATGGCTTCAGCCTTTAGTAGTGGGGGAACGGGTCTTTGCCCCATGTCTGCGATTAGGGGGCTGTTTGATATTATCAGCATTCCCTCTCTCAATAAACATAGTTTCTTTAAACATCCCACTAACCATTTTCTCTCCATAGGTAGTTGGAATGTGAGGACTCTGCACAGAGCTTTTTCTCTTGATGTCCTCACACATAAATTCCACCATTATAATTTAGATATTCTCGGCTTGCAAGAGACCAGATGGACAGATAAAGGTCAGATTCTTAAAAATAATCTTAAATTTCTTTTTTCAGGGAGGGACAACAATAAACATCACCAAGACGTGGGTCTACTTCTCAGCAGACACGCTAGTGATGCTCTTCTAGGATATGAGTGCATTAATGAAAGGTTTCTTACAGCAAAATTTCACACAAGCGTTAAAGACCTGAATGTTATCTGCTGTTATGCCCCCACTGAGAATGCCCATGAGGATGAGAAGGATAGGTTTTATGAACAACTTCAGGATATTTTGAATTCTGTCAAGAAAGGAGATATTACCCTTGTTCTTGGTGACTTCAATGAGAAAGTTGGTACTGACTCTGACCTTTGGGTAGGAGTAATAGGCCCTTTTGGTATTGGTAGCTGCAATGGCAATGGACAACGTCTCCTGGAGGTAAGTAAACTCAATGGTTTCAGAATAACTAACACTTATTACAAATACCGTGACATACATAAGTACACATGGGTTTCACCTGATGGGCTGCAGAGGAATATGATTGATTATATATTAATTAACAGCAAATGGGCTAGTTCTGTTAAAAATAACAGGGCATATAGGGGAACTGAAATTGGATCTGACCATTACCTTGTTAAAAGTGTCTTGCAACTTAAACTTAAAAAGTGTTGTGCTAGGGTTAAAAAATTTGCTTTTAATACTGAAGCTCTGAAAGACCCAGTTATAGCCAAAGCTTACCATGATAGGTTAGTTAGTCATTATGACACTCATGGTATGCTTACCACTGAAGTTGAGGAAGAATGGGATCATTTTAAACAGACGTTTTTGGACACTAACAGTACTCGTTTAGGAAAAAAGGAGCAGAAGAGACAGAATTATCTGAGTGATAAGGCACTTGAGCTTATTTCGGAAAGAAAGAACTGCAGGAATGCCCTTAATCAATACCATACTAGTCCTAAAAGAAAGCATTACAGAGAGCTTAATAAACGTGTAAAGGATCAGTTAGCTACTGATAAAAATCTTTGGCTTGATGGCGTAGCTGACAAAGCCGAGGAAGCAGTTATACAGTACAACAGCAGAGAGCTGTACCAGATAGTTAATGTTTTGTGTGGTAGAAAACGGACAGATATACAAGGATTGAAGGATAAACAAGGTAAGGTTATAGAAGGTGAGGATTCTGTAATGGCTAGGTGGGCTGAGCATTTCAGTGATGTTCTAAACAATGTAGTTAGTTTTACTCCCATTGTTTTCAATGATGATGGATGCATTGGTGGCTTTAATGTTGGCCCAATAACACAATCTGAAGTTATTTTGGCAATTTCTAAACTTAAACTTCATAAATTGCCCAGGGGTGGATGAAAGTACTATGGAAATGCTCAGAGCTGGGAATTTTTCAGTTACCACTTGGATGACTGAAATTTTGAATATCTTCTGTGATAAAGGCATGGGTTCCTAAGTATTTTACCAGAGCTATTATTATCCTTATTTTCAAAAAAGGTGATCGCAGTTCTTGTGATTACTATAGGGGTATCAGCCTACTCTCTGTTCCAGGGAAAGTTCTTTGCATGATTGTGCTTAATATAATTAAGAATCTAGTTGACAGGCAATTGCATTATGAGCAATGTGGATTGAGAAGTGGTAGGGGATGTGTGGATCAGATATTTTCACTTAGGCAGATTCTTGAGAAATATTTTAGAGTTTCAGAAACCTTTGGTTGCTAGCTTTGTTGATTTCAAAAAGGCTTTCGACTCTGTTGATCGTCATAATTTGTGGTTGATTGTGAGGTCATATGGTATACCAGACAAGTTAGTTAACGTAATGAAAGCTCTCTATAATAACACTGAGTCATGTGTGAGAGTTGGTAAGGCTTGTAGCAATTGGTTTAGCATTACTTCTGGTGTTCGACAAAGGTGCATTTTGTCTCCTTTTCTCTTTAGCTTGGTTATTGATTATGTTATGCAAAATTCACTTCAAGGGAAAGATTTTGGCCTTAAATGGACTGGAGATACGAAAATGTCTGATTTAGATTATGCTGATGATTTAGCCCTTTTGGCAACTCTTTCATTCGAGGTGTTTATGAGACTGGTAGTAGAGTGGGTTTGGTTATAAACAGACAGAAAACTAAAGTGATGAAAATTGGTCAAGCAGGCTCTGATTCAGTTAATCTGAATATTTGCAATCTTGAGCAGTTGACACAGTTTAATTATCTTGGGAGCTATGTAACAGATAATGGTGATGTGCGGCATGAGATTAACAGATGGATAGGGATTGCTGCTGGGGCATTTAAGAATCTATGGAGAGTGTGGAGAAATAGGCGTATACACCTGAAGACTAAAATTAGACTGTATAATAGTTTGGTTCTTTCTAGGGTTAGTTTAGGTAGCAAAACTTGGACAGTTGTAAACAAGATAACAGGAAACTAGATGCTTTTGATTCTAGATGCTTACGCAGTATCTTGGGCAATAGGTGGTTTAACTTTGTAACTAATGATGAGGTTAGGCAATGGAGTCGGCAACCTCCTTTAAGCAGCATATTGTGCAGAGAGAGACTCCGTTGGTTTGGCCATGTTGCCTATGTGGATATTTATAGATTAACAAATAGGGTTATGAACAGTGTACCTAAAGTCCTCAGAAAGAGGGGGGACACCTAGGATGCGATGGGCAGACAATGTCAAACAGGAGCTTGTTAGTATTGGTGTGCAGTGGCCAGATGCAGTAGATGTAGCTCAGGACAAACTTGCTTGGAGAACTAAATTGCACGGTCTGGTTGGACTTCCGTAGCCCATGGCTGCTTGAGGATGAGGATGATAATAATGATGATGATGATCCCTTTCCTCTTTGACCAATAAAGAAATCATCTTTCTTCCGGAATTAGCAATTTTAACCGCCTGCATCAAATATCAGCCTCTTCCTGTTATCACTGCACAATGATTCATGATCCGCTGAATTCAGAATTTGTATAAATCTCACAATGACTTTACGTTTCTGATATCTGGCTGAGGTCAATTTCGACATTTCAAATAATTGTAAAATAATCCTCCTGCTCTGTTCTTCTGCGGCATTCGGACAGATTACTCGAGATTCCTACGGGGTTCATTAATAACCTGATTGGGAAATTTTATCCCCTGTCGATTTCAATCTTATCATGTTCAATGAGGCTGTTTCTTGAAGATGGCAACATCGGTACATTGCTCAAGTTATTTGTGCCTTGTTTCAAACATGTTCTGTTCATGGATGAGAACACTCGTCCACGAAAAGCTCAGATAGTCTAGGAATACATTGGGTGTGAAGATATGTAAAGAATGAATTAGCTAGCGATGTCCCCAGACCTAAATCCCATTGAACAGGCATAGGATGCTTTGAGAAGGGGAGTTGAAGTGTCGTCAACTCCATCCAAAGATCTTTAATAAGCTAAGAATCAGTTCATGAGCATCGGCAGGAATGTTTTCCGAGGGAGAGAGTGGGGATACATTTCAGTATATTAAAATAGCAATTTTTAAGGTCAAGCCCTTCATCAGTGAGCGCAGTTGCGAATGTAACAATCGTGTATAAAGGGTGTTTGAAAACTCTCTGTACAAATTTCAATGGGAGATAAAGTACACCAAGACAAACTTTTCGGTCTTTGAATGTATGTCCACTGACATAACATTTAAAGACGCTGGCAGAGAATATCGGTGGAGTTGGTATATAAAGCAATGGAAACAAGTGTGAACAACATGATTATTTAAAGAAGGTGCTCAAAGTTGCAACCGGCAACAACATTGCATGCATGACAGCGTCGAAGCATTGATAGCCGTACATGTTGAAAGGTTCCCGGAATTTCGCGAACAGTTGCAGCGGCGACAGCGATTCCTGCGACAAGGTCTCATCTGAGTCAATGAGAGTCTCGTACACGAGGTTCTTCATGTGTCCCCAGACCAAGAAATCGATACGTGATAAATTGCGCGTTCTTGGTGGCCAGGTGATGGGCCTATCCATCGCCTCCCAAAAGTGGCGTTCAGATAATCCCGCACATCATTGCTCAAGTGTGGCGCCCCATCTTGTTGAAACGAATGTGGTTACATTCGTCCGCGAATAGCCACGAACACATCTTTCAGCAGTCCCGGCAAAGTTTCTTGAAGAAATACCCGAAAAATCTGCACGTTGAGTCGGGGAGGCAGCAGGTATGGTCCAATCAAAATGTTATGGATGATATCCGTCCAAACATTGGTGGCGAACCGTTGTTGATCATGCGCCATTGTTGCATGTGGATTTTTGTGCGCCAAAACATGAGAATTATGCACATTAAACACACCCTTACATGTGAAAGAGGCCTCATCTGAGAAAAGCACATGAGCCAGAAAATCAGGCTGCAACGCGATCTGCTGCAGAAACCGACACACGAATTAATTCCACACGAAGAGGATAATCCTGAGGTTGCAATGTCTGGACTTTCTGACGATGAAACGGATGTAACTGATGCTCGTGCAACACTTTACACAAGACGGCGTGGTTCACACTAAGGCTACATGCAACAGCATGCATGCTTGTTCCTGGATTGTCTATTCTTCCATGTCAGGAGTGCGCATAGTTCTCTTCCGACTAGTGTCATGCATGTTTGCATGAAATGTTCCAGTTTCACGCAGTTGCTGGTGCAAACGCACAAATGTTTAATGGTTTTGCACATGCCTGTTTGGGAAGTGCTATCGGTACAACCTCACAGCAGCTCTTCCGTTTCCATTGGCAGCCCCATATGCCAGATGCAGGTCAAACATCTCAGCAGTCATGAAACACTCCATGTTACACGTAATGCATCCGATTTACGAATTCCAACGACAAACACAAGTCCGTTCTCCGTTCCCAATTCGCCCCTCTGGCGAATTGCAGTGCCTCCAAACAGCGCCCTCTAGCACCGAAGTGTTACGTCAGCGGACATACGTTCATAGACAAAAAAGGTTTGTTTTGATGTTGCCTATCTCCCATTGAAATTTGTACAGAGAGTTTTGAAACACTCTGTATATCAATCCCCCCCCCCCCCCGATAGGGGACCACCTTGTAGACCGGGTGGGGCTTCGGGCCCAGCACCCGTTCGAAGGCTTTGCCGACTGGATTGGGTCCCTGGTTGGACAGAGCCAATAAGAATATGGTTGAACTATTGAACTTCTTTCATCTGACTCTCTATGGTCTAGAAAAACGTATAATTCGAGACAATATCTGGTGCTAGAAAACTCCTGTGAATCGCTGTAGTTCTTGAAGTGGCAATTTTAACTTCAGAGCGTTTTGAGATCCCACGTTTCGCACCTTTGAGGCAACGTTATTGCATCATTGCTTCGAGGTTTCGTTACTGCAAATGTGTCTTATACAAAGATGACGGTTGTTTAACCCACAAATTAAGTAGCTAGCGGAGATAGACGACTTCCACATATGCACATTATAGCATAAAATCGATGATCTATCTTACCGAGCATCCGCCCAACCAGCGCTGTTCCTAGAGTTTTCGTCACACCCTTAATGGCTTCTATATTCCATCTCTTCGATTTTGTGTTCTCACTACAGTTAACATAATTTTTTCCTTCACAAAAAATGTTTCTTCTCCAGATGCAAAATCAAAATCTTTGCTTTGACTTAATCACTAAATGCAAAAGAATTAATTGCGCGGTAAGTGATTTTGGTGCCAAATAATCCTGCATAATTTCACATTTTATTAATCTACTCTCTATTTGAGGGAGTTTGTCTTTCACTTAGTTTAATACACAGTGCATATAAATATAAGATTCTAATATAAAAACTTCTAACACAAATTACCTCTGAACGATAAAGGAAATTTCCAGTTAGATGAATGAACGAAATTTAACAAACATTCGTGTATAACATTTGTAAAATATATTAATAACTGGAAGTAACCAATTGCCTTTCATGATCGGATGGAACTTTAAAGAACGTTAACATGCAGTTAAATACAGTATTATCACAAAATTCTGCTTCACAATGATGAATACGGTCTTGAGGCATATCTAAATCTATGATCAGAACAGTTCTAGTAAGAAGAAAGCAATATAGAAAAAAAACATTTACACATATATATAGGACTGTAGAGCAAGCAATGGCTTTAATGCATTACATCAGTACAGTTAGAAATCTTGTGGGAAAATAAGAACCACGGCCGGTTGTTATAGGTGCCGCTGCAAGCAGTGGAGCTCGCTCGTTTTTCTGTCCTAACTATTATTCTGTGGTTTAATTTCATTACTCTACTTAGAATATACTAAAGTAACAATTCACAATCAATGCAGGGGGAAGGGATGCTCAGGTAACTGGGATTTGATACCTACAGAAAATAGAGAAGGTGGACTCAGAAATGAAACTTGCTTGGTTGGCTTGGGTTGTTTTACCTCTGAACGGCATTTGTTGCACACAATGGGCTAAATGGCCAGGTCAAAAGGACCCCAAAGGTTCAGAGAAGGTTGGTGTAGGGGACCCACTGGAACAGCTGTTGGGAGACAGATGGTAGCCTCCTGTCAAGGTCATCCGGCGTGTTCTTTAACGTGCACAGGGTTATGTTAATTAAAGGCGTGTTCGTTAAGGTGCACAGAATATGCGGGAGAGCACGGAGCGGAGAGCTCCGTGCTCTCCCGCACACGGAGCCACGACGGACGGCGGCCTTTCTTAGCTCATCGATGTCCCCTACTGACCGTGGGCAGGGCGGGGAGTTTTGCGAACATAAATCTGAACGTTGGCCCAGATGGGAATCGATGAAACTTGGTGTTACTGGAGAATGAAGAAAACGGGAATTGATACGAATGCGCGCTCAAAAATGGAACATGATACGAGGGAATAAAAACGGAACTTCGTATTGGAAGAACAGGACTCGTGTATATTAAATATTCTTTGTGTTTAACCAATTTTTATAAGAAATCTTTTCAATATAATTCTTTGTTAAATTATAACATAAAGCGCTTTGAAATTTAAATTTTAAATCTCAAACTGCATTAAAGTTTACTAGAATAAAGTAAATATTAATTTCGAAATTACATTTCGAAGATTGAATTACTTTTAAATTACAGAGTAAATCTGCTAAATCAAACTAAATTAATATCTATAACAGTATTTCAATTATATTTAAATTTTCTAAGTGAAGTTATTAGAATATAAAGTCATTATAAAGATTGCTCATGTTTTAAGACGCTTTATTTAATTAAATAATTAAGAAACATAACAAAAACAATTATTTGTCCAAAATATGAAGAAACGCTCAAAGTTTTATTTTATGTTCAACAGATTTCACTGTGGGAGCCATTATGCCATGACAGTCAACTTCCGTTCATACTCAACATGTCTGGGGTAATAGTTGCAGTGATTTTGTTTTTAAGGCAGAAGGTACTTCCCTGCGCAAAGGACGGAAATAATCTAAAAGCTATATTAGACTTGTTTTGGTTTCTCATACAACATACAAAACTTACACAGAGACATGTCCGCTGGTCTTTAGTAGTCAGGTACGCTGACCACTAGACCAGGCCAGAGCTGATTCTTTCCTTTAAATACTGTAAATTTCATTTTTCTTTCGTAATAAACGATGTTTCCAATGTATCTCCCTAAAAGGTCTGAGGCTGGGTTAGCTCGGTCGGTAGCGCACTAGACTAGTAATCTACAGTTCTCAGGTTCGAGTCCCCAGCTAAACCATCGTTGAGATTTATCTTTGCAAAATTCCTCGCCTTTCCTCCGGTTAGTAGGGGACATTGATCGCCGTCCGTCGTATGGGACGTTAAGTTCATGTACAGTTAGTATGTACATGGTGCAATCGTAACATTAGTATGTACATAGTACATCCAGGTCCGGTTCTAGGGGGAGGGCGGCATAGCCTCTTGCTCCCCCCCCTTCAGAATGTGAGTAAGGCTAAAAGAGAAAAAAAGTTATTAAACTTATTTATATTTCATTATTTTTTTCAAGAACCTTTTTTATAAAAAGATGAAACGGAGGGGGGGATGTTATACTGCATTGGAAATAAATTCTTTTGCCCCCCCCTTTATTTTCTTCGGCTCGATTGTGGTTTTAACCCCCCCCCCCCCTAGACATTTTCTACATCCGGGTCTGGTACATACTAACGTAACAATTCACATCATATAGATATATCAGCCTATATACAGCTATTGTGGACTAAAGGGCTGAAAAGTGTAGTATTAAGAAAAATAATCTTAAGGGCATAGTGGCTAGGGAGCTAGCGGTTGTTATAGTAAGGTGGGGTAAGGGTTGGGTTGGGTTGTTTTACCTCTGAGCGGCACTTTTTTGCACACCATGGGCTAAATGGCCAGGTCACATGGACCCCGAAGGCTCAGAGAAGGTTGGGGGAGGGGACCCACTGGAACAGCTGTTGGGAGACAGATGGTAGCCCCCCGTCAAGGCCATCCAGCGTGTTCTTTAACGTACACAGGGTATGGCTCTCCCGCACACGGGGCACGGCTTAACGTCCCATCCGACGGACGGCGGCCTTTCCAAGCCCGTCGATGTCCCCTACTGACCGTGAACAGGGCAGGGAGTTTTGCGGAGATAAATCTCAACGCTGACCCAGCAGGGACTCGAACCTAGGAACTGCAGATTACGAGCCTGGAACGCTACCGACTGAGCCACCCCCGTCCCATGGTCAGAAGTGATTTCAGTCTTAGTAGGGCATGTCCTTGTATGAGAAGGCCTGTAAGAGCTAGGAGTAGCTTCTAGGATTCTTTTCTATATGTTGCTAAATAAATAAAAATAATAAGTTCGTATTTTCAAAAGTCGGGCTATTAAAGATACACTGTAATTAAAAAACTTGTCCTTCGAGCTTGATGTTTTTAAAATAATTTTCTATAAAAGAAAATTTAATGTAAAACATTATTTCATTGATTTTATTTTGCCTAAGTTTAATTTGATCCTTTGTTACAAACATCGATTTCTAAGTTAATAGGGAAGATATTGCACAACCATAAAATCCTTTAATTTTACTTGGAACACTGTTAGATTAATTATCGTCTTAGAACTTAATTGATTAGGTTAATTATCAACCGACTGAAATTAACTAGATTAAATAAAAGAAAATCACGCTAAATCCATTCAGCTTAACGTTTGGCTTGGAAGTTATTATGCACCAGAGTAATTAGCTACAATCCTATGTGCTTGCTAATCACTTTTTGCAATCAGTTAAAATTGGAAATGGTGTTTAATTAAATGAAAACACCACTCACTAATTCAGCGCGTTGTATAAAAATTAATATTTAGGGTATGGAAGAGTTAACTAGATGAAAGCAATAAGAAAATAAGGTGTTGAATACACATTATTCAGCAGATATTGTTGGGAACATTCATATTTATGCAATGCACTAACTTTCTCTAAAGATACAGGAAGGAAATATGATCTTTCAAGTGCGTATCTCTTCTCGACTCCAGAGATGTAAATTTTAAGCAGCGTTGACACTTTACAGGCTTTTGCCTAATAAGCTGCAATGATTGCAAATGATAAAGTAAGCATTGTCTTAGCTTTCAGTCCAAAGAGTTTGATGCGGGGATGAACATGTCGGTGATTACAGCCACCTTAGCGACGACGAGTCTAATATAAAATCGATGCTTTTCTAGGAAATTAATCTTCTTGCCTCTTAAAGGCATTATTCCTTTTGTTTGTTTCCGGGGGTGGGCGTGAACAGAAAATGGGGAGGAGCGAGAGAAAGAAAAGAATACATAAATGGCATCACGCCTTGCCCTTGCTCATCAATCTCAGAAAGAGATTTTATGGAAATTGTTTGTTAAACCCACCGGAGATAATGAAAATGGATGGCCATGGTGATTTGATCATAACCTTAATGACCAGGATATAGGAGTTTCAGTTGCAAGAGGCAGGCTTTCTCTCGAAAGGAAAGCGAATTTTAAGGTGGGTAGGGATAATCTCGTTAAAGTAACAAAGCTACTTCTAGGACTGCCTGGCGTGGAGATTATTTCAATGCAATTTTTCTTTATTGACGGTTACGGTTTGCAGAAATTGAAACAAATATTGGAAAATTGTTGGTGGTGTATAACGGGTTGGATTGTTTTACCTCTGAGCGGCACTTTTTTGCACACCATGGGCTAAATGGCCAGGTCACATGGACCCCGAAGGCTCAGAGAAGGTTGGGGGAGGGGACCCACTGGAACAGCTGTTGGGAGACAGATGGTAGCCTCCCGTCAAGGCCATCCAGCGTGTTCTTTAACGTGCACAGGGTATGGCTCTCCCGCACACGGGACCACGGCTTAACGTCCCATCCGACGAACGAGGGCCTTTCCAAGCCCATCGGTGTCCCCTACTGACTGTGGGCAAGGCGGGGAGTTTTGCGGAGATAAATCTCAACGCTGACCCAGCTGGGACTCGAACCTGGGAACTACAGATTACGAGCCTGGCGCGCTACCGACTGAGCCACCCCCGCCCCAGGTGTATAACGGTATTGTAGCTGTGATTTTAATATATGTAATTATGTATGATCAAAAGTATCCGGACACTCGCTCATCCACAATCTCCCGGTAATAGTAAGGAATTTATATCACGTTGGTCCACCTTTTGCTGCTATCACAGTCTTCACTCTGCGGGGAAGGCGTTATGCTAGATTTTGGTACGTTGCTCTGTAATTGCCTGCTATTCTGCCACAAGAGCATTAGTGAGGCCGGTCACTGATGTCGGGCGGTTCGGCGTGGCTCGTAATCAGCGTTTCAATTCATTTCAAGGAGGTTCCATGGGGTTGAGATCAGGGCTCTGTGCATGCCAGTCAAGTTCTTCCACATCGATCTCACCAAACCATTCCTGCACTGTCCTCGTTTTATGAATGGGGCATTACATGTCAGTAGAGGAAAGGGTCTTCACCGAACTGTTGCCATAAAGTTGGGAGTACAGAATTTTCGAGAATACGATTATAGGTCGCAGCCCTAGAACGTGATTTCTCCTCCACCAAACTTCGCAGTTGTTACAATACAGTCAGGCAGATAACGTTGACCTAGCATCCTTCACACCCAGACTGGTCCATCGGACTGCCAGATGGTGAAGCATGATTCATCACTCCGGAGAACGCTGTTCCACGTTCAAGAGTCCGTTGGCGCCATACTTTATACCACTCCAACCTATGCTTGGCGTTAATCTTGTTGATATTAGTCTTGTGTTCGGTTGCTCGGTCATGGAAATCCATTTCCTGCAGCTCGCAATGAACTGTTATGGTGCTGGCGTTGCTTCCAAAGGCATTTTGGAACTCGGTGGTGAGTGTTGCAACCGAGGATAGGCGAACCGAGGATAGGCACCTGCTTCAGCACTTGGCGTTCCCTTTATCCATTTTACGTGGCCTACTGGGCCGCGATTGTGCTATTGTTGCTCCTGGGCTTTTTCACTTCACAATAACATCACTTACAGTTTGATTGGGCAGCTGCAGCAAGGTCGAAATGTCCTGAACTGACATGTTGCTAAGAGGACATCCTATGATCTTGCCACGTTGAAAGTCATTGAGCTGTGCCGTAACCCATTCTCCTGTTCATGCGTGTTTATGAAGTTTGCCAAGCCACGTGCATCCTTTTATACCTGTTTGGGTTATTTCTGTGGTGTATATGAACGAATCCACTACACAGAAGTGGTATTCGGATACTTTTGATCAGATAGTGTACTTTGATTGAATTTGCTCATAGTGTGTGTGGTCGTATATGGTCACACTCCCATGTGTCGTCGAATCATACGCATATAAGCATCCATGGATCGTGTATGCTTACACGTGTATACAGGCCTTCAGGTACTGGGGGCTAAAGTGCAAAAAAAGCGGCAAAATTTAATTAAAATTTAAAAAAGATGCTGGAAAAACGTTTTACACACTATGAGCTTTGTAAGTTTTGTCGTCGATTATTTCCCCTTTTTACAACATGATACTCTACTTTTATACGAGATTTATTCTGATATAATTATTCAAAATATTATTGTTTTGATAATCTGAAAAATTTATCAAAAAGAGGACACCGGACGTCTCTCCAGCCTTTCCGGGAAAAGCGAGATATAGACCCAAATATCGGGACATATGGTGTAACCTTATCTATGTCTGTTATCCGGATATAGCTTGCTTTCAGGTTTTCGCTCACCTTGGAGAAGTTTTTTTTTTTATTTATTTTATTCCATACGTACCTAAAGTCCTCCTTCCCCCGCCGTCTGCCTTCAAATGTCGTTGACTAATTTACTACCATTAATCTCGTTCAACGTCGCCATTCGCCTTAACGTCGTTTTTTCTCTGGCTGAGTGCCAGAGTGATTCGAGGAATTGAAAAGGAATTGAAATGCTATAAAGAAATCCTAAATCATAAAAGAATGGCAGAAACTCAAATTAAGCTGGGTAACGTTTTCAGTAAATCACCATTGAATTCAAGCAATATCTCTCATGCAAGTTGTGCTGCTAGAAACTGAATTTACCATATACACTCTCCTCACAAAATATTAGAAAATTTCCATACTATGTCAATGGTAATCTAACTTCGAAATTCTATAACTTCTGAAATGTGCATTTAACGAAAAAGTGTGACATGAAGATAAAACATTATGTTGCATGGAAATCTCTCTGTGTAAGATGTTGTTTTTCTGCTGAGATCCTGCCATCCTCACAGATCTTCTACTATAGCACATAAACTGACAGGCTCCTGTCAAACCTCTATGGCAAGCAGCTGCTTGAGGGGGTATTTATCATATTTATAATAAGATGAACTAATGCCATCTAGAAGCTAATAGGATTGGGTTGGGTTGTTTTACCTCTGAGCGGCACTTTTTTGCGCACCATGGGCTAAATGGCCAGGTCACATGTACCCCGAACGCTCTGAAAAGGTTAGGGGAGGGGACCCACTGGAACAGCTGTTGGGAGACAGATGGTAGCCTCCCGTCAAGGCCATCCAGCGTGTTCTTTAACGTGCACAGGGTATGGCTCTCCCGCACACGGGGCCACGGCTTAACGTCCCATCCGATGGACGGCGGCCTTTCCAAGCCCATCGGTGTCCCCTACTGACCGTGGGCAGGGCGGGGAATTTTGCGGAGATAAATCTCAACGCTGACCCAGCTGGGACTCGAACCTGGGAACTACAGATTACGAGCCTGGCGCGCTACCGACTGAGCCACCCCCGCAAATAGGAAGCGTCAATGGAATTGGACAATAAAGATTCTAGTTTACATATAAAATTTTTTGAAAATCTTTTTTTGCCTTATTCTTATGGTTTTTGTAGTTACATGAATTATAAAGAATTAATCCAATGAATTAATTTTGTCATTTCGGTGAACAAAGGAGTTTTCTTCTAACTTAATCTCTTATTATCATTGTAACAATTAGCTATTATAGAGCGATAATGCATTTAACATTGCTTTGAATTATTGCAAAATTCTTTTTATCTTTAGAAGTCAAGAACGAATCGACGATTTAATTAAATCATTCAATACTTTCGTTTCTGTTTCGCGGATCTTAGTTTTCTACACCTTTCCTTATTACATTTAAATGAATACATGGGCGAATATTCGTTTAATTACATCGTACAATTCAAATTATTTTGCATTTTGTTAGTGCTACCTCAATTTTCTCAAGCAGTATATACGATATATGCAACACCTACCACTTCTGAGCCCACACTGTTCATCACAAAGTTGTTCATCAACGGAATTCTTAATTCTATCAAGTAATACAAAAAACTTTATTAGGAACAGAGAACATAATGATACCCCTGTAATTATCATAACAACTGTGATCACGACTTTTGACAATAAGGTTAATTACAGCTCTAGAAAAAATCCTTAAACTTTTTATCACAAAAAAAAAATCATAAATTTAAGTTAGCCACGTGACAATAGAAATATTCCCAGCGGGAAGTATTTCAGAGTTAATTTCATCTACCCCAGTTGTTTTGTATAATTTTGATTTTTATATAAGCAAAGTAACTTCAGATTGTGATATCAGGCCAATGACATGACAGCAATGTGTCTATTCTCAAAACAATGCCAGGTTCGAGTCTCAGCTGGGTCAGCGTTGAGATTTATCTTCGCAAAATTCCTCGCCCTACGCACGGTCAGTAAGGGACACCGATGGGCTTGGAAAGGCCGCTGTCAGTCGGATGGGACGTTAAGTCGTGGCCCCGTGTGCGAGAAAGCCATACTCTGTTCACGTTAAAGAACACGCTGGATGGCCTTGACGGGAGGCTACCATCTGTCTCCCAACAGCTGTTCCAGTGGGTCCCCTCCCCCCAACTTTCTCTGAGCCTTCGGGGTCCATGTGACCTGGACATTTAGCCCAGTGTACAAAAAAGTGCCGCTCAGAGGTAAAACAACCCAACCCAAAACAATGATGATAGAACTAATCAACTTGCTTTGAACATCTCTAAATTGTTCTGCATAATTCGTCAAGACAGAACAATCACCTTCAATAGTCTTAAAATGTTTATCCTTCAATCCCTGTACATCAGTCTGTTATTTCCCTACACAAAACCTTTATTATTTCATACAACGGGGCTTCAGCTGATTCTTTACACGCTTTTTAAGCTCTCTGCTGGGACCAGTAGAATAATTTATTCCTGAAATCCCTACATTAAGAAATAGGTATCAACCTTAGAACTGAAATTATTATTTCTTCTATATACCCAAAAAATACGGTTTTTTTCAAAAACAGTATAAAATCTCCCATGCTTCCTCAACTTCAGTTATATGCGAACCACGATTGTAATAATGGCTAAAACGTATCATGGTAAGTAACCACGATTGTAATAATGACTAAGAAATCTATCGTGATATTTAGCTATATCTGGACCTTGTACAACTTTAGTGTTAAAGGTAATTCTCTTATTCTTAGCTCATCATTTCTTAAGCTTCAGTTGCAAGATACCTTTAAAAAGATAATGGTCAGATCCAGTTTCTGCTCCCTTATATATTTTTTCAAATTTATTATTATTCCATGCAGGGATTATATTAAAGCCAAGGTATAGGTAATTTTAGATATTAATTTAGATGTTCAAATTAAGAGGATTGGACTATTTGTTCTTCATTAATATAATATATCATATTGTTAAGTAACTCATCAACTAAAACCAACATATATTTATAAATATCCTGGTGATTTTAGTAAAAATTAGTTATTCTCAAAACATTAAGTTTTCTTACCTATAAATATTCCACATTGCTATTATAACTACCAATTTCAAATATTCAGCACAAAGGTTGGAGTTTGCACCATAAAGTATTTTGCAGTGCAGTAACCCAGACAGAGATACACCTCTTTTCATGATAAACTCTAAAATATTCTGCCATTGTCCATAAAATCTCTCTCTCTCTTTCATTAGTTTCCATCTTATTAACCTCAGGTTCATTAATCTTAGTTAAAAATTTAGCTCTAGTAATAGACAACACCTGTGGGCTATATACATGCAATGAGTATAGACGAAAAATTGTCTTCATCCGAGGGAGATATGAACCCGTCACCTCATGATAACATGTCAGATGCTCTTACCACTAACCTACCAGCAGCAGATCAAGACCTCCTCTATTGATGATTAAGCATTATACCATGGAGTCAACCAGTGGCATCTATCTTAACTAAAATTGGCTTAAATTTAGCAGTAAGAAATATTTATATAATGCAGTCATATCCCATAAGGATATTATTGGCGTGTGTGCTAAGAAGCAAGCCTACGCTTTAGAGATCTCCGTTATCTCACAATGAAAAAATAAATTTAAGATTATTTTTAGATATCTGACCTTTACTTGTTCATCTGTTCTCTTGCAAGCCCACAATGTCTCGGTTGTAACGCTGAAATTCCTGTGAGAGGACAAAATAGAACAATCTCTATGCAGAGTCCTCCCACTTCACGTATACTAGTATGTGTAAAGAAGATGACTCTTACGATTTTCAAAGACATTATGTTTATTGGCAGAGTTAGGTCCAAGATTATCAAACTAACCCATAATCGGATATACACCCTTTCTTCCGTCTCTAAAGGCTTAAAGCAATCAATTATGGCAGAAGTCTTCAGATACCACATTTGCAACTAGACCTTTTCAAGAACCAGAACGGAAGAAAAACTGATCAGTCTGAGACAGATTCTTTCACTATAGGTGCTGCGATGCCCTTAGAAGCATTGGTTCAGGTATTTTCGATAGCTCCTGATCAGGATTATCCACCAACTGATATAAGATATCCTGTGCATACGTTCAATAGGAGTTGGTGGCAACTGACATAAAGCACAACAGAAGATTTTTCGTGCAGCAAGTTCAAGATCCATAATCATGCTCAAACGAATTAGACAGTCCAAGAGGTATAGTTCGTTAGTGCCAAGACCTGTTACATTGACCTCTCCGGAACAGGGTAGAAAAAATAAGCCCTCGAAGACCAGATCAATTTACCACATTAATCTGTCAGTCTTCCTTTCCCTCTCAAAACAAAATAACTATTTGAAAGGTACTAACGGTTTTCTCTATGAGAAGGCGGAGTCAAACTCCAGGTGCTAGAAGTACTCTTTCGCTTGCGATCGGCATTCTGTATTTGTTCCGGTATATGATTATAACGTGTTCAATCATTTATCTCGTTAGAAATGTAGCAAAATAATTAAAGAGAGTGCACCCTCTCGTTTAACAAATTTTAATAATCCACAACACTTTCCTACTCCTTCTACTTTCCCACTACTTCCTCCCCAAAATGATCTACTTCTAGAGCTCTGAAGCATTGTAAGCGAACGAGAATCTATTCCCCTACTTGCGCGAGTTCGCAAGTATTCCTTTTAGAAAGAAAAAAACTAAAACTGTTAAAACTTCGACGAATTCTTTTCAAACACCACTCTACTTTTTTTCCATTTCTTCACCTTCAGTCAGTAGAACATCTCAGTGTTCTGCTAAGGATGAAGCACAACGTTTGCTAAGATGAATTTTAAGCAGCGCTTCATAATTAGGAATGATTCTGAAGGAACAAGAAAGCGGAAGAGGAATAAAAAAAGAGTTAAACACCAACACTTCAACAAGTACTTAACCGTGTTTCACGTGCGCATCATTAAGATTCAGTCTCGACGTCGTACATATCCACTTAGCGTCATCAAGGGTTCTTCCTCTAATGAATGAAGAAGGATCGCCTGGAGACGCTTTAAATGTGTTCGTGTCTTAATTTAGTTACTTGAACAGTGTTAAGGGAATCAAGAGAGGGGGACTGAACTGTTTTTGAGTTGCCATATTACTGTCACTCCGCTCTTCACGTAAAAGTTTATTAGGTTTGAAATGACACTTTTTTTTTTTCGCCTCTCACACTATGAAAGACATTTACTAATTCAACATCAGAAGGATTAGCATTCGACTTTTTTTCCTCTCTTAACAGCTCTGTTAGATAAATAATTGGTTTTGTTAGAATTGATTATGCGGGGAGTATTTAAAAACTCAGACGTCTTAGTTGTTCGTGTAGATGACTTGTTTAGCGCTGAAGATTAGGAAATTTAGTTGAAATTCTGGGTAAGGTACGGATGCTCGGGCTCATTTTCTTCTAATATCTCATTCCTCTCACATGCTTTATTCCCTATGGTGCATTACATTGAGAGGCTTCTGTCCTTACAAGTTAATGATTTAATTAGACATGTTTGCGCCTGGTGGAGAGATCTTTATTCTCCGTGCGTTAACCAATTCAAATAGTGCAAGGGTCAGCAACCTTTTCAATAGTAACAAAATTATTATGTTTATTTTGCCATTCTTCCACTTCAGCGTGTCACTTCCTGAATGCTCATTCGCGTCCCAGTTGTGCACGCGTTGAGATCTCCTTCCGCTTAACCCACACCCTATTCGCGTTAGGAAAAGGACACAGATGAGATTGAAAAGGATTTCGTCCTTCGGATGCGGCGTAAAGCCGTGTCTCTGTGTGCAAGTGAGCCATACTCTCTGTACGTTAAAGAACGTGATGGGTGGCCATGACGGAAGGCTTCGATCTGTCTCCTAACAACTTCCAGTGGGTTCCTACCCAACCTTTTCTGAACCCTTGGGATACTTGTGACATGGCCATTTAACTAAATATGTGCAAAAAGTGACTCTTAGAGGTAAAACAACCCAACTCATCCGAGATTTTTGTATTGTGCTATGCATTTCAGGTGACATTTTTTACAAACTCTTCATGACAGTTGAAATGGTTTATGCGTGTGATATCCGTGGCAAATGTACCACAGGTTTTGACCTTTGATTTAGTGTATGCCTCATTTTGAAACATTCTGCTGCCCGCCCCTCCCAAACTATACGTGCTACGTCTGTGGTACAAGGAATAAATATGCGGGTAGTAGCTAATTTATTATGCTGTAAGCAGTAAGTATTCGCACAATAAACAATTAAACAGAATCATTTCTTATCACGTTTTATATTTTGAATATTTTGATGATACATTTCATCACCATGCTTCGTTTTGATAGTATAAGAGTCAGTCAGAAAATAAATTCCAAGACATACTTTTTTTTATTACGATCTCTAATGTTAACAATGCAAGGAAATTCTAGTGACATCCCACTACTTTTCGACATAGTCCGTGCAAAGATTGAGAACATAAGATGGGAAGAGTTTTATCTTTCCTTGTTGAGTCTGTTTCTTTTATTCTCAGCCATCGTTTCACTGTTTTTTGTGCTAGGAGCATCCAACATGCACGTTGTGTTAAACACTGATTTCTGAATAATGTTGACTACGTTTCATTCGACATATTAAAGTCATTTTGCAGTTCATTCACTTTAATGTTTCTGTTGATATGAATCGCAGCAAACCCAAGAACAAGTCAATAAGACTCAGGACTAAGTATAAAAATGATGTGAACATTGTCTGGCTCGAGCACAAATAACAGTGAAACGATGGCTGAGAGAAAAGGACACATAATTCTACCAATAAGGAATAGAAAGACTCTCTCACAGAGTAAGTGTCTCAGTCTATGCAGATATTTCATTTTTCTCGGTATCCTGTTTCCATTTTCAATATTAATTGATGAATAGGAGCAATTCGCACCTCCACTAAAAACAAAATTGCATCTCGATGTTTGATGTTTTGAATTCAAGAGAAGCCTTTTCCATTTATGTCCATGAAGAAAACGTTACTATAATAAAATCCATTACAATACACCTAACGAAAACATCTAATTTTTCACGAATATCTCAGTGCAGTTGAAAAGTTTTTTTTTTTCGCTCGTAGAGACTCGTCGTTTTGGAAATACAACCCTTTCCTACTGTGGGTGCGAATTATCAGATGAACTCTGAGCAGCAGGCAAGGCTGTTTAGGTTACCACAGCAACAGAATAGTTCATTTCCTCAACTGGAAAACGAAGGAGAGTACATCACACGCAACCGTTCATTGTTCGTCAGAAGGGTAAATCTCCGCCAAGGAAATGAGCTGTTCGGAAGTTTTGCGACGGAAGCAGCGCTATCTAGTGTTCTCTGCTTATCCAGTAAGAGCAGAGTTTACATCAAGGGTATGCATCACATATGTAGAAGGTGGCCAGATTTGACTTCTAAAGGAATGAAACTGGCCAAGAGTAATTAGAGGGCAGTGAGAATGGGCAAAACGACGTTCCGGTTTTGTTTTCCTCAGGAATTCATTTCGTCAAATCGTGCAATATGCTTTTTCTCTCTCTGTTTTAGTCCAAATTAAAATTATTCTTGCAACAAATGTATAATATATGTTTGTTATTATTTTTCCATCCATTACTTTTATTAAAATTCCCCCAGGAAGACATGTCTCCTTTCGCTTTGCTGTTGGTGCTATTGCCCACGGGGCGGAGGTGGCTCAGTCGGTAGCGCGCCAGGCTCGTAATCTGTAGTTCCCAGGTTCGAGTCCCAGCTGGGTCAGCGTTGAGATTTATCTCCGCAAAATTCCCCACTCTGCCCACGGTCAGTAGGGGACACCGATGGGCTTGTAAAGGCCGTCGTCCGTCGGATGGGACGTTAAGCCGTGGTCCCGTGTGTGGGAAAGCCATACCCTGTGCACGTTAAAGAACACGCTGGATGGCCTTGACGGGAGGCTACCATCTGTCTCCCAACAGCTGTTCCAGTGGGTCCCCTCCCCCAACCTTCTCTGAGCCTTCGGGGTCCATCTGACCTGGCCATTTAGCCCATGGTGTGCAAAAAAGTGCCGCTCAGAGGTAAAACAACCCAAATAACCCAAGCTATTGCCCACCACCCAAGAGAAAACACTTATCTTCTGTAATCTCACAATAAAAACATTCTAATTGGTCAAGTAAAATAAATCATTAAATAGCCTTTATTAGTCAACAACGTTTAAAACTCAGTCAGTAATAAATTTGCACATGGTAGAACTGCCTAAGTAATTCACTTAAAATGGATGGAAACACTGTCGGTGACGCAGTTGCGTATAACATTCTTGAAATCTCTAACTTCGTTGTTCTTATATCACAGTCTGAAGTTAGTTTGGCTGTTTCTAAACCTAAACTACATAAATTCCCAGGGGTCGATGAAATTACTACGGAAATGCTTAGAGCTGGGAATGTTTCAGTTACCACTTGAAATTTTGAATATCTTTTATGATAAGGCATGGTTCCTAAGGATTGTACCAGGGCTATTATTATCCCTGTTTTCAAAAAAGGTGATCGCAGTTCTTGTGATAACTATAAAGATAGCAGCCTACTTTCTGTTCCAGGTAAAGTTCTTTGCATGATTGTGCTTAATTAAGAATCTGGTTTACGAGAATTGTGTGATGAGCAGTGTGGATTCAGAAATGGTAGGATATGCGTAGAGTAGATTTTTTCACTTAGGCAGATTCTTAAGAAATGTTTAGATAATCGATAGCAAATTTCAGAAACTTTTGGTTACTACCTTTGTTAATTTCAAAACGGTTTTTCATTCTGTTGATCATCATAATTTCAGGTTGATTGTGATGTTGTATAGCATATCAGATAAGGCAGTTAACAAAATGAAGACTCTCAGTAAAAACACCGAGTCATGTGTGAGAGTTGATAAGGCTTGTAGCAATTCGTTTAGCATTGCTTCTGGTGTTCGTCAAGACTGCATTTCGTCTCCTTTTTTCTTTAGTTTTGGTTATTGGTATGTTAAGCGAAATTCACTGCAAGGGAAAGATTTTGCCCTTAAAATGTCTGGAAATATTAAATATCTGATTTAGATTATGCTCATGAATTAGCCCTTTTGTAAACGATGTGATGAGATGAACTCTTTCATTCGAGCTGTTGATGGGATTGGCGGTAGAGTAGGTTTGGTTATGTACAGAGAGAAAACTAAAGTGATGAAAATTGGTCAGGCAGGTTGTGATTCAGTTAATCTAAATGATTGCAGTCTTGAGCACGTGTCGCAGTTTAATTATCTTGGGAGCTGTGCAACAGATACTGGTGATGTGCGGCATGAGATTAACCTAAGAATGGGGATTGCTGCTGGAACTATAAAGAATCTATGGAGAGTATGGAAAAATAGGCGTATACACCTAAAGACTTAAAGAATTAGACTGTATAATAGTTTGGTTATTTCCGTTATTAGTATGGTAGTGAAACTCGGACCCTTCGTAAATAAGATAACAGGAAACTTGATGCTTTTGATTCTAGATGTTTATGCAGTATCTCGGGCATTAAGTTGTTCAGTTTTGCAAATAATGATGAGGTTAGGCAAAGGAGTCGGTAACCTCATTTGAACAGCATATTGTGCAACGAAATACTCTGTTGGTTTGGCCATGTTGCCTGTATGCATAATTACAGATTAGCGAATAGGGTTATGAACAGTGTGCATAAAGACCTCAGAAAGAGGGGGAGACCTAGGATGCGATGAGTAGACAATGTCAAACAGGACCTTGTTAGAATAAGGGAATTTTCCGGAGAGTTAGAATGTGTGCAAAAGGAAAAAAGTAGAGTATGTATGGTTCAAAAATGGAAAAGTACTAATACGGAAATCAATGGTGAAAGAATCATCAATATTGATATGTTCACGAACTTTGATGGTTTATGAATTTTTAGATATATCCGATAAACCTCGCTTCTTTTAGCTTGTTTTTTGTTTTTTATATTTTGTTCAATACTTTTGCTGATTGATAATTTGGTATTGAATTTTTTTCTTAGCTATGTTTGATGTGAATTTTGAAGATTTTAATAGCAACTCTGACGTTACTTATGTAGCTTCAGGTTTAAAAGTATACGCTTAGTTCGAAACTAATTACGTAAATTTATTCACAAAAATAAATTAAGAATTGCTCATGTTAATAAAAGAAGCCAAAGAAAATATTGGGATTCATTAAAAAAAGTGTCAACAATTGCATAAAACACATTGATTTGCTGGTTTTAACTGAAAAAAACATGAATAAATGCGAAAATTATTTATATAATATTGACAAATTTCATAAAATTACAAATGATAATAAAACTAAAATTATTAGAGCGGATTTCAGTATACTGTAAAAAAACTAGATATTGGAATTATGACACAAACAAATACCTCCAGAGGAAACTACATACATAAAATAAAAATAAAAATATATAATATACACCGAAGAGACAAAGCATTATGACCAGCGAGTCTTTATGCAAATCAAAGCAACTGCAGGTAAACGACAGCGCGTGCGAAGATCATGAAACGCTATAAATAACACCTGATACTGAGCTCTGTTAATCAGTGTTATTTTTGTTCTTCAGATGGGAAAGGCAGCAGACTTAGTGAGTTTGACAAAGGCCAAATTGTAATGGTCAAACGACTGAGTCAGAGCATTTCCGAGATGGCAAAGCATTTCCGAGAATGCAATATCAGGTGCTCAAGGTCAGCCCTGGTTAGTACCTTTAAAAAGTTGTCCGAGGAGGGAAAAACCATGAAGCGCCGGCAAGGTGTGGGCCGACCACGATTTATCGATACTAGAGGTGAGCGAAGGCTATCGCGTATGGTACGAGCAAACAGAAGGGATACTGTGGTGCAACTGGCCCATAATTTGAATGGTGATTGTCGTGTCCCCTCCTGTCTTGTGGTCGATGGATGTCGCACTTTGCTGGCCTTCAATGGTAAGAGTAGTGGACGTTAACATTTAAGATTTATATTGAGGTTCGAGGATAAATTAATCCAGTGTCGAGACGAATTACTGTTCCACTGTATAGGCACCTCAGATCGATAAATAATTAGAAGACAATTATTTAATTGATAATTAATTAATAATTAGGTTGGCAGGTTGGAAGAAAACGGATATGACAATAATTGCAAACTTAACATGAGATTTATTGATATCCTTCTCATCAGTGTTGCCTTTCTGTTGCTTCGATACCTCTCAAGAGGATGTCTGCTATTTCTTAGGGATATCTTCCGTTCTCCGTAGGCACACAGATTGACACGTCTGTGTGACATCTGTGTGCCTACGGTGTGCCTACGGATTAGAGTGCCTACGGTGTGCCTACGGATTAGGATTAGTCACAGAGATTGATAATCAGAGGCTGTGTGACCGTATGGTCGCACAGACCTCTGATTATCTATATGTGGTCACACAGACCATTCATTCATATGGTCACACATACCATTGTTTCATATGGTCACACAGATCATTGTTACATATGGTCACACAGACCTCTGTTTACTAATAGTCACACAGACTATTCTTAGAGTTGAATTCTATTAAACCCTACTCTGAGACCTTCCTTCAGAATCTCAGTTTCCAACAAACTGTTATGTGTTGATTTTACATCAGGCACAACGATTTATATTTTTTTTAAATTAATTTTTCACTTGATTGAGTTTTTTTTAAACACAGAGAGAATACACGAACAGACTAACAGGGTGGACACGTTAGGAGGGGGCGGGATTCGCAGCTGCCTCGATGGGCCACACACAGAGAATGCCCAGCCACATGACACAGCGCCCGTGGGTGGATGACAGGAGGAATCGCCATTTATTCTCTTGCAGTATGAGGTCCGGCGGAATTGGTCTGGTGGTGCAAAAGACTGCTGACAGCTTTAGTGCGATCTCACACGGGACGCTGTATTCGGGAAATCGTCCCCCCCATCAAATACAGATGTAGGACTGAAACAATATCGTCCAGTTGTTTACAGTAACGAACGAGTTATTCTGTTTCCCAGGTGGCGATGTCAACGTCAAGTACAGCGACAGACTCCCTGCGGGAAATTTATTACTCGTAAGTTCCTCTGCAGATGCTACATATGGTGAACATACCATTTTTCGGGAAAAACAAGGGGAAAGGAACGTGGGGTAGTGTAGTAAGGCAGGGTAGGCTTCAGTTGGACCGAGATTTTGAATAAAACAGACAACACTGAGATTTTAGAGAGAGCAGTTGGACAGGATGGCCAGAGCTCTGAGCGGGCCAGATTCAGTATCGGCATATCGGAATCATTGGAAATGAGTGCAGGACTTTGAATCAAAAGCAGTGTAATTTGATGCGTTAAGGCAAGGACATCCCTATGAATGAGTGGTTTCCTAAAATTAGAAGCAGAGAGACTGGAATTTGCTTCCGAAGCGCCTAACCAGTGAAGGGCACTCTCCTCCTTCCAACATAACCACGATGATGCAGCCGACCCGACCGCCTCTCTTTGCCACAGCCAAATTACCCAACAGCGTATGTGATGGTCAACTAAGGGCCCATCTCCACATCAGCCATAGTGCGACGGAAATGTTTTCCCAGTCATCGGCTAAAGGACGAATTAAGGAAATGGTCTCCACCCGAAGCTAGAGTGACGACGACCTGGCCGTAATCTGATGCAGCTGACGAACTGAGCACTTAGGACGATACGCTTACCCTTCCTTTAACTTATAAGCAACTATCCTTAATTTTAGATTTAATTGTAAAGGGGTTCCACAGTTCCATAGTCCATTAAATTCTTTAAGTTCTTTCTTTTTTTTAAGTCCACGATAAAGGATTGATTATTAGAAAAATTAATTGTTTTGCCTGTACTGTTAGATATTTTGTTTCAATAAATATTGTTATTGTTTTATGTTTTCCATAAACTTGAGTTGTGCTCGTCATTGTATTTCCTATTAATAAAAACGTCTTCCCTAAGGAGACGGCCTGGGATTTTTGCGGCCCGCATTGTCTAATTAAGTGAATAATCCGTAATTGGGCAATGTGGCAAACAGAACGCCACAGATTTGAATTTGCATATTTCCACATAAAAATTGAATAGTGCTTGCAACCGCGAGGTGCGCACAACAAAACGCACGACTCAATAGTTTTACGTCCGATACGATTCTGTCTTACCCTCGCTGAACCCTTTCTCTCACGCCATTACTTGCCCTCATGGTCACAGATGGCAACAGCGCTCGCTGTACCACTCACTGGTTCCATAAAGTTTCATCCGGTGACCAACACCTTGCTACCGCACAAGATAAGGTTGGGGAGGGTGTCTCGTAACGGCCGTCCACAATGACTGGCTTCCCTTTCTATCATCATAGAAAAAGGATCACCTCCAAGATCTTAACACTTTTGATGCATTTGGTGCACTTGGTGCAGTATCGTCAACTCGATGTTTCCAGCCAACAGACCACAAGAACAAAACAGTCACAAATATCATAAATATGTACATTGATCATATAAATTATTATCAATAAAACTATCAATATCTATAAACATATATTACGTTATACAATTATTAAACTATATAAAAACACTCATTTAATTATGCGAGGGATACTACACTGGTGACGGGAGTAATGTGTCACAACACACAGTACATCGAACCCTGCTAAAATTGGGGCTGCGTAGCTGCACATGCCGTTCAGAGTGTCCATGCTAACCTCGGTTCACTGTTGAAAGTACCTACAAGTATATATATATATACAGGGTGTCACAAAAATATAGGTACAGACTTTTAGGGGAGGTAAATAACATCTAAAGGAATGAGAATTGCATAGGAACCCATAACCGGAAACGTCATGGGAAAGTGGTAGCAGAGGTACAAGATCTGAAAGGACACAAGACAGTGATTAATGGGAAAACATTTATTGGACATAATTATTACAAATGGCGTACTAGATGATACATTTCATAATGTTACAGCTCCTAATGACCCATAATCGCACAAGTTTTGATGCGCACGCGCAAACAAACGGTGCCCCGGTACATGTCTGTGTGGGAAGCGTTCTTGATACATTCGTTGAGCGGCTCGTCCGTTGCCCTCAGCTATTCCATACACTAAGTGCATGTCTGCCAGCTTCCTGTTCGAATACCTTTGCATGCTCTTCATAAGTCGACTACCGCTCGAATGAGGAAATCAGAAATTTCCCCTCTAGCACACTGATGAACAGCGCCGCCTATTGACTTACGGTGACGTTTCCGGTTATGGGTTCCTATGCAATTCTCATTCCTTTAGATGTTATCTACCTCCCCTAAACGTTTGTACCTATATTTTTGAGACATCAAGTACCGCTTATTTTAAGAGATTATCAAATACCACTTATTTTTAATGGAATACTAAATATCTTAATACTAATATCTAAATTTAAAGGAAATACTAAATATCGATTCTTTTAGTAGACTAAAAATCTAATTAAAAAATATTTGGTAATTTCAAATAGCTGAATATTATGTATTATTAGCTGTGAATTTATTTGATGCATATCATTTTTGTGGCTGAATGATATATATTTAATTTAATTTATTCATTTTCCTGCCGATAAATTATTTGGCTTTGGGGGTCAAATGGTAAATGTACTGTATTCTTTACTTTTATGAATTAAAATCTGTTTTCTATATTCTAAAAAAATTGGCGACAGTGGTCAGATGCAGCAGATGTAGCTCAGGAGAGATATGTTTGGAGAACTAAATTACATCTGGTTGTTCCTCCGTAGCTGCTTGAGGATGATGATGATAATAATACTTAATCTATGTATCATGTTATATTTAATAATAATTATTTTTTATTTTTTTAGATGTTTCTTTCATTATATAAGCAATTTTTTTCCCTCCCTTATATTACATGCTTCTTTATTTCTTTTCTTGTGTGATAAACGCACATATCATTGTACAGTTTCATTAATGCTGATTGAAAACATTTTTTGGAAAAGACTTTATACCTTTTTAAAATTTTCTGCAAAAAAAGTCCAAGAGAACGATATTGAACTTTCGTAAGTTGTCTTTATAATAATATTGTTGCATATAATAAAATAAAGATCTAAGTTTGAATACCTTTTTTTTTTATTTCGATAAAATACATTATTGAATATTTTTGAATCATTAGAGGCCCCTTATGATTTTTAACAATGTGTGTATCTAATATAAAACGTTTAAACCATTTGATTTTAAATCAAGCATATTGCATTGGAACAACTTAATTAAAATATTCCATCGTGTTTAGAAGTTTATAGTTGGCCGAAAATGTTGGGAAGCAGAGGGACGGTAGAAGACATTAGAAGAATAAAAAATCACCTCTGGGGGATTACGGAAGGTTCGTATTCAAAGGTTTAGGTCTCTGAGCTGCACTTTTTTTTTTGGCACAGAATGGGCTAATTAGCCAGGTCACAAGGACTACCAAAGGCTCCGAGAAGGTTGTGTGTGTGTGCGTGTGGGGGGGGGGGGGTTCGTCCACTGGACAGCTGTTAGGAAACAGATGCTAGCCTCTCGTGAAAACTATCATGTGTATATTTTTAACGTGCACAGGTGTGCACGTTCATGCACACGGAGTCACGCTTAATACTCAAGCCGTGACTCCCTGTGCCTTCTCAAGCCCAAGTCCTTCTGACGAAAGACAGAGTGTGGGCTTAGATGGAATAAATCTCAACATTGGGAAAGGTTAGACTGGAACCTGGGAACTGCAGATTATGAACCTGACGCACTACGTAATGATCTAACACTGTCACAGGAAATAAAAAAATATCTTACTTGAGAAAATGATAAATATCTTATTAGCGTATTGAGTAATTACTTGAGTTTCTTTCTACTTTTATGTCAGACTATAACACGATGTTCACAGACCAGCAATCAGGAAAGGTGATTCTGTCTTGACGAAGGTCCATAAAAAGTGATTGTCAGCTGATCATGTTACAAAATTTAAACTGACAGTGTATACATAAAGTGGGAACTAAAAGAATAATGTGTACTAAAAACCAACCTTGAATACTATTGCGAACATTAATCTGTTTTTATTATCTATAAAGCAAATATAACGTTGTTTTATTGGGTCGTAAAGACTCAAGCCCTCAACAAACTATGCGGCAGCATGGCTGGTTAGACAACGGCGTTGGTGTTCAGCGTTAGATATTATTTTGGGATTTGCTGCATATTCCCAGACATTCACCAGACAAAACAGCCATATCCGGGAAAACGAAATTTTACGGCTTGCTAATAAAAGGTGAAGAGAGTATTTTGATATTTTCATTAACTGGCAAAAGCAAAGGGAGTGGTTCAAAAGCTAATTTATTTATTGTTAATTTATTTATTTACAACAAGAGTTATAAAATCACTAGAAGAATGCCTATCCGCTTTTCGTAAATATGGGAATCCTGTTTTGAAAGAGAATGAAGTTTTTCGTTTACCTACTATGCGATCTTCAAGAGTTTTAATTCGAACTGATGGATGATTAGGAAAAATGCAGATAATAATATTTTATTGGTATTTATACAACATAAAGATTATTTATCTTTTATTACTTAAATTTGGAAAGTCACCTTTCTCTCAGCCCTTTGAGAAAAAGGGACAGATTATTACTGTTAGTTGAGTATCTCTTCACTTTAATCATTAAAATTTAAAATTTCTAGTATTCGTAATATTCGTTCAACAGTTTGAAATTTTCAAATATTTCCGCTCTTAGACGGCTCAATTTAAACTTTTGGGAGATTCGTAAAGTGCGAATCGTAGTACAGCGAAAACTCGGGCATAGATCGCTATAAGCCCATGCTAAATTTTTGAGTTGGAATGATTTTACGTTACGCTATAATGTGCTACTGCTGTGGCAACGCGGTGGAGATCTAATTTATAACCGATATGCATAGCTCTCGCGCCGTATGCGGGAGAGCCATACCAACACCACATATAACGGAAGGCCAATGGCCCGAGCAATGACGTCACCATAGGTAGTTCTAAGCTCGCTTTTCGGCAAACATTTTTTTTTTCCTGCTCACAGTACAGATTTCTTTTTCTACTCTCTTTTCAATTTTTAGTATTTTTGAGTATTATTTGCTCTTTTATGTTCATATTATGGAAGAATATAATATGAATATATCTAGCAAGTAACTGAATCTGTAAATTTTATAGCCACTTCCGAAAATTATTAGAAAGAGAGCTTTGAAATTAGCTTTCAATGAATATTAAGAACGTCATTTTGTGCAACTTCCAAAGCATGCGACAACCACAAATGTTAGTATAATATATTTTCATTCTGAGTAAATATTTCTAAAAACATTACCAACATTCTTAACATACTTAAATCGTTTAAAAAATTTAAAAATGTTTAAAAATGCAACATATATATATATACATATCTTTTCACACTTTTATTATATAATTTTGTAATATAGAAAGTTACAAGCAAGGTAATAAAAATAAAAAATACCTCCTCAAGCAGCTGCTTGCCACAGAGGTCTGATAGGAGCCTGTCAGTTTATATGCCACAGTAGGAGATCTGAAAGGATGGCAGGACCTCAGCAGAAAAACGACACACACATCCATGCCTAATCCGGGGCTCGAACCCTGGTCCCTTAGATCAGTAGCCAAGCGTGCTAACCACTCGGCCACGGGACGGCAAGCAAGGTAAACAGGGCCCAAACTTCAATTTTGTTAAATTGAAACTTAAATATTTATTAATATACCACTATTAATATTAAGTTATTGCTTTATTATCATTATAAAGAATCATAAAAGAATTTGACAAATTGTATTGCTTACTACGGAATATATATAATGCTCGCTACACGTTAAAATTACAGAATATCTACTGACGAATTGCAACTATGTAAGTAAATAGTTAGTTTTTCATATTCGAAAACATAATATCGAACAAAACTTGAAATTCAATGATAAATATGATATTCTCAGAAGTGAACTGTACAGTCGCTCATAAAAATATCCGAACATTATGGTTGATTACAGAATTCAGAAAAAATATCTGGCAACGATTTTTTTATTAATTAGTGATCGTGTACGTACACGAAGGTTGCCAGATCACTAATTTCTAAAAAAAATCGTTGCCAGATTTTTTTTGAATTCTGTATTAATCACAGTGTTCGAATATTTTTTGAACGACTATATGTGTTTATGGGAACTGCTGAATGGACATGTAATACAATATTCCAAAATTACTGCATTTACTAGTTGCAAATTTGCTACAACCCATTTTCTGAACATTCTGAATACAGTAGACACTCTCTTATCCGGCCCTTACGGGACCGGACCCTTGGCCGGATGAACGAAAGGCCGTTTAATCCGAGAATTGTGTCAGAAAATAATTAAAAACGGCAAACGACAAAAATACTAACTGTACTGTATTTTAATTAATAATTTGTTGTACATTATTAATAATATATTCACACCCACTTGAAAATGTCCGTGATTTTCTTATATTCCTTTCAACTTAACATTTTTTTAACAACAAAGTCTTGCCATTTTTTAATAAACATCACATGAATCGCAGTTGAGGCCTGTTGTTGTTCAATATATCTTACTGCAGCATCAACAGCTTCTTTTCCTTCAGTATGGCTAACTTTCCCTTCTTCCTCTTCTTCACTCTCCGCTTCTTCTCCGTTCCCTTCTTGGCAGACTGCATTGATAATTTCGTCATCATTCAGTGTTTCATTTTCCAACTGTTCATTACCTTTTAACCATTTTTCAATGTAATCTCTTTCAAGTGTGTCACATCCAGGCAGCAGTTTAAAGTCATTAAGCAGCGAAATATTATCATTATCCATCATATCTTCGGCAGGCGCAGGCTCATTCGGTACTTTCGTGTTGTCGTCTTTGGTACTTTCTACACAGTTTTAAACTTCAGGCCAAAGTTTTTCCCTGACTTCATAAACGTTGTACAGTAGCTCAAACAAGTATCCGAACACTATGGTTGATTACAGATTTCATAAAAAATATCTGGCAACGACTTTTTTAGAAATTAGTGATCTGGCAACCTTCGTGTAATGTACACGAAGGTTCCCAGATCACTAATTTTTAAAAAAATCGTTGCCAGATATTTTTCCTGAATTTTGTAATCAAACATAGTGTTCGGATTCTTTTTTGAGCGACTGTACGAGGCATTTCTTCAAAAGCTCTTGCCAACATGTAGATCACATCCTTGATATTTGTTGTTTTCAGAGCATTTAAAAGTCATATTCCATCATTTTCGGTTCGCTGTAGAATTTCTGTAAGACGCTTTCTCCTGTATCGTCTTTTTAAACTTACAAGCACGCCTTGATCCATTGGTTGCATTAAAGATGTTACATTAGGTGACAAAAACATGGCTTTTATGTTGTCAGAAATCAGTTCGTTTAGGTGCGTTGGGGCATTGTCGAGAATGAGTAGGGCCTTTACAGGCGTTTTAAGACTTGTCAAGTGTTTTTTTGGAACAAATTCTGTAAAGAACCACTCTTTCAACAGGTACGAGTCTATCCAAGCAGAATTTTGAGCTTCGTAGTAAAGTGGCAGAACAGTTAAATTTAAACGCTTGAATGCTCGGGGTTTTGCTGATTTTCCAATTACAAAAAGAGGAAGTTTGTGCGTACTGTCGCTCAAAAAAGTATCCGAACACTACGGTTGATAAAAAAATTCAGAAAAAATTAGTGATCTGGCAACCTTCGTGTCACGTGACACGAAGGTTGCCAGATTACTAATTTCTAAAAAAATCGTTGCCAGATATTTTTTCTGAATTTTTTTATCAACCGTAGTGTTCGGATACTTTTTTGAGCTACTGTACCTGCAGCATTTGTACACACAGCCACAATGAATCTTTCCTCGTTTGTTTTAAATCCTGATGCAGAGGTTTCTTGCGCTGTCACAAACGTTATCGTTGAAAGAAGTTTAAAATTTTACCCAGTCTTATCTACATTGTAGATTTGTTCTGCGCATAGGCCTTCTTCTTCAATAAGTACTAAACGTTTTTCTGAAAATTCCTTTGCTGCTAAAGGATCAGCTGACAATTTCTCACTAAAAACACCAAATTAATGAACCCCATGCCGTTTTTTCAACAAAATCTCCCCAATTATCGATTTTAAAATGAAGGATTAATGCTTTTACTTTCAAGATTGGCTCACTGATTGGCGTTCCTTTTCGACTCTCTTGCATGAACCATAACCAAAGTGCATCATCGACAATTTCATTTTTCGGCTTTTTTAGAGTGCAACGAGAAGAAAGAGTTTTTCAGACTCCACTTGAGTGCAAAAATCTTGTAATGATTTTCTATTCCTTCTCCAGTCATTTACCGTCCTTTTATCAACACCTAGTTCATCACAAATATGATTTACTGGATCAAATTTGTCAATACGTTCTAACGCTTTTAATTTCATCTCCATCGTAACGAAATTACGCTTACATTTGCACCCACTCATTTTGTACTACACAATAATTAATAGATCACAACACACACTCCTGTATACGCACAGTACACTGTAATATTTACAAAGAGGAACTGAAGCAAATATGTACTGTACTATAAACAAAACTCGCGGCGTCTTGCTTCCGCTTCTCGGAACTGAAACAAATAAACAAAACAAGCGGCGATTTGTTCCGCTTCTTGGAACGACCGGTTAAAGCGGAGGCAGGTTGAGACGAGACCGGATAAGAGATAGTCTACTGTAATCAAATATTTCTAAACTTATTCACCACATTTTTCAGTTAATTCCCATGAAAAAAATGCATATTTAAACACATGAAAGAAAATGAAAAGATGATTATTAAATAATAATTATTAATATTGTCATTAATCTTCCTGCAAAATAGAAACATTTTAAGTAAGTAATAAAGAATTGGACAAAATATTGTAACGTTTTTATTGATGAAATTTATTTCAATTACCGAAAAATCAGTGCAAAAATCTAGAATTGTCTTTAGATTTGAAACAAAATGTAACGCAACCTAATCTCTTTGGTTTGACATACCCAAGAGTTTGCGGAACGTTTATACAAGTCGGGGAGTGTCTCATTAGTATTCTATATTCATTAATATCTATCCAACACAAAAGGAACTTTTAATTCATCTCAAGAAACAATTGTTTCCTAAAACTAAAAAGTTACATTTCCCACCTACCCTGGACATAATGAGTCAAATTATTTCTGCCAAGGAAACCTCTTTCAAATTTCTAACAATAAATACATCATTTATAATATTTGGTTGGTTGGTTGTTTTACCTCTGAGCGTGTTGGTACAGTGGGCTAAATGGCCAGGTCACAAGGACCCCGAAGGCTCAGAGAAGGTTGGGGAAGGGGATCCACTGGAATGGCTGTTGGGAGATAGATGGTAGCCTCCCGTCAAGACAATCCAGCGTGTTCTTTAACGTGCACAGGGTATGGCTCTCCCGCACACGGGACCACGGCTTAACGTCCCATCCGACGGACAGTAGTCTTTCCAAACCCATCGGTGTTCCCTACTGACCGTAGGCAGGGCGGGACGTTTGGCGGAGATAAATTTCAACGCTGACCCAGCTGGGACTCGAACCTGAGAACTACAGATTACGAGCGTGGCGAGCTACCAACTGAGCCACCCCGCCCCTGTAATATTCGTTTAAAATGTTGAGATTTTCAAAATTTTACACCTTTAGAGGGCGCAATTGTATCTTTTGGATTATTCGGAAGGTCCTAATCGTAATCATCAATACCAATCCAATCGAAAAGAGAATTTTTAATTTAACTGTGAAAAGGAAACAGTTAGATATCTATAATACACTGCAAGAAAACAAATCCCAACACCTGGAAGGATTAAAGCCATTTTATTCAAACGTAGACAGCTGTTAGCATACACTGAGATAAATATGGAGGAAAAATTGTCAATAGCCGGGTGGGATGTGAACCCACGACCTTCTGATAACATGTCAGGTGCTGCAATTGACGATACTGGTGCTGATGACACCTTCCAGCTTAATGCACACGGCCAGCCCAGGTCAAATGTCATGACATTTTTATTTTTTTTAAGCCGACACGCCGAAAAACTGTCATTATCCCACCCGGCTAATGACATTTTTCCCTCTATATTTCCAAATTTCCAACAAATTACTACCAGTAATAATATTATTTCTCAGATGTATATCTGAGAAATTATATTATTTCAACATACGCTGAGATGTACGATTGATTACATTATCAAAAAACATATGGAAAATTACTTATCGGGTAAAGTGGTATAATTAATATGATGCTGACTGCCCCGTGCACAATGGAATCATGAACACAGCGTGTAAGGCTATCGTACAGCTCTATAATGTCCTGAGGGATAGAACGCCAAATAGCGCGAAGTCGCTGTTCCATTTCAACGACAGTGGTTGGCGCAGCTCTTGGGTGTTGTTGGAGCTATTGGCCCAACATGTTCCAGACGTGTTCAAAAGGTGAAAGGTCTGGCGAGTGTGCTAGCCATGGTAGTATCTGAACTTTTTAATCGTATAGATACTGTAGACTAATGCAGGATGTGGGTGGACGAGCGTTATCTTGCTGGTAAAAGATTCCGTGCTGCTGAACAAATGTAGCAGCCACTGACTGCAAAATGTTGCTAACATATCATTGGGCAGTTAGAGATTCCCTTATGATGGCCAGTTTTGACCGAGATGTCCGACTACTGGTACCCCACACCAAGACACCAGGTGATGGAGCTGTGCGACGATGTCGTATGCACTGGGTAGCGTTCTTTTCCCCTGGATGACGGCGAATACGTTGTCTACCGTCGTGCTGACCAAGACAGAAAAGAGATTCGTCTCTAAACACCACATCTCCACTCCTGTTCGTTCCAGTTCTGTTTGAGACGACACCACTGAATATGTGCTTTCATGTGAGCAGATGTGAGAGGCAAACGCAATGCCGGACAATAGGCTCGGAATGAAAGCTGTAAAAGCCTGTTGTTTATCGTCTGCCTGGTAGGTATTCGATGTATTATTACTTGTTGACAGTGCCTTTGCATTTGCGTTGTAGTCGCGAATCTGTCACGCAATGCCATATGTTGCAAATGGTGATCCTGTCGTTCTGTGGTCATATGTCGTCTTCCTGATCTTTGTCGGCGTGTGCTGGATCCTTCTTGAACCCATTGGCGCCATTGCAGCCAACAAGGTTCGCCACATCTCTGTACGACAAACCAGCTTCTCTAAGGCCGATGATTCTTCCACTCCCAAAGTCTGTTAACTGTTGGAACGGCTGTCGACGTCTGCGTAAAGGAATCTTTAGCGGTTTAGAACACTTTCCACAACGTTTTGTCAACCAGGGAGCTTTGGTTGCCTTTATCTGTGTTTGACTGCTCCGCATCTGTGTGACGTCAGTTAGAGCCTGTCCAATCATTTCAATCGTCCTGCAAACCTAATATCTCCATGCATTTCCATATACTAACGCCTTCCTAAATTTTGCCACATTTGCATAACTTCTTGCAACTGTTGAACTTTTTATTTCCTGTAGTGTATTATTTTACTTAAAATCCTACAAAAGAACTTCGGGTTGTTGTTTTTTGAAAACGAGATAACAAGACTTACATGGAGTAAAATCATTTTATATATACGCTTTACTGGAGGGACTCTTGGTAAACTTATGAATAATTACTAAAATTAAATATAAGTAATTCGATTGGTCGGCGAAGAAAGGATTTCCGATTTTATTTCACATATAAATTTTCTGGCCTTTTAAGTGTCTGAACTTTCTTTTTTTCTCCTTTTTTTAATGATAATAATAATGATAATTTTATTTATGCCTTATTATGGTTATATACATAGATTACCCCACTAAGCATTATGGCTTGTAAGCAGGATTCCTTTCAATTACATGACAGGTTAATTAAAGAATAAGACATGTACAGCCGACCAGGAGCATCTGAGATTATCGGCTTGCATATCGCTGCTTTTGCGGCACAATAACGAATCATTTCTTGATCGGTTGGTGACTTGCGATGAAAAACGGATCCCGTACAAGAACCTAAGCGTTCACATTGCTGGTTATCGCTCGGAGAACTGCTCACATCGATATCGAAGTTCGCACTATCAGAAAAAAAATGATGCTCTGTATGGTGGGATACGGAAATTCTCGGCACTACGAACTCTTACACCCTGGCCAAACCATCACAGAGAATGTGTATTCATAACAACTGCAGTAAAACAGGTATTATGCATTACTGCAGAAAAAGCCTACACTCGTGAATAGGAAAGGTTTCTTTCTGCATGATAATGTGAAATCGCATACAGAGAAAGTGACCAGAATGGGGAAACTCATATCACCCATTTTATTATTCAGTTTTTTTTCCTATCAGATTATTACTTGCCTTTGCTATTAAATAATTATTGCGTACCGAGGTGAGAACGGAATTAGTTTTTTTTACTCTAAAGACCATGGATTTTACAGGGTTGAGATTTATAAACCCGTTTTTCGTTGGGGAATGCCATAGATCGTGGTGGTGGTTAGGCACTAATTATTTTTAATAACAATAATATTTTTTAAGCTTCAATACGGTTATATATATATAATATCCAGCAGGTTTCCTCCCCAATACATGACATATTAACCCATTTCTTCCCAGTGTTGCATACACGCAACACTGCGTGCTGCGTGTACGCAACAGGGAAGAAATGGGTTAATTAAAGAAATACACAGATTAATTTAAAAAAATACACAGATTAATTTAAAAAATACAGATTAATTAAAGAACACATGGCCGTGGCTGAGTGGTTAGCGCGCTTTGCTACTGATCTACGGGACCTGGGTTCGAGCCCCGGGTAAGGCATGGATGTTCGTGTTGTTTTCTGCTGAGGTCCTGCCATCTTCTCAGATCTTCTACTGTGGCATATAAACTGACAGGCTCCTGCCAGACCTCTGTGGCAAGCAGCTGCTTGAGGGGGTATTTATTTATTATTTATTTAAAACGAAAAATATACACATAATGATATATTAAAACACGTATATAAAAAATTAAACATATTGTTACGACAGATGAACGTGCTACAATGAACGTTTGATTTGATGTATCATATTGATGCTCGCATGTGCTTCAGCGTAAGAATTACGTCACCAACCACTTCGAACGAACTTAACTTAAAAACAAAGAATGAAAGAGCTGTATTAAGAGGAATTAGAGTCTGAAGGAAAACGTACTTTGTCTGTGCACTAAAATATATAAAAAAAAAGAAATGATTTTATTTGGTGTGTACGCGGGAGGATAAATAAATTAATTAGTGTTGATCCTGTAGTTGACTGGTAAGAAAAAGAAGGATGTTTAGAACACTTAAAGATGTGGCTGAGGAGGTTATACGTTAGTCGAACAAGCAGAACTGATGCCAACTTTTCTCTATGTAGATTTCATCAATTGATGCATAGTTATATACAGTTTGTTTAGGAATTGGTAAGGTTATTCTTTATAGATTGCAATTTGTTCACATATATGATTGTGCCCAATCGACTGTTGTAAAAGCCTTATTTTTCTCTTTGTAGGAATAGTAAAAAGGTGCTTTGTTCTTATGAAGGTTTATTTTTATGCCGATGAAGATTTGTGTTGGTTGACTTTAGTTTATATAATTTTTTTTCATTCATACTTTTGTAATAAATTACATTATTTTAGAATTATATTTGTTAAATACTATTTTTGAACTCACGCTCAGTTTTCATCCGTTTAATTCATAACAATATTTAAAAAAAATGAACCTATACGATTACGGATTATAAACATAGTCATAAACACTACGATGCTACTACTAAGACTACTACGACTACTAAGCTCTGTTATTAACACATTTATCACTTATTATATAAATCGTCATTTTACACTAATATTTTAGATGCTTAAAACAATACCTGGTACAGGATATGACTTTTCACACATTACTTTTCAAATATTTATATGTAATAAATATTTAAACAATTTACTTTAAAATTCTGAATAAGTGTTCAGGCATAAGAAATCTCTCTGTAGAGAATTAAAAATTTAGGTGATTTGATAAGATATCTGTGCTTTACTATAAGTATTGTGAAAAATTGATAAGACAAAATAATCGTCACTCTTTTTCCTTGTATTGATCACATGCAAATATTTCTTGTTATATTCATTTTTGAAGTAATTTCTAATGAGAGATACATAAATATATAACAAGTCAACCGGTAAAAACGTTCGGATAATGAAAACTATTGTCAAGTTGGTCTTCATTAATTCATTTTTATTGAATTTAATAATATTATTTAGTGTACTTTTCTTCTATTCGTTTAATTTTATTCAAAACAGATTTATATGTACAAACATATATACTGGTACTATACATAATGATTGATTCACAGAGAGCTTTATAGCTGTGACATCCAATAGAATAAGAGTTTTCAACTGCGACACTTTTAAAGATGCATACCTTAGTTTATGACAAGTATATTTTATGTGCGATTTCCATTTAAAATCATCATCATTATAAATCTCCAAATATTGAATTTTGTTGGTCTCTTTCACAATTAGATAGGGATATGCATTTTGGCAAATATTTAATTTACATTGAGAGTTATAGTTATCTGTTTTAATGCATAAGTAATTTAACGTGCCTACTCTGATTGATCATATATATTTTTTCTCATTTCAAAAAGCTTGTTTTTCTGAAACCGAGAATTTGATATTTTAAGTCGTTTTGTGCATATCTAATTACCTCTTCTACTTGCATACCTGCATTCAGCAGACATAAACAAATTACTCTGAAAATATACTTCTGCTAAATCATTTATATAAATTCCAAATAAAAGTGGTCTCAAAACTGAACCCTGTGATACACTGAATTTAAAATTTGACTTTTACTCTCACAATATTTAATTCTTGTGATGATAGTCCTATTAGATAAGTAATTCTTAAACGATTTATTCAGCGATCATCGAATTTTCACCAATGATAACATTTTCATTCAAAGTTATAAATATAGCTCAAACCTTTTTTTCCAGAGTTGAGTGCTACACTAATAAATCAATTGTTACTCTCTCCTTCCTAAACCAGTATTACCTATCTATCCTATTTGAATCTGTATTACTTATCTATCTTTCATAAACATGTATTACCTATCTATCCTTCCTAAACCTGTATTACCTATCTATCCTATCTGAACCTGTATTACTTATCTATCTTTCATAAACATGTATTACCTATCTATCCTTCCTAAACCTGTATTACCTATCTATCCTATCTGAACCTGTATTACTTATCTATCTTTCATAAACATGTATTACCTATCTATCCTTCCTAAACCTGTATTACTTATCTATCTTTCATAAACATGTATTACCTATCTATCCTCCCTAAACCTGTATTACCTATCTATCCTATCTGAACCTGTATTACTTATCTAGCATTCATAAACATGTATTACCTATCTATCCTCCCTAAACCTGTATTACCTATCTATCCTATCTGAACCTGTATTACTTATCTATCTTTCATAAACATGTATTACCTATCTATCCTCCCTAAATCTGTATTACCTATCTATCCTATCTGAACCTGTATTACTTATCTAGCATTCATAAACATGTATTACCTATCTATCCTCCCTAAACCTGTATTACCTATCTATCCTATCTGAACCTGTATTACTTATCTATCTTTCATAAACATGTATTACCTATCTATCCTCCCTAAACCTGTATTACCTATCTATCCTATCTGAACCTGTATTACTTATCTATCTTTCATAAACATGTATTACCTATCTATCCTCCCTAAACCTGTATTACCTATCTATCCTATCTGAACCTGTATTACTTATCTAGCATTCATAAACATGTATTACCTATCTATCCTCCCTAAACCTGTATTACCTATCTATCCTATCTGAACCTGTATTACTTATCTATCTTTCATAAACATGTATTACCTATCTATCCTCCCTAAACCTGTATTACCTATCTATCCTATCTGAACCTGTATCACTTATCTATCTTTCATAAACATGTATTACCTATCTATCCTCCCTAAACCTGTATTACCTATCTATCCTATCTGAACCTGTATTACTTATCTAGCATTCATAAACATGTATTACCTATCTATCCTCCCTAAACCTGTATTACCTATCTATCCTATCTGAACCTGTATCACTTATCTATCTTTCATAAACATGTATTACCTATCTATCCTCCCTAAACCTGTATTACCTATCTATCCTATCTGAACCTGTATTACTTATCTAGCATTCATAAACATGTATTACCTATCTATCCTCCCTAAACCTGTATTACCTATCTATCCTATCTGAACCTGTATTACTTATCTATCTTTCATAAACATGTATTACCTATCTATCCTCCCTAAACCTGTATTACCTATCTATCCTATCTGAACCTGTATTACTTATCTATCTTTCATAAACATGTATTACCTATCTATCCTCCCTAAACCTGTATTACCTATCTATCCTATCTGAACCTGTATTACTTATCTATCTTTCATAAACATGTATTACCTATCTATCCTCCCTAAACCTGTATTACCTATCTATCCTATCTGAACCTGTATTACTTATCTATCTTTCATAAACATGTATTACCTATCTATCCTCCCTAAACCTGTATTACCTATCTATCCTATCTGAACCTGTATTACTTATCTATCTTTCATAAACATGTATTACCTATCTATCCTCCCTAAACCTGTATTACCTATCTATCCTATCTGAACCTGTATTACTTATCTAGCATTCATAAACATGTATTACCTATCTATCCTCCCTAAACCTGTATTACCTATCTATCCTATCTGAACCTGTATTACTTATCTATCTTTCATAAACATGTATTACCTATCTATCCTCCCTAAACCTGTATTACCTATCTATCCTATCTGAACCTGTATTACTTATCTATCTTTCATAAACATGTATTACCTATCTATCCTCCCTAAACCTGTATTACCTATCTATCCTATCTGAACCTGTATTACTTATCTATCTTTCATAAACATGTATTACCTATCTATCCTCCCTAAACCTGTATTACCTATCTATCCTATCTGAACCTGTATTACTTATCTATCTTTCATAAACATGTATTACCTATCTATCCTCCCTAAACCTGTATTACCTATCTATCCTATCTGAACCTGTATTACTTATCTAGCATTCATAAACATGTATTACCTATCTATCCTCCCTAAACCTGTATTACCTATCTATCCTATCTGAACCTGTATTACTTATCTATCTTTCATAAACATGTATTACCTATCTATCCTCCCTAAACCTGTATTACCTATCTATCCTATCTGAACCTGTATTACTTATCTATCTTTCATAAACATGTATTACCTATCTATCCTCCCTAAACCTGTATTACCTATCTATCCTATCTGAACCTGTATTACTTATCTATCTTTCATAAACATGTATTACCTATCTATCCTCCCTAAACCTGTATTACCTATCTATCCTATCTGAACCTGTATTACTTATCTAGCATTCATAAACATGTATTACCTATCTATCCTCCCTAAACCTGTATTACCTATCTATCCTATCTGAACCTGTATTACTTATCTATCTTTCATAAACATGTATTACCTATCTATCCTCCCTAAACCTGTATTACCTATCTATCCTATCTGAACCTGTATTACTTATCTATCTTTCATAAACATGTATTACCTATCTATCCTCCCTAAACCTGTATTACCTATCTATCCTATCTGAACCTGTATTACTTATCTATCTTTCATAAACATGTATTACCTATCTATCCTCCCTAAACCTGTATTACCTATCTATCCTATCTGAACCTGTATTACTTATCTATCTTTCATAAACATGTATTACCTATCTATCTAGGGGCGGGGGTGGCTCAGTCGGTAGCGCGCCAGGCTCGTAATCTGTAGTTCCCAGGTTCGAGTCCCAGCTGGGTCAGCGTTGAGATTTATCTCCGCAAAATTCCCCGCCCTGCCCACGGTCAGTAGGGGACACCGATGGGCTTGAAAAGGCCGCCGTCCGTCGGATGGGACGTTAAGCCGTGGCCCCGTGTGCGGGAGAGCCATACCCTGTGCACGTTAAAGAACACGCTGGATGGCCTTGACGGGAGGCTACCATCTGTCTCCCAACAGCTGTTCCAGTGGGTCCCCTCCCCCAACCTTCTCTGAGCCTTCGGGGCCCATGTGGCCTGGCCATTTAGCCCATTGTGTGCAAAAAAGTGCCGCTCAGAGGTAAAACAACAACAACAACAACCTATCTATCCTCCCTAAATCTGTATTACCTATCTATCCTATCTGAACCTGTATTACTTATCTAGCATTCATAAACATGTATTACCTATCTATCCTCCCTAAACCTGTATTACCTATCTATCCTATCTGAACCTGTATTACTTATCTATCTTTCATAAACATGTATTACCTATCTATCCTCCCTAAACCTGTATTACCTATCTATCCTCCCTAAACCTGTATTACCTATCTATCCTATCTGAACCTGTATTACTTATCTAGCATTCATAAACATGTATTACCTATCTATCCTTCCTAAATCTGTATTACCTATTTATCCTAACTGAACCTGTATTACTTATGTATCTTTCATAAACTTGTATTACCTATCTATCCTTCCTAAACCTGAATTCCCTATCTATCCTATCTAAACCTGTATTATCTATCTATCCTTCCTAAACCTGTATTACTCATCTATCCTTTATAAACCTGTATTTCCTATCTATCCTATCTAAACCTGTATTCTCTCTGTAATTATTTTTCATTATCTAATAAAATATTAACATACTTGTATATATTTTTTTCTAAAACTTTTTCAACATGGTAAAATCATAATCGGTCTATAATTGCTATATATATATATTTCTTGATCCCTTTTTAAATGTAGGACGCAAAATTGTCGTTTTGAGTGTGTTAGGAACAATGCTAGAGTTCAAAATCAAATTAATCAGTCATTTCAGAATCTCAAAAAAAAAATTATCTGCAGTATTTTTATATACATAGTTTTCACCATATCGTAGCCCACTGCATTACTTGGTTTCAAGTTGCTAAAATGGTTCTACAGTGCCTCATCCCTATTTGTTTCATGTATAAAGTAAAATCTAAATTAGAAAGTGAAATAATCTCATCAACTGCTATATCTATATTTTCAGAATATCTCAGGATTGAATTTTCGGTAACACTGGAAAAAATATTTCAGAATCATCTACTACCAACTCCAAATTCTATTTTTACCAAAATGTCGTTTTATTTCCATATCAAGAGATAATTTTTAATGTCATTTATAATATCTTTTACGAGCTCTCAAAATTTTTTTGTTATTTTTATTAAAATATATTTTCATCCTCTAATGGAAACATCTTTTTTTCCTTATCAAACTATTTACAGCGTTCGTTACTTTTTTATATTCATGCATAAATATCGTTTGTTTAAGAGTTATATAAGCTTCTTATATTATTGCAACAAAACCACTTACATATATGGACACGTAATAAAACTCTGTCAGTAGTTTGCATAGTAATGAAGTCATCGGCAACATGAAAACAAGCCCTGACGTCATCACTCCACAGAAGAAAGATATGCATTATATAGGGCAGTGATTCTCAACCTTTTTTGCTTCATACACCCCCTAGAAATGTGGATGTAACTGGCGTACAGTCGCTCAAAAAAGTATCCGAACACGATGGGTGATTACAGAATTAAGAAAAAAATATCTGTCAACAATTTTTTTTTAAATTAGTGATCTGGCAACCTCTGTGTACTATACACGAAGATTGCTAGATCACTAATTTCTAAAACAATCGTTGACAGATACGTTTTCTGAATTCTGTAATCAACCATAGTGTTCGGATACTTTTTTGAGTGAGTGACTGCACCCCTTGCATAGACAGATAAAACTAGTTATAGTATAACAATGGAAATAAAACATATATATATACACACACATCAAATTTTGTATTCATAAATTACATATATCGATAAACACACAAAAGGCATAAACAATTTAACAAATCTTATAAAATTATAAATATTTTACAGGGTAATCAGTGAAATGGTTGCCCTTGTTTACGCTTGCACAGTTCATCAATGGTTCTACGTTACTTTTCTTCTTAATTATCCATTTTTCCATGTTTCAAGGCACTTTAGAAACACATTCATTTAACTTAACAGTGAACTGAAGGCTAAAAATAACTTTATAACTATTAACCGCGCTTCGTCACTCAGTTCTCAGAAATTAATCAGTAGCAGTGTTGCCAACTTAGCGACTTATTCTAGATCTAGCGTTTTTTGAGCTCTCACGGCGTATCACAAAAAATTTTATCGCATACCCCACGTTGAGAACCCCTAATCCAGAGGTATCCCCCAGTGCGTTCGCGTCCGTTGGTTCATCTGTCAGCACGAATGCCACTATTACACTATTATTTATTGCAATGATGGCATTTATCTATTTTTTACGAGTTTTTTGTACATGACATTTACGTAATAATATTCCTCAATGTGCAATGTTTCCATCATTTACATGTTATTAAGAAAGTTTGACATCAGTAGATATTACTTTTTGCCATCCCGTGGCCGAGTGGTTAGAGCGCTTGGCTACCGATCTAAAAGACCTGAGTTCGAGTCCCGGGTAAGGCATGGATGTTCGTGTTGTTTTTCTGCTGAGGTCCCAACATCCTTACAGACCATCTACTATGGCGTATAAATTGAGAGTCTCCTTTCAGACCTCTGTCGCAAGAGAGCTGTTTATTTATTTATTTCTTATTTGTCTTTTCCTGTCTGCCTTGGAGTTGTACATCACCCTCCGGGATCAAGGGCAACCTTTATGGCTCTACCGTTTCTCTCCCGTTGTGTGGAACTTCTTATTTGAATTTCAAATTCTGTCAGATAGCCTGTGTCTGTATTCAAAAGAAGTTTACTCAGAAGCCAAAAAAGACTTTTTTTTAACTTTAAAAAAAATACGTGATGTTGTTTTTCCTTTGTCGTTCAGTTTGTGTAAGTTCTTTTCATTTTTAGAGATAGATTAAAAAAATCGTTTTGAACTGCATAAGTGCTAATTAACTATTAAAGTTAACGTTTTCCGATTCTCAACTGTTTTAACTAACCTGCTGACCAAGCAGCTAAGCGCGCTTGGCTACTAATCTAAACGACCTAACTTTCAGCCGCAGATTATCTAAGGACAGCCACGTACCCAGGATTTAGTTCCGGAGGGCGAGAATTTTGTTTCGGTGGGAAGAATTCGAGAGGTTCCGAGAATTTAGCTTCGTGGAGGAGGGGTCTGAAAATAAGACGAGTGGGGTGGGTTTACCGATTACTAAATATTCCACCTTATAAGAAAGAGTTGGGTTGTTTTACCTCTGAGCGGCACGTTTTTGCACACCATTGGCTAAATGGCCAGGTCACATAAACCCCGAAGGCTCGGAGAAGGTTGGGGGAGGGGACCCACTGAAATAGCTTTTTGGGAGACAGATGGTACCCTCCCATTAAAGCCATCCAGCGTGTTCTTTAACGTGCACGGGTTATGGCTGTACGCACACGGAGCGACGGCTTAACGTCAATCCGACGGACGGCGGCCTTTCCAAGCCCATCGGTGCCTAACAGGGAAGGTTAAAATTATATTTTAAACACAATGAGATTTTATGGTTATTTTTTAAATATATTTTTAGTGTGCTAAAATAAAATTATACAAAGAACAAAGATTTCAAAGCAGACAGAAGAGTGATGCAAAGCAAAGAGACAGGTATAAGACGACAGGATTATCGGCGGGGGGAAAGGCGTAGTCCTGACCCCTTTGACGTACTTTTGCCCACGTCGTTGGGTATGGATGTTTATTTTTCAGTTTTGTCTTCCTGTCGAGGTATTGCCTTCCTCTTAGCTCTTCTCTGTGGCCTGTCACCCAAAAACGACTGCTATTTTTAAGACATTTTAAGTCTTTTCCAAGGCATAAAAATTAACTTGAATAGGATGCTTAATATAATTTCATATTCCAGGCAGGAGACATTTTAGAAACAAAAGAAGAAATGGCGATTCAATAATAATAATAATACTTTTTTCTCGATAATAATGGCTCAGTTTCGATGACTTTTATTTTACTATCAAGATTACATGCTCATTATTAGTATTATAGGCCATTTGATACGATCAACCCTTACCTTACCAAATGTGTTTTATATGTAGTCATGCAAATTTCCAGGTGGGTGCTCGGATTAATTTGATCAACTTTCATTTTCTTTCTTTCTTTCTTTTTTTGCTTTATTGTCAGAAAACTAATATTAAATTCCTGAAAAAAATTACTGGAAATCGACAGTTAATTTTAATATATCTCATAGGCATTAAAACCTCAACCTTCTTCAAAGTCCATTTTTAATTTTGTTTCTCAACGCACCGTAGTAAAAATCGGTTTCGCAGCCAAAGCTTAATGAACAACCTCCTCCCCAACCACTTCGTCCTATTATGAGGTATTGATGAACCTGTGCAGTCGATTCAGCACTTTTGAAAGCCAAAGGAACGAGCAATGCTGTAGATGACTAAGTGTACTCGACGTCATCTGTGATGCACACTCTTCCTTCGACATATGCTAATGGTCTTGGTACTTCATCACAGCCGAAGTGTGAAACTGACATAAGCTCATGAGCAATATCTTCCCAGACAATTTTTTTCACCTCGATTTATGCTCCAAAAACACAAAAGTAATATCTCAACTTGGCAGTGTGTTTTTTTTTTTCGTTAATATCCGAGATAGGGAATAAAGATTTCCTTTAATTGCCATGCTTTGGGTAATTTTGCAATGTTTTGCGGGCAGTAGATTAATTATCTGAGTTCCCTTGTTCGCAATGTTTTAATGTGTCTGTCGTTTTCGTTGTTATAACACGAAGAAAGGAAAGAGTTTAAAAATTACTAGATATAGGAAAAAACATTTAAAAGGTGAATAATGAATTGTGATTGTGAAGAAAAGAAACAGAAGTAATGAGAATGAACTTCTTTTTGTATGAATAGATTTCTGTTTGCGAAATTTTTTTCTTCGACGAAGAAATAAATTATACAAGAACTTTTTCCATCTCTTTCCTATATACAGGGTGATTCAAAACTTATCGTTCAAATTTCGTGGGGAGGTAGGGAATACGTCAGGAAACCGATTTCACATAGGAAAGTATGTCAGCAAATGTACGCATGCGTATGTAGAGGGCGCTGTGTGTACCCAACCAGTGTACAGCTCGCCCGACCACTCCCGCTGTCATCAGTGTACGAGCTGACTTACTAGTGATAAGATGAATCGTTTTACGCATCAAGAGCTAGCGGATATGCATCTCGCATATGGGACAGCTGGCGAAAGCGGCCGCCGAGCTAGGCAAGTTTACGAAGACCGATACCCCAACAGAAGAATACCGCAGCATCAAATGTTTGCACGTGTGCATTGCAATCTGCGCGAACGTGGTTCACTGCGAAGCAACATGCAGGATACGGGGAGAAGACGACTGACACGGACTGTCAACGTCGCAGAACAAGTCCTACAGTCCATCGAAGATAATCCGAATACCAGCACACGAGCTATTGCTCAGCAGCTTGGGGTCTCTCAGTCAGCAGTGTGGCGGATACTGCACGAGGAACGTGTGCATCCTTACCATCTGCAAAGGGTGCAGTTACTGCATCCTGACGATTATCCGAAGCGTGTGGAATTTGCACAATGGTTCATGCAGAAAGGTGCCGTGGACCCCAGTTTTCCAGCTTCTGTCCTTTTTACAGATGAAGCTTCATTCACTCGTGAAGGTGTGTTCAATATACACAATTCACATTGTGGGCTTGCGACAACCTGCATGGTGCGAGAAGTCACGCAGCGCAACATCGTTTTGCCGTAAATGTGTGGACTGGAATCATTGATGATTGTTTGTTGGGACCTTACTTGCTACCGCCCCGATTGGACGGCCGGAAATACCTAATATTTCTCGAGACAGTGTTACCGACTTTTCTGGGCGCTGTTCCTGCGCATATCCGCCGAGATATGTGGTATCAACATGACGGGGCTCCAGCCCATAGCACAATTGTTGCACGTGATTACCTGAACCGAACATTCGGAGCTCGATTGATCGGTAGAGGTGAACCGATCGCTTGGCCACCCAGGTCACCTGATTTATCACCCATGGATTTCTTTTTGTGGGGGGCCATGAAATACCATGTGTACGAGATCCCCGTCGACAGTGAAATGGACCTTGTTGCACGAATAGTGGCCGCCGCATGCATTGTCCGTGGTATGCCAGGCGTTTTTGAAAATGTTCGGCGGTCAATGCAACGTCGCTGTGAATCCTGTGTCCGTGTAAATGGTCGCAATTTTGAGCACCTACTGTGAACCTGTACTTTACCTTGTTGGAATAAAAGTCACATTCGTTACCACTTAACTGTACTGTTTCCTTGTGTTCACTTTACTTGTCCATTTTGTTCATGTAGATGACGTTTGCGGACATACTTTCCTATGTGAAATCGGTTTCCTGACGTATTCCCTACCCCTCCACGAAATTTGAACGATAAGTTTTGAATTACCCTGTATTCACAAGTGTAATCTAGTAATAGTGGTTCTAAAACTTTCTTAGACCATAGATCATTTGCTGTAGGAATTTTGTTTGGCGAACCATATGAATGTTAAACAAAATATTTTAAGAATTTTAAAGGGAAAGAGAGTAAAATTTATTCAACATTTATACCTCTACGGCTTTTAAAGGAAATATACATAAATGTTATAATATTGTATTTAATCACGCTTTCATTTATACTCTTATACAATTAACTACTAAACAAATTTTACATTGGGGATGTTCTCAAATAAAAGTGAAAAAATATAGGAACAACTAAATTTGAGCTAAATTTGACCAGATCGAAACACGTGACTGCAGTGTTTTGCAGACGACGAGTGTGGGGATAGCTGATTTAATACAAGTTGCTTCTAAGACCCGCACAAACACTCTTAAGTTCAATTACGTATTTCTTTAAACTAATTAAATTGTTTACTTTTTTTAAACAAAAAACAAATTGAAGATAACCTAGAAACTCTATCGAGCATGTACTGGTTTTCAAACAAGCCCGGAGCTAGAAAAAAATAAAATTTCGGGGGGGGGGGGGATAAACTGGAATTTGAATGCAGTGTAATATTTACCCATCCATTTTGTAAGTCTTTAAAAATATACACAAGTGTAACCATTTTTGCCTCCATTACCCTTACTAGTCTCTTCAGGGGGAGACTATAGTCCTCCTATATTATTCTTTGCACACAAGAGCATATATATAGCCATGCTATCCCAGAACTCAAACCCCATCAACTCCAGTGTTACCAGGGGCGGGGGTGGCTCAGTCGGTAACGCGCCAGGCTCGTAATCTGTAGTTCCCAGGTTCGAGTCCCAGCTGGGTCAGCGTTGAGATTTATCTCCGCAAAATTTCCCGCCCTGCTCACGGTCAGTAGGGGACACCGATGGGCTTGGAAAGGCTGCCGTCCGTCGGATGGGACGTTAAGCCGTGGCCCCGTGTGTGGGAGAGCCTTACCCTGTGCACGTTAAAGAACACGCTGGATGGCCTTGACGGGAGGCTACCATCTGTCTCCCAACAGCTGTTCCAGTGGGTCCCCTCCCCCAACCTTCTCTGAGCCTTCGGGGTCCATGTGACCTGGCCATTTAGCCCATGGTGTGCAAAAAAGTGCCGCTCAGAGGTAAAACAACCCAACCCAGTGTTACCCAGAGACAACGCGATACCACCATGCCATCGAGATTCCATCGACCTTACAGAAACAAAGTTAGTCTGAAACGTTTCGCGATCTGAGCCATATTTCGAGAGATAACCTGGCTGAATTGTCCGGTAATGATCAAAACGGATAAAGAAGCGAAATGCATGCACATGTGCAAAAATTGAACATGTGGAACAAAGCAAAGGCATTTAAAATGGCACTACACAGCCACATGGCACGCACAAAGACCAAGTGTGAAAAAATGGCATATCTGCCTTATTCAATTGGCGCTTTATCTATCGAATGGTGTGAATATGCAAATTCGTTTAGTATTTTGGATTAGAAACATCAGTTGAGGGACTGTCGCATGACAACTGCATTGTATACGTGAGTCTGATATTTATAGAATAGTTTCACAGGATCCGAATCCACAACCTCCTGAAAACATGTCAGAGGTTCTACCGTTGAGTTATCCCAAGGCGAGTTCATTTCCAGCCTCAGTTTTGCTCGGGGCGCCATCTGTTGATCTGGAAGGGAATAGGCATGTTGTCCATAGAAGGGAATTATTTTGATAGTCAAACACTTAGAAACAATGTTATCTCCATCCTCTGCTATCATGCGTAAGCTGCAGCAACAAAGGTCGCAAAATTATCTATCATAACTACAATTGAAGTCGATCCCGATGACCCTCTATCTATCAAAGAGTCGAGAGATTTGAGTTGGGTTGTTTTACCTCTAAGAGGCACTTTTTTTTGCACACCATGGGCCAAATGGCCAGGTCACATGGACCTCAAAGGCTCAGAGAAGGTTGGGGGAGGGGAACCACTGGAAAGCTGTTGGGAAACAGATGGTAGCCTCCCGTCGAGGCCATCCAGCGTATTCTTTAAAGTGCACAGGGTATCGCTCTCTCCCACACACGGGGCAACGGCTTAACGTCCCATCCGACGGACGGCGGCCTTTACCAAGCCCATCGGTGTCCCCTCTGACCTTGGGAGGGGGGGGGGGTTGCGGAAATAAATCTCAACCCGGACCCAGCTGGGAGAATCGGAAGATGAGGATCAAAAATAAAAAACTATAACGATCATATAGAGTTAAATTTATACGTTAAGATTAAGATACATTTAATTTATACAAATAATACTTTTATATACGCATACTTGGTTTATAGGAGATCGCATTGCTTACCTTAGTATATGAACAATAGTTTTTTATAGAGGAACCTCAATATATGTTAAGATATCAAGAACCTAGCGTACTTTGATCTCTGGGAGGGAGGGGGAGGGTCTCAGTCAGTAGTGCGCCAGACTCGTAATCTAAATCCCATGTTCGAGTTTTACCTGTGCCAGAGGAGATTTATCTGCGCAAAATCCCCGCCCTGCTCACGGTCAGCAGGGGATACCGGTGATCTTGGAAAGGATACCGTTCGTCAGATGGGATGTTAAGCCATGGTTTCTTGTGCGGGAGAATCATACCCTGTTCGTTAAAGAGCACGTTGGATGGCCTTGACGAGATGCTACCAACTGTCTCCTAACAGTTGTCCAGTGCGTCACCTTCCCCAATCTTCTCTAAGCCTTCGGGATACTTGGGACCTGGCCATTTAGCTTATTGTGTACGAAAAAAGTGCCGCTGAGATGTAAAACAGCTCAATCGACTATTAAGAGGAAACAGGGACCTGTACCCTGCTCTCCACAGTCTGATTTAACCGTGTGACCAAGCAAATGTAGATGAGCATGGATATTTTTCCATGATTGGTGACTGTCATTCATTTAAAAAGATTTTATGTTTATGCTTGCAGAAGAAAAAGCAGGAAAATTTGTGAATTCAATCAGAACATTGCAGTTGTAAATGGTTTGCTCGTGTAAAGTAGTGCCGTACCCTATGCAGTTAAAGAACACGCTGGATGGCCTTGATGAAAGGCTTCAATCTTTTTACTAATAGCTGTCAATTGCATCTCCTTGTACTAACTAACTATGAGGCTTAGGGTCCTTGTGACCTAACCACTTAAACCATTTTATGTACAAAAGTGCTAGTCATAGGTAAAACAACCGGACAAGTGGTTTGTCCGATGTTCACTGCAGTTGTATCTAGTAAAGTGGTAATGCTTTTATTTCAAATGGGGTCTTCCAATTAATCTAGAGTACATCAATGTTCAGGACCGCTTGTTGCCTCCACTATTTAAATAGTTTCCTAATGAAGCAGATTAAAGCTGTTTGAATTGAAAGTGGGAATGTGAGGGATCTGGAAACTGCTGGTGGCTTTAGAATTTAGAAATTGTGAATAATGAACGGATGATAAATACGTTTTATAAAAAAAAACACTGATTTTTTTATTATTATTGAACCTATCGAGTTAATATTCTGACTGCACAACCTCATGGTACTCTTAATCTTCTGCGAAATTCCCAGGTTCCTAGCCCTTTTATGTGTAGAATGATAGCGACCATACACAGAGACAGTTAAGGATTGATACATTTTCAGTCGTCGCATCGTACTTTTCGTTGGCATTCGTGGTTCAGTGGATGAGAAACATTCAGTGGGATGATGATTCTTCAGTGGATGAGACTGGATAAGAAACTCTCTGAGGGGGACTTGCTGCTTCATCCTTTATCTGAAACGGAGTATAGTTGAAGTTTAGCCAAACAATTCTGCTGTTCGTTTGATGTAATGGCAAGGAAAAAAACTGAAAACGAAGCACTGTGCTATCTTTAGGAAGAATACGATTAAAGTTATCAAAGTAGGTTTAACACGACCACCTCTAAGGCTACGAACTTGAACTGCGAGAAAGCGCAAATCGTGAAGGTTTTTTTTCCTGCAGACGATAGGACGTTTGTTTCAAAAGAGTAAATAAAACGGAAGCAAGGATCTTGAAAGAAGAAGATAACAGTTCAAAGAAAACGTTTGGAATATGGGAATGAATCCAAGCGAGAAAAAACTCATCCAAGTTAATCGACTTATAATATGAAACGAAATTCGTGAATTTGAAAATTCCTCTCTTATAAAGCATCGGATGTTTGTAAAGTTGAGTTTTTCCGGGTTTTTTTTCCTAAAAGACCACCTGCTAAATCGGAGACGTTTTCTCTGAGAACTGGAATATCTGTTTTATGTTGGTTTCATGCAGTTATTTTTTATTAGATAAAATAAGTGGCATAGCGCAAGAGGCCTCTGGGAAAGCTTTGCAGATGTCGCTTCTGTAGCACTTCTGAGACAGTAGTGCTTTATACTCATTTCTCTACACGTCATTGATTTAATAGAAGGCAAGCAAATAAATCACATTGAAGCTAATATTATATATACTAGATACAGCGCGCCAAAGAATTTATAGCTAGTAAAATTAAAATTAATAGCTAATATATATTCGCGAAACGAATTTCTTCTCCGTTCTTTATTAATAACTTATTCATTCACAATTTATAGTCTAGGCCAATGGTTCCCAAGGTTTTTTGTTCGGTGAACCCCTTTCAACCAAAATAATGTTTGCGATTCTCCACTAAAAACATGCTCCAAATTAAAATTTACATTATGAAATTATAATTATAAAATATAAAATTTTATAATCTATAATTATGAAAGCTCTAAAATTTTGAATCGCTTCAGAAACAAACCTATAATGCTTCAAACATGCACATACTCACAGAGGAAAATTACATTTGTAACATAATTACATGTAGATAATTCATTACTGCTTAAGGCTCTATTACAGATTTTTTAGCGGGAACCCCTTGAACAATAACCGCGAAACCCTTGGGGTTCGCGAATCACAAATGGGAACAACTGGTCTAAGCCAATGTTTTCGAGATGTTTTGATGTGGCGGACCAGGGGCATCGACAGGGAATTCTGCTTCTGAGATTCATTGGTCGCGCATGCTCCTGGAGCTTCTGGACACGTAATGCCTCAAGAGACAAGTATTCTATGCACATGATACTTTCCTGACCCCGCACGATGTCTCTAGATTGTTGGGAGGTACAAACTGTCGCTATGGCATATCAATGTTATGCTTCTGAAAACATATTTCTTTCTTTCCTGGCTGCTCGTTGCTGACCGGCGACTGATAGTTCGCAGACAAGCACCAGTCCGTGAAACCCCACCTTGAGAAGTACTCTTCTAGGCGACTACAGGCTACAATACCGTTTCCAGATCCACCAGATTCGCAAGGGCATTTGGAGGTCGTAATTCCCATCCAATTATACTTAGAGACCTGATTTCTTAACCCAATACGGGGTCACATAGATAAAAACGAGCAAAATGATTAAACGTTTTGAGTATTTAGTGAAGTATTAAAGACAGTGGTTCTCAACTGTGTGTCAGAAGCAGATTGGAAGGGAGGTCAGTTGCAAAACTATGATATTTTAAATTGCTAGTATTTTAAATGAATTTTTTTTGGTAATATTAAAATGTGTTTTGTGACAAATGTATTGTGTTAAATGCAAAAAAAGATAATTTTGTCTAATGTTATCCTATCTAAATATAACGAAATTATTAGATTTAACTACGTAAGTCTTACTTTGCAGGGAAGAGGAAAGGGGTAGCTTAATTTTATCTACGATCCTAGGGACTCGCATATATTTATTACAATTCTAGGGGGTCGCAGTGTGAAACGATTTGAGAACCTCTGATTTAAGGAATTACACGGGAACCAAAATCGTCGAAAAGAGATAAAATTCTGATAACACTGGTCTGCATGAAAATCCTCCCTCGAAAAAAGAAATGGGTGTGCTTTATAGATTTGGGGATGTTGAATCCGAATCTGGCCTTTAAATGTTTATACCAAGCACTAGTTTCGTGGCAGGGCATATAGAATATTAGGATGTAATATGTCGCTAAAGCTGCACTTCTTACATTCACACCTGATTTTCCTTTTCACAATTGATGGGAGCGGTCTCGGATGAGCATGGAGAAAGGTTCCATCAAGAGATATCCGAAATGGAAAAACGATATAGCGGTAAATGGAACGAGAGTAGGTTGGCGGACTACTGTTGGGCCCTGCAGCGAGAGGCTCCAGAGGTAAAATAAAAGCGACAGAAGACAACAAAATAATTTTTCGTATAAATGTTTGCATGAATTAGGATTTATTAGTGTCAGCTTTAACTTTTTATAATGTAAATAAATATTTGGTAAAATATATTTAACTTCTCTGAGTAAAATAGGTTTGTTTTTTTAAATTAAACCTATATCTCTAGAAAACTGTAGATAATCGAACAAATCGGTTTTCAGATTCGGATTCAGCACCCTCAAAAACATAAAAATCAGACAAAGGTTTGGAAGGGAGGGGGAAAAAATTTTTTATTTTTAAACCAGTGTAATTTGTGTTGTATTTAAACTAGAGAATGCTTTGATGTCGGCGTGCCGAAAAGAAATGCATGTGTGCTCTATTGGTGTCCGTTCCGGTGCAATTATTTATGATGATGACGATATTTGCCAAGATTACAATTTTTGCCCTTTATTATAAATGACGACTGTAATTATTAGGAATTTCACAAATTTTGCTATTTTTGCAAAATATTACTATAAAATTAATACATATACTATTGAGACAAACAGATAATTTTTATATTATACTGGTGGAAAGCCAAATATTAGACTCCGTAACTTCTAAAATAAGTTTTTGTGGAAAAGCGTGGTTGAAGAAAAATTAAGAATCTTCATCAATTCTATCTAAATCCTGAATTATATAACTATTCAACCAGTATTCAGAGTTACTAAGACGAAATATTTAACAGTAATAATACACTTTTAAGGATTTTAAAAGAATTGCAAAAATTAAATAATTACACTTATGCTAAAAACGAAAGGATCTCATGACTCAAAAATGGTTTTCAGCAATTACAATTAAATATCTTATGAAAAGGTACTCTTATATGACTGACTATATAAAGCAGAATAATGAAATAATGTAACATGAGTGTTCGTTTTGAGAGAATGAGTTTCTATAATGGAGGTGCTGGAAATAAAAGATAGGAAGCGCTAATAACATATATGATTATCACAACTCATTGATGATGAAAACTTTGATAAAATTTTGAGTAATAAAATTTCACTTACGCAGGGGAAGTTCTGTGCTCATGGATAGTTTTGAGCTAGAGGTTGGGACGTTCTGTAATTCATTTTTCCAGAGTGTCCCATACATGTTCAATTGGATTCAGGTTAGAGGATTTTGCTAGCTGCTCCACTCTTTTAATATCTTCACTTAGGAAAAATCATCGACCATATGAGAGCTAAGGGGCGTGGCATTATCATCCATAATGGGGAAATCATATGGAGAGGATCCCTGAAATAAAACCTCATAAAAGACACAAGAATATCGTTTCTGTACGGCTCAGAAAAGTATATGCCTGAAAGAGATAAAACTCGGTGCTGCCAATCATTGTCATACACTATCACACTAACCCCGCCAAAAGCTTCCCTTTCTCTAACGCTACAGTTTATAGCGGTTGTGTTGAGTTACTTGCTGAGTTACATATGAATTCACGTCGAGAACTGGTGTTCAAAAGTACATTTTCCCACTAGACTGGACTCTAAAGATGATATCTGCATCTGGTTAAACGAGTTCTTCTGCTGAAGAGATTGAAGAGGGAAACAAAGAATTGGTCTTCCTTTATGCAGCCTTCTTTATACAGAGTATCTTGAAGTTATTGTCTATGTTGTCACTGTCAACTCGCAAGGACACCAAGATCTCAAAGAAGTTTGGGGAATAGGATCCACTGGACAGCTGTTAGGAGAGAGATGGAAGTTTCCTATCAACGTAATTTCAGCGTGTTCTCTAAAGTGCATAGGGTCTGGCTCTCCTGCACACAAGGAATTGGCTTTACGTCCCATTCGATGGGCGGCGGTCTTTCCAAGTTCATAGATGTTCCCTCTGTCACCGAGTGTATGGTGAGGGTTAGTTGAGATGAATCTCAAAGTTGTCACAGGTACGATCCGAACCTGCGAACTGCAGATTGCAAGCCATGCGCTCTGTTGACATAGACAACCCCAACCCTTTCCTATGTCTAAAACAGATGGGCGTTCTTAAACAGTGGTGGTCCTGGGACGACTTTATCGTCGGCTATGAATAATCTCTCCTATTTATTATTTCTTGAAACTGCCTCCTAAGTCTTCATAGTGCGTCTTATGGTGTTTAAGTTACAGTTTATAGCCGTGAATGTGGATATCTCAGCCTGGAATTCTACACTTTCATCCTATCGCTCTCCAGAGTACATCCATGTCTCATCCTTGTGCATGTGAAATAAAACTATTACCCAAGCTAACGTCAGGCTAATTGGAACAGAAATGGATGGCACGCGTAGCCATGCGCTCTTATATAGGAATCTTAATTTGCACGCTGTGCTCGGGTCAGTTAAATGTGCAAACATTTTCTCCTTCCTCATTGATATATTTTCATGTAGACTATAATTCATGTAATTCCCTTATTCACTTTTCAAGATATATTATCCTTTCATTCTGTGCGCCAGTTCACAGCTCATCACTGACATGCCATAATACCGGGCTGGTGCCTTTTCCTATTTCATCTGACATATCACCTATGGCATTAACAAAATTTTTAAAATAAATCAAAATGGAACAAAACGCTTTTATAGTGACAATCAGATAAAGTAATAAACTAGTTTAAAATAATCTTGCATCTTTTATTCTTTTGCTGAACAGAAGCATCATAGTTGATAAGCTGATTTCGGAGATTTTCTGCATTTTGAAAGAACTTGATTGCCAGGGGTCTGATGTGTTCATGTACTGCTCGCACATTAAGATCTCGGTGAATGATCGTGTTTCTCACAAACCGTGGTGCGGCCATAGCTAATCTCAAAATTTGATTTTGGAAAGTCTGAAGCTTCTTGTTATTGGTTTGTGGGGAATGACCCCAAACTGGAGAAGTATCGAGAATTATAAGTTTTAGAATCATATGATAGATTGCCAACTTGTTATCAATTGATAGAGTATATCTTCTGCAGATAAGTGAATACAACTTAAACTATATTACACGGGTCTTCTGTACAACAGAGTAAATGTGTTCATCCCATGGAGTTTGCGGTTGATTGTGACACCAAGATATTTTGCCGAGTTTTCCGACATTATCTACTTATCAATGATCATAATATTAGACACATGATACAATCTTTTTTGGGTGCAGAGTAGTGTTGCGCTCTTGTCGGTGTTGATCTTGATGCGCCATTTCATGCATCAATCCTCAAATGCATATCTAACAAATTTTGCATTCTGTTGCACGCGATTTGCGGTGATTAGGAGGAAGAAAGGAATGCTGTATCATCAGCATATGTAGCAGTTTAGATTCGATCTATTATTAGTAAATTTGAAATATAAATATTGAACAGGGCTGGACAGAGGAGAGAATTCTGCGCGCCAGTGTCTTTTTTAAAAACCTCTAAAACATGCACTTATTTTATAACTTGTTTGAAATATTTTAACATATTTAGCATATTCGTTTAACATATAGTATCCTCTCAGACCTTCTACTTTGGCATATAAACTGACAGGCTCCTGTCAGACCTCTGTGGCAAGCAGCTGCTTGAGGGGGTATTTATTTATTTTATTTATTTTATAATACATCAACAATAAATGATATGAAATCTTGAGTGATTATATTTATCAAGGATAACAAATTAGAATATTTAAATAGCAATGCATACATAATGTAAATACAGCGCATGATATATAATACATATGCACACGAAGAAAAAAATATGTCGGTTTTGCCGTGAGTGGGTTCGAACCTGCGTCTGCTGGAAACGTGGGTTCGAATCCCACTCACGGCAAAACCAACTTTTTTCAGATTATTATTTCATGAGTTCCATGTCTACAGGATACATCCTGTGATTATTTAGTACTGAATATCATATGTTCTTTAATATTCATAACCAAGAAGCTAGAATAAGCTCAGCCAGGTTATAATATAATATTTATTATATGTTTTGTAGAATTAAAAAAAAGATAACAATTAAGAAATAAACAAGAAAATAAAAAAAAATTAAATTAAAAATGAAAATAAAATGCTTGCAGTAGCTTATTAAGTTCAATCTTCATTAGCATTTAAAATTAATATTTTTATTTTTGTACATCATAAATATAATCAATTTGGTAAATTGTTAACAGATATTTGTTTAATGGTGTTTTAAATGTTCTTATACATTTTTTATTTCTAATATTAATACTTAATGTGTTGAAAAAGTTTGGTACTATAAAAAAGAAACTTTTGTGGAAGATTTCTCTGTTGGATTTTTTCAATATGATATTTCAAACCTATACTTCTGGAATTAAAATGAATTTTTTTTAATGGTATTAAACTTGAATTTTGGTGTAAGAAAATTAGTGAATAATATATATATATAATTTTCTTCAAGATAATAATTTATTAATGCGATATAATGAATTTATATTAAAAATAATTATTTTGCGAATGAATCGATATTGAGCAAAATGAAAAAGCTGTAAATTAGATTTATAATCCCCTCCCTAACAATAAATTCCATGTAACAAAGTCCATTGTACCCATGCAAAATAAAGACAACGAAGGAAGTGGATCTCTAAAAAAAATTTTAGAAAATAAAATTTATATAAAATTTGATTCACTTTTTGTGTCATTAATTAATATATATTGCTGTCTTTTTTCAATATAAGACTTTAGCCAATTATAAGCCATTCCTCGAAATCTATAATAATATAATTTTTTAAAAAGTATTTCATGAATCTTTCTTAATATATTTTCTAATAATCAAAAGCTTTCTTAATATCAAGAAAAATTGTTAAAACTTTTTATTATTGTTAATTTCTTTATAAACAAATTCATTAAATTTTAAGAGAGCATGTCAATATTAATTATGATATTTAGTATTTTATTTTTACTTCTAAGTTAAATTCCCATGACCAATTTTGCTGCTTTTGAATATTCAAACTTTTATAACTTTTAAAATCTTGAACGAATATTAAAAAAAAAAGAGATTTAGATATATGGTGATAGTTTTTTAATATGACTTTGCTAATGCGTTGCCATAAAAATCATATATTTCAAAATATACGGAATATCGAATCTAGTTCCTATTATAGTATAATTTGAGAAGACACTTCCTTTTTTTGTAATATGTGCTAGGTGAAACCAAGCAAAAAACGAACTTTTCAGAATTCATGATACGATAAATTTACATGATTGCGGGTTTTGAAATAAGAAAAATGTCTATTGCACGTTTATTATAAAATGTTGCGATGAACGCACTCTAACTAATAAAATTTTTGAAAGATAAGAGCAAAGTGACTTAGTCGGTAGATCGCCAAGTTCGTAATCTGGAGTTATCAGGTTCGAGTCCCACCTGGGCCAGCATTGAGATTTATCTCCGCTAAAACCTCACTCTGCTCTCGGTCAGTAGGAGACATTGATGTGCTTTGGAAAGCACGTCGTCCGTCGGATGTGACGTTAAGCCGTGGTTATGTGTGCAGAACAGCTATACCCTATGCACTTTAAAGAATATACTGGATTGCCTTAACAGGAGGCTTCTATCTGTCTACTAATAGTACTCCAGTGGATTCCCAAACTCTTCTGAGCCCTTCGGTTCCTTTTGACTTGGCTATTTAGCCCAGTGTCTGCAAAAAAGTGCAACTCAAAGGTAAAACAACCCAACGCACCAATTTCGGGAAAAGATCTTCAAAATAAGAAACGTAACAACAAGATGCCTTATTTTCAATCTTCTCAACTTCTAGCCTCACGCTATGCAACTGCTAGTTTTGCTTCCTTTGGCGCGAATATTAGAACTCAACGAATGAACTACACGCCGTGGCTGATATCGAACTTCGCACCTAAAAATAAATTAGCTGCCATAATTAATTTTGTTATTGGATGTTGACTCGGCCCCATAAAACGGTAATCACAATCAGGAGCGAAATCTGAAATCGAACGACGAGAGCAGAACTGCGACAGCCTCCTTGTCAAAACTTAGAAACTATTTTCCCCCAATCGATTTTTCAAGTTCGTCGGTTGCTTTAAGCTATTTTTCTTCTTTTTTTCCCCCTTGCTTTCGGCGTGTCTCTCAATGTGTGCGCATGTGTGAGTGAGCTTGTGACGAGGTGTTTAAATAGTCTCCGGTCCCTCTTCCCACACGTCCAGCGGCACATTAATCGTCTTTGAGTGACAGCAAGACGGAGGTCGAAATTGAGGAGGGGAGGAAGGGATAGTTGAAAGATGAGGAATGCAGATATAGGGAGACTGGTATGCGTCACCTTTCGCATAAGAGAGTTTAGTCTTAAGAGAATATTTTTTCTCTCTCCTCTCTTTCAAACTTAGTCAGCTCTTTATGTATGGCTTGCTGTGTTGTATTGATTAAACAAGACTGTGATGCAGTTAGCGTGGTCGACAATGGTGCTGTCATTGGGAAAGTTTTAGTGCCTGCATGCTCTGTTTACATGGCTTCTACTACATCTCTAAACTTTCAAGCGCGTAATTCGATGAAGAGAAAGCGAACTCTCTTCCTCCCCTCTCCACCCCCATCTTCTTTCGTTCGCTCTTCAGCTTCTTCAGGCTCTTTCCCGATAAGCTAGCAGTTTGCTGTCGTGTCTGTACAATGGAGATGGGTTTTGCCAGTGCAAGAATCACATGGTATGATGGTGCTGAAAAGATTCAGCTTGGGCTTCTTGGCATTCATTGAAAGTAAGGCAATTAACTCTAAGAATGAGTTTGATGACAGACTGAGATTTTTTTTTTTGAGGAGAGGTCAAAATAAAAGAAAAGGAAAAGAGCATGTGAAGAGCCACCAGGAAAATATATATATGTATTCTTAAAGAGGGCAATTTCTCAAGTTAACGACAAGAGCAAATGGCTAAATGGCCAGGTAAAAAGTGCACCAAGGTTTCAGGGATGAGTGGAGAAAAGAGCCCACCTCATAGACGTTAGGGGGAAGAAGGTCGGTGCCCTTTAATATTCCATTCAATTTATTTGTAGAATATTTTAATACATAGCCAATACATAGTCAAGTTCCACAAGAGTTAGAGTTTAACTTGCAAGTGGATATTTACAAAAGATATATATCATGCAGTCCTGAGTACATCAAAACGTAAATATATAAACAGAAAAATAGTAATTTCAGCCTCTGTATGCGTCAATAATCATATCTATTAAGTGGATTTCCCTCTGCAACCAGATCGTCGACAGCTTTCCTTCTGTCAAGGCCGTCCGGCCTTGACAGAAGGAAGGCTGTCTTTAGCATGCACAGGTATGGCTCTCTTGCAGAAGAAATGTGTTCTTTAGCATGCACAGGTATGGCTCTCTTGCAGAAGAAATGTGTTCTTTAGCATGCACAGGTATGGCTCTCTTGCACACTGACCATGGCTTAATTTGCAGCTGAGAGGTGTCCCTTTTTTTGACCGAATGCAGGTTAGAAGTTAGCGAAGATAAATCTCAACCTTTGCACAGCTGAGATTCGAACCTAGGAACTGAAGTTTACGCGACTGGCTTGCTAATCTGAACGTTGGCACAACTGGGATTCGAATCTGGAACTGAAGCTTACGCGACTGGCTTGCTAATCTCAACGTTGGCACAGCTGGGATTCGAACCTGGGAACTGAAGTTTACGCGACTGGTTTGCTAATCTCAACGTTGGCACAGCTGGGATTCGAACCTGGGAACTGAAGTTTACGCGACTGGCTTGCTAATCTCAACGTTGGCACAGCTGGGATTCGAACCTAGGAACTGAAGTTTACGCGACTGGTTTGCTAATCTCAACGTTGGCACAGCTGGGATTCGAACCTAGGAACTGAAGTTTACGCGACTGGTTTGCTAATCTCAACGTTGGTACAGCTGGGATTCGAACCTAGGAACTGAAGTTTACGCGACTGGCTTGCTAATCTCAACGTTGGCACAGCTGGGATTCGAACCTGGGAACTGAAGTTTACGCGACTGGCTTGCTAATCTCAACGTTGTTACAGCTGGGATTCGAACCTAGGAACTGAAGTTTACGCGACTGGTTTGCTAATCTCAACGTTGGTACAGCTGGGATTCGAACCTAGGAACTGAAGTTTACGCGACTGGCTTGCTAATCTCAACGTTGGCACAGCTGGGATTCGAACCTGGGAACTGAAGTTTACGCGACTGGTTTGCTAATCTCAACGTTGGCACAGCTGGGATTCGAACCTGGGAACTGAAGTTTACGCGACTGGCTTGCTAATCTCAACGTTGGCACAGCTGGGATTCGAACCTAGGAACTGAAGTTTACGCGACTGGTTTGCTAATCTCAACGTTGGCACAGCTGGGATTCGAACCTGGGAACTGAAGTTTACGCGACTGGTTTGCTAATCTCAATGTTGGCACAGCTGGGATTCGAACCTGTGAACTGAAGTTTACGCGACTGGCTTGCTAATCTCAACGTTGGCATAGCTGGGATTCGAACCTAGGAACTGAAGTTTACGCGACTGGCTTGCTAATCTCAACGTTGGCACAGCTGGGATTCGAACCTAGGAACTGAAGTTTACGCGACTGGTTTGCTAATCTCAACGTTGGTATAGCTGGGATTCGAACCTAGGAACTGAAGTTTACGCGACTGGCTTGCTAATCTCAACGTTGGCACAGCTGGGATTCGAACCTGGGAACTGAAGTTTACGTGACTGGCTTGCTAATCTCAACGTTGGCACAGCTGGGATTCGAACCTGGGAACTGAAGTTTACGCGACTGGCTTGCTAATCTCAACGTTGGCACAGCTGGGATTCGAACCTGGGAACTGAAGTTTACGCGACTGGCTTGCTAATCTCAACGTTGGCACAGCTGGGATTCGAACCTGGGAACTGAAGTTTACGCGACTGGCTTGCTAATCTCAACGTTGGCACAGCTGGGATTCGAACCTGGGAACTGAAGTTTACGCGACTGGCTTGCTAATCTCAACGTTGGCACAGCTAGGATTCGAACCTGGGAACTGAAGTTTACGCGACTGGCTTGCTAATCTCAACGTTGGCACAGCTGGGATTCGAACCTGGGAACTGAAGTTTACGCGACTGGCTTGCTAATCTCAACGTTGGCACAGCTGGGATTCGAACCTGGGAACTGAAGTTTACGCGACTGGCTTGCTAATCTCAACGTTGGCACAGCTGGGATTCGAACCTGGGAACTGAAGTTTACGCGACTGGTTTGCTAATCTCAACGTTGGTACAGCTGGGATTCGAACCTAGGAACTGAAGTTTACGCGACTGGCTTGCTAATCTCAATGTTGGCACAGCTGGGATTCGAACCTGGGAACTGAAGTTTACGCGACTGGCTTGCTAATCTCAATGTTGGCACAGCTGGGATTCGAACCTGGGAACTGAAGTTTACGCGACTGGCTTGCTAATCTCAACGTTGGCACAGCTGGGATTCGAACCTGGGAACTGAAGTTTACGCGACTGGCTTGCTAATCTCAACGTTGGCACAGCTGGGATGAACCAAATTCAGTATATTGATGATCTGTTTTATGAGCATAAATTCTTTTGGAATTAGCCGCTGGTTGAACCAAGAACACCTTGATACACGAGGCCTGGACATCTGTTCAGCAAAAGGAGAGAAGAAAGGAGGGAAATTAATTATGCATAAATTTATAAGTGATTCAATTTTTTTAAACTTTAACTGAAAGCTATTTGTTTTCAAATTACGTAAAATAAAATAATCATTCATTACGAATTTATTAAAATGTTTAGAATATATTTTACTATTTTACAAGTTTTAAAATTATACAACTACCAGTGGAATTTTTAGAGATAAAGGTTATTAAATTTAATATTTGAAAACTAGTTTATTTGTTACTGCACTTACAGGTTTTTTTTGTAAGTGTTTTACGGGTGTACAACACTTACATTGTACGCTAATGTAACAAGTGTTACATCAGGCCTGGACACCTTGTAGCGCACTGAACTCGGAAAAATTCGATTTATTTTCTCGATTACTCTTATGTAGTAAATATAAGGATTGCATTTTGTTTACAAACTGAAGTAATTAAATTTACAAATTTAAAATTTTCAATGTTCAAATTCTCTTTGGTATTTTCAATGCAAATGTATATTTACAGGGTTTTATCAAAATAATGGAAACAACGACGGCGACGGGAGTACACAAAATGCGCCGTATGCATATCACAGGGACGACGTCACCTGCGATGTGAGGTATATAAAGGGGAAAAGTATGATGAGGTCTGGAGATTGAGGAGGCTGGGGCAAAATCAAGCTATCATGGGTTGGGTTGGGTTGTTTTACCTCTGAGCGGCACATTTTTGCCCACCATGGGCTAAATGGCCAGGTCACATGGACCCCGAAGGCTCAGGGAAGGTTGGGGGAGGGGACCCACTGGAACAGCTGTTGGGAGACAGATGGTAGCCTCCCGTCAAGGCCATCCAGCGTGTTCTTTAACGTGCACAGGGTATGGCTCTCCCGCACACGGGGCCACGGCTTAACGTCCCATCCGACGGACGGCGGTCTTTCCAAGTCCATCGGTGTCCCCTACTGACTGTGGGCAGGGCAGGGAATTTTGCGGAGATAAATCTCAACGCTGACCCAGCTGGGACTCGAACCTGGGAACTACAGATTACGAGTCTGGCTAAGCTATCATGTAGCAGTGTCACAGGTGCAGGTGAAACAACTGTTGTGGGGTAATTGTCGACAATGTAAGATCTCGTGACCTGCAAAAAGAGAAGATCATTGGTGTGCGTCTTGCAGGAGCTTCAGCAACCAGAGCGGAGGAAATTGTAGGTGTAACATGAGGAACTGTATCGAAGATTATGACTACCTATCAAAACGGACAGGCCAAACGTGCAAATTGTGGACGCCATACGAAATTGTCAGATAGCGATAGACGAACGTTGGCACGGATTGTACAACGGACCACGCACCTCAAATAACAGCAGATTTGAACGCCAATCGGAATAATCACGTTTCCGTCATAGCAGTTCGTCCGAAACTTCATCATGCCGGTATTTACGGCCGTGCTGCAATCCACAAACCTCTGATTACCAATATCAATGCAACAAACGTGTGGTGCAAAGCACATAAAAACTGGGATGCTAAAGCTTGGCAACGTGTCATCTGGTCTAATGAATCGTGCTACACATTGTTTCCCACCATTGGTAGAGTGTACGTCTGGCTAAAACCTGCAGAGGCTTACCACCCCGACTGTTTGGTTCCGACTGTGAAGCATGGAGGTGGATCCCTGATGCTGTGGGGTGCCATATCATGGCATTCCTTAGAACCATTAGTTATTCTGCAGGGTCGAGTCACATTCGCAACGTACGAATCCATTCTCGGGACCACCTACACCCAATGTTGCGGACATTGTTCCCTAATGACCGTCCGTGGTTTCAAGCCGATAATGCACCCGTGCATTGTGCGAAACGTGTCAAGTTGTGGTTTGTAGAGCATGAGGATGAGGTACAGCATCTACCCTGGCCACCTCAATCTCCAGACATCAATATTATGGAACATTTGTGGGAATATCTGGAGCGCAAGGTCAGATCACACTTCACATCCAGCATCACTGGCACAGTTGGGCCGTATTTTACAGGAATAATGGTCCCACATTCCATTACCGTATGTGCATGACTTGTATAAGTCTAATCTACGTCGAATTGCGTCTGTTCTTAACGCCCAAGATGGGCCTACAACTTATTAATGAAATATTCTCCATAAACAGTATGTGTTTCCATTATTTTGATAAACCCCTGTAAAATCGTAATAATAAGTTTAAATTAACTTTTAAAGCATTTTTATATAATAATGTTATATAACTACAAATAAGAGGAGTTTCATAAATCGCATCACGGAACAAACATTTCACCATTTTTATACTTACACCAGCTGAACGTACCCGGCGCTACCCGGGTGTAACTTTTAATCTGTAAATTCTTATTTTCGCTGCAATAAAGGTTAATTTTATAAGACCCCCCCTCCCCCGACACTTTTGCACAAATTTTCAACGGGAAGAAATTTGCCCGGTGTTGGCTTGGGTCGTTGATGACGTCAGCGAGCTCTCTCATAGCCCATGGCTTAGTTTCTGTTTAAGCTATCGAAATTTATATTTTGGTTATCACAGAATTTACCACCCTATGGCTCCCGTGATATTCGTCCGCATGGTCCAAATTTCTTGCACAGCGTCCCCAGTGTGCACCAGTAGTTGGTTTAAAAATCAGGTTCCCACTTGCTCCGTGGCTTCGTTTCTACACAAATTGTGACAGCTCCTGTTTCACTTTTAATCTGAATATTTATCACAGTTTCCACACGAAGAATTTCCCGGTGTTGCAAAGGCTCGGCGCGCGCTCTCAGAGCCCGTGACAAACGATGGAGATATTTATTTCGTGAGATTTTGGCATTCTGTAATTTCCGACGTACTTCACCGTAAGGTCCCAAATTTCGTAGGCAGGTTTACCCTGCCCGACCCCATGTTGGTTAGAAAATCAAGGCCCTAGTTGCAATGGAACGCTTCAATAATGTCTTTGCAAACGTGGGGAATCTGGCAACGGAAGCAGATTTGCAGCCACGGAGGTATGAATGAGAAGAGACGCCCTAACGCGCTTTCCCTGTCGAAGGTTATGATGCTGACGCAGCAGGGCGGTAGCCATGTTGTTGCTTCCAAAACAAATCGTCTGCCGCTGCAATCAAACCTACCTTTCACGTGCTATACTCAGTTTTATTGTGCGTTATATACGTGAAGATTTTTTTTTACGACTAAGAGAAAGCCCATTTAAGCTATTTGGAATTTATATTGTTTTTTTTCAATGCAATGAATATTTCCATACAGAATTACTGTATAGCAGAACTATTTATGTATTTCGTTGAATACGACAATAACAAACAATTACAAGATTTTAAAAATTTATTTATACTGCACTGATAACCTTTAGGTATTGATTAGACATTTTTAAAACTTTGTACTGACTTTGTTTAAAATTTTCTAATATTAAAGATAATGGATAAAGGTACAATCACATCTATCCAAGATATTTTTTCATAGATGAGGAACTTAACATCTTCTACAGACAAAATGTGTCATCATCAAATTTTTTTTGTGTGATATAATCAAAAATTCGCGAAACTAATCAAACAGAAACATTAGCAAAACTGTTATGTATAATGATTCTCGTCTCTCTTTATTTAATGAAAAGCTGAAATGAAAGATAATTTCTATGTATTGGCCATAAGCTGACAGTGCATTTTAGTTTATAGTGCAAAAAATAAAGCATCTTTTAAAGAAATTTATTTAAATAAAACAGTGTTAGCACGCTTGGCTACTGATCTAAGGGAGCTGGGTTCGAGCCCCAGGTAAGGCATGGATGTTTGTGTCGTTTTTCTGCTGAGGTCCTGCCATCCTCTCAGATCTTCTACTGTGGCATATAAACTGACAGGCTCCTGTCAGACCTCTGTGGCAAGCAGCTGCTTGAGGGGGTATTTTTTTTTTATAGTACCGAACAGTAAACCATAGAATTAAGTTTGAAATAAATATGTAAAATTTGTAACACACCTCTAAATTTGTAAAAGGAAAAAAAAATCTCTGGTGTGATGACACTCCCGATTTTTTGAGGTAGCTACACCCCAAAATTTGTGCTTATTTATAAATATATTGCTGTTGATAATATAAGAAGTAAACAAAAATAACTAAAAAAATATATATACAAAAAAAACTAGCTAACAATCCAAAAAAAAACCTCCCCAGATGGTGGCTCGAACCCACCAGCTCTGTGTCTGTACTCATCTTCATCTCTCTCCCATCTCATGCTCATTCTCCTCCCTCAACCAGAGTTAACAATCAATACAAAATACTCAATTATTACAATCTCTGAAAAAAAAAATCCCATAAGGATTGAAATACATCCTTTCTCAGCCACAAAGGAAAAATTCAAAATAATATCTGAAAAAACTATATAAAAAAAAGCAGCTAAAAATTATACTAAGCAAAAATAATAAAAATTAAAAAAGTATGAGAAAACAATAAAAAAGTAAAAAATATATCTACAGGGTGAAGGAAATATAATTTCCTTTTAAAAAAAATAAAATAAAAAAAGGCAACGTTCCACACAGTAGCTCGAACCCAACATCTCAGTGCCTCACTCCTCAGTCTCTCATACCTCCCTTTATGTAAGCCTAACCTACTCCTCAACAAAAGTAAAAATAAAATAACTACAAGCAATACACTCGCTGTATTTAAAATCCATACAGAATTAAATAAATTCAGTATTCACCTTAAAAGGGAATATTAGAATCCTATCAAAAGAATTAACGAAAAGGAGAAAAGCAATACACTCTCCTCTCCTCTTTTAACTAAAATTATTTAAACAATTTGAAAAATTTTCACCCTAACTAATGATCGCTGTCACTCACCTATGACATTTTACACCCAGACACATTAAGTTAATCTAAAAATAAATTCAAAAAGATAAAACTCCAATCCAAAAAAGGGGGCATTTAAACAAAACCCTTAAATGTTACCAAATTAAAAAAAAAGTAAGATTATATTTCTCACCTTATGAAAATACTTTATTGTAATTTACTTTTCCCTTTTTACACTGAACTTATTAAATCAGGAAGAGAGAGGAATTTAAACACTGAAATATTTTTAAAAAAATAATATCTACTACTTCCACCTAAAATAAAATAAAAAAACAAAAAAAGAAACTCCCTGATATTTTAATCACATCTAGTTAACAGTATGTAAATTCATCATCCATTAAATAGAATACACACTAATATTCAATTACAGGCAACAAAATTTTTAACTGAGAAAGTCTGCAGAAGGAATTCGTAAATACGTGTAACGTAAAATCAATCAATCAATCAATATAAGAAGTACATCTTCACATTTAACACTGAGTATAATCCTAAGAAAATAAAAAAAATCTGTTGAAGAATCAAGGTTTGTAACTCGAAATAAAACTGATTTCATAGCGGCGTAATTGGAACGCAAAGATACTTGTATCATTATATAATTAATTAAACTTTATAAAAATGACAAACTGACCGATGAAAGATAATTCCTGGTATCTTTTTTGAAGGGCGATTCGTGCATTCAAAACGCTGAATAAATTAACATAACACAAATATTGTATAAAATCAATTTTTTATAGCGCAAGACATTTGTATTCCAACACTACTGATCAATGTTTTGAATAGAACAACATGGCTGCCGCGCAGTGCCGTAGCATCATTTTCAAGAGCTTAGCGCCCCTCCTCGTTTCTTCCTACCTCCATGTTTGCAGCAGAAGATTTAAATGCTATTTTAACTTTTTACGTTCACAGTTAGGGAGAAGTAAATGGCAACAATAAATTTGGCAGCGATTCTCGTTTCGCATAGGAATAGCATGATAAATATTTTTGCTTCTATCAAGTACCTATTTTGGACTCTCAACCTGAAATTTGGCACTGCAATCCTGACCACAACTTGAAACAATCTGTGAAAATTTCGAGCGTGTAGGTTGATTTTCCGATGAGTTATGGCTGCCACAGACAGACAGATATCTTCAAACAGAAAGAGAGAAGATGAAATGATGAAAATGCTAGAATAATAAAGATAAGTAGGGAAAAGGGATTTAGAAAAATTAACCTCTCTAATATTTTTATCAAATGATAGCTTTTCAGATGATATTGATGTAGGGTATGCCTTTCTCATAACTCTTTTCTCTCTACTAGAAGAAAGTTGAGTAGTTATAAATACTCGTAAAAAAATTATTACCGACATATCGGGAATAGAAAAAAATTGAGTTTTGCTGCTAAGTGGACCACGAACTACTGATAACATGTTAGATGCTCTGACCAGTGAGTAATCTTAAGCTAGCTTACCTCCAGCTAATAGATAAATCTAGTTTGCGATAAATCAGTGATCAGAGCACATGAAGCATTATCGAGGGTTGGGGGATGACCATGAAATACATTTTTTTTTCTTTCCACTATGGCAAAAAATTAATCTTTTCGAACAACTATTCCAATGTTCCATTAGTACAAGACATTTGCTGTGCTTCTCCATTATTCAATCTTGTTAGAAAAAATTAGAGAGTCGAAAACAAATAATGTTTCCAATTTTTAGCTATTTTTGTTTGACAACATATGCGTGAATTCGAAATAACCAAGCATATTATAAATGAACTTAATAAATAAACAATTAAATAAATATGGAAGAAATAAGCAAAGCCTGAAGAATTCAATACTTGATACACGAATAGGCTAAATGAAATAATAAATAATTACTATTGTTAATCTTTAAATATCAAATACTAAAAGAATATAACACTGGAAAGCTAAATTGCAAAGAATCGATATTTTCCCACAGCAAATCGTAGAATCAACTCTTACCAAAAAATCGACCTTAAAAACATGTTTTAGAAGGCAACATTCTTTTAAACAACAAAGTCACTCTCATTATTCACAAAAAGAAACAATTAACTAATAACGGCAATCCCAGACGACACCCGCACTCTGTACACACGTCACTCAAAACAACAACTTATCCAACGCTCTTTTCAAACTTAACTATCTGATCTATTCTTAACATGACGTATTCCCACATTAGATGCCTTATCTCGTAACACAATAATTGCGCTTCAGTTGTTGCACGTGGACATGTTGGGGCGGGAGTGGCTCAGTCGGTAGAGCGCCAGGCTCGTAATCTGTAGTTCCCAGGTTCGAGTCCCAGCTGGGTCAGCGTTGAGATTTATCTCCGCAAAATTCCCCGCCCTGCCCACGGTCAGTAGGGGACACCGATGGGCTTGGAAAGGCCGCCGTCCGTCGGATGGGATGTTAAGCCGTGGCTCTGTGTGCGAGAGAGCCATACCCTGTGCAAGTTAAAGAACACGCTAGATGGCCTTGACGGGAAGCTACCATCTGTCTCCCAACAGCTGTTCCAGTGGGTCCCCTCCCCCAACCTTCTCTGAGCCTTCGGGGTCCATGTGACCTGGCCATTTAGCCCATGGTGTGTAAAAACGTGCCGCTCAGAGGTGAAACAACCCAACCCGTGGACATGTTTAAATACTAACGAATTAAAGAAATTTGTGTTACTACAGATGAACGTGCTACAATAAACTTGTGATGTGATGTCTCGTCTTCATGCTCGAGTGAAGTACAGTGTGAGAATTACATACTAACTACTTCGAACGAACTTGACTTTAAGAAAAACTATAGGAGACTTGTACTTAGAAAGATTTTTGTACGAGTATTAATGAAAGAAGAATATAGTGTGTTAAATAATTAGTGTTGTGTGATGCTACATAAGAAGAATGCTCTTATTTGATTCAAGATGAAGACTGGTTCCGATGGTGAAAGGGAATTAACAGTAAAGTTTGTTTTGGAGTTTTCTCTCAGGGGAGATCAACGTTAGATGTTCCGCATCTATAAGGTATAAATTATTGTTATGGCAGTCTTGTATTACAAATGAAATTCAATATAAATTGGTTTATTTATTGAATGCTACAAGGTAATAGGTCATGTAATAATTGTCATACGAGGTGAATATTGACAGCACTGTATTTCAAACATTGAAAATTAGTTAAGCCTAATAAATCGTTCTTTTTATTGTTTGACTTTATATTAAGAGGAAGAGAAATACTTGTGTTTAGATAAGATTGTTTTATTTGCATGATTTTGTGTCTTTGTAATAAAATACTTCATTCATACTATGGTTTGGTAAAAATACTTTAGAACCTCACGCTCAGTTTTCATCTGTTTAAATTCATAACATTTGCTGACAGGATCAGGATTATTTATCGAATGCTTTTCACTAGACGTATGATATGAGAGGTGAAATAGCCCCTCAATATGATAACTTGAGAGGTGAAATAGCCTCTCAAAATAATGACATGAACAGTAAAATTGGTGACATGACATCTGAAGTGGCTTTTCAAATTAGTAAGATTACTGATAAGAATAATGATATGAACAAAAAAAAAGTGAAATCACTGATCAGTGTAAAGACTCTAAGACCGAACTGAACAGACAACGTGATAGTCTAAAGGTTGAAATTGATAGTGTAAAAAATGATATTGATAGTGTAAAGTGTATTGCAAATGAAATTACTTGTGATTTTAATACCAAACTTGATACTGTTAAGACTGATTATGAACTCAATATGAGACTCAATAATCCCTGTGGATGTTGGAAGGTGAATCCTTAAATTCAGCTGTGGTACATGCCATGAAGTACGAATGCTCCAGGCTTTCATCCCGAGCAAACAAACGGATGAGATTTATAAATGCTGAAGAAACTGTGGAAAGGAAGAGTAAAATGCAAGAACTAACCAAAGCAATAGTATCCGTGTTGAAAGAGATAAAATTTTCCTCTCCAAGGAGTTCTACAAGCATACGTTTTGGAAATGTGGCAAGACTGGACATATTCGAGCCAACTACAAATAGTGGAGGGTTCAAAGTTCAAGTACATCTAATAGACAGCAAAACCATCATAAGCAATGTGAAGGGCAAAGGTTGGCTGTTGATTGGTTGGCCCCAGGGAAAGTCGCCCACGTTTCAGCACTGCATAGTGGAAAAAACGGATGGGTAGTTGATGGACTATGAATGGAGTTCCTTGCCATATGATAGTAGACATTGGTGCAAATGTAACTTTACTCAGAACAGACAAAATAAAGAAGATAATACCTCACTCAAATGGAATGCTAGATAGTCGAATATAACCCTACAAACATCACTGGAGATCGTGCTAAAGTCCATGGAAGGATGGAACTCGACATCAGAGTTAGTAGCTGTCTGGTACGCTATCCTGTTTACATCGCTGACAGCTTGATGAATGCATATTAGGCCTTGATTTCCTAAAGAAACATGGGTTCAGTATTAGACACAGTGCCAGGCTACTCATCCATAAGGCAGAAGAGATTCCTCTGCTTAGCAGATCATCTGATTTTTTATCAAGTGTGACCACAGTATTAGTGACGGGAGACGCAGAAATCCCAGCACAGTTATAGTCGAGGACATTGGGCGGAGACTTCTGGGGCCTTCAGATTGGCGATCACTGATACCCCTGGTAAAGAAGGTTTGGCTCATGGTATCCTGGTTGCAAGGACTTTAGTCAAAGTAGACAAAGAACAGATTCCTATTAGTGTGATGAACTGTAACAAATCCAAGAGATTATTGAAAAAGGGTGAAGAATTATCAATATGTGAATCTGTTACATGGGCAACAAGTGTAAACACAATAGAAATTACTGACTCAAATCAACACCATACAGACATCCCCTTTCATCTTGCTGGCATCTAGAGAGAAACAAGAAAGTTATTAACTGAAGATCAAGCTGCTAAGGCCGAGAACCTTCTTTAAGAGTTTTCTGACATTTTTTATGCTCATCAAATGATTATGGTCGTACTAACCTGACAGAACATAAGATCAACACTGGTGGATCTCTTCCTATCCATCTACCAGCAAGAAGGCTTCCATTAGCAAAACGGGAGGAGACAGAACAACTCATAAGGGAAGGACATTATAGAATACATTCTGCTTTTATGCATGCATTCTGCTGTTGCTAGAGAAATATAATGAATAGAAGAATAGCTTTATTTGCCAAAATATCAACTTCGAATTTCTTTCGACAAACACGGTTTTTTTTATAAAGGTTCTAACCTAGAACAAATTCCAATATTTCTCAATATTTTTAATAGCATGATGAAAAGCATTCAATTTCCCAATGTTAAGATACTCATGGCAGAGTAAACATCTATCATAGATTATTATTACCTCAGTTTCAAAATACATTCAAGCTCATGGTTTTGAACCTATAGATAAGCCCCAGTCCAAGATAAATTCCATATAAAAAAAGGTAACCCATGTGAAATAAACAGTTCTAAACAAAGGAAGATGAACAAAAGTTCTAATAGAATATAGTTTAGGAATAATATTATTAATCCTTTTTAATATGTCATTTACATGAATTTTCCATGATAATTTACTACCGATATATTCCCTTAAATGATTGATACACTCGACCCCTCCAATTTCCTCACAATTGCAAATTCAACCCATTACAGTTTATTTTACGGTGCAATCAGTCACCGAGTTCGTATTCACTTCAAAGGAAGATACGGTGCAGACCATCTTGTCGAGTAGCAAAGCTGCGCCCTATCTTCCTTTGAATTGAATACGAACTCAGTGACTGGTTGCATCATTAATATGCTTTAGTTTTATTTTCTACTTTTGAAGACCCTATAGGAAGATTAATATTTTTTATATTTTTAATTTATTTTTTTCACTGAAAACACCTTTCTTCGAAAACTTTCATTTGATATATGACTCATAAACATTGACCACATTTTCCCTCCCATTTGGAGTTGTGTTTAAAGTATCCCATTATATTGTAGGCGTCACAAGCTTTAATTTGAGATATGACTCGTTAAAATCCCTGCGAAAATCCGCCTCCCCCTTTTTATCAGGGAAGGGGAGGATACTGGGGACGAAAATTCGAAATAGTTTACGACGGTCATTATAAGAGCTTTCATCTGACACCTAAGTCGTAACTGCAGGCCTCGCATTCTTTCGGAAGATATAGTAGAACGACTTTCACATTTCCTGTTTCTTAGGGGGGAAGAGAGTATGAGGGGTCTTTTTTATAGCTTATGACACTCCTTGCCTGGCAAACTTTCATATGACACATAGCTTATTACTTTCCGCACTCCCGTTCAGGAGGGGGCGAGGTGGCTCGTAATCTGTAGTTCCCAGGTTCGAGTCCCAGCTGGATTAGCGTTGAGATTTACCTTCGCAAAATTCCCCGCCCTGCCCACGGTCAGTAGGAGACACCGATGGGCTTGGAAAGGCCGCCGTCCGTCGGATGGGACGTTAAGCCGTGGTCCGTGTGCGGGAGATACCCTGTGCACGTTAAAGAACACGCTGGATGGCCTTGACGGGAGGCTGTCATCTGTCTCCCAACAGCTGTTCCAGTGGGTCCCCTCCCCCAACCTTCTCTGAGCCTTCGGGGTCCATGTGACCTGGCCATTTAGCCGATGGTGTGCAAAAAAGTGCCGCTCAGAGGTAAAACAACCCAACCCAAACCGTTCAGGAGATATATGCGAGCAATTGCTTTGCTATTCCCCCCTTTTTTTAGGGGGAGAAAGCAAGGGGAGGAGGTCAGTCTCCCATAGCCAATGACATTCCCCGCGTCAATAGCTTTCATTTGATGCATAGTTTGTTACTTTCCGCACTCGCGTTTCGAAGATATAGTGGAAGAATAGTTGCCATATTTACCCTTTTTAGGGGGGAAGAATGCATAGAAGGATCACTTTTTAAAGCTTATGACACTCCCAGTGTCACAAACGTTCATTTGACACAAAAATCATTAAGTTTTTCCTTCGCGTTCGAAAGATGTGGTGGAACAATTGTTTTGACAAATCTACAAACTGACAAAACGACAAGCAGCAAACGTCAAAGAGAAAAGCAACAGGAAGATAGGGGAAAAAATCCCTTTGGTATCCCCGAGTCTAAAATTAATATTTTCAGCTTTTCTGACGACTTAAAACAATTTGTTGGGTAATACAGCAGCTCCGAAGTTTAACAGAATTAATTTCAATCATTTGAAGTATTTATGTATAATTCCCCTTGTAATAAGAGCTGAATCATCTCCACAAACAATTACGTTGTTTTTAAAATGTAAATTACACTTTACATTCGTTACTTTTATCTTAACCATTTGTTTACGATTAAACAAAAAACATTTAAATAAAACCAACAAATTCTCTCTTATACCAAGCACTTCAAGTTTTCGTTTGTTTAATAGTAGATCATGCTATACCGAATGAAATGCTTAATGGATACCCAGGGTCTGCCATCGCACACCTTTCTGGCTTTATTTCTCGCTACCTAATCCTCAGACGCATAAAAGATCTCAAAATTATTTTATGTAGTTTTAGACGATAGATCGATCTACGGGAAAATTATCTTCCATTAGTGGAACCGACGTATGTACTAATTCTATAAGTAAAATAGAGAATTTCCTAATATAACAGTTCATTTTGTAAGATCGGGTTGGGTTGTTTTACCTCTGAGCGGCACTTTTTGGACACCAGATTTTCGCAGGGATTTTAACGAGTCATATCTCAAATTAAATATCTAATTGGCCAGGTCACATGGACCCCGAAAGCTCAGAGAATGTTAGGGGAGGGGACCCGCTAGAACAGCTGTTGGGAGACAGATGGTAGCCTCCCGTCTAGGCCATCCAGCGTGTTCTTTAACGTGCACAGGGTATGGCTCTCCCACACACGGAACCACGGCTTAACGTCACTAACGACGGACGGCGCCCTTTCCAAGCCCATCGGTATCCCCTACTGACCGTGGGCGGGGAAATTTGCGGAGATAAATCTCAACGCTGACTCAGCTGGGACTCGTACATGGGAACTACAGATTACGAGCATGGCGCGTTACCGATTGAGCCATTCCCGCCCCCATTTTGTAAGAAATATTCCCATATGAACCATATTTCATAATGTAAACTAGAAATGTAACTTTTGCGTTGCGAATGATATCATTTCATTAAAAATTTATACATGCATCTTTTTAGAAATATATTGAGACATCTTCCGGCTACTGAATGTCGCAATCCAATCCTCGCTCTTATGCAACGAATACGATTTATTAAGTCACCGAATATTTTCAGTACTACTGAAATTATGTCAGTGTCTTTTTTAGAAAAGCTTCTAAGACTTTTCCTTACATTACATTTAAATTGCATTTTTTAAACTCTTTCACTGCAGATTTCCGAGAAAATATTAGACTGCATTTTTTCTCTCAAATTCATAATATTTTTATGGCGTAGGAGAATATTTCCCGTTGTGGGGATTAAATAAAAAGAGAGCAGGGTTTTTCGTTTTGCGTTTGAACTTGGACATTTTCATTCTCGTCGACCAGCGTCATGCATTACCGTTCACTTGCCTCTGCGTCGTAGCCCATTTCAAAAGCATGAACTTTATTTTAGCTGTCACAGTATCAAAAATTACTTGGACCAAAACAGACTAGTTTTTTCCCTTTCCATCCTCCTCTATCTCCCTCGATTCCCAAGAAAGAACATTACCATTGACGTTCCCATGTCATTTATAAAGCAGTACACGACATCCCATCTTTGCGGTGTGATGGGGCGCTGCACTGCGGTGTACCACACATCTTTTTTCGCAATACCCATCTGTCACACTATAATCCTGAAATATGCAAGTTGAAGGTAAATGTTGCCTTGTGTGGATTGGGCGATATATTTTTCATGACGCAAAGTTAGCCCAAGAAAGAGATTAAATTTCATGCGCTGCTTTAGTTGGCATGGACCAGCAACGAGATAGGGAAATTAAGATTAATATTAAAATGACAAAGTTTTAACTTCTGATAAGTCTAAGATGGATAGAAATGTTTCAAGAGCGACCGGCAGTTTTCTTTGCATCATTTTTTATTCTTAATAGTGCAATGTTTATTTCATTCGTTTTTTTTTTTTCATTATGGAATGAGCAAAGTGGGATTCTAAGGTTTGGTTCTCCATCAATCACTCACAAATAACTAGAGAAGTTAATTCCTGTTTTGAATAAATAAATTCCGCATATAAAAGAGTTTGAAGATATATCGAGTTTGAAGATAAACTAAATCAGTTTTTTCTAAACGTAAACTGCTTTAGTTTTTCTGTTGTTGACTGATCATTTAGCTGACTGTAGACACCACAAACATCTGAAAGGAATGCCACAACCAATTCATATTTAACAAAATATTATTTAATATTCTTTAATAAATCATTATATAAAATACTTCGAAAGTTTTAAGATGAATAATTCAGTTCCTTAAATGAAAAAATTACAGTGATAATAAACCTAAGATCGCAAAACAACTACTCAGTAATAAATAAATTTTCATTAATTTTCTGTAGCAAATATCTTAAGCTGTTTCAAAAAAAAAAAAAGAAAAAACTCGAGATAAGGTTTTTACCTTATAGTTTGTAAACATTCAACTATTTTAAATTGAATAAATAAGTTATGCTCGAGAAGGGACTGGCCAATGAAGGCCATGACAGCTCTTTTGATGACGTTACGTATGGTGGGAAATTATTTGAATTAATAATTTTGATGTAATATTATTGTACGTTGCTTTAAGTTGTACCTTACAAATGAATAAAACACTAATTAATTACAATAATTAATGCAACAATATTTATATTAATATGTATCAAATTAAGAGTTTTACTATTGTTTTATTTTCATTATCGCCAAAAGTAATATTTTTGACATTTTATTCATTTGTTAGATATAGTCTACTACCTGTCACAATATTATAGGAAAGTTTATGAAAATTTTACCTCCACACTGACATTATTAAATTTCTGGATCGTAATCTGTAGTTCCCAGGTTCGAGTCCCACCGTGCCAGCGTTGATATTTATCTCCGCTAAAATCGACGCCCTCGGTAAGTAAGGGACTCTGATGAGTTGGGGAGGTCTCTCTCCGTTGGATGAAACGTAAAGCCATGGTTCCGTGTGCACCAGAGAACGTTAAAAACACACTGAGTGGTGTTGACGGGAGTCTTCCTTTTGTTTTCTGACAGCTGTCCAGTGTGTCCCCTTTCTCCAACTACTCTGAGCCCTTGAGATCCTCGTAACCTGGCAATTTAGCCCACTGTGTGCAAAAAAAAATTGCCGCTCAAAAGTAAAACCACCCAACCAAATTATTTTTGGTGTCGTCAGGAAGTCGTGGGTACGAATTCCACCCTGCTCAAGAAGCTTTCCTCTATGCCTACATTGACTTACAGCATAATAATGAACTAATCTTTGCATTAATTATTTGAAAAATTCCACGTAATTAGGAGTACAAATGGGACTGAAGAAGGTAGGAATATTTTGGATCTGCAAAATAGCAAAAGCAATATGATGGTATGATAAATGAATTACCAAATATCACTTACTAAATATCCCCTTCCAAGTCTAAAGGAAATTATTAACTGATTAATTATATATATTTATGATGGTACAGTTAGGTCAGCTTAGGTCACAGTTAAGTTTAGGTCAGGAACACGCCAGGTTCGTAATCTACAGTTCTCAGCTTCTAGTACCAACTGTGACAGGGATGAAATTTATCTCCGCTGGACACTCACCTTCGGTGAGAAAGGAAACACCGATGGGCTTGGAAAGACCGCCGTTCCTCTGACCGGTTAGGTTGTTTTGCTTCTGAGCGGCACGTTTTTGCACACGAAAAGTTGCTAAATGGCTAAATCATAAGAACCCTGAAAGCTCAGAAAATGTTAGGGAAGGGACTCATTGGATAGTTAATTGGGAGACAGATGGTAGCCTCCCGTCAGAGCCATCCAGCGTGAAGGTGCACAGAATATGGCTTTTTCGCACACGGGGCATGACTTAGCGTCCCATCTGATGAACTGCGGCCTTTCCAAGCCCTCCCCTACTGATCTTCGGACGAAGAATTTTGCGGAGATAAATTTCAACATTGGCCCAGCTGAACTGGAATCTGGGAACTGCATATTACACGCCTGGTGCAATACCAACTGAATCAACCCCGTCTCTCCATCGGACAGGACATTATACGGCGGCATCGTGTGCAGCATAGCCGGTACAACAGGTTTTTCGGACACCCTCTATAATAGATTTTGACCATAATTTTCAGGATTTATCGAAAATTATCTTTGTATCTTCTTGCAAAATTTGATTGAATTTCGCAACATATATTTCGGAATATGCACACTTATTGATCCGTGATTCTTTACTTTTGATCAGCATCGCATATTATTTATTTTTACCATTACTTCATTTCTTATGCATCATTTAACAGTTTTCTACCAATCTCGCTATTGCTCTTCACTCGTCATTTCTAGGTTTGTGGGTTTATAAAAATAAATAAATAAATACCCCCTCAAGCAGCTGCTTGCCACAGAGGTCTTACAGGAGCTTGTCAGTTTATATGCTACAGTAGAAGGTCTGAGAGGATGGCAGGACCTCAGCAGAAAAACGACACAAACAGCCATGCCTTACCCAGGGCTCGAACCCAGGTCCCGTAGATCAGTAGCCAAGCGCGCTAATACAAGTTTAAAAATCCTACTATTCGCTTTTTCTGTGCAGGTACTGTACGTGGAACGTGAAGACGTTATATAGATTATTCTCTTGATGTTCTCACGCAGGAATTCCACGTTATAACCTAGATATTCTAGGCTTGCAAACAGACCATATGGACAGGTAAAGGTGAGATACTTAAAAAAAACTTTATAATTATCTTTTCAGGTGGAAAGGATGGAAAGCATCTCCAAGGTGTAGGTTTGCTCTCAGCAGACACGCCAGTGATGCTCTTCAAGCATATGATTACATTAATGAAATATTTCTTACAGCAAAATTTAAAACAAAAATTAAAGACTTGAATGTCATCTGTTGTTATGGCCCCCACAGAGGGACTCTGATGACAACGAGAAGGATACGTTTTACAACCAGCTTTAGGATATTTTGAATTCTGTGAAGAAAGGAGATATTTCTCTTGTGCTAGGTTCAATACTAAAGTTGGTACTGACTCTAATATTTGGGCAGGAGTTTTACGTCCCTTTGGCATTGGTTGTTCCAATCGCAATAGGGAACGTCTCCTACAGGTAAGTAAACTTAATGGTTTGCGAATAACTAACACATACTACAAACACCTGGATATTCATAAATATACATGGGTTTCACCTGATGGGTTGCACAGGAATATGATAGATTATATTTTAATTAACAGCAAATGGACTACTTTATTATAAATTAGGAATACCAGATCATACAGGAGAGCCGAAATTGGGTCTGACCATTACCTGGTCAAAAGTGTCTTGCAGCTGAAGCTTAAGAAATATTGTGCTAAGGTTAGGAAAATTATCTTCGACGTTGAAGGTCTGAAAGATCCAGATATAGCCTAAGCATACCAAGATAGGCTACTTATTCATTATGACAATCGTGGTTTGCTTATTGCTGAAGATGAGAAAGAATGGGATCAGTTTAAACAGGCTTTTCTTGAAACCAAACCCCTTTTGGGTAAAAGGGAATAGAAGAAACAAAATTATTTTAGGAATAAGGCTATGGAATTTATTTCTGAAAGAAGGAAGTGCAGGATTAATACGAATCAATACCCTACTAGTCCTAACAGAAGGCATGACAACGAGCTTAATAAACGTGTAAAGGATCAGTTAACAGCTGATCAGAATCTTTTGCTTGATAGGTTGGCTCACAAAGTAGAGGAAGCAGTTAGACAGCACAATAGCAGGGGGTTGTACAAATTATTAATGTTTTATGCGGAAAGAAACGGAAGGTACACAGCGATTGAAGGATAAACATGGCAAGGTGGTTGAAGGTGAGGATTCTGTAATGGCTAGGTAGGCTGAACATTTCAGAGAAGTTCTAAATAATGTGATTATTTCTACTCCCATTGTTTGTAATAAGGATAGAAGCATTACTGGCTTTAATGATGGCCCTATATCACATTCCGAAATCAATTTGGCTATCTCTAAATTAAAACCTCATAAATCCCCAGGAGTGGATGAAATCACCACTGAAATACCTAGAGCTAAAACCATTTGTGTTGTCACATGGCTGACTGAAATTTTGAATATTTTTTTTAAAAAGGTGTTCCTAAGGATTTTAATAGAGCTATCATTGTCCCCATTTAAAAAAAAGAAGGTGATCTCAGTTCTTGTGATAATAAAGGGAAATTAGTTTACTTTCTGCTCCAGGTAAAGTTCTTTGCATGATTATACTAAATAGAATTAAGAATTTGGTTGATGGACAACTTCGTGATGAACAGTGTGGATTCAGAAGTGGTAGGGGATATATTGATCAAATATTTTCACTTAGACAGATTCTTAAGAAATTTTTAGAATTTCAGAAACCTGTGATTGCTAGCTTTATAGATTTCAAAAAGGCTTTTGACTCTGTTGATTGACATAATTTGTGATTAATAGTTACATCACATGGAATACCTGATAGGTTAGTTAGCGTAATGAGAGCTTTCTATAATATCAATGAGTCGTGTGTGAGAGTTGGTACGTCTTGCAGCGATTGGTTTAATATTGCTAGTGGAGTTAGACAAGGGTGCATTTTGTCTGGTTTTTTATATTATTTAGTTATTGATTATGTAATGCGAAATTCTTTGCAAGGGAAATATTTTGGCCTTAAATGGTCTAGATATTTCAAAATTTCTGATTAAGATTGCAGATGATTTGGCCTTGTTGGCTAATAATATTGATGAGATGAATTCTTTCATTAGGGCAGGGCGGGGGTGGCTCAGTCGGTAGCGTGCCAGGCTCGTAATCTGTAGTTCCCAGGTTCGAGTCCCAGCTGGGTCAGCGTTGAGATTTATCTCCGCAAAATTCCCCGCGCTGCCCACGATCAGTAGGGGACACCGATGGGCTTGGAAAGGCCGCCGTCCGTCGGATGGGACGTTAAGCCGTGGTCCCGTGTGCGGGGGAGCCATACCCTGTGCACGTTAAAGAACACGCTGGAGCCTTGACGGGAGGCTACCATCTGTCTCCCAACAGCTGTTCCAGTGGGTCCCCTCCCCCAACCTTCTCTGAGCCTACGGGGTCCATGTGACCTGGCCATTTAGCCCATGGTGTGCAAAAAAGTGCAGCTCAGAGGTAAAACAACACAACCCAACTTCATTAGGGCTGTTGATGACCTATTTATCAGTAGATACCTTATTCATCACTTCCTTCTGAATCAATATCAGAGTCTGATTCTTCCGAGCCGTCATATCTGAATCAATATGAGTCTACTTCACATTCAGAGTCTGATTCTTCTGAGCCATCTTTATCTCCATTATCCCGTAATATATCGTCTTCTGAGCCATCGAGAGCGTTGGTGATACAACATTTTTTAAATGAGTACTGCACTATTCTTTCTGAGATTAGCTTCCAAGCTGTTGATACCCATTCCGCCAATTTTGATCCAGCCTTTCTTACTTTTTCCGGAAGGTGTCAGCGGAAGGTTGTCGGTCAAAAACCAGCTCAACTGTCAGCCACAACCGGTTCCATGCTCACTATAATTCACTCACAGAGCTCCACTATAATGAAATAACTGTGGCTTCACATTTGGAAAGCGCGGGAAAATACCCACGCCACTTTATTCTCCAATGGAACTTGGAGGCGGCCTTCTGCGTGAAAACGAAACGTGTGGTGCCGTGAGCAATGCACGGGAAAATTTGAAAAAAAAAATGCGATTCTAAGACGCACCCCGTTTTTAGAGACGTTTGTATGGGAAAAAAAGTCAATCTAAGAATCGAAGAAATACGGTATATTTGGCTGGTTACTGGACCATTTTATTAATATAGGAATTTACTATTATCTATTAATTCTTGAAAATAAATGATATGAATAAAACTTGTAAACTAGTTTTTTTTTTTTTACTTTGGAATGGCAGTCTAATAATCTTCCTTGACGCTCTGTTACTGTTACTTCATGATATGTATTGCATCTTCATACATTAAAAAAAATCTCAATCCGTAAAGTATAAAACAGAGTTTATAGTCGTGTAAAACGGAACAAGTTGCATTTTCTTGATCGTTTGAAACCAAGTCTATCACCGTGTAAATGGAATCGGTTGCATTATTTTGTGTGAAAAAGAATTCTTGTAAACTGAGTACCGTATAAATCTAGGAAAGGTTGGGTTGTTGGGTTGTTTTACCTCTGAGCGGCACTTTTTTGCACACCATGGGCTAAATGGCCAGGTCACATGGACCCCGAAGGCTCAGAGAAGGTTGGGGGAGGGGACCCACTGGAACAGCTGTTGAGAGACAGATGGTAGCCTCCCGTCAAGGCCATCCAGCGTGTTCTTTAACGTGCATAGGGTATGGCTCTCCCACACACGGAGCCACGGCTTAACGTCCCATCCGACGGACGGCGGCCTTTCCAAGCCCATCGGTGTCCCCTACTGACCGTGGGCAGGGCGGGGAATTTTGAGGAGATAAATCTCAACGCTGACCCAGCTGGGGCTCGAACCTGGGAATTACAGATTACGAGCCTGGCGCGCTACCGACTGAGCCACCCCCGTCCCATCTAGGAAAGGTGTATAGGTAATGTTTGAAAACGAAAAAAAATATTTTGATAAAGTTTATATTTATATCTATTTTTTTTAGTGGATAAACATAATTTATTTCAGAACAAGAATAAATCTGCTAGTTTAATTAAGATTGAACTTAACCTCCAGTTCGTTTGATGCTATTTAAATGTACTTTAATTGCGCAGCCTTCCACACGATGGCACTGCAGTACTTATCTTTCTATACTGTTTGCAAAGCGAAAAGACGACCGACTGGCAGCCTTTCACATCTTTGTCAATTGAAGTTACCAATAACGAGATATGAGCCATAAAGTAAGGAACGATCCATTTCTGAGATTGAGGCTGCTCCTAAAACGGCAGAACGTGGATGTACATAGATGACCAAACCTTTTAGTGGCGCTAAGTCCGGCTGAGTGAACAACAGAACCAATTCATCCGATGATGGAACGACTTACATTTAGGAAGACTTGCCCTGATGGGGGCATTCTGTCTCCGCACGACGTCAGATGGAACTCTGTAAGACCAGGGGTCATGGTCATGTTTTCAAAATATACGCAATAGACGAAAAACTTTGAAACTCATTCTCTATCCTAGGACTAAATGGCATGATACATCGTATTACCTAAGCATTGAGTTACTTATACGCTATTTGAATAGAAACCTACATTCAAAGCTCACTATTTTTTTTACGGAAATATCACTGGAGATGAATATTTCACACAAATCTTTCTAAAATCAAGGTTCTCAAATTCAGGGGTGCGACACTTGGGGTGATTGAATTCAGCTGTTTTCGCTCTGAGCGACACTTTTTATGCCTAGAATGAGCTAATTGGCCAGGTCATGAAGACCTCGAGAGCTCAGAGAAGGTTGAGAGAAGGGCAACCACTGGACAGCTGTTAGGACATAATTGGTAGCCTCCCGTCAAAGCCATCCACCGTGTTCTATAAAGTATACAGGGTATAGCTCTCTTGCACAGGGCCAAGGTTTTATGTCCCATTCGACGGACGGCTGTCCTACGATGCGCATCGATATCCTCTACTGACTGAGGGCAGAGAGAGAAGTTTTGTGGCTACAAATCTGAACACGCCCAGGTGCGACTCGACCCAGGGAACTGCAGATTATTAGCCTAGCACGCCACCGTTTCAGCCACCCCTGCCCCACCTGAGGGGGTAAGGAGAGAAGATAAAAGAAAGGAAAATTTTTGAGTTAATTTTTAATTATGAGTTTAAATTTGTGTTAGCAGGGGAGTTGGCAGATGATAAAGAGAAATGTGTAAGCCTGAGGGTTGCTCAAAAATCAAACGGCGGCGTGATGTTTAAAGCACTTTTATTCAAAAACTCAGTCATTCATCAGACAAACATTTAAAATTACATTTATTTCGCAAAAAAAATATTTTTTAAGACAGTTGTTATTTGTTTGTATTCTAATTGACTTTTTTTGTTTTGAGTACCAAAGTTATTATTAAACTCTTCCGTTTATGTAATGTCTCTGTAAATAGATATTTGGATAAATTTCATCGATACCTTTAACATAGATTTCCAGTAACCAACGATCTGGAATAAAATATAGGGAGTAGCAGTTGTGTATGTGTTTGTGTTGGGGGGGGGGGGGGACAAGTGACTGGATTGAGCTGGAACGGATCAGAACGACGTTCCCACATGTACTTTTCTCTACGGTTTTGTGATGCTGTAAAAAAATCATTTAAAATGTATTTAATGTACACATTTATTTTTTCATTGTCTCATTTCCGATTATTAAATTTTGAAGAAGAGTAAGGTGATGGGGTTAGCATCTCATCTTCAAGTGGCATATTTTCGCAAAATCTTATTTGCGAGGTTAGATAATTTTTAATATGGATTCCCATTCACAGAACAAGAAAATGTCCCTATAATAATGGTAATTTAGTGCTTTGGTAATGGAAATATATCTATTCAGTTTCAATTAGTACATTTAACACTGAAATTCTGTTCGGATTTACTATACACCTGTACTGTTTTATTGTTCCCCCCCCCAATAACACTTTATAATCTTTGCATTTATACATACAGAGTTGATCATAGCAAGGTCTAAGAGCTTACAGTTAAGTAAGAACAAATTCTCCTTACTCTTTACAAATAGCACATACAGTTAATAGAGAAAATGGAAGAAACACTTAAATTTCGACCACTCTTTAATATATCTAAATTTAGCAGATGCAAAGCCAAATATAATCGTATTGACGGAAATTTGGATAAAGATAACGAGACTGCAAACTATTATATTGAGGGCTATCACACTTATTGTAAAAGGGATTTTATAAATCGATCTGGAGGGGTGATAGTCTCTGTGAAAGACTGTATTGAGATGTTAACCATATCAAAAAATTTCGAAACGACAGATTTCATCCAATTCAATTTAAAATTAAATGATTACACTGGGCAACAGATTTTCATAAAAGTCATGCCTCTGAGATAAAAGTAGCCATTTCTTAAAGATTTCAAGGTGCTGAACACGAATATGACAATGAAAATGCAAAATTGGTTATGATTTCTAAGAAATCCGCATAGTTTCTTTTATAATAGAGTAGTATTTACATATGACATGTATCAGTAAAACTCCGCTTCTACTTCCGACGTCGCTTTGCTCGTCGCTTATACAGCTGCTCAGGTTCGTCTCCGGTGAGTGTCCAACAGTAGTCAGCCAACATTGAAGTGGGCCAGTTTCCCTGGTATCGTTTCTCCATCATTGCAATCTCCTGGTGAAAACATTCACCGTGCTCATCACTAACCGTGCCCCAGTTGTCAGGGAAGAAATCTAAGTGGGAATGGAGAAAGTGGATCTTAAAGGACATATTGCAGCCAAGTTTGTGATAGAGAGATAACATGTCCTTAACCAGTTTCTTGTAGTTGTCTGCCCTGACATTCCCGAGGAATTAATTGAAACCAGACGAAACGCGTCCCAAGTCTTTATCTGGTCACCCTGAAGCAGGCTGTCGAACATCTGGTCTCTGAACAGCTCGAGGATCTGAGGAGATACAAAAATTACCTCTTTAATTTTCGCTTCGCCGAGTCTATGGAATTTGTCAGCCAAATACTTGAAAGCTGATGCAGTTTGGTCCATGGCTTTTACGAAGTTCTTCATCACACCGAGTTTGATGTGTAGGGACGGTAGCAGGATTTTGTGCGTTTCTGCCAGTGCTGGGTGTTCCACATTCTTCTCTCCGACCTTCAGAGATTTCCACTGAGGCCGGTTTCTCTTCACGTAGTGTAAATTCTTTGCTCAGCAGTCCCATTCACATAAGAAACAGTAGTATTTCACATATCCCAGCTGCATACCCATCAAAAGAGCTACTACGCGTTCAAGTCACAACAGAGATGACAGCCATACATGCTGTATTGAAGACAGTTCAAGAGCTGTTTTATGTTGTCATTGGGTTCTTTCATATATACAGCGTGTCCGACCGGAATTGACGGAAGTCAATTTCCATTATGCAGGAACACCGCCTGGGGAATCAATTTCGAGGAGTCTATGAATAGTTATTTTCATTTTTTAATAGAATTTTATGTTACTTAATCAACAATATATTTCAGCAGGGTATTTTCTCTTCTATTTTGAAAGTTATTCAGGTTATCCCAGTTTATAAATTATTTTTAGCAAATATATATCAACAAAATTTCTGATATAATATATTTTGGGATAATGGCATTAACTCTTTTACAGACACTTTGTATATAATCTTTCCATGTCATTTTCCTGTCCAGCATGATTATTAGGTATTTATAGCATTCAAAACCCACAAGAGCCTCACAGTTACATATAATAAGTTTAAAATAACTTTCGTGATATATTAATTTTTCTGTAAAATGAATAAAATGAATACCCCCTCAAGCAGCTGATTGCCACAGAGGTCTGACAGGAGCCTGTCAGTTTATATGCCACAGTAGGAGATCTGAGAGGATGGCAGGACCTCAGCAGAAAAACGACACACACACACACACACATCTATGCCTAATCCGGGGCTCGAACTCAGGTCCCTTAGATCAGTAGCCAAGCGTGCTAACCACTCGGCAATAGTCTTCTTCATTACTCCTTAGTCTAATATACATATATTTCGCGTTTTTTTTCATTTAATATTAATTTATTTTTAACAAACCAATTTATAACAATCCCAAGACTATTTTGGCGTTGTCTATTAGTGATTGATGTCCACCTGTAAAAACAATTGCTGTATTATCAGAATATGTAATAATTTTTCCATTCAGCTATAAATTACAAAGATCATTTAGGTAAATTAAAAGGAAAATTGTTCCTAAAGAAAGATCCTACTCACCAGAAAAAAATATATGAAAAGGTAGTTAAACAAAAAATATTGTTCTTTTTTTTTGAGAAAAATAACTATTTTTCTAATAATCAATACGGTTTTAGAATGTGACGTGGTACGAAAGATGCAATTCTGGATTTGACTTCGCAGATTTATTGCAATTTAAATGAAAATCTGAATCTCATTTTTTTTATTCTTTGATATGAAAAAGGCTTGGGTTATCGATATCGTATCTCACAAAATACATTTAGACAAAACTGAAAAGACTTGTTTTAGGGAAACGATTAAGAAATGGTTTGAAAATTATTTATGAGGTAGAATACGAAGAGTTAAAATAGACAAATGTGTAAGTGATAAAAAAAAAATATTGATTGCCTCAAGGTGCGGTTTTAGGCCCAGTTTTCCTTTTAATTTACCTAAATGATCTTTGTAATTTACAACTGAATGGCAAAATTATTACATTTTCTGATGATACAGCAACTGTTTTTACAGGTGAACGTAAATCACTAATAGACAAAGCCAAAAATAGTCTAGGGATTGTTAGAAATTTGTTTGTTAAAAATAAATTAATATTAAATGAAAAAAAAATCCCCGAAAATATATGTATATTAGACTAAGGAGTAATGAAGAAGACTATTTTACAGAAAAATTAATATATCACGAAAGAGATTTAAAAATTATTATGTATAATGTGAGGCTCTTGTGGGTTTTGAATGCTATAAATACCTAATAATCATGCTGGACAGTAAAATGACATGGAAAGATGCTATACAAAGTGTCTGTAAAAGAGTTAATGCTCTTATTCCAAAAATATATTATATCAGAAATTTTGTTGATATATATTTGCTTAAAATAATTTAAAATTAATAGGTTAAGTCATATTTGTCGTGTTGGCAATTTATAAACAAATCTGTAAAGATTGTTGAAACTGTTCAAAATCATGTTTTAAGGTCTATTTTGAAACAAAAATGAAGGGAAAGTGTTAGTGAGAATTATAGATATCTTGGTGTTTTCGAATTATGCAAATTATCTGCAAATATTTCTTTGATATATTTAAATAAAATTTGGATATTGGCAGAATTAGAGAATTTCCTGTCCACACGATATTATACGAAAACATGTTATTAACTGAAATACCGGTTAAGAAAAATATTTTTACTAAACATTATGTTTTCTTGGTTTATAGACTGTATAACATGGTGCCAAATTATCCTAAGTTTATATATAATGTCAGAGAATACTCTTTTGCTTTTAGAAATTGGATAATTTATGATATCAAAGTTTAAGACTATTAAAATGCTTCTATATTTATATTATATAATTTTTAAAGTTTGTTACTTAGGACGACTCTACTTATAAAATAAAATTTTCATTTTTGAATGCAATCATTTTAACTATTAAAATGTTAGTTCTATTACACAACAGACGAGTATTATCTCGAGTGGTATATTGAATCTATAATGACTCAAATTTTGAGTCACTGTAAATGCAAATATATTTTTCAGTATGTAATAAAATTTATCTTATTTTTTTACAGGTTTATTATCGATACAACTTTCTCTTTATCAATAATATGTAATATATGTTATATAATAAAATAATGCATACTTGAAAAAACTACATGTTTGCATGTCAATTCTCTTTGGAAAATACTTTTCTGCCATATTATTTTTCTACTGTTTCTTGGAAGTAGCCTAATAGTAGGCCACGCGTGACTTGCACATATGTGTTATAAATAAAACATACAATGTTTTTTGTCAGTTTTCGATAGACAAAATTTACATCGAATACTTTCACACCACTGTAGACACTTGTAGACACCACAAAGGCCTGATTTAGGAGAGGGGAACATGTCCCCCCTTTCAGAATGTTAGTAAGGATAACAGAGGCAAAAAATTATTAAACCTATTTATATTTTATGCATTTTTCAAGAAATATTTTTGGTTGGGTTGTTTTACCTCTGAGCGGCACTTTTTTGTACACCATGGGCTAAATGGCCAGGTCACATAGACTCCGAAGGCTCAGAGAAAGTTGGGGGAGGGGACCCACTGGAACAGCTGTTGGGAGATACACGGTAGCCTCCCGTCAAGGCCATTCAGCGTGATCTTTAACGTGCACAGGGTACGGCTCTCCCGCACGCGGGCCACGTTTTAACGTCACATCCGTCGGACGGCGGAAATTTTTTAAGACTTATAAAATTGGTAGACCTATAAAACGAATGGAAATTCAGTCTCTAGTCTCTTGGGGTGCTTCGGCCCGTTCACAATGGAGAGGACGAAGTTGGAGGCTCGCGACCCTTGTTCTCCACCTGTGGCCAGCGAGTTTATCGATGGAACAGCCAAACTAAGAGTCCCACATGAATGAGATTTGGACTTATGGCTCTGCAGCGGAGGAACTTGGTTCCTCTGTGAAGTGGGGTCCGGGTGCTGTGGTGTTGCAATACCCGGTGATATGTCGGCTGTTGCGGTTGTGGGAGGGTGCCGGTCGGTTTTTATCTGGCGGTTGGCTGGCCTGGTGTCCCCGATACAGCCTCGACTTAAAAGTGCCGCGACGGTGAGCGGGCCATGGTTGCCCGGCTCTATGGAGAGGACGAAGTTGGGGGTCGTGCTGAGAGGATTGGAGTCCCTCGAGGTGTGGCCTCTGATGGAAGTACCTTGGGCCTCTGCTGCGGAGGACCCTAAAAGTTAGGACTTCCACTTTATTTTTCTGGCTCAAAATTCAAAAGACTAAGATCTTTTTATTTATTTATTGGCAAGTTTCTTGGCAAAATTCAGTGAGTGATGGGCATATTCCTAGGCATCGCTCAAAATTTCAAAAGATCCCACTCTCACTGCACCTCAATGATTAAATCTTCGAGCAGGCAATAATAACAAGCAGTGCTTCTCTCTTCACACACAGGTCTTCTCTCGCTGTAGGCAGGAATATTGTAAGGCAAGTTTTAAACGACAGGAGCTTCCTAGTTCATAGTGGTTTCTGTGACATCTCCCTTATGGTGATATACAGCCTTGAGCTGTGGTGCACCGGGAATGTCACGTATTCATTAAGTTGTTCGATTGTGTCAGCAACCCGGCTGAGGCTTTGCCGGTCGGGATGATCCCCAGCTGGAGCAGGCCAAAGGATTTGCCGGCTGTAGTGGGCACCAGCTGGAGCATTCCAAGGTTTTGCCGGTTGGGGTGGTCCCCGGCTGGAGCATTGCTGAAGCCAACCGAGGTTGAAGACGCTGCTGGCCGGCTTGATTGCCGGTCGGGTGGTGACGGCGTTGGAGACCTCACCTATCAGGAGACCTGTGTGGTCTGTTCGACGGCTCTGCCGAAAGGCACGAGCTGTCAAAAAAGTCTGGGTCTTACTAAGAGTCTCCACCCCGGGTGCCGATCGAGCTTGGATCTATATATCCTTGCACATTTGCAAACCGGGGAATAGATTAAAGTTAGGTTTCTTCCGGTGGTCAGCTTTCCTTCTATAGGACTGCTGCCATGTGAGGCTGGGGTTGAGGTGCGCCTATAGGGCGTATTCCTTGCCCCCAGCTCTAGATGGTCATGGCTTTTCATAACCAGGTAGTGCTGTACAAGCGGAACCGGGAATTGCCGTGGTTGCATAAGATCGCAACAAAGAGATTCATTGTTCGATTGTGTCCCCCCCAATAGGGGACCACCTAGACGTGGTGGAGGGGCTTCGGGCCCAGCAACCCGGTCGAAGGCTGTGCCGCCGGATTGGGTCCCCGGTTGGACATAGCCAAGACCAACCGAGGTCAACGATGCTGCTGACCGGTTCCGTGTTGACCGGTTGGACGGTGACGGTGTCTGAGACCTCACCTCTCAGGTGCCCTGGTTGAGTAGTTCGAGGGCTCTTCTGAAAAGATTTGTGCCCCAGTAGGTCGATCCCTCACCAAAGTCTGGGCCTCACTAAGAGTCTCCACCCCGGATGCCGAGCGAACTTGGATTTTATATCCTTGTTCATGGCTAACTGGGGAACAGATTAAAGTTAGGTTTCTTCCGGTGGTCAGCTTTCCTTCTATAGGACTGCTGCCATGTGAGGTCGGGGTTGAGGTGCATCTCTATGGAGTATTCCTTGCCCCCGGCTCTAAATAGTCATGTCTTTTCATAACTGGTAGTGCTTTCAGGCGGAATCGGGAATTGCCGTGGTTGCATAAGATCGCAACAAAATAGAACGAATGTTCGATTGTGTTTCTTGCCCCCGCCCCTAGTTTCTTTCCTAGATACGTCCTTGAACACCACTATTGCTTTGATATATTTCTATATAAAGTTGCTTCGATATAGATGTGGCTATAATAATGTAACATTAAAAAACTGTTTTGCATTGTTTTTCCTCTTTTTTAATTATAAGATTATTTAAAATATAATAATTAAAATATGCAAAAGTAAATGTAAAAATTATGTATATCGCTTAAAACATAAAATATCAATAAAATGCATACAGTTAAGATAAAGAAAAATATTTCGGTATACGTAATTTCGCATATTGAAAACCGCTTTCCCTTCGACTTAATGTTATAAATTGAAATTTAGACCCCAGTTTGTAGTAAAATAACACCGAAGATTACAATAAATATTTCTTAAATTCTAATATTTATGAACAACCATAAAGGAACTCAAATTGCAAAGGTGATTCATAAGTCTGTGCGCTTTATCGTCTACCTAAGAAATGATTATTTCAATATAAGTAACGAATCTTACTCGGTGAAATGTAAACCATCATTTTTAATAGTTCGGAGTCATCTGTCGTGAAATTGTAGGGTACTTCGAAGAAAATGAAACATCGAGCGAAATAGGTGTTAATAGAAGAAGCTCAAATGCCAGTTCTAGAATTTTTAATTTGTTTCAAAGTGCGGTGTGCGATTTTGCATTATCTTGTTGGAGGAGTACCTGATGACTCTTTAAAAATCCTGGGCAGTGTTGATGCATTACAGAGTGTACGCTTTCCAGTTTGGTCGAGTAGAGATCGGCATTGATGGCACTTCTATCGGGAGCTAGTTCGAAGTGCACTACACCCCAAAATTCCACCAAACACACAACATTGCCTTCATTTCGAATCATATCCCCTTTGGGACAGGAAGTGCTGGCTGTCCTGGATGAAACCACTGCTCTTGGGTGTTCGGAAAAAGATTCATTTTTCATCGCACGTAACAATTTACATAACGAAAAGGTGGTCACGTGGATCAGTGAGGGTTAAGTTGGGTTGTTTTACCTCTGAGCGGCACTTTTTTGCACACCATGGGCTAAATGGCCAGGTCACATGGGCCCCGAAGGCTCAGAAAAGGTTGGGGGAGGGGACCCACTAGAACAGCTGTTGGGAGACAGATGGTAGCCTCTCGTCAAGGCCATCCAGCGTGTTCTTTAACGTGCACAGGGTATGACTCTCCCGCACACGGGGCCACGGCTTAACGTCCCATCCGACGGACGGCGGCCTTTCCAATCCCATCGGTGTCCCCTACTGACCATGGGCAGGGCGGGGAATTTTGCAGAGATAAATCTCAACGCTGACCCAGCTAGGACTCGAACCTGGGAACTACAGATTACGAGCCTGACGCGCTACCGATTAAGCCACCCCCGCCCGGATCAGCGAGGAGTTTTCTGCAGACTTCGATACGACGGTTTGCTTGTTCAGTAGTCAGTTCATGTGAAACAATTCGGCAGCTCTTGGTTATCTTGCCAAAGTTTTGCATACTATATTTGCTTGTGAGCAACCAAGATCGGACGAGAGCCTGCGAGTTTTTGTCGATGGATCAGCATGAAAAGCGTGGCACAAAACGTTGCCATCTACCGATATTGGCCATTTCTATCACAGATTACTTTCTAACCTTTGAGCGTTTTAAAACAAAAGTGAGCAGTCCAAAGAGAGACTCTCCCTCAGCTTCCACTTCGAATATTTCTCGGGCCGCTTCAGTAGCATTCAATACTTATTTTTTCCAGTAATCACGTAAAGTAATTCGAATTTCAATACTAAGTCATTCATTGTTCAACGTTTCTAACGATAGAAACCAAGACTCCAGTATTTGTAATAGTTATGGACTGATAGAGAGGATTTGTATTTTCCCTTAGTACTACGTTCCGAGATATGCAAATGCAACACGGTGCTGTGTCACTGCACACATTTTTCATGGCGAAAAGCACCCAGATTTATGAATCACCCTAGTATTGAAATCATGAGATACATAATGCATTTAGTAGTATTTTCAGTCCACACAGTGACGTACCAGCGAAACTGTCTAAAAACCCATATATATATATTAAATAAAAATAAATTCCCTCTGAAGCAGCTGCTTGCCACAGAGGTCTGACAGGAGCCTGTCAGTTTATATGCCATAGTAGAAGGTCTGAGAGGATGGCAGGACCTCAGCAGAAAAACGACACAAACAGCCATGCCTTACCCGGGGCTCGAACCTAGGTCCCTTAGATCAGTAGCCAAGCGTGCTAATCACTCGGCCACGGGACGACCCATAAATAAATATATATCATTACAAAAGGATTATTTCTGTTTAAACCGTAAAATTACGAATGGTTAATAGAAAAGGGAGTTCAAACATTTTTCTATGCTTCAGCAAGCAAAAATTGAATTATTTTATGCAATTATGAATAACGAATTTTACCTTTTCGGCAATACAACGAATTTTATCTTTTCGATTTCGAATTTTGTATAATTTATATGCCTTGTATTAGCACAAATTTGTAAACTCACCTTCATTCATCGAAAGATATATGTAGATAATAACAGTGATGAAACTTATATCAAAATATTAAACTCGATATAAATTAAAAAAATAATAACGAATAAAGCTAAATTATTAGTGAAAATAAATCGATAAAAATTTATTAATTAATAAAGTCGAATTATTAATAATAATTATTAATGATATTAAATTAATATAAATTAATTAATAAAGGTAAATTAATGACAATGAATTGATGTAAATTAATTGATAATGTTAAATTATTAATGACAATAAATTGATATAAATTAATTAATAAAATATTACTATTAATGATAATAAATTGCTATGAATTGAATCTTTTATTTTACTATTACATTAATAATTTATGCGATAGTAACAGAGATACATTTAAATATATGTAGAAGCACTTATTTTCTTAGTTGGCAATAACTGCTTTCCTCTTTAAACATTTTCTCATCCCATCCCTCCCAAAAAGAGCAAAAAACACCATAATATTTTCGCTATTCCCTTTACTGCATGCATTGTGAGAAATCTGACACTTTAAGGATTAAATGTCAGATTTAAACAGACTAAACTTAGGTGATTTCGAAATTTTTTAGGACATTGATAAAGAAGCATGGTGTGAATGCTATAGAACTTCTAACATGGTTTGATGTTACCATAGAAATATTTGCCTTTTTTTTCGAAAGCCAGAGTGTATGGAAATATTTATTTTGTGCAGCAATGGAAGTCAATAGACACCGAAAAGAATATTTTTGAGTTTTGTTTCCCAAACTCCATCTATAAACCCTATCAATATTTTGCACTGCTCAGAAACTTTTGGATGAAAAAAAGAGTTGCGAACGAGAGGAATAGAAAAACAATAGATTCTTGTTTCTCTCTCAGCATGTGAGAAATTTGTTTCCTTGCAGTCTTTTTTTTTACTTTTGTGTTCGTACAGACATGCGTCAAGGATGAAAGCAGCAGATCAAGATTATGGAGATTGTAGATGTGTGAACATCATGCTGGGAAGCAAAAACGCCTACATCCAATATTCGTGGCAAATCAAGCAAACTGTAGATGTTGCCATAGAACTTGAATACACATATCTCTTGGGACGTGGGAGACTGGAAAAAAGAAAGCTCAGAACTTGTTGGTTCCAATTTCTCTTCCCGTGGAATTGTTTCTGTGGTATATGGAATGCTACGACCAAGATATCAGAGGAAAAAGGAACTTGGTTGGATGTTAGTTTAGTCGTTTTCTGAAGAAAGAAAGCTTGTTTATTTTCTGGTAGAGGTAAAATACTAATGAAGACGAAGATGAACTTCCCTGCTAAACTGAGAAGATATTTCCTGTTGTTAATTTTAGATCAGTCTTTGGTAATTTAATCACGGGTTTAATACAACGAATGGAATTTAAAATTATTTTCCTTCTAGAGCGATGCTTAAAAAGAACCAGAGTATTAAATATTAGAACAGGACATTTAAAATTACATTAAATAACTAGAAAGTGATCCTTAGAATTAAAGAAAATTAAAAAGGAACAACAAACAAAAATAGCCAGAATGATAGCAGACCACACCCTTCTAAAAAAACTATGTTTACATTAAAAAATAACAGACTCCCCAACTGCGCGAAATGCGAAGAAATTGAAAACACAGAACACATAATCTTGAAATGTCAAAACTATATAGCAGAAAAAACATTTTCCAGGAAAACTTCAGAAAATTAACTGGCCAAGGATTCACCCTACAAAATATTCTGGACTACCCCTCCAACTCACTGAGAGTGTCTATCTGGTCTTTGCTTTGCTTTTTTTAAGAAGATTGGAAAGTATCAAGATATCTAAAAATAATGCTCAATACTTTTACTTTGTTTTGTTCCCTGTGACCGATAGCGTCAAATCACGTTATGAAAAAAAAATGTGAAATTTTGCCCACGCGGCCAAGAACGTCTTCTAACCCTCAACCTATAAGATCAAGCTGCCCCTCAACAGTTTCTAAACCATTCTTTCTTCTTTATCAATATGACACGGGAATATGGGGTTGCGATAGACCAAGCTTTCCTGGAGCGAGTTAGGAAATTAAAAAAAAAAACTAGAAAGTAATCGAATCGGACGAGCCAGTAACGCCATGTTTTGTCCGAGCCTAGAAGGGCAGTTAGAGACTGATGAAAACCAAATGCATATAATCAAGGCCTGCGCTCGGAGTGTTGCATTCTAGAAAAATTCCTTTAATTTGCTTTATTATCTATTTATTGGTCTTGTATATATTTATGTTATAAGTGTATTTTCAAAAGTGTTCACATGGGAATATTGCTGACTAGTCGTCATTTGGGCCAAACTGGGCAGTTTTCCATATGCTCGGGAAGCGAGTGCCGACAAATGGCTTTATGGTATCTCTGTCACTCAGCACCACTTCTTGTCCGAGGGGCTAAGGTATAAGTCACCAAGAGAAGCGACGGGAAGATGAAGGAAATAAACAAATCAAAATGAGTGTTGCTTATAAATGGACAAGCCACGTTTGTTTTAGCACATCAAAGTGACGTACTCTTCCTCGAAAATCCTTGAAAACCTAGGGTTCGATTTTGTGTGAACCAGGTTATGTATGCAGGGATTAGGATATCCTTTGACGAGTTTTGAAGTCTGTAAAGCGATATTTCTGTACGGGAAAGTACAGATTTCCACCACATTAAGTGAATGCCTGCAAAAGCAAAGCAGCATTCAAGCTATGTTAAGCTGACTGGAGAAAGTCTCTAAGGAACATCAATAAAGTCATTTCATACAACGAAGTGTTGAGCACATTTAAGGCCCACATAATCGAGCACATGGGTGTGTGAATATAAATAAACAATGTGTCGTCCTCTACTTAGTTCACTGGACATTTATTTCTTTCATCAAAAGCACAACACGTCTGATGCACACCTAAACACGGGTGTAGAAACATGTGGATCTATGATTTCACCCAGAATCACTGGTGAAGTTTAATTAATTGGAGTAATTAATTAAGAGAGAAATGAAAAGAATTCGGGAGTCGACCACCACTCATACTCGGCATAACCTCCCCTTCCGAAATGCATCACATGACCACACCGTTGGTATTTCGAACAAAGGAAGGAAAATTCAAAAACGATTGTTCTGCTTTGGACTCTTGTAGAGGACGGTCATGTAGACGTCGCCCTGAGTTTTTTTACATCAACCATTTTCCCTTTCTGCATAGGATGGTGGGAATACCTGAAGGCTTGGGTATAGCCTTATTAATAGGATTGTGAATCCTGCTGTCTTTTTCTGAGTGACTTGCTTGGCAGCAGTCGCTGTAGCTTGTGAATGTTTATGATTGTACACTCTATTGTTTCACATGTAAAAATAGATGCAGATATGTATATATATTTGCATTCATTTTTGCTTATGTATATATGCATCTAAGTACAGTGTTTTAAGTAAAAGAGTAGTGCCATTTTACATCATTAGGGCAAAAGTACCCAGAGCTAAAAGCTCACACGCAAGAGAGGAAGAAAGAACGGGGACCTGTTATAACGAAATAAATATAATATATATTGCTCAAAATGGAAATCGTAACACCGCAAAAGAAGTGATGTAGACAACCAAAACTGACAGGGCGGAAGCTATTAGGGTAGACGTCTCGGCATTCCATCAGTCAATTGGTTAATTGTATCCTGAGGTATGGCGTTTCAAACAGCATCCAATAGAGCATGCAACTGTACCAGGTTCGCCCTGCTGGGAAGTAGTATTGTCCCAGGATAGTCCCACCTTTGCACAGTGCTTTCCCCTATGACATCACTTGCCATGCCCCTTCAGGTCACGTGATATGACATCACAGACCACGCCCCCTTATTAATATACATAACTATAAATTCATAATTAATAATTAATTCAAAATTAATAAAGACCCCCTGATTGACCCTTTAAAAAAAACCCTATTAAAATTTCCGCCCTCTTTACTATCCGCCCTCTTTACTATATTATTATATACCTTTATTAAAAACCTGTGGCGCCATCTAGTGTATTTTATGAGTACTATATTTAGAGAAGGCCTCTATTTTAACTGAAATTATTCCCAAATTTTACTCCCCCTCATTAAAAAACCCCCTTTATTAAAAAATCCTCCCAAGTTTCAAGTTTCAAGGTGTTGTAAATATGATGAAATTAGCCTCCAGAGAAGGGGCTCCCTACACCAGTCACAACAGAAGAGTGAGATAGCGGATGCAGAAGGATCTGCCTCTCAGCAATCTCTCGGGGGGGAAAAAAGGCCCTTTTCACGACAATGTAGAAAAGAAGGCCCTTTTCAGGACAATGTAAAAGTACTGAACATTACACCTTGCAGAGGAGGCCAATGTTCTGAAAGAAGTCAGTGACGGAAGTGTACATGTTGCAGCTTCGCACTGTGGTTGTTGCCAAGGAGGGAGGTGATGGAGTAGTCAGTGGTTTCTATAGTATTAAGCTCCCGGAACAAAGTATCTCTTTCGGCATTGTAGCGGGAGCAGTTGAGCAGAATGTGGGATGCAGTCTCAGGTGTGCCGCAAGTGGCACAGTCTGGACTGTAAACTTTGCTAAGAGTGTGCAGCGTAGAGTTGCTGTATATGACACCAACTTGGAGACGATGAAGGAGGGTTTCCTCAGATCTAAGGAGATTACCGAGGTTAGGAGCAGTGAGAGACGGTTCAACCAGGTACCTGAATGAGGAACACCTGCTGTCCTTCTGCCACTGAGCAAGACAGAACTGGCTCACCAGTTGTGAGACAGAACTCTTGCAGTCGCCGAGAGAGAGAGAGGGTAATTCGTTACACACCTCTGACTCTCCAGTGCCTCCTTCGCGGTGCGATCAGCGAGCTCATTTCCAGGTATTCCTATGTGGGAAGGGATCCACTAGAAATGGATCATGATTCCAGCAGAAGTGACCATCGAGCAAGTCTCCGTGATCTTCTGGATGAGGAAGGGGTTGCAGCTCTTGCTGTCACACTTCTGGAGAGCTTCCAACCCTTATCAAAAGTTCCACCCCCTTTATTAAAAACCCTCTTATCAAAAGTTCCATCCCCCTCATTAAAACAACCCCTTATCAAAAGTTCCACCCCTTTATTAAAAATCCCTACCTGTATTTTTTAAGCCGCCTCTTTAAAGAACCACTGGTTGACCCACCTCTATTCTTTAAGCCCCCCTGTAAAGTCACCTGAAAAGTCCCACGATTTTTGGTGGCGCCATCTAGTGTATACTTTAGCAAGATTTTAACCAAAATTATTCCCAATTTTTTAAACCCCCTCATTAAAAAACCCCCTTATCAAAAGTTCCACCCCCTTTATTAAAACCCTATCAAAACTGCCCCCTGGTTGACCAACCTGTATTTTTAAGTCCCCTCTCTTTAAAGACCCCCTGGTGGACCCACCTGCATTTTTGAATCCCCCTCATCAAAACCCCCCTTATGAAAAGGTCGCCCCACTTTATTAAAAAACCCTACCTGTATTTTTTAAGCCACCTCTTTAAAGATCCACTGGTTGACCCACATGTATTTTTAAACCCCCTGAAAAGTCACCGGAAAAGCTCCACGATTTTTGGTGGCGCCATCTAGTGTATACTTTAGCAAGATTTTAACCGAAATTATTCCCAATTTTTTAATCCCCCTCATTAAAAAAAACTCTTATCAAAAGTTCCACCCCCCCCCCTTTTAAGTACTATCCCTCAGTAACTGTTTTAAAAGACTGTCCCGCAGAAATGAAATAAAAAAATGCTATTGGGTAGAAATAAAAAAAATTCGAAAAAGGAAAACTGCGAAAAAAAATTTTTGTTTTAAAAACTAATTATTTGTAATTATGAAAAATATTGAGGGGTAATATGGTCTGGTGACCTGTATGGGTGACATAAAAGATTCGCTTTAGAACACGTAACAAGCGTTCGGTACCTCACCCCTACTATGGACCACGTTTTATTGAAGGATGAATCTTGGATCTCGTCACCCCCTCTGCTGTCAATACTACTTTGCTTCCGTATCAGATGCGATGTCTTACAACATGAAAACCCACTCGCAGCCTTGACCACTGTTTTAAGACCCATCTCAAAATTTTTTAAGTCCAGAGATGGTTGACAGCCTTCTGACTAAACCGTATTGTCACCCCACCAATTCTACCATCCTTTGTCTCAGGCCATCACATGAGATACGGAATGGAAACAATGTTTTGGAAATAATTTTCCATCCTCTTATCGAAACATCCCATTTCCCCTTTATGATAGGTCAGCTATTTGTTTCAATGTACCCCGTCGGAAGAAGACAAGCCATTTTGAAATTACCCGCTCTAAACCTCCAACAGTGGAGCTTCTCTTATTAAAATTAATCTCCATCGGGTTGAAGGATGTTGCCATTCAATATTTGTGTTCACACATATTCTGCACTTTCTGCGTCAGGACTTGTTTTGGAACGATAAAGTGGTTTTACGTTAAATTCTTATCTCTGCCATGTCTCAATTAATTACTCTCCATGTTATCTCTGCCATGTCTCAATTAATTAGTACCGTATTTTAAGTATTTTATAAGTGTGAAAGTGGTTGTTTTTCCGGCAAGAACACGTTTTTTGATAATGTTATGTATTCGTGTGTCATGTTTGGAAATCTGAAATAACACTACCTATAGAAAGTGGCATTACTCCAGTAAATTACATTAGTATGTATTAAATGCTTCTCGATTCTGAAGGAGAGGGCTCCCTGAATCGATCTGTTAGACAATACTTTGTATTCTCATAACTTCAACCGTTTTACGGACCTAATACATAAAGTACCATGTCTTTCAACGGTTAACTAACACTTCAAACACTCATCAAGACTATCAATCGCTACATTACAGAAGTAAGATTAAAAAAGAGAAGCGATAGAAAAGCGAAAAGAAAAGCACCCTACCCGCATTCTCACATTAAAAGAAAAAATATCAAAAACGTAACGTGAAAGTAAGCATTCATCGGTTCGCCTCAAAACAGCTAAGATACGAAATAGCCCGACAGAGGGCACCCTGTGACAGCAAGGAGAAACACTGATCATACAGTTAGAATGCATGTTTCTTTACGTTCGAACCTTTTTTCCTTGTTTATTACAAGTATGTGCACGTGCGAAGTACAGGTGCTCCCCTACTTGCGAACAGGTTAAGTTCCCGAGGTTTTGTCGTAAGTCGAAAGCTAACCTAAAAAGTACATTTGTATGCAGAAAACCACTTATTGTTAGTGTTTGATCCTTCAATGTACTTACTAGAATGCATTACATTCGTTTACCCCTCTCGCTACTGCTTACTAGCAGGTGTTTCAAATGCGGTAGAAATCTGCTGTCGTATATGGTAACATAAAGTCGATATTATAAATAAAACAACTTATACTGTTAATGTATATGTTTGTACATAAATAATGTAATACGTATTGCAAATAACAAAAAAGGAAAATTATACCATGCTATCGACTTCAATGCCACGAATCCGCGTGAAATTTAAATTTTAGACGTACGGTCAAATTGTTTCGAAGTCTGAAAGTTCGTAAGATGAACGTTCGCAAGTAGGGGAACACCTGTATAGTAGTAAAAATAGTTTAATCACATGTATTAATTTTTTAAGTATTAGGGTGTTAATGTCACAATTTCTTACAACGTTCATTTCTAGTGAAGATGCGACATTATTTTTCTTGCAAACATTCACTATTTGTGCCAGCAGGTCAATATTACATGTAACCTTTCAGCTGTATGTGAACCAAATATTCACTTTTCTGAAAAAGTGCAAAATCGCTCCAATGGAGTGAAGTACAGTGAAATCGTTTACTCACACAGGACAATAAAAGGCATAGAAGAACGGCCAGAAAATGTACAAAGTACTAGAGGGGTGGATGACGGATTATCTTCTAAATATGCAGAAATGAGAATATACAGGTATACACAGTAGACTATTTAATAAAAATAAAAAAATAAATACCCCCTCGAGCAGCTGCTTGCCACAGAGGTCTGACAGGAGCCTGCCAGTTTATATGCCATAGTAGAAGGTCTGTGAGGATGGCAGGACCTCAGCAGAAAAACAACACACACAAACCATGCCTTACCCAGGGCTCGAACCTAGGTCCCTTAGATCAGTAGCCAAGCGTGCTAACCACTCGGCCATGGGACTATTTTCGTATTTAAAAACATCCCCGTAAATTCTTTCAAACATGTATCGTGTCTTCTTCTCAATATCTATATACTATTCTTTCGAGCAGAAATGTTAAAAGATAGAAATTTTGAAGGAAGATGATACATGCAACAGTTAAAAAACGGTAAATATGCGATTTTTCTGCGTTTTGGGTATCTAACCAGCGCCATCTAGCGGTAAAGGTCACTGTTTCGCTCAGCTTTTGCGAATCGATTGATCAGACCTTCAATAGAAATTGTCTTTTGAAAGTTTGTCTGTTTCAGAATTAATACACTAGCATGAAGAGTCATTATAATAAGCAATTATAGTATGTTGACTGCATTCATTTTAAGTCTGATTCGAGTAAACGGAACACAATCTGATAGCTGTTATTACTTTCAAGCAGAATAAAAATCCCGTTTAATTTTACATAGTCATAAACCTATGAATATCTAAAGATTTTGTATGTACGAGAATGTGAGAGGTTCTCTGAACTTATGCAAAGTATATGCATGTTTATATCTGTGATGTATGGTATTTTACATATTCAGCAGATGTCGTTCTAAGTGTATGTCTCTATGCATACATGAATGCGATTGACTAAATTTTTCTTCAATTATATGTATTTTGTCACATACTTGTTTCATGTTTGGTCTCTGTACATGTGTTAATTGTATATTTGTGTGTGTGTGTGCGAGCGGGCGCGTGCATGCACGTGCATATGTTTGTGTGTATATGTTTTCATGTTTGTTTCTGTGAATGTGTTCATCTTTGTTTCTGTGAATCAGATGTGTTCATTTTGTTTCTATGAATCGTGTGTTCAAGAATAAACGTATTATCTATCTGTCAGTTGCTCATTACAAAAAGAAGCTAACACTTTACAATCCTCAACAGATTGGCATTATAGCTCTATTAGGAATTTCCAAAATATATTTTTATCTCATCGAAAAGTCACTAAACAGATACTTGTGAAAGGTTTACTAAAGAGAAAGATGTATTTTCCCTCTCCAATATTGTGTACAGTTTTCAGATAGTCTTTTATTGTTAACTCATTATTTTATCTTTCTCGATTCAGTTAAGTAGAACGTTGTTGACAGGTATAGCCGTGTAGGTTGTTAACTTGATACTGTGGTTTTTTTACTCTAGTGACTAAAATGAATGTTAGAAAAAGTGATCCAGTCTGGAAATGATTCAGAAAACACCAAAGGGGGAAAGGATTCCGTTCAGTGTGTGAGAACTGTGGTAAGGTGTTGTACCTAGGATTAAAAAAGCATGCAGAAACTCCGTGCAGTGGTGAACATATTGGTGAATTTAGATCTATTTTGAATTCCAGAGAGTCTAACAAATTCTATCTGACAGCGTTACAAAATCATCTACGAGCATTGCAGAATTATGTGAATGATTGTCTTTTGCAGAATAAAGTGATGTGTTCTCAGAATCTTTATTATGAGAGCGAGTCGACTTATGTAGAATAAAATGATGTGTTCGTGGTCTTGTAACTTTTATTACGATCTTGAATCCTGCAAACTCTGCTTCGAAAAGATAAATTCTTTATTAAGTAGTCGATAATTGTAACCTTCCTGGTGATAGTGTATGAATAAAAGATTTTTCCTGCAAAGCTGTTTTATTGACTACTCGTTCTACTTAACTGAATCGAGAAAGGTAAAATAATGAGTTAACAATAAAAGACTATCTGAAAACTGTACACAATATTGGAGAGGGAAAATACATCTTTTTCTTTAGTAAACTTTTCACAAGTATCTGTTTAGTGACTTTTCGATGAGATAAAAATATATTTTGGAAATTCTTAATAGAGCTATAATGCGAATCTGTTGAGGATTGTAAAGTGTTAGCTTCTTTTTGTAACGAGCAACTGACAGATAGATAATACATTTATTCTTGAACACACGATTCATAGAAACAAAATGAACACATCTGATTCACAGAAACAAAGATGAACACATTCACAGAAACAAACATGAAAACATATACACACAAACATACGGACGCGCACGCCCGCACGCACACACACACAAACATACAATTAACACATGTACAGAGACGAAACATGAAACAAGTATGTGACAAAATAGATATATGTGAAGAAAAATTTAGTCAATCGCATTCATGTATGCATAGAGACATACACTTAGAACGACATCTGCTGAATATGTAAAATACCATACATCACAGATATAAACATGCATATACTTTGCATAACATCAGAGAAACACTCACATTCTCGTACATACAAAATCTTTAGATATTCATAGGTTTATGACTATTTAAAATTAAACAGGATTTTTATTCTGCTTGAAAGTAATAACAGCTATTCAGATTGTGTTCCGTTTAGTCGAATCAGACTTAAAGTGAATGCAGTCAACATACTATAATTGCTTATTATAATGACTGTTCATGCTATTGTATTAATTCAGAAACAGACAAACTTTCAAAAGACAATTTCTATTGAAGGTCTGATCAAATGATTCGCAAAGGTTGAGGGAAACAGTGGCCTTTACCGCTAGATGGCGCTGGTTAGAAGCCCAAAACTCAGAAAATCGCTTATTTACCGTTTTTTAACTGTTGCATGTATCATCTTCCTTCGAAATTTCTATCCTTTAACATTTGTGCTCGAAAGAATAGTATATAGATATTGAGAAGCAGACACGATATATGTTTGAAAGAATTTACGGGGATGTTTTTAAACACGTAAATAGTCTACCATGTATACCTGTATATTCTCGTTTCTGCACATTTAGAAGATAATCCGTCATCCACCCCTCTAGTACTTTGTACATTTTCTGGCCGTTCTTCTATGCCTTTTATTGTCGTGTGTGAGTAATCGATTTCACTGTACTTCACTCCATTGGAGCGATTTTGCACTTGTTCAGAAAAGTGAATATTTGGTTCACATACAGCTGAAAGGTTACATGTAATATTGACCTGCTGGCACAAATAGTGAATGTTTGCAAGAAAAATAATGTCGCATCTTCACTAGAAATGAACGTTGTAAGAAATTGTGACATTAACATCCTAATACTTAAAAAATGAATATATGTGGTTAAACTATTGTTACTACTATACTTCGCACGTGCACATACTTGTAATAAACAGGGAAAAAAGTTTCGAACGTAAAGAAATATGCATTCTAACTGGTGATCAGTGTTTCTCCTTGATGTCACAGGGCGCTCTGTCGGGCTGATTTGAGGCGGAACCGATGAATGCTTACTTTTACGTTACGTTTTTGATATTTTTTCTTTTCATGTGAGAATGCGGGTGGGGTACTTTTCTTTCGCTTTTCTTTTTCAATCTTCCATACTTCTGTAATGTGGCGATTGATTGTCTTGATGAGTGTTTGAAGTGTGAAATAACCGTTGAAAGACTTGGCGCTTTATGCGTTAGGTCCGTAAAGCGGTTGAAGTTATGAGAATGCAAAGTATTGTCTAACAGATCGATTCGGGGAGCCCTCTCTTTCAGAATCGAGAAGCATTTAGTACATACTAATGGAATTTACTGGAGTAATGCTACTTTCCATCGGTAGTGTTATTTCAGATTTCCAAACAAGTGAAATACGAATACATAACATTATCATAAAACGTGTCCTTGCCGGAAAAACAACCACTTTCACACTTATAAAACATAGTGCCACTTGTTCTAAGAATTCCAGACCGGTGCGGGAAAAACAACCATTTTCGCACTTACACAAACTTGCATATTTGTTCTAAGAATTCCACTTCTCAGGCAGGAAAAATAACTAAACCGATTCTTAGACTTGAAATGCGTGTGTCAGATTTCCTCGTGTAGTGAAACATCTAATTTCAGCCATGTCATGACTTTTTAGTTCAGATCTTAATTACATATTGTTCTGATCATCGTTCATTGACCAGGTTTGTTTTTTTTTAGCAAAGTGCATGGTCATATCACTACTGTGAGAAAGATCACCACCCTGCGCCAATTTTACATCGAAGTCAACACCGGAACTGTCCCGCAGAAACTGTACATTATCGTGGTTGGAAAAAATAAAAGAAGTTGAAACTTAAGTGATGAAAATGATGCATCCCTCCCTGAATATCATTTGAAAATTCGTGGGGAATAATGCTAAAGATTTCGCATTACTTCTATATATCACACTGGGATTGAAATTTTCACACATTCTATTATTTTTGCGACATCGGTACCATTTTGTGAAATGCGTCACACATTTTTATGACATTAACAATTTTCTGTCTGTGCTCCTAACAGTGATTTTACTTTTCTAATGTACTTCCTTTTGTGCTCAAACCCTATTCTCCCGGTAACCGCTACATACTTTCTTTAATTGCGATGAACAGTATAAGAGGGCATTTTAAAATTATCTGACCACTTGGAGTTTTTGCATGCAGTTAAACTGCTGTGTCCTTAAGCTGAAAAGATTCCCCCGAAGATAAGACGGGAGCTTCCGTTGACCTACCCGATAAATTGCAGCATTTCAACATGAAATGAGCAGGCAGCTCTTTCCATGAGTAAGGGATTTAGATAAACAGTAGCATATCTGTTTTCACATCGATGGGGTGTTCCATAGGTCAGTGCTGCATTACCTTTGAGTTATCACTGGTTGGACTGGCTGTTTGTGCCCACGCTCATCTCCCTGCCATTTCTTTGAATTAAGCACCAAGAAGTATGCTCCTACTTCTTGGTGCTTAATTCAAAGAAATGGCAGGGAGATGAGCGTGGGCACAAAACAGCCAGTCCAACCAGTGATAACTCAAAGGTAATGCAGCACTGACCTATGGAACACCCCATCGATGTGAAAACAGATATGTTTACTGTCTTATCCTAAATCCATTACTCATGGAAAAGAGCTGCACATTACCTCCATCTCATGTTGAACTGCTGAAAAATTCTCAGGGTAGCGTCTAACCGGAAGCTCCGTATTATCTTCGAGGGATCTTTTTCAGCTTAAGGACACAAGCAGTTTCACTGCACTGACATAAAATATCCAACTTTGGCTGAGTTTAATTTTAAATTATTCCTGAAAATTTTTAGTTAGGCGGATTTTTATGTTACCGAATCAAAGAAGCTATCTCATGTAGGTTTTTCCATAGATATACTGATATAATCGCTGAAGTATTTGCTAAATTTTGACTATCAGTCCAGCTGCAAATAAAATTTCGACGGATTAGCTCAGGTAAGTTGAGAGGGTACGATCGAGTGAGACTTATTAAGTGTATTATTTTTATAGTAGCTTAGTGTATTTTATAGTATTTGTTAAAACTTATATCCCCTACACCATTAACATACATTCATGTTGGACATGGATGTAGAACTAAAGTTAGATGTTTTACGCACTGTAAGCAGAAACGTAAGGGTACCCGCAACGCATGAATTATTTTCTACTTTTAGCAATGCTTATTTTCTATAACATTCAACCGCGTACAAAAAATTCTTACAGAATAATTTTTTACCCGATGAAAACAACTGACGTTGTAAAGCATAATGCACAAATGAAAGGTCGCAACGCGAAATAAAATTTCATCAGCGTGATGAGTCATTGGATCACACGTTCGCCGGTAAACGGTGGAAAAAATGATTTTTAAAATAGTAAAAGTGTTTAGAATTGTAGATTTTTTAAAAAATGATATCTTACTTTGAAACAATTAGCTGATTTTTCTTCCGAGGAAGAAATTGTTATCGACTCTTACTGCGTAGTGTTACTTCCTAGGAACGAGTAATATTTTGCATCATATGTTGAGGATACAGCAGCAATAAGTATTAGGAATAAAAAGTTTTAAATCATGTCGCGTAATGGATATACCGTATTTTAACGTGTATAAGGAACCCCCTGATTTTTCATCAAAGTTTGAGGAATTGAGTAATTTGTTAATATCTATGATACTATCCATGTATAAGAAACCCTCCTGTTTTTGGGACCCAATTTTTGGCAAAAAAAGGTTACTTATACACGTTAAAATACGGTACTTACGGAGAGTAATTAATTGAGACATGGCAGAGATAAGAATTTAACGTAAAACCACTTTATCGTTCCAAAACAAGTCCTGACGCGGAAAGTGCAGAATATGTGTGAACACAAATATTGAATGGCAACATCCTTCAACCCGATGGAGACTAATTTTAATAAGAGAAGCTCCACTCTTGGAGGTTTAGGGGCACGTAATTTCAAAATGGCTTTCTTCTTCCGACGGGGTACATTAAAACAAATAGCTGACCTATCATAAAGGGGAAATGGGATGTTTCGATAAGAGGATGGAAAATTATTTCCTAAACATTGTTTCCATTCTGTATCTCACGTGATGGCCTGAGACAAAGGATGGTAGAATTGGTGGGGTGACAATTCGGTGTAGTCAGAAGGGCTGTCAACCATCTCTGGACTTAAAAAATTTTGAGATGGGTCCTAAAACAGTGGTCAAGGCTGCGAGTGGGTTTTCATGATGTAAGACATCGCGTCTGATATGGAAGCAAAGTAGTATTGACAGCAGAGGGGGTGACGAGATCCAAGATTCATCCTTCAATAAAACGTGGTCCATAGCAGGGGTGAGGTACCGAACTCTTGTTGCGTGTTCTAAAGCGAGTCTTTTATGTCACCCATACAGGTCACCAGACCATATTACCCCTCAATATTTTTCATAATTACAAATAATTAGTTTTTAAAACAAAAATTTTTTTCGCTGTTTTCCTTTGTCCTATAAAATAATAAAATAATAAAGGGGGCAGAATTTTCGATAAGGGTTTTTTTAATGGGTCAACCAGGGAGTCTTTATTAATTATGAATTATTAATTAATTATTCATTATGAATTATTAATATTAATAAGGGGGTGTGGTCGGTGATGTCATATCACGTGGTCGGAAGGGGGCGTGGCCTGTGACGTAACCCATTATGTCTCACACATTCCCAATAGACGACAAGTCCGGATAATATGGCGGCCATGGGAGGATGTCCACCACACATTTGGAGACTACCCATCGTTCTGCATGCAGTCCGGCATGGTGGTAAGGAAGGGTCGTGCCACAAGATTAATGATGTCATCGATTTAATGTCTCGATGTTAGCGTGCCAGAAACATGCAGCAGAAGTGTCCGGGTGCCATATGTGATGTCACCCAACATCATTATATCATGGTGGGGAGCTGTATGGTGGCTATTGGAATAGGCTTCTTCAGGTCGTTTATGTCGCTGACACCATGCAGACGAACGGCCGTCTGGCATGCCAAAACGGAATCGGGACTTGTCTGTGAAGAGCACTCTCCTACATTCTGTAGTCTAATGTTGCCTCACTTGACACCAGTGGAGACGCCGTGACTGGTGATGTCGCATCAACGCCAGATGCCGGACTGGACCATTGCTGCGTCATGCAACGTTGTCTAATGGTTTACGGGGAAACCAGGGTGCCCGTAACAGTCTAGAAATCATTCTGCAGCACAGTTGCAGTGGTGAAAGGGTTGCGAACGGCCGTCCTACGGAGTATGCAATCTTCACGTTCTGTGGTGCGGCGTGCTTTGTGTCATTTGGTACACCATGATGTTGCTTGAGATGCACCGTTCCACTGTGCTCACATTGCACCCTATGCGTGGAAAATTGCTCGAAGGCTCAGTCCGAGCTCTCGCATATCGACGATTCGTTCACTCTCAGGATGCGTCATTTGCGCATAAAGGTCCCGCAGGCGTCTCCAAGATAGTTCCGAACATTTTCGCAGCATGCACTCCAACCTTCCTGTTGGTCGTGCTATGATACGAGCTCATGGGCGCCCGGTTCTGCCGGTTCTCCACTGTTCTGCTGGGTATAACGTGTCCATTCGCTGCGGATCTTTGATTATTTCCATATCTCCGATGGCCATTGCCTCCTCGGATTTAAATATCTCTACTCCCATTCCTTCTTGTGTTGCGATTTCCACTTTGGGCACTGTATGCAAAATACATCTAAAAGTGTGACTTCTTTTACGCAAAACAGTTTTTTGCTTTGCAATTAATTATTCAAATATTCTGAAAAGCTTATGTAATAGGATAAGATAAACTAAGAAAAAACTGAAAGGTCAACCCTTTTCGTAGCATAAAATAATTTTGATTATATAAATATCGCATTTTTATATAGATTAATATCCTATCCAATTAGCGACGCTTTTTCAAATCTATTTCGAAACCTAGACTAGAGTATAAGTTAGCGTAAAAAACCTCAAAAGAGAGAAAGTAAGATTCGAAGCTGGGAGCATTAGCGAAAGAATTGGTTTATTAAAAAAAACCGACTAAATCAACTTGTAATATACCAAATAATACCATTCTATACTTACCAAACTATACCTGTACCTAACTGTACCATCTGTACTTAAAAAACTATACCTATACCAAACTTATACTGTTTTCTTAGAGCTCACATTTTCAATTTTAAAAAGAAGAAAGCATCCAATCCTCTATTGCAAAAATATATATATCCATATAATAGAATTAAAAAACTACCAAATATAGGGACATATTTTCGTATCTTAACATTGCATCAGTTCAAAACGCTTTAAAAATCTATCATAATATTGAATAACTACTTTAATAAAGTAAAAATAAATAAATACCCCCTCAAGCAGCTGCTTGCCACACAGTAAAAGGTCTGAGAGGATGGCAGAACTTCAGCAGAAAAACGACACATAAATCCATGCTTTTCCCAGGGCGCGAATCCAGGTCCCTTAGATCAGTGGCCAAGCGCGTTAATAACTCGGCCGTGGGACGGCTAATTACTTTGATAATACACATAAATTAAAAGTAACCCATGTGAAAAATATTAGTTTCAAACTAGACATTATTATCGTATCCCAGTCTTTGTTAGTAATTATAAAAAATATTAAAGACCTATAATACACCAAAAAATTACCTCCGTTCATCTTTTTTCCTATAGATCAGCTGAGCACTTTGCGAGTCACATTTTTGAAATTTGCATATATATATATTCTTTATATATTGATGATAAATAAATAAGTATATAAAAATTTTCTTTTCAGATGATCTGTAGTAACCTTCAAAATATCTCCAGAATATCTTGAAACCTCTCTCATTTATCGTTTTATATTATTTCCGATTCAGCATTCATGTGATGTACAGATCAATTGGCCAGTTGCTCAATGAGTATGGTGATGTTTTGATCCAAAATATTTTCCTTCGACTTGCAAATACAAATTTAAAATTCTACTCCTTGCCGAACTATGCGGTCGCTTAAGTCTATAACTTGCCGCGAAGTAATGTTGAAGAGATGATTTCTTATTAGTGCAGAATTTGATTTTCCAGCTTCCGGTAAGCACTGATCTTCGTCCGAGATAATCTCGTGCTGAATGCCTTCATGGTTGATACTTTACCAATTTACTTCCCAAACATCTAAAGGTAGGGTTGGGTTGTTTTTCCTCTAAGCGGTTCTTTTTTTTTTGCACACAGTGGGTTAAATTGCCAGGTCACAAGGATCTCGAGGGTTCAGAGAAGGTTGTGGGGAGACGATCCATTAGACAGTTGTTAGGTGATAGATGGTAGCATCCCGTCAAGGCCATCCACCGTATTCTTTAACGTGTACAGTGTATGGCTCTCCCGTACACGGAACCACGGCTTTACGTCCTATCTGATGGTAGGCGGCCTTTCCAAGCCCATCAGTGTTCCCTACTAAACGAGGGTAGGGTAGGGGTTTCACGGAGATAAATTTGAATACTGGCCCAGATGGAAGTCGAATCTGGGAAATACAGATTACGAGCTTGCGCGCTACCGACTGACCAACTCCCGCCCTCGATGCGAGGGAGGAATAGAATAAGAGAGGGAGGAAGAGACTGAGAGGCGAAGAGAGTAAGAGAGAGAGGGAAAGAGAGTGAGAGAGGGAGGGGAATAGAGAGCGGATGAGAGAGAGGGAAGATGAGAGAGTTTGGTTTTACCTCTGAGTGGCAATATTTTTGTCGCTAAATGGCCAGATCACAAGGATCCCGAAGGCTCAAAGAAGGTTGGGAGAAGGGTACCCATTGGACAGCTGTTAGGATATAGATGCAGCCTCCCGTCAAGTCCAATTTGCGGATATAAATTTAAACGCTGGTCCAGATGGGAACGGAACCTGGGAACTGCAGATTCGAACTCTAAAAGTAATAAAATTAAATTTAAAGCAACAAAGTATTCGCGAAACTGTTGTAAGTTCCAATTAAAAACAATTTAATTGCCATAGTTGTTCAAAATTATTTCTTCTAACTGTATGATTTTTTTCTTGTCGTTCTCAGTAAATTATTTTTAACCTAAATTTTAATATATAGCAAGAATTTGGGAAGCATTCAAAAACTGTTCGAAAACTATCCACCAAAGGAGATATATGGTCATCTAGAAAATAAAAAGGTGGGCCGGGGGGGGGGGGTAGTGACTAGATCGAGAGAAACAAAGGGTGGGGGGTAGTGACCACATCAAGACAAATAAAGGGGGGGGGGGACAATTGACTGTATCGCCGTTCCATAATAAAATTTCCCATAGGTTTTAAGGATCCTTAAAAACCTTCCTGAATTATGCGGGCAATAAACATATTGAAACCACGTGTTAACGTGCAACAATAATTCATAATAGCGTGCATATTGCATCATGAGGTATTCCATGTACTGAAGAACTCGCCATATCTGTAACGGAATGGACAGTTGAGTTTGCATTGCAAATTCAATTCAGTGTAAAATTTGGTTGTGCATGGACAATACCGTTGTGTTGGTCTGTGCAAGAATTTATGACTAACAGTCATCTGTTAGTTGCTGTTTGAGTCGAAGTGAAAAGTTTTTTTAGATTTGTTAAAGAAGAACCTTAGTTTCGTTGGTGAGAGTAATAAGAAGTCAACAGAAAAATCGAAAGACAGTTTAATTTTGCTTTGTTCTATACAAAGAATAGTTATCACGTATGTTTCAGTGTAATAAGTTATTGATCATTAATATTGAGATGAAGTTCTGTTATTGAGTATTATTTGGAGTGCGCACCTCAAATAAGATATATTCTCGAGTTAAAATTAGTAGTTTTGAGCGTCGCCTAAGAGACGCTTACTATTCTTCATATTTCGCATTTGTTGACAAGGTTAACAGCTTGTGAATTTGTATGACTGTAGTTTGATCATTTATTTATTAATTTATTCAAATTGTCAAACTTCTTGTAAACAACGTCTTGTATCATCTGTTAAATAACTTCTTTTAAGATAAGTTTAATTATTTCGAATCCACCACTCAGTACTGTAAAATAATTTTTACTGAAATTCCGCAACTATGTGGCTCTATGGCTCTCTTGCCCCTCCCCTCCCTTGATTCGGGCTTCTCCTTTGGTATCTCATACGATGCTGATCCGACATTCAACGCAGTTCATTCGTGCCGCAAAATGTGTTTGCGAAGCATATCCACCTCCTTTCGATTGATGATAAATATGCCAGTAAGGCTGAGATGGGAGGAATATTCTGATGTGGGTATTCGTGCGTGGTGTTTGTGATATGTGAGAGTGCATTATTTTGATGGGATATGCAAAAATGGGATCGAACAGAAGAGGAGAACTCGAAGAAATATGCATTTTCTTGTTCTCACAGCTCCATCAATAATACATCAGAGAATATCTGCTAATGCAAGTGATTTCAGCCTGGAACGTGTTCCTGAAGTTGTCCCTGTTATGCCCTACAGAGTTCGGTTGCTTTTTATATCTGAGCGGCACTTGCACACTATCTGTCAAATGGACAGGCCACATGGACCCCGAAGGCTCAGAGAAGGTTGGAAGAGGGGACTCACTGGACAGCTGTTAGGAGACAGTTAGTAACCTCCCTTCAAGGCAATCCAGCGTGTTTTTTAATGTGCACAAGGTATGGCTCTCCCGCTCACTGAGCAACGACTTAACGTTCCATCCGACTTAGGGTGGCTTTTCGAAGTCCATCGGTGTGCCCTACTGACCAGGGCAGGGCGAGGAGTTTTGAAGAGATAAAACTCAATACTGGCCCAGGCGGGACTCGAACCGGGAAACTGCAGATTACGATTCTGGCTCACTAGAGTCTGAGTCACTCCCGACCCCATGTTCTACAGGATGGAAGTAATTAAAGATTAATTTACAGTTTAATAGAAGTAAATTTTCAATTTTATTTAAAATTTTTAGTATATTACCAAATAAAATTTCATTCTCAAAATTATTTGCATTTACCAGTTGGGTTGGGTTGTTTTACCTCTGAGTGGCACTTTTTTGCACACCATGGGCTAAATGGCCAGGTCACATGGACCCCGAAGGCTCAGAGAAGGTTGGGGGAGGGGACCCACTGGAACAGCTGTTGGGAGACAGTTGGTAGCCTCCCGTCAAGGCCATCCAGCGTGTTCTTTAACGTGCACAGGGTCTGGCTCTCCTGCACACGGAGCCACGGCTTAACGTCCCATCCGACGGACGGCGCCTTTCCAAGCGAATTGGTGTCCCCTACCTGGCCTTGGGCAGGGTGGGGAATTTTGCGGAGATAAATATCAACGTTGACCCAGCTGGGAGAACTTACCAGTAGTGATGTCACATTATATTATATGATAGTAATAGAATTGGGACGAGGATGGCTCAGTCGGTTTTGTGCCAGGCTCATAATCTGATGTTTCCAGGTACGATACCTTACAAGATTATTATGTTACAATTCATAATTTAATTATTCTGCAAGATGCAGTACCATGGCTTAATGCCCCATCCAACGGACGGCGGCATTTCTAAGCGCATTGGAATCCCCTTACTCACCGAGGGCAGAATAGGTGTTAGAGGAGGTAAGTCTCAATTCTGGCACAGATGGGACTCGAACCCGAGAACTATAGTTCACGATTCTGGCTGCAACCGACTGAGCAAACACGCACCAATATCGTGATCCTAGGTTTTACCGTTTATTAGTTTGTTCATGAAACAGACATACAGATTAATTCTCTAAAACATAGGTAAAATTTTTTTTTCAAAATTGTAGAATATTTATGGATGATATAGTTTTATTTTTAGTGCAGCATTAATTGCATATTAAAACCATTCACAGTGCAGCAGTAAGGTGTAAAACAATTGTTCCTACAAGTGGTGTAAGTTTAATTTCTGTATGACCTTTAGGTCTTTTAAAAACAAATTTTTAAAACGTCTCAGATCATTTTTATTCACCCTGTATAATTTGCGACAAGATCAATGTTACAACCTGGGTGTTGCAATACAATTGTAGTACAAGATAGTTGTGTTACAATCATTGTGCTACAAGATCATTGGGTTCAGTGGTCTGTATCGTGTTGCCAACTTTTCCCAGCCTGAACTAAGAATTTCTCAAAACTGTTTAAAAATTCTCAGATTATATTTAATTTACAAAAAATGTTTTTATTATAGTCAATTCGTTGGTTTTATTACTTTTATTTTTTCTCTTCTTACACACCCATCTAAAGTTCATTGACGCTACAAAACTAGATCATGCAAAACAAAAATATTAATCTAAAGCAAGTTAAATATATCGACTGAAATAATATGATAAGCTATATTTACTCAACATGTGATTAAATATCAGGGGAAGGTTGAATATAAATAATGTTGTTTGAAAATTTTATATCATAACGATTAATAGAAAAGAGATATGCTATATTTACGTAATCTGATATATTGTTGTCGTTTTCATAAATTCTTCTTTTTATATTAAAATTTAATTGACAAATATTTTATAATCACAGGAAGCAAACTATTTCTAAAAAAATTATAAAATTTAATAAATATGAAAATACTAGAAATCAGTCGGTGCTTTCGGTACCTCTTGATTTCTAGCTGATCACTCTGACCTCTATTTGATCTAGAAAATGACATCGGATCTGAAAATTGGTCTCATTTTTAAGTTGCGCTGCCCGAATTATCCCTCTTCATCATATTTTAGCTCTCCAGCACCAATATGTCGAATTCGACCTTTGACCTCGAAGGACCAATCGCATGCACCATTTTGCAACATTTCCATGATCTATGATTGAAAATACCCCCTGCAACAATTTTTAGCCATCTAACACTGGTAGAATAACATTTGACCTTTGACCCCGAAGGAACCATCGCGTACAAAATTTCGCAACATCTATGATATATATACAGCTATGACTCAAAATTCCCCCAGGAACCAATTTTTGACTTCCTAGCACCTATAGATTTAATCTGACTTATCATATTTTATTATCAATTATTTATCAATTATTATTAAAAGATATATATATAGATATGATATATATATATATATAGATATGATATATATATATATATATATATATATATATATATATATATATATATATATATATATATATATATATATATATATATATATATATATATACATACATACATATATATAGATACATATATATATGTATCTATATATATATAGATACATATCCTGCCAGGATAAACATCTATATATATATATATACAACTATGACTCAAAATTCCCCCAGGAACCAATTTTTGACTTCCTAGCACCTATAGATTTAATCTGACTTATTATCTCAAAAAACCCTCCAGATTCACAATTTCATAACGTTTTCGAGATCTATAACCCGAAACACCAATTCTTACATTTCTACCACTCGTGGATCACTGTTTGACCTCTAACGTGACCTCCATTTGATCTTGAAGGACACATCGGAACTCGAATTCCGAATTTCTCCCAAGAAATCCAGTCATCTCCAGAATTTCTCCCAAGAAGTCCATGGATGAAGTAGACCCTCTAGTTCATCGATGCTAGAGGGGAGCGAAGGCTATCCCGTATGGTATGAGCCAACAGAAGGGATAATGTGGCACAACTCACCCATAATTTGAATGCTGGTGACGGCATTTGTCACAAATGTTGTTGAGTAATATGTCACAACACACAGTACATCGAACCTGTTGAAAATGGGCTGGGCAACCGCAGGCCGCTCCGAGTACCCATGCTAACCTCGGTTCATCGACGAAAGCCCGTACAATGAGCGCGCAAGCATCAAAACTGGACCTTGAATAATTGGAAGAAGGTTGTATGGTCCGATGAATCTCGTTTCCTGTTGCACCATGTGGATGGCCTAGTACGTGTGCATCGTTTACTTTGGGGAAGTTTTGGCACAAGGATGCACAGTCGGATGAAAACAAGCCTGTGGAGGAAGTGTTTAGCTTTGGGCAATGTTCTGGTATGAAACCCTGGGTCCAGTCATTCATGTGTAGGAAACTATAACGTCTACCACCTACCTAAACATCATTGGAGACTAAATACATCCTTTCATGTCTACGATATTCCGCTCTATTAGTGTCTTCTTTCAGCAGGATAATACGCCATGCCACACTGCCAGGATTGTTTAAGAATGGTTCGCAGAACATGAAGAAGACTTCTAGGAATTGCCCTGGCCTCCAAATTCCCCAGATATCAATCCAATCATGCAACTATGGTTTATGTTGGAACAGCATATCCAATCTGCGGCGGCTCAGCTAAGTAATTTACAGTAGTTAAAGGATCTGCTGGTAACGTGTAAGTACCAGATACCACAAGACAATATTGACGAATTGTATATAATAATAATTGTAATAATTGTATATTCAATATTGATTGAATAGAAATATTGTAGCGTCCATGCCTCGCCGGCACATGGACTACCGACATCATATTAAGCAGGTGGTCATAATGTTTTGGCTCTTCGTGTATATACACTCATGGTTCTAAAACATAAATATACATATTAATATCTAGTCATAAAAATAAAAGACAGAAAATCTAAAGACAATCATGATATTTTGAGAGCATAGAAAACTGGATTAAATCTTATTGAATCTTTATTTACATTCTAAATGCTTTTTAAATATATTTTAAATTGTCATGATGTACAGTCGCCCCAAAAAATATCCGAACACTATGGTTGATTGCAAAATTCAGAAATATTATGTGGCAACGATTTTTTTTTAAATTCTGTAATCAACCATAGTTTTCGGATTTCTTTTTGAGCGACTGTAGGGTTTTATTTGACAAAATTAACAGAAATTTTTATTTCGCTGAAAAATTCCCGATATTTAACAAATCAAAACAAAATCCTACTTTCTCATTTTGACACGTTTTACCCAAAAATTCCAAGAATTCGAAAAATTTCTCAGAATATAGAAGCAAAGATTATGTTACAATCAATTTACTATAGATCATTGTGTTACAATTCAGTAACACAATTCATTTTGTTACAATTCAGTATTCTTATATATGTTATAATATAAGTGTGCTACAAGATAATTGTGCTGTAATATAATTGTCCTATAAGATATTGCATTACAGTCTTTTGTGCTATAAGATTAATGTGCTACGAGATAATTGTGCTGTAATATAGTTGTCCTATAAAATATTTTATTACAGTCCACTATGCTATAAGATCATTGTGCTATATAATCCACTGTGCTGCTATTTTATTGTGCTCTAAGAAGATTGTGTTACAACCCACTGCGCTACAATATATTTGTATTAATAGGTCATTGTGTCACAATCCGCTGTGCTACAACATAATTTTTATTTGGTTGAAAATTTCCCAACACTACAAGATCGTTTGTTGCAATCATTGTGGCTGCAAAGTCATTGTGTTGTAATTGACTATGTTACAATATAATTATGCTACAAGATCATTGTTCTATAACCAACAGTGCTAGAATTTAATTATGGTAAAGAGCATTATGTTACAATCCACTACGATGCAATATAATTGTAGCACAAGATCATTTTGCTACGATCCACTGTATTGCAATAAAATTCTGTTAGAATCCAATGTATTACAATGCTGTTACAATCTTGTGCGCTACAATATATATCTGTCTCAATCTTATGTGCAACAATGTAATTCTGTTACAAACTTGTCAGCTACAATATAATTTTGTTACAATCTATTGTACAAATGTATGTTCACCGTTAAAACTGAACAATCAAACGCCATAAGCATCCTTCACCTTAAAAAAGCAGCAGAAGAGAAAAAAAATCAGATATTGACCATTGATGGAATTAATTGCTTAATTGTCTCTTACCTGATCATCTAGAATCAAGCACTATTCAAATCATTTCATTCACTGGTATTAGGAACGATAAAAGTCGTCGTTGACGTCAAGTTGATAGCAGCCGCTAGAAGCGAGGGAAAAAGAGAATGGGTTTAAAAAAAATTTGCAATTAACCGCAAAAGCTATTTGCTGAGATGTCTAGACACACTCAGCCATCGTCATTAAAGAGAGAGAGCAATGAGTTGGCAACAGAAAAGTTCTCTCTCAGTGAAAACATTCCTCGTAGAAATGAACACATAAAAGCAGTCTTTTGAAAGGTTAAAGGCTAAGCAAGCAATAGCGGTAAGAGAAGCAGTTGGAATTGGATTGTTTTACCTCTGAGCGGCACTTTTTTGCACACCATGGGCTAAATGGCCAGGCCACAAGGACCCCGAAGGCTCAGAGAAGGTTGTGGGAGGGGACCCACTGAAACAGCTGTTGGGAGACAGATGGTAGCCTCCCGTCAAGGCCATCCAGCGTGTTCTTTAACGTGCACAGGGTATGGCTCTCCCGCACACGGGTCCACGGCTTAACGTCCCATCCGACGGACGGTGGCCTTTTCAAGCCCATCGGTGTCCCCTACTGACCGTGGGCAGAGCGGGGAAATTTTGCGGAGGTAAATCTCAACGCTGACCCAGCTGGGACTCGAACCTGGGAACTACAGATTACGAGCCTGGCGCGCTACCGACTGAGCCACCCCCGCCCCAGAAGCAGTGGGCAATAGTGTTTTAAGTTAGTTTGATTCATGATAATCATTGTCTTCCTTTCTGCGAATATCATTTTGAACACTCTCTTTTTTCTTAATCATTGACAACTTCAGTTTTGGGTTGGAATGTTTAGCTTCTAAGTGGTACTTTTTTTTCTCACATTGACTAAATTAAAAAGATTACCGGGATTCAAAGTACGGTTGTTGTTAGGTTGCCTGACTTCTAAGCGACCGTTTTTTGCACACAGTGGATTAAATGGCTAGGTCACTAGGACCCCAAAGTCTCAGAACAAGGTACGGGAAAGAAATCCACTGGACTGATATTAGGACACAGATGGGAGCCTTCCACAAGATTGTTGTTCAGTTGCTTTACATCTGGTCTGCACTTTTGTGCACACAATGGGCTAAATGGCCAGGTTACAAGTACCCAAGAGCTCAATGAAGGCTTGAAGAACAGAACCTTCTCAACAACTGTTAGGAGACGTTCAGTAACCTTCTACCAATGCCATCCAGCGTATTCTTTACGTGCAAAGGGTCTGCCTCTGTTTCACACGGCGCCACGGTTTAATGTAATGGACCGAAAGGTTCACTACGTTAAACCGTAAATAATGCGTAGACCGCAGTCTGTCAGGTAAAAACCTGACGGACGGTGATCTTTCCAAGCATATCAGTCTTCTCATACTCACTGAGGTTGGCAATTAGGAAAAAAATAAATGTCAACCTTGGCATAGTTGGGGCTCGAACCTGGGAATCGCTGATTATGAACCTAGCGCGCTACCGACTGACTGAGATAATACCTGCCCTCCCTCTCCCACAAGGCAATTGAGATGTTCATCAACGTGCACAATGTTTACCTCCAATTCTCACCTGAACAGAGTGGTAGTTACCGGGTAAAATAAATCCCACAGACACAACTGTGATTCGAACCTCGTCGTATAACATCATCTGCAATTTTCTGAGTACGTAGATCGGCACCCTTTAAAAGCATCTTCCTTTGAAGTAAATACGAATTTAGTAACTGATTGCACTATCGATGTGTTTTAGGCTTATTTTCTACTTTTATGGGCGCATATAGGAAGATTGGTATTTTTAAATTTTAAAAAAGTCATTTATTTAATCTCGTACTAAAAAGACGTATTTTCAGAAACTTTCATTCGATATAACTCATAAACATCAACCACATTTGCTCCCCCCACTTATTTGGAGTCGTGTTTGAGGTAACCCATGACATTGGAGACGTCACAAACCATGTCGAAATTTTCATCTCTTTTTGGTCGGAGGGGAGAATGGTGGAGAGCAGTCTACGACGATCCTCATATGAACTTTCATGTGACACCAAGAAGTTCTACGACGAAGCAGTCTATGACGGTCCTCATATGAACTTTCATGTGACTCCTAACTGAAGGTCCTTGCAGTCGGAAGATAGGGTAAAAGAACGACTTATCAATTTCCTCTTTTGTAGTTGGAAAAAAAGGTATATTTTTATTGCCACAAAATTCCACACGTCCCATGTTTCCCTCCCCCGTTTTTTGGTGAAGGTGGGGAATAAAAACTATTGATTAAAAAGTGTTATAGCGTATGACACTTCCCATGTTAGAAGCTTTCATTTGACGCAAAAGCTTTCCGAAGATAATAATGGAAAAATCATTTTTATATTTCTCCTTTTTTACAGCGGAAGAAAGGATTGGGGAATTTTTTTTATAACGTATTACACTCCTCGCTTTACAAATTTTCATTTCACACATAAATCGTTAAGTTTGTCCATCGCGTCCGAACGATATGATGGAACAACTGTTTTGACAAATCCAAAAACTGACAAACTGACAAATAGCAAGCTAAAATCAATACGAAGACAGAAAAACAATCTCTGTGTTGTTTGCTCTCAGTGTAAGCCTCACTTGAATATAAATCGCACTCCATTGTTTTCAAGAAAAAAAAAAAACTGTACAATAGAATGTACTTGAATATAATAAGCATCTGATTTTTCAGTGACTTTAATGACATTTAAGTAGGGTTACCAGATGCCAGTGTTCTAAATGGAGGACAAAAAAAACCGGAATGGAGGACAGAGGAGGATAAATAAAACCATAATGGAGGACAAAGGAGGATATCGGTGTAATTGTTGAAAAAAATTACCTTTTTTTGACCAATTTTATTTGAAGTACTCTTTTTTTTGATAAATATAGATTTGCTCCATACCATAAACAATACAGAAAAAAAAGGAAATTACGGAGAAAGAAAAATTTATAGCGTAAAAAAATATGTCCCTTGGTTTTCGGGGGAAAAAAACATGTAAAAATAAAGAAGTAAACAAATGTTGGAAAATAGCTCTTAAAGCTCTCTATGTTTTATTTATTTGAGGAGCTAATTTTTCTAACAAACTTGGTTGCTTATCAACTATGAATAAAAATTGGCACATGTCACATGTTTTAAATTGTAGTGAGTAAGTATTATACCTTTTAGTGACTGGACTGTTAGTCGGTTTCTTTCTTTGAGCAGCTGAGCACTTATCAATGAGAACACCCTTCTCACATTTGCACTATTCCGAGAAATACAGAAGAAAAATTCACAAATTTTGAGCAGATTTGAAAAACTTTCCACATTCGAAGATGTTTCCAAAAAAAAGCACACTACTGTTCGTGTAATAGTTTCACCTCAAGAAACTATTTAATTCTTTCTTCGCTATTAATAAATGATTTCAAATTTCAGAATTGGTCCATTGATATTACATCGCCGATATTTACACCATTTTCATAGAGATATCTAAGGCACGGTAATAACTCAACAAATTTAAAAATTTTCCTCTCACTAAAATTCATCCATTCAAAATACTTAAAGACATCCAAAGTCTGTATCCACATCTCCAAATCATTTATGCGTTCTTGATACACTAACTACATTTCATCCAAAAAAATTCCCTGATTCTTTCTCCATACCATTAACTTGGCATACCAACTCTCTTACTTTTAAAAGAACGATTTTTTCTTTAATCGATTTTTCAAAGAAACCAGAATAGATTGATAATATTAATTATTTCTAATATTGAGTTTTTTTTTCCTTTTCTAACTTCGCTAATTTTGATTCAAATACGGATATTAAAGAATGAATAAACCAAAGATTATTTCTGCAAAGCTATTTTCAAAGTTTTTTTTTTAGTGCATTTGGATGAGATAAAAAAGTACTGCTTAAGAGCAGGAAAAAGTACTGCTTAAAAGTACTGCTTAAGAGCAGGAAAAAGCTTTATTGTTCTCTCTATACAAGGAAATAAGCTCATCCATCTTGTTTTACTATGATAAAGTAACAAGTTATATTAATCTCAACTTCCATAAACTCATTCTATCCGTGGGCGATGTCCGAATTTCTTACGACTTCCTAACGTGCATGCTTTTTTCGAACTGCTGCAAATTGCTGATACTGAGTATTACAGAAAATGGTAACTTTTATAACATTAACGGAATGACTTTATCATTCAGAATTCGCATTTACAGTAAATTACTTGACGATCACGGGTATAAGAGGGAAATTTTCGAAAAAATGCTTATTTTAATTTACTTTTAGAACACGTTCTTATGCATTTATACATAAAAGAGGATATTTTCATGTTTTTTCAAAGGAGGAAATAAATTTTAAGATAAAAAGGAGGACGTCTGGTAACTCTACATTTAAGGCAGTTTTCAGCTGGCTTGAATTAGATAAATTTTAATGTAACTGAGACTTTTTGAATTAATGGAAGATTAAGATACTTGTAAAAGTCCAGCATACTTTTACAAATAAGCTGTTGTGTTTCACCAGAGATCTGAATTGAGCTATGTGTGTCATTCGAATGCACAAAACTATACACAGTATGCTTTGAATGGAAAATTAATGCTGAACTCATAAAGTTCATCTTTTTTCATAGATTCCCAATATTATATAGATCGAGAGTTCTAAGAAATGAAAAAAATAAATTTCCCAGTCACATTTTTATAAATTAGATTGTTTCTGACATAATTTTTTATTCAATTTTGGGTCTTTCGAAGCAATTGTACGATTTTGAATCAGTTTTTAATTTCGAATTCTTTGTAAAAGTTCGTTTTAAACAGTGATTTCTTTCTCACCATGTATTGATCTTAATAAGTCTTGCAATATTACACTTAGTGTTGAAAGTTTGGACACGTTTGAACCTGCTGAAAGCATTTGTGAGTTAATAATACCAGTGGTGTAGTCAGAAACTTTCAGTTGGGACGATGAGTTTCTTCAGGTGATTGGCTTTCAAAATATTATGGATTCAAACCCTCAAGTGATGAGACGGGTGATTATAACCATCCATTTACTACGCCAACGAATAGCATTCTTTATTACTATATAAAATTTTATTAATCCTTTGATAGTGAATTCTATGTTCTATGACGTACCTTTCCTAGGCATTTTGAATACTTTAAATTACTGAGATTGCTTATAAAAGAGTGTGTGAAATAGAAAAAGCATAAATTAATGCACACAGCTTAAGCTCTCTTTTCTGACCCCTCACCCCACTCACCCATACATTCCATGCCTCCTAACACCATTAATCCACAATATTTGTGCTCTCTCACTCCCCCTCACCCATAATCTTTGAGTCTCACACTCCACTCACCCATAACTTCTGTGTTCCCTCATCCCATAGGTAACCCATAATCTTTGTGCTCCCCCACCCCACTCACCCATAACCTTTGTGCTCTCTCACCCATTAAATCATCCATAATCTTTGCCCCCTCTCACACAACTCACCCACAACCTTTGTGCTCACTCACCCACTAGATCACCCATAATCGTTGCCCCCTCTCACCTCACTCACTCATAACCTTTGTGTGTTCCCTCCACCCTAGGTCACCCATAATCTTTGTATTACCCCCACCTCACTCACCCATAATATTTGTGCTCTCTCACCCACCAAACCCATAATATTTGTGTTCTCTCACCCCACCCATAACCTTTGTGTACCCTCACCCCCTAGCTCACCATAACCTTTGTGTACCCTCACCCCCTAGCTCACCATAACCTTTGTGTATCCTCACCCCCTAGCTCACCCATAATCTTTTTGCGTCTCACTCTCCCTCACCTATAATATTTGGGTCCCTTCACCCCACTCACTCATACCATTTGTGCTCCCTCATCCCCTACGTCATCCATAATATTTGTGCCTCATTCCCAGCACCCATAATCTTTATAACCCTTCACCCCGTTCAACATAACCTTTTCGCCTCCTCTCCCGTAAAAACTATGATTTGCTATGCCAGTGTCTCTATCTTTAGGTAAATTGTTGGTTTTCTCGCCAGAGTAATGACAAAGTAGTTCTTCTAACGGGTGTTTGAAAGGGATCAGAGTTCAAGCCTCGGATAAGACATGGATGTATCTTTTCTTATTTTATTTTTCTGTTTGCAGATTCGCTTGGGTCTTATCCGAGGCTCGAAATGTGTAAAGCAAATTATGCCGCCCTTTGGATAGTGTGAATGAGGCAGAAATGCTTTAAGAAAGTTTACAGGTGTACTGTGGCCGTCCTTAAAATCGGCTGCCGATGTACCACGCATACTTCTCATACCGTTTGCAGCGGCCATACATGCTTGTCTTTATTTCATAGACTTTCTCTGCCGTGAGAACTAAATTGCACAGTCTGGTTGGACCTCCGTAGCCCATGGCTGCTTGAGGATGATGATGATGAACTGTATCAATTGTTTTCTATTAGACATCTGTGGCAAGCCAGATACTTGAAGAAGCTGCTTGACCCTTTGCCTTTTAAAGAACTGATTTCATGAATTACGCTAAAGGAGTAGAAATTTGTAGAATTTGTATATTAATCTAGTACATTAAAGTAATCTGGTGTAATGATTTGTAATGGTTAAAGAACTGAGTGTATTTTCTCTGGTCCATTGTTTTGACTCTTCGTATTTTGTTGTCTTATTTTTGCTATCTGCACCGAATGATTGCAAACAGGTCCGTTTTAAAGATCTTTAAAAACATTTCTTGGAAATTGCATGAAATATTAATTAGTTTGAAAATTTTTTGCCTCTCTTACTCTTACAGCATTCTTAAGGAGAATTTCTCCCTAGATTCACTCTGTAGATCCGGTCTGATTGCAAGAAACAAATGAGAAACAAAATAGCACGTGTCTCTTAATATCATTCAGTTGTAATTCGTGGCCGCATCTGAATAATACAACACAACGAAAAAGTATGTGAAATATATTTCAGCATCTGTAAAAAAAATTATCTTCGCTCACGCAAAAGAATTCTTTTACTTTCATTTTGAAAATAATTTCACATTTCCTTAGAGCGATAAAATTTATTTTCGCAAACGTTTAAATAAAACACTAAACATAAGAAAAATGACATTTTTTATTTTTAAAAAGGCGTATATTTGATGAAAATCGAGAACTCTGAGCCTGTTAAATGAATTCCCTTGTTATTCCAAAACTGCATTTTTGCCCTCAGCAATAAATATTATTTTTCTCTTTATGCAACCATTTTGAAGAAAATTTTGGCGTGGATTTTTCATCTACAGTTTTTCCCAACATCATTTCAATTATCCCCATGACGACGGTAACTCCCTTCTCACCAACAGCTGACTGCCCTCGCACGCAAAGCATCAAAACAGTTCTTCGCTTCTGCCAACCAACAGCCTGTTATTAATTAAATAAACGCGCATAAACCCTTCACGCGCCATATACGTGCTTTATGGAGGACGGTTAACGCGAAACAGCTCTACATCACGCGGCACTATTTTAGTTCCATCCGTTGTTAGATTTGAAGACATTTGGACAATTGCATTTTATACCTAAACTTTCTATTTATTTTCGCCTTTGCTTGGCTAGTTTCACCCTTTGCTGCGTAGATTTGGGATTGCAATCGTGTGTGGGAATATATGCATTGGTATCCAGAAATTAAGCATAGTTGACAAAATGGATAATATTGTGCAAACAATTGGGGGAAACAGTAACAAATGTTACGTGCAGATAACTGCGGGCATATGTAAATGAGGGGAGTAACATGCAATAGTATGTGGTCACTTATAATTTGCATAAGAGACAACAACTGCAAATCTATAATGGTATAAACAGCGGAATAGGTGTGTAAAACCTCAATTCTAGTCGTCAGCGCATTCGGTTTGGGTTCGAACCGGTTTGCTGTAACAATATGCCACAGAAAGCGCATATGGGTGTCCTGACACGCGGCCGGACTTTCGGGATGTTAGAATCGGGCCGAACATAGAGTGATGTTGCCAGTGCAATAGGTGTGTACCAATTGGTGGTGTAATGGCTGTGGAGAAGGTACCAAGATACAGGAAAGTCTTCCGCATGTAAACCCTTGACGACTACTTACAACTGCTCAAGATAACTAGTACGTGGCCTAGAACCGAAACGTAATAGACAAATATCAGTGAGAGAGTTGTCTTCGGCTCATGGGTGAAACGTTTCGAGTTAAACGATATGCAAATAGCTTCATGAACAAGGACTGCATGTGAGAGCACCTGCAGTTTTCATTCCACTCACTCCATCAGGAATGAGACAGCTTATCGCGGTGCAAACAACACCGGGACTAGACCGCAAAACTAATTGGCTAATATTCTCTGACGAATACAGATTCATCTTAGAGAGTGACAGTCGTCATGTTGTCATCTAGATAGAAATCGAAACCCGTTATCACTCTTCAAAGATCAGAGAAATGCACCATTACCGAGGTGGCGTAACCGTCACCTCGGTAATGGGTGTCATTATATCACATGGCCTCATGCCGCGGCCATGTGTTTTCTGGAGAAAACCAGAGTTTAATCTTACCAGAGTTAATGATTATGATCTAGGGTGGCATTACGTCACATGGTCGCACGCCACTACATGCATTTTCTGGAATAGATTTTACAGGCTCATATGTAGAGATGAAATCTTGAAACACTACTGAGGCTTTTTCGGGGTGCAGCTAACCCACAATTCCTGTTTATGGACGATAACGCACGCCCACGAGGGGCTGCTTTAGTGGATGATTTTCTTGAAAATGAAGACATCCAGCGTATGCGTTGGCCAGCATATTCGCCGAACCTCAAATCTGTAGAATATACCGAAGAGCCAAAGGAATATGACCATCTCGTCTTTAGGCAAATCGAAGCAACTGCAGGTAAATGACGGCGCGTGTGAAGGTCATGAAGTGGTATAAATAACACCTGATACTGAGCTCTGTTAATCAGTGTTATTCTTGTTCTTCGGATGGAAAAGGCAGCAGATTAAAGTGAGTTTGATAAATGTCAAATTGTAATGGCCAGACGACTGGGTCAGATTATTTCCCAGACAGTAAGGCTTGGAGAGTGCTCATGGTCAGATGTGGTTAGCACCTTCAAAAAGTGGTCTGAGAAGGGAAAAACCACAAACCGCCGACAAGTTCTGGGCCTACACCTTGCCACCTTTCCACCTAGTTCAACGATGCTAGAGGTGAGCGAAGGCTATCCCATATGGTATGAGCCAACAGAAGGGATAATGTGGCATAACTCGCCCGTAATTTGAATGCTGGTGACGGCATTTGTCACAACTATTGTTGAGTAATGTGTCACAACACACAGTACATCGAACCTGTTGAAAATGGACTGGGTAGCCGCAGGCCGTTTCGAGTACTCATGCTAACCTCGGTTCATCGCCGAAAGCCCGTACAATGGGCGCGCAAGCATCAAAACTGGACCTTGAATGATTGGAAGAAGGTTGTATGGTCCGATGAATCTCGTTTCGTGTTGCACCATGTGAATGGTCTAGTACGTGTGCATCGTTTACTTTGGGGACGTTTTGGCACAAGGATGCACAGTCGGATGAAAACAAGCCTGTGGAGGAAGTGTTTAGCTTTGGGCAATGTTCTGGTGGGAAACCCTGGGTCCAGTCATTCATGTGTAGGAAACTATAACGTCTACCACCTACCGAAACATCATTGGAGACTAAATACATCCTTTCATGGCTACGGTATTCCCCTCTAGTAGTGTCTTCTTTCAGCAGGATAATACGCCATGCCACATTGCCAGGATTGTTCGAGAATGATTCGCAGAACATGAGGGAGACTTCTAGGTATTTCCATGGCCTCAAATTTCCCCAGACATCAATCCAATCGTGCATCTATGGTTTATGTTGGAACAGCATATCCGATCTGCGGCGGCTCAGCTACGTAATTTACAGTAGTTAAAGGATCTGCTGGTAACGTGTAAGTACCAGATACCACAAGACATCTTTAGAAGTCTCATGCCTCGCCGGGTAAGAGCTGTTCTGGCGGCACATGGAGGACCAACATCATATTTGGCAGGTAGTCATAATGTTTTGGCTCTTCAGTGTAAGTGTAGGATGCATAGGGAAGATGGACCTCAGCTCAACAACCTCCTCCCAGAAATCTCCTGGAGCTCCTATCAGTTCTAGTACAGGAATGGGATTTAATACTACTGAACCTTATTACTGCTCTCGTCAACAGCATGCAGAGTCGATGTAACACTTGTATCTCTATAAGAGGTCATCAGACACTTTATTGAACTCTCGCGTATGAGTGAATGAGTTTCTAGATAACTTCTCGAATTGCCACCCTATTGAACTGCAGTGCATTGCTCCTGTATATTCTGCATTTTTTGTCATTTATATCGCGCATTTGTTTCTTCCTTCCATATTCCATCTGCACTATAGCAAAAGAATTAATCAACGTTTCAAGATAAAAATTTTATTTCGAGGCTTCAGTAATGAGTCAATTGCAAATAAAGAATCATACATAAATTCTTTAAAGAAAAAAATATTAATTTTGAGTACATCTTAAATTATTTCACTTGAATTAGTTTTTAGATAAACTTTTATGGAGGGTGCGCTGGCTGCCCTTCTTGCCCCAACCACTTCCGGCTCCCATGCATATACCTATATATATATATATAGTATATTATTAATACAAATGAGGGTCCGTTCTAGGAGGGTAAAGTGGCCAAGCTTCCCATCCCCACTCCGCTTTAAGAATGCTAGTAAGGCAAAAAAATGCAAAACTTATTTATATATCATGAATTTTTCAAGAATTTTTAAAGCCCTGAAAAGGAGGAGAATATGTTACTTCATTGTAAATCCATCCTGTTCCCATCCTATTCCCTTCGCGGCTATATTGTGTCCTCCTCGATTACTTTCGAGATCCGGGCCTGTTACAAATGAGCAGATTGGAAACATTTGGTTTGTAATTTCCTTTTTAAAATAATGCTATTAAGCAATTATTTAGCTTTACTGTGACTTTTTAAACGAAGGTTTAATAAGGTTTACAATATGTACTTGTCTTCAAATACATATATGAAACAGTTATTTCAATTTCTCTCTGAGCATCGATATGGTGAAGCTCTTCAGACCTTGACGGTTGCTATTCATAGGAGGGTGAGGTTTGGCTCAGTCAGTAGAATGCCAGGATCGTAATCTTCAGTGACAAAGATCGAGTCCCAGCTGTGCCTGCGTTGAATAATTTCTCCTCGAATCTCCTAATGCCCTCGGTAAAAAAGGGAAATTTATCCTCTAATGCCCTTGGTTATGTGCGTGGAAAAGCTGCCGTCCGTAAAATGGGACTTTAAACCATGGTCACGGTGTGCAGGATTGCTTTATGCTGTGCACGCTAAAGTACGTGTTGGATGGCATGTATGGGAGGCTCTTATCTGTCACCTAACAGCTGTCCAAGAATTCCAACTTCTCTGAGCACTTGAGGTCATTGTGAACTCGCCATTTAGCCCATTGTAGAAAAACAAGTTCCGTTCAGTGGTAGGAACAGCTGTTGGGTAGTTTTCTACCCAACAACTGCTCCTTTGTCTTTCAAATATATCTTATGGCTGAATGATAAATACTTTTATAGAAACCAATACAGTAGGTACAGTCTTGTATTGAAGCCTTAGTTGAAATAAAAATGCAGTTAAAACAATGATTATTTAAATGAACTATATGCCCTTAACAAAAATGCAAAATATAATTTTTTAATATGTATTTTTACACTTAATGAATGTCTAAATCCCTGCAATTAGCAAACGCTTCGGAAACTGCTTCACTATAGCTACTAAGGAGTAGTAATTTTGGCCGTCAGACGGCGCTGACTATAAATAGTACCGTATTTTCCTAATTAACAAAGTGTGAAAGAGAATTTTCGTGATGTAAAGTCGGTAGAAAAACATACATAAGACAAAAAGACACTATCCCAGATTCGAGAATAGTGAAACTAAGCTAAACTATGATTTCTCAAAGAAAGAGAGAATTACCTATGCACTTTTATGTGCGGCTTAGTTTACTGATTGAGTTGTGGAAAATCCGATGCATTTCATCAAGGCCATTCATCTAACTAGCATCTGATTCTTGAGTAGCTTGAGACGTGGGTTGAGAAGACTTATATTCCGTGAAAGACGACATCAACGTCAGTGGCATCTGGGAGAACTATCACATGCATTGAAATTTGACATTTGTAGTTCGAATGCTCAATTAGAAATTTGTGCTGGTATTACGAGAATGCCGGATGCCTGAGTACCAGATAACTGGAAATTTACAGTATCTTGGAAATACCTTTGCGATGAGCTTTTCCTTATGGAGTAACTGTTGTTGTAATTGATAAATATCCAAGGAAGCAGGGTAACGTTATGCAAAGATAAATAAAATATTAAAATTTAGCATAAAGGTAAATGTATATAACTAGATGGACACAAAACATGGAGACTGTTACTATACGGTAATGGTAAGACCACAGAGAGGTAGTACAGGTCATATTATCTCTAAGTTCGTGACGATGGCAAATGGATAGTCATGAATGAGTATAGGTGGTCCACGAGTATTTGAACATAATCTTGTATGGCGATGGTGGTCTCAATCGGTACAAAGGCCAAAAGGTGGTCCAGGCTCCAGAACATTACACTGCTTCCACTGGCTTGTAACACCTGTAACACCCCGTGTTGACAGTTGGGATCCATGGCCTCCTGTGGTCTATGTCACACACAATCTCCCATTGGTGTATTGTAGTTAGAACCTCAATTTATCAGACCAAGCTATCCGTTTCCACTCTTCCATGATCCATTGGCAATGTTCCTTTTCCCACTGCAGCCTTATAGCTCTGTACTCGATGTCAAGCGTCGGCTGCCATAGCCTGGGCATGCCATCGTACGTCGAATGGGGTTTGGTGTAATTTGTTTTCCGGAATTTTGCTCGACAACATTTGTTCTGCGGAATTTTGTTCGAGAGGGAAATTTGTTCGACGAAATTTTGTTCAACGGATGGTTGAAAATTTTTGTTCAACGAATGTTCGCCCGAAATATGTTGGAAACGGAAATTTTTTCGACTAACATTTTATTAAAAGTTTAAGAACTTTGAAATATTGAGAGGCAGCTAGGGGGCGTACTCTTCTATAAGATCTCTTCTGGAGGCTTTAGGCTGAATGGAATTTACAGTCCTTTCATTTTAAACTTTCTTTGAACCAACTTTTGTTGTTGAGCAGTAACCAACTCTGATTTCTCATTTTTTTCTTCTATTTTTAACTTTCGATTATATTTATTTGATATTTTTTCTACTACAACTATACATTGAGTGATCATTGAAATATGACCACCTCATGTTATGCCAAAAGGACTCTAATTTCGAAGTCCTATAACTTTTAAAATAGGACTTCGAAATTAGAGTCCTTTTGCCATAACATGTGGTGGTCATATTTCAATGATCACTCTCAATGTATAGTTGTAATTGTTGTTGTTTATGGGAAAATGCGATAAAGGTAAATTAAAGTTCTAAATCATTTCTATCAAAATATCTATTTATAACAATATTTCTTTAGTATTTAAAGAGTTATGGAAGTTTCAATATATAACAATAGCAGTGCTAGATATTGGAAGTTTATTGAAACTGAAATAGAAAATATTATTTCAAACCAGTTCACATAAAAATATATATTTTAAAAGTGTGCGAATAATTTCTTAAATTTTTTAAAATAAATTTCTTAGAGCAGATTGCTGCTCTGAAAGGTTTAAACTTCAATACCTGCTTAAAGACTGTGAGAGTATTGTTAACAATCGAGATTTAGATAGATTTGATTCAGATCTTTAGATAACCCTCCGCTACATTTTCTCACAAAACGCTGATTTTATAAGTTATAGAGCTTCGACGTTAGCACCCCTTTGGTGTGGTCATGTTTCGTCAATGTGACGCTTATTTCGAACAATTACACTGACTTCAAATATTATTCAGTGTAAGTATTCCCTAATAGCCTAGCTCTTGTGAATACATGAATGAATATTTTGGGTTTTGGGAGAGGGCCAAATGGTCAGATCGAGAATATAAAAGGTAAAACTACCCCACTGCCATCCAGCCCTCCATTGAAACACACTAAAATCTTGCGCACTAGAGAGATACACTAATCCCAACATTTTTCCTAAAATAACATTGATTCCGTTTCGAAAAAAATTCTGTCTCGAACAAATTTCATTTGAACAAATTTCCGTTTCGAACAAATTTCCGTTTCGAACAAAATTCAGACGAACAAATTTCTGTCGAACAAGTTTTCGAATACCCGTCTTTGCACAAACTTTCGTTGCTATCAGTAATTGAATGTCAAAGTTATCATCTGCACTTTGTCCCTCTGTTACTACGTTATGATACATGAGAGACTCCTCTTAACTCAAATATCAATGGCCTGGGTTGAGTTGGGTCGTTTTACTCCTGAGAGGCATCTTCTTTGTACACAATGGGCTAAATGGCCAGGTCACAAGGACTCCGAGGGTTTAAAAAAGGTTGTGGGAAGGGGACCCACTGGACAGCTGTTGGTAGACAGATCATAGACTCCCATTGAAAGGCCATCCAACATGTTCTTTAATGTGCACAGAATCCACTGCTTAACGTTCATCTGACCGATGGCGGCCTTTCCAAAACCATCGGTGTCCTATACTGACTGAGGGCAGGGTGGGTTTTGGGAGATAAATCTCAACGCTGGCCCAGGTGGGACTGGAACCTGTGAATTGCAGATTACAAGCCTAGCGAGCTGCCGACTGAGCCACTCCTACCCCTCATGAATGGTCTGGTTACAGGCAAATATTTACCAGTGGCTGCAGGGTTTGTCAGTTTTGATATAGTCCTGGTACACATGTGTGATAATCGCACGTGGAGAACCCAGACTTTCTGCAGTGGTGGATATGAAGTATATCATCTTTCTAGTACCGATTATCTTCTCCCGATCGAAATCACTCAGGTCTCCATGTTTACCCATTATAAGAGCACACGTACGCTATAGAGTAGGTAGGTTTCTGACCTGTTTAAAACCCCCAAAGGATTATTGTAGTGGAATAGGGCATGTTTGCGGATGGGTGCACTGTGTATAATATATTGTCGTTGCAGTGTATTTCGTATTATTATTTTGCGTTTTTCATATTTTTTTTTTATCCACCTAAAAATATTTCTTTACTGGCTGCCATTTGAATTCAGTACCAACCTACGTATACACATACGTAGATACTTACAGAGTTCTTAAGCTGCCATGGGCTTTAGAGGACAGACTGAAATTTAGTTCTCCAAACAGACTGTGAAATTTAGACTCCAAACGTGTCTGTTCTGGACACTGTAGTCCAATTCTAATGAGGTCCTGTTTGTCCTTGTCTGGCCATCACATCCAGGGTCTCCTACTCTTTTTGAGGTCTTTAGGCACAGTGGTCCTAACCCTATTCGCTAAACTACAGTTATGCATACGGGCAACAGAGCCAAACGAACGCAGTCTCTCTCTGCAAAATATGCTGCTTAGAAATGATTGCAGACTCCTTTGCCTAACCTCATCATTACTTTATAGGGTTAAACAATCTAGTGCCCAAGATATTATGAAATTATCTGGAATCGAAAGTATCAAGTTTCCTATTTTCTGCTTACAAAGGGTTCAAGTTTCACTCTGACTTATCTCTCTCTATCAGATATCTAATTTATCATCATCATCCTCATCATCAATTACACATCAAACTTTGAATATTCCTGCAAAGAATTAAAACAATGCAGACTTATTCAGGCATAATTTTTGTGGATGCTATTCGCCCAACCGTCGCTAAGACTAGCTACGAAATAGCTACGAAACATCTGAAAATACTAGGAATTTAATTAATTTAATTAAATTAATTAAAAATTTTAAGAAATTATTCGCACACTTTTAAAATATATATTTTAAATTATTAAATTATATTAAATTTATATTTCCTTAATCATGTAAAATTTGACTTGTTTTTTGTAATTATTAAGTGAAATTGTAGATGTAATTTCGGCAAAAAAAATAAACATAAATTATAAGAAAAATGTTATATTTCGTAAACCGCTGAAACCTTTTCTCCCTAAAATCAGAGACGCACCCAGGATTTAGGTTTGGGGGTAGGGATCTTAGAATTTAAATTATTTTTTTCGGGGGGAAGGCTAAAACTATATCTTGAGCAGGGTTCCGCAATTGCTAAAATATTCCATCGAACATAAAAGGTTAAAATGCTAGTCTGGAATAGTATTTTATAGTCTTTTTTTTTAAATCTGTTTTTAGTGTCGGACATATAATATATCGCTAAAATGAAATTATACAAAGACAACTGTTTTGGATTTCAAAGCAGGTAGAGAAGTTTGAGATTTTGTACAAGACGACTGGATTTTTTGGGGGGTGCGTCCCTCCCCATGATAACAAAAAATTCAATTCTTAATCTTTATTATCGTTGCAGGATCGCTCATGCCCCATATTTGTCCCTGTCCATTAGATAATTTAGTAATGATCGAGGGGGGGGGGGGAGGGTCATTTTCAGATTTGGGGTAAGGCCAAATCATTCTTAATTCGGCCCTGAATTCAGGAGTTAGCTAGATTTGATACATAGTTTTTTTTATTTATCTGCAGGCATATTGTTGCATAATAAGCTTATGTAAAAAGATACAGAGTTTAAATGTAATTCTCTCCACACAACACAGAGATGTATCTATTTATATGGAAGTATCTATAAAATTCAATAACGATTTCTCTTCTGGCAACTTCAAGACTCCTATTCTTAGAAGGATCGCGCATAATTTCATTGGTGTAAATATTTTTCGTCTAAAAGCGGGAAGTGTTATCATCAGAAAGGGACGACCTATATTTACCTGACTTGATATTTGAAACCAGAATCTTTTTTGCTGTAACTTATCTCGTGCACTTCTCTACACCACCAGACGAGTATCGATTTTCTGTTTATGAACTGGTGACTTCGCTATAAGCATCAAACGAGCCCGGAAAAGCCATTTGAAGAGACGTTCAGCATGAGTTAGTAATTTTAACGAGGAAAGGTGCTTTTAAATTCTTATGATAGCTGGATAGCAGATAAGAGCTGAAGCAAGAATGACTTTTTCGAAAAACTTTCGTTATCGAAGAATACTTCCTTGACGTCAAGTAACTTTTTGGTCTAAAAGTTCAAGAATTACTTTCTTCTTCCTACATTTCTTGCTTGATAACGAAAACTTAGATTCTGTGCTCGAAAACATTGACAAATATGTTTTTTGTTCCTTATCTACCTGAATGTTACAGTTTGGCTGCTTTTAAACTATTCATCTTCCATTCAGATATGGGGTGGCTCAGTCGGTAGCGCGCCCAGGCTCGTAATCTCCAGTTCCCAGGTTCGAGTCCAAGCTGGGTCAGCGTTGAGACTTATCTCCGAAAAACTCTCCGCCCTGCCCACGGTCAGTAGGGGACACCGATGGACTTGGAAAGGCCGCCGTCCGTCGGATGGACGTTAAGCCGTGAGCCCGTGTGCGGGAGAGCCATACCCTGTTCACTTTAAAGAAGACGCTGGGTTGCTACAATCTGTCTCCCAACAGCTGTTCCGGTGGGTCCCCTCCCCCAACCTTCTCTGAGCCTTCGGGGTCCTTGTGACCTGGCCATTTAGTCCATGGTGTGTAAAAAAGTGCGGCTCAGAGGTAAAACAACCCAAATCCATTCAAATGCAGAAACCGCTATTTGCAATCTACAAAATGATTTTAATAAAGCAGTCAAATGGGTTGCTCTTAACAATTAAAGGTAAATGAGGAAAAAAAAAATCATATCCATTGGTGTTCAATAAGATTACTAAAAAGATCAGTATTACTAAACATCAAATCAGTTGTTCCAATTTGGATGATCTATATCATGATGATGCAGCTTTCCTAAGATAGAAGAAGTAAATGAAATAATTTACCCTTGGTTTGAAATTGACATCAAAAATAAAATGGAATAACGTATTGACTGGATTCAAGATTACGATTTTATAGCATTTAAAATTAGGAAAGGTACTTTCTTTTTTGGTATAAAATTAACTGGGTTCTTACATAAAGCACTCTTTATATCTATAATTAGATAAGGAAATTAGGTTAGGGAAACCTATAAGACTGAATTAAATAAAATTAAAAGAAAACGAAGCAATGTACTAAGAGGATTGTGAAAGTCAGAAGTTAAATTTTTTTACAACCAAAGATTATATTTTTGGTTTGTTCAAGATTCTACCAATTGAAAGTTTATTTTGGATTTTTTTTTGTATTATGAATAACTTCTTTGATAATAATTGTAGGCAAAATATTTGCCACGATAACTTCACAGGAAAAAAAGGCTAAGGATTTCATAAAACAGAAAATATTCTATAATAATTATGGGCTAAATTCCAAAGAATATCAAAAATTAATTAATTAATTAATTAATAAAATACCGTACCTATTTAAATTGCAAACTTAAGAACAGTTTTGGATGTTAAAGAAAAATTGTTTGCTTGGTTGATGAAAAAAAGAGATGTTTTAAACAGAAAACGCTTTATCGTTTCATTCGTTTCTCATTTTTTCGTTTCATATTATGGTATTGATGTCCTCTAGCTCATAATTTGCTGCAATCATATGCATTTCAGCTGATAAGCTTCGGGTTACGGGTAGTTTTTGTGTAAAACAATTGTATAAATGATACTTTGGATACAAATTTGAATTTGTATTTGAAAAAAAAAATAAATCAGATCAGCCTATAGTAAAATAACATTTCACGTAAATACATGCATTGCAAAAACATACATGCACTGAAACATTCTCAATGCTTAAAGTACAAATCAATGAAAAAAGAACTCAAATTTAAAAAACAATTATCGCTAACATGGCGGGAATAAAAGAATAAAACCTGCAACTCTCTAGTTACATGCCAGAGCGCTCTAACCATTAAACCACGCATCATATAACAAAGAATTCCGGGATATGACCTATAAATCTATAACTGAGATGTGACGGACCTTGCGCCATCTATACTTCAGGAGAGACAACTTATTACCAATTGTTGCTAATGATTTAGATGTTAATGAGTAGGTCAATCATGATTAAGCGTATTTATTAAAAATACTATTGTACAAGGGAAAATTTTCTTTCGATGTGCTCCTAAACTATTTTGGTGTGGGAAATTGAAATCTGAGATCAGAATTGACCTATCAAGGCTAGTTTTAGAGTTATGGAGATATAACACATCAATTTCATACGTATTACTTGGGGAATGAAAAATCAGGAAATGTTACATCAAAAAAGTTGGCAAAATTGACTTCTTTGCAATAGTTTATACTCACATATTGGCAAGAATATTATTCTATTCAGAGTGTATATAACTACTAGTCTGCCTCTGGAAAGCTTATTTTAAAAACGTATAAGTGACAAGATATTTGTGCAATTAACATCAGTTTTTTCAAAGTGTATTCTAGGGTATGTAAAGATATTTTATGACAATATTTGTGTAGTTAACATTACAGGTTTGTAAATACTTCTATTCTGTTTTTTCTTTTCTTTTGTCTTTTAGAAAATGCCCTGCCAGAAATGTCAAAACAAGACAGACAACTTCTGTTATATTTGTGGAGAGTTCACCTTTGCAAGACACAAGAAAAAAATGTCACCTATAATAAAGAAAGCATACAAACATTGTTTTGGATGTAAAATACGAGATCAGGATAAGCTGTGGGCCCCTCACATACGTGGTGCAATTTGCTATGTGAAATTAATAAACTGGTGGAAGGGTAAAGGTAACGCCATGTTATTTGCTGTACCCATTATATGGAGGGAACCAAAAGACCATTCCACAGGTTGCTGCTTCTGTGTGACTAGTATCCAGGGCTTTACCAGCAGAAATTCGAAGAGGCATATCGATTATCCCAACTTTCCTTCTGCAATATGACCAGTACCACATTCTAAAACTTTGCCAGTTCCACTAACTCCAAGTCAGGAAACAGGAGATGAAGAAAGTACTGGTGAAGAGAGTGAGGCACGTGAATCACCTGCAGAAAGAAGTGATCCTTCCTACGAGACTACCATGGATTCAACTCCACATTTTTTAACACAGGCTGATCTGAATGATTTGGTTCGTGATCTAGGGCTAAGTAAACAAAATGCTGAACTGCTGGGCTCTAGGTTGCAAGAATGGAATCTTCTCCAACCTAGTACAAGTGTAACTTTATATAGAAATAGAGAACGGAATGTTATTGTATTCTTCTCACATGATGGCAGATTGACTTTCTGTAATAATATTGCCGGATTGATGACAGCTTTCGGCTTTATCTATGACCCACAAAATTGGAGACTCTTCGTAGATGCATCCAAAACTAGCTTGAAGACAGTTTTACTACATAATGGTATTTTAACGCCTTCTGTTCCAGTTACCTATGCTAGTATGGCAAAAGAATCATATGAGATTCTAGATATAATGCTCAAATCCATTAAATATACGGATTTCAATTGGAAAATATGTGAGATTTAAAAATCACTGCCATGATATTGGGAATGCAACAAGGGAACTCAAAATTTCCTTGTTTCTTTTGTGAATAGGACAGTCGTGATAGAGTGAGAAAGAGAAACTTGCTTGGACATGTGTTAAGAAAGTTACAGACAATTTTCTTGGAAAAAAGAGGTCTAAAGATTATAAAGAAATAGTAAACCAGATGCTACCTGCATATCCGGATTAGGTGAGAGGTTTCACAAAGATATTTCGGCAATTAAAAAGCGATATGAAGGAAGTGGATGTCTACAATGTTAACTGATTTTTGTTGGAATCTCAAATGAGACAGCACAGATAAACCATAAAGGGAAAAAATGATTTACGTTTGGTATTTTTATTATTTAATTATTCTGTATTCAATTTATTTCTGTACAATATTCTGTAAAATTTTCTGTATAAATCTATAATCATTTTAAATACTAAGGAAGCTTAGAATAATCTCTTTTTTCCTATTAATATTCATTGTAAATCTAGTAATAAAAATTTAAAATTAAAAATCGTCTAACTCGAAAATTATCTCTGATCGAATACATCTAAGCACATATCTAAAGTCTTCACTAAAAAAAATTAAGAATCACACAACTGTTATTTAAAAAAATATTTTTTTGTAGAACAGTGAAATACATCCATAGTAAATACACAGATTACCTGTATAAATAAACTTCAACAATTGTTAAAAACATATGAAAAAAATTATTGCTGACGATTCACTATAGATCAGTGTTTCTCGATGTTTTATGCTTCACGTACCCCCTGGAAATGTGTATGTAACTGGCGTACCCCTGATATAGATAGATAAAACTACAGTTAGGGTATAATAATGCCAACTTAGCTACTTTGTTACTAGATCTACGTTTGAGCTCTCACGGCGTACCCCAAAAAGTTTTTTCACGTACCCCACGTTGAGAATCCCTGCTCTAGATATATGACAGAGCGCTCTACCGTTAAACCACAAATCACACGACAAAGAATGAGATATGGCTCAAGGTCCGCTACATCTCAGTTAAAGATTTATAGGTCATATGCTAGAATTCCTTGTCATCTGATGCGTGGTGTAATAGTTAGAGCGCTCTGGGATGTTATCTTAGAGAGTTACGAGTTCGATTCACGCCGCGTCAGCGATAATTTCTTTTCAGATGATTTTAACAATTGTTGAAGTGTACTTCTACAGGTATTCTGTGTATTTACTATGGATGGATCCTCAAAGTTAATTTCATTTTATTAATTCTTCATATTAAGATAATTGTAGCGTCAAAACGGAATGTGAGATCTCCTATAACAGCGCTTCGCAACCTTTTCGAGTCCATGGCACACTTTTCGGAATTTACAATTATCGCGGTACACAAAGAAATAAAGAAAAAGAAAACTTATTTTTTAAATATATAATTCGGTTTTATTATTTAATATCTATAAGTCTATCATCTATAAGAATAAAAGACGATGTCTGTTTGTATGCGTTTGGCAGTCATAACTCATCAGATATTCGTGGTAGACGCTCCAAAATTAGACGTTTCTGGTTGTCGTCCGAGTTACGGTGCCAATTTTCACGCCGAAAGGAGGGCTTCTTATACTCTTCTTCAGAAAAACAATGGAACGACAAAATCTGCAGATCATAGGAGACAACAACTAATGAAAATATGCAACCACATGAGTTCTAACAAGAACAACTCGGAGATGTAATTTCTCCACAACATATAGTTCCACACCTTATGCGAGAAATAAGTCCATTTCCTAATGCAGATTATTACAGAGCACTATCCCGAGTTAATAGCCCCTGTGGCGAAGAAAAAAATGCCCCTTTTCATAGTTAAAATATTGACTCTTAAAAATTAAAATGCATTTTTGTAGAAAAACCTCGAAAGTAACAATATGCGTAATACAACAACAAGAGCCAAAAAATAGTTAATTCAGATTTATAAAGATTTTTTTTGCATCTATAAAGCAAATCATTGCAGTAAAAAGATGATAGAGGTTTTCAGTTTTCAAATTAATTTTTCTTGCCGTTAGGTTGACAAACATCGTTAATGACATCGTCGAAATAGTTTCTTCAAACAAAGCACCTGCAACGAATAAAAGCAATATAATAAAAAAAATATTTTGCATTTTCTTAACTCGTTGAAAAAAGCGAGCTAAATGTTTTCACTTTGTCGTCTGTCCGTCTGCAAACATTCAACTTTTGGGTTTTTGGTTGGATAAGTAGTGATGAAATATTAGACTGCACATTTTACTAATCTCTCAAAATCTTGAACTTCAATTTTCATTATAATGGTGGAAGAAGTTGAAAACGTCAAAGATTTAAACGAATATTGCAAGCGATGCATCATTGCTAGTTTTTCTTTGCAATTTTGGTGTCGAAAAATGAAGATCAAGAAGTTTGCATTGACAACCTGCTTGATAACTGACGATTAGGAAATGAAAAATTTTGTTTTAAAATAAAACTGTTTTTATAGATAAATTAAAAATTCTGTTTTGACTGGATAAGCATTGATGAAATGTTACGATTCAGACTTCCCGAAACTCCTAATAGTTTTTAATTGCGCCTTCTGACAGAGGGAAAATTTGAAAATTGTGAAACATTAAACTAATGTTGGCAAACGATCAATTTTGACTGGAAACTGACATTTTGATGGTGGAGTGTGATGATCAAAGGGTCTACACTGTCACCTGAGCTTCATCTCTTCTCTTTGGGGCGGGTGTTTCTCAGTCGGTATCGCGCCAAACTCGTAATATGCACTTCCCAGATTCGAGTCTCAACTGGGTCATCGTTGAGATTTATTTGACCAAAACTCAATACCCACGGTCAGTAGGGGACATCGATGGGCTTGGAAAGGCCGTCATCCATCGGATGGGACGGAAAGCCGTGGTCCAGTGTGTGGGAGAGCATACCCTGTACACGCTGGATGACCTTGACAGGAGGCTATCATCTGTATGTCAACAGCTGTTTCTGTGGGTCCCCTCCGCGAACCGTCTCTGAGCCTCCAGGGTTCTTGTGACCTAGTCATTTAGCCTATTGTGTGCAAAAAAAGTGCCGATCAGAAGTAAAACAATCCTCTTCTCCTCCAGAGGGGGAGGAGAAGACATTTTTTAAGATATAAATGAAAAATTATTTTTGAGTTGAATAAGTAACCAACGAAATACTTTGAGTCACATTTTTCAAATCCTGCAATAGTCTTTTACATTGTTAGAAGGAAGTGTAAAAAATGTAAAACTTGTACCAATATTGAAAAAGTTATATTTCTGCGAGGAATATGAATTTCTGGTTTCTAAAAGTGATGGAAGATCCGTTTGCTTCAGAAAAGTAATTTTTCTCTAATAAAACATATCTCAATTTGATTATAATTGGTTAAAATTCGACAAATTGTTCTTCAGTTTTAAAAAGTTAGCAATTTAACAAAATTTTCAGTACTACTTAATATAGTAGTAATAAACTACTTGATATCACTTTTTTTTTATTTGAAACACATAAGACAGAGAAGTATCTTAGAAGCTTCTCCTGGCTTTGTCTACAAGGACAGGCACTACCAACACCGTAGTCACTGCTGATCATTGCATTAGTTAGAGATAACACAACAACACAAAGTTTGCGTTGCTGCAATAACAATTAGCTCCCTGATTACTATGTCAGTTAAGGCACTAACTTAAGTTTAAATAGCCTACGTAAAACAATTAATACCATTTTAAACTAAATCGCTTTGTACGAAAATTTGAAAAATGTGTCAAAATGTATACATACATTTAATTTTCTACTTTTCTTTTTGCCATCCAAATAAGACCACATCGGATAACTATCCGAACCGATCATATCTAATAGGTGATAATAATTAGAGCCTTGAACAGATAACAAAAAAGTTCAATCCGCAAACCTTTATCATCCCCGTGTATTGGCTAATTAATATATGTTAATTATCATCATTGTCCGTAAATTAATTATCATTATTATTTTTTCATTATTTAAACTGATTTTAAATACAGCGTAGTTATAATTAAACTGGCAGTACTCAGAGCGATGTAGAGAAGGATCTACTTGACGGATCATAACGAAAAGTGGTGGATACCTTAATAAGAACATAGAGTAGAGAATTCGCGAATAAAAAAATAGTTAGTGTTAGTGCCAAAAGGTGGCGCGGGTGCGCTAAAGTAAGAAAATACCAAGTTGAACAAACATAACCTTTATTTTGCAAATCAAGATTCTCAATATGTGAACTATTCATATGCAAAATGTGCTGGAAACGTAATACGGCATAGTCCACAGTTGCTTGAAACCTGTCTCGGGGAATGGCTGCAACATATTGCGTTATTCTTGACTTCAGTTCGACAAGCGATTCAGCATTGCCTTGGTAAACACGGTTTTACAAATAATCCAATAACCAAAAATCGAATGAGTTTAGGTCGGGGAACATGGAGACTAAGCATTGGAAAACGTCCGAGAAATTATTTTATCCTCACCAAATGTGGTACGCAACAATTGCGTTGACATACGTGCAATATGGGGTGGCGCCCCATTCTGCATGGAGGTTATGGAGTCTAACCATAATCTTCTTTGCAAAGCCGGAATAATCTTGTGGTGGAGAAGATCTATATAATGTGATCCATTCACCGATCGACGCACCGGGGTCTTGAGGCGTGATCTCCTCAATGAAAAATTTTCCAATTATAAAATTTGTGGTAAACCCGCACCACACAATTGCATAGTTGGAATGTAGGGGCACATCACGAACACCATGCGGATGTGTAGGTCCCCATTATCGGCAGTTGTGCGTATTCACTGCTCCACGTAGGGAAAAATGCGCCTCATCGGTCCATAAGACATTCGAAGGCCACATGTGTAGTTTGTTCCCACTCTACAGAGTCCCACTAGGGCTTCCTCCTATGACGTCACTGGCCACGCCCACTTCCGGTCTCGTAATATGACGCCACAAGCCACTCCCCTTATTAATATTCATAATTAATAATTAACCCCCTTATTTAAACCCCCTTATCAAAAGTTCCCTCCCCCTTTTATTAGAAACCCGGGCGCCATCTAGTGTATATGCTGAGTACTATTTTAGTCGTAATTTTTTCCAATTTTTGACTCCCCCTTATTAAAAACCCCTCATTAAAACCCCCTTATCAAACGTTCCCTCCCCTTTATGAAAAAGCCCGTGGCGCCATCTAGTGTATATGCTGAGTACTATTTTTAGAAAAACCCTCTATTTTAGTCGTAATTTTTCCAATTTTTGACTTCCCCCTTTAAAAAAAAAAGCCCCCTTATTAAAAATCCCCCGTTTATGAAAAGCCCGTGGCACCATCTAGTGTATATGCTGAGTACTATTTTTAGAAAAACCCTCTATTTTAGTCGTAATTTTTCCAATTTTTGACTCCCCCCTCATTAAAAAAAACCCCTATCAAAAGTTCCGCCCCCTCATTAAAAACCCCTTATCAAAGTTCCCTCCCCTTTATTAAAACCCCCTTATCAAAAGTTCCCTTTATTAAAACTCCCCAGATCACAAACTCCCTTGGTATCCAGGTTCATCTGAAATTTGCCAGTTCAATTAAACTTTGGGAGGCAATGATCATTTTAGTTTTGGTATCGATAGGAGAAAGAAGGTGTTAGCTGGTGTTGGAAGTGTAATCATAACAGTGTTAACGATAGTGGTGCTTGTATTAGAACTTGTGGTCCCTAGTAAAAATATTCAGTGTGGGGAGTCAAAAGCCTTAGGCAGTGAATACAAAATTCGCGTGTGCAACTTAACAGTGGACATCAGACAGTTTATAGGAGACATCCCTACAGTTACAGGTGTTACACTTTCACTACACCAATGGCAAAACCTGGTGGGATACGACGTCTGGGTGCAGCAGAAAACAAAACTTTGGAATCCCATTATTTCGACCCTGAAAGAGGATTCGGTAGTGTAAAAAAGTTAGCTCAGAATATGGGACTGCCACTGAAACTCGTCCGAGAATGGTTAGAAAAGCAACACGCCTACATGCTACATAGACCTGTTCGCAGAAAGTTCCCCCATAACAAAGTTTACGTGACAGGTTAGACGAACAATGGCAAGCCGATCTCGTAGTTGTGAAGAATCTAACTCGCTTCAATGACGGTTATCGCTACATATTAACGGTCATTGATGTGTTCTCAAGGTATGGGTGGGCACTGCCTATGAAGAAAAAAACAGGGAAAGAAATGGTGTCGACTTTCAAAAAAATCCTTTGCAAGGACGATCTCCCATGAATTTTAATACGGATCAAGGTTCCGAATTTACCAACAGAGTATTCCAGAAATTCCTGAAAACAAAAGTATTCAGTTCTTCGTCACCTACTCTGACAAAAAAAGCAGCTTTGGTGGAGAGATGGAATCGCACTCTACGTGAAAGACTAGGGAGATATTATACACGCAATAACACATACTGGTACTTGGATGTGCTGCAACATGTTGTACGAGGATACAATGCCACAGTTCATAGTGCACACGATATGGCTCCCAAGGGCGTCACCTTACACAATGAAGATGTTGTGTGGGTTCGACTCTACGGCAATCCAACCAAAGTAAAAGAAAAAACAGGCATTTAAAGTAGGGGACACGGTTCGACTAGCCAGTCCAAAAGTACCCTTCAAGAAGGCAGGTATGCATTTGTGTACCGAAGAAATTTTTATAGTCGACAAGGTGTTACAACGTCACCCCCTGTATACATCATACGGGATTCCGAGGGAGAAGTGTTGAAGGGCACATTGTACAAAACGGAACTTCAAAAAGTGACCGAACCCGAACTTTACACTGTTGAGAAAATAATCGAGAGAAAGGTCAAAAGGCGCTGGTCAGATTTCGCGGTTATCCCAAGCCTTCGTGGATTCCTAAAAAATGGATAGTTTCTACCTGACCCTATCCTCCATGGCTAGTCAGAATATTTACCCAAACAATTCGCAGAGTGATTTCACAGTTCGTCTAACACAACCCCTAAGACTAAGTGGAAAATGGAAAGTGGGACTAGCAGAAGTTCACTTACCCGTGAGCTGGTACAATGTGGATGGTTCTAATGACACGTATTAATATTATGCTCCTGCTCCCTTTGAAGAATACTGGAAAATCAAGCTTAATCCAGGCAAAATAACTCGAATGGAACTGTTGTCTCACCTCTCCACTCGGCTCCCCAAAGAAATAATGGTATCATATAACAGTGATTACTGGGTATTCAAACCAAGTGAGAGATACGGTTTGATGTTCCCTAAAACGAATTTCAGCAGACCTCTGTGTGCCAGCGAGGGAGAGGTTGACAAATCCTTCCACCAACGATTTTCTAGCAAACTGTGCAATACTGCAACATTCGATATAGATGACGACTGTTATTTCTACGTGATCCAGGTAGTTTCCAAGAACGAAAGGTACCCTATGCCCTACAAGTTCAGAAAAGCTTACCGTTTCAAGCAACAGGCCGATCACACCGTGTTGATGGATACAGACAAACTATATTTCATTAAATTTCCTCTTTCGAACCCCGGATTAGGAGACATGCTAGGAATCACTAAATTAGATGTTCCACTGAATAACGCAATGGGTGACTACTCCATCGATATGAACAGAGGAATGTATGGTATTTATTTGTATTCAGATCTGATTGCACCTCAGTTGTTAGGTGATACTCATGGTGAACTGTTGCGTGTTGTGAATCCTGCCGTCAGAACCAGTAATAACGAAGCCATCATTGCAGTGTATCAACAACCTGATTACTACCCCCTGGCAAGAAACAGTTTCGAGAGTGCGAGAATTTTCCTTCGTACCCATACAGAAGAACCTCTGCATTTTAAATTCGGTAAAGTTTTAGTCAAGTTACATTTCTGCCATGAGGGTTAAATTCGTTCCCCCTTCTGCAGACGCCTATGTGAGCTACTACAAGAGCCAAACAGGGCAGAGTGTGTTCAGGGGTCCTCGTTATCAGAGATGTGATGGGCTCGGTAGCATCTTTGCCACTATTGGACGTTTCATCAGCCCTCTCATACGACCGGCGATGTCCACCCTACATAAGGGTGGGCTACGGTTCGTTTCAGAGAAGGCCCAGGGGCAAAACTTCAAAATGGCCGCCAAAGCAGGGTTGTGTGAAGCAAGTTTAGACCTATTGCAATGTGCCAGTTCCAAGTTGCAGGGCGGAAAAGGGATAAAACACCGTCGTCATCATCCTAGTGTTCATAAAGTGAAGAGACTCTGTACCGTAAAGGACGTGTTTTCATCATGAAAATCACGCTGAATTCATTTTCTCAGAAAATTCAAGCTGATTCTGGCGACTGTGCCAGTTCCGAACTGGACCTGTTTCTTGTCCCCCTTCCACTGTCTCTCAACTGGAAAGAGGCTGCTATGTCAATTATTTACCTGTGGCTTCACTGGAAGGTAATGCTCCACTTGAATTCATCGTGAAGGGGAAAGATGATTACATTGATCTATCCCACTGTCACCTGCGCCTCATCTTGAAAATTGTGAAATCCAATGGTAAATCTCCGTCGGAAGTGATTGCCACCTGCAATCATTTCTACCACGCCCTCTTCAATCAAATAGAGATCTTCCTCAACGATCACCTATTGAGTGCTTCTCACACCCTGTACCCCTACAGGGCGTATCTGGAGACTCTATTGAATTATGGTACCGATGCCACGCGAAGTCAGCTCGGTACATCATTCTGGTACCTCGACACCCCAAGTAAGTATCGAACTGACCAGTCGGGAGAATGAGGGATGGCATCAGCGCAAGGGGTACGTCAAGTCAACAGGTATCGAACTCATCTCCTGGATCCATGTCGACCTGGGGAATTAAGAACGTTACCTACTCAATCAAGTCGATCTGAGACTACGTTTGGTAAGGTCCAAGCCCGAATTCTGTCTCGGGACAGGTGAAGCGGACCTTCTTACAAAGTACAGATTCACGAAGCTGAATTTTTTGTGCGCAGAGTCAATCCCATTTCTAGTGTCATCCTTGCACATGCTCGCCTACTGGGTTGAGAGAGTGCCAAGTACCCCCTGCAAAGAACAGATTTTCGCCTGTTCTCCATCACTGCAGGTCTGACGAGTGTGAACCGTGACAATTTATTTCTGGGCCAACTTCCGGTATGTCTGGTACTGGGTATGGTGGAAAGTACCAGTCTGAATGGATCGTACGAAAAAAATCCCTTCAACTTACAACATTTTGACTTAAACTACATCAGCCTTCACATTGACAGTGATCAACAGTACTACACCCCAGACTTTACGAATGGACGTTACCTCACATGTTAACAAGGATTATTGGAAGCTGTGGACGCATGGAAATCCGATAGTGGTATTAACTTATCGCGAAAAGCGTATGGCGAGGGTTTTACACTGTTTGAATTCCAATTGACCCCCGAGCAACGTGAATGTAATCAAGTGTTTTATTTAATAAAGAATGGTAGTGCGAGAGTTGAATTAAAGTTTGCCAAGCCACTACCCACATCCATCACTGTGATCCGGTATGCAGAATACCAGAATCTGCTGGAAATCCCGTTGGATCATAAAATCCTGTTTGACTACAGCTCATGAATACCTATCAGTTAGAATCCATCCTCTAGATATTACCTACAAATCTAGGTGTGTTCCCACGTGACAGACTACCTCACCGAATCGACCAGTCAGAAGCCTTGTTTATCTACAATACTGATCCGTCCTCCCTGCCCAGAACCCACTGGATAGCTGTTTATAGAAAAGGAATGAACGTGAATCACTTTGACCCCCTGGGGACAAGTCCCGATGTGTCCGTGCAAGAATATTACAGTCAGCTAGGTATACGTCACGTGTTACATCCCTCGATACCTCTGCAGGACCCTATGGGTGACACTTGCGGTGTTCACTGTCTGTATTTCCTGTTTAAAAGAGCGAGCAGTTTGACTCTTCCCACAGTACTGCATCAAGATTACACGTGTCGAGTAGATTTTAACGATTTTATGGTGGTACGATAGCTCTCTGAACTCCTTCAAATATTTTAATTACTGCTCCTTCACAGTGTGGAAAGACGACTTTCACTCTGAAACTCATCAAAGAAGCCACTCAAGTGTTCGAACCCCCGCCCCAACGTGTCACTTACTGCTACGGGGAGTGGCAGGGGCAGGGGTGGCTCAGTCGGTAGCGCTCCAGGCTCGTAATCTGTAGTTCCCAGGTTCGAGTCCCAGCTGGGTCAGCGTTGAGATTTATCTCCGCAAAATTCCCCGCCCTGCCCACGGTCAGTAGGGGACACCGATGGGCTTGGAAAGGCCGCCGTCCGTCGGATGGGACGTTAAGCCGTGGCCCCGTGTGCGGGAGAGCCATACCCTGTGCACGTTAAAGAACACGCTGGATGGCCCTGACGGGAGGCTACCATCTGTCTCCCAACAGCTGTTCCAGTGGGTCCCCTCCCCCAACCTTCTCTGAGCCTTTCGGGTCCATGTGACCTGGCCATTTAGCCCATGGTGTGCAAAAAAGTGCCGCTCAGAGGTAAAACAACCCAACCCAACCCACGGGGAGTGGCAACCTGCCTTTGAACCCTTTAAGAAAACTGTGGAATTTTATGAAGGACTACCTGTAGATCTGGAATTTGACCCCCTCGGACCTACGCTTCTGGTGCTGGACGACTTGATGGAACAGTCTGTAGCTAGCGAACGCATATCTCAATTGTTTATTCGTGGTGGTCATCATAAAAATATCACGATTGTCCTGATCTTGCAAAATCTGTTTTTAAAGGAAAGACATTCGAGGACTATATCTCGCAATGCTCACTATATGTTTTTATTTCGCAACTGTCGGGATGCTTCACAAATAACGCATCTGGTCAAGGGCAGTCATGAATCTTTCGGCAGTCAGTTCGTTTCGCCGAATCAGGCTCTGGTTGACTGGATTTTTTAGATCCGACGAATGGAAACACAGTTGGACGTGGCTGTATTCACCCTGTGGTACAAGGTCCCGAAGCATTTTCTCGTCTAGGGTATTGAACACAGGGAGAAAATCATGTGCCTCAACATTCTCCATTCCCCCGACTCGGACGCTTGTCAACACGAATTGTGTTTTAAATTTGGTAGAATTAAAGCTTCTAACGTTTGTAATGGTGTAGTGCGGCACAGCAGAGGATGAACTCGGGGAGAAGCAATGTGAGGCTGGGATGAACCAACGTCCTTGGAGCTGGATGAAAGTTCGACCAGTGACTCATCCAGCGGGTGCACAGGAACGTAGGGATTGCTACCAGCCCTCCCAGTGGTGGATACCACACGGGATGCTGTTGAGGTGAGTTTCCAGGCCCGCTGAAATGCCTTCCCAGCTTGCTGGATTGCCAGCAGGCAGACATGCTTTGCTACACGTGCCTCAGGTAATGAAGGGCTCTTGCTAGCATCATCCAACAGACATACCGATGCCAACAAGTCGTCAAAGGAACGAGCTATGTCCTCGGAAGTAGATGAAGGCCCGCCAGTGAGCCATCCAGTGGGTGTGCCAGAACGTAGGGGTGGCTACAAGCCTGCCCAGCAGTGGACGCTGCATGGGATGCGGTTGAGGTGAGCTTCCGGGCCCACCGAGGCGTCTTCCCGCCTTGTTGGATTGCTGGCAGGCAGACACGCTTCGCTGCAGGGGCCTCAGGTAATGAAGGACACTTGATAGCATCATCCAACAGACGAACCGATGCCAGCAAGTCATCAAAGGAACGGGCTACGTCCTTCTGCTCGACGTCCATCTCAGCACCATGTTCAAATTCTCGGATGAAAGACATCTCACAAAGACAGACTTCATACCTATGCGCAGACTAAGAGCAAAAACTTCTGACTGATAGCTTCTGACCAGTAGAAAGGAATGACATGGCAAGCGGGGTGCAAGCTTATATACAGGCAAATATTATCTCATAAACGTCCTTGATACATCTTTCGACACGATCAAGGTCAGCCTTCAGCAGTATCTGATAAGCCCCCCTTCATGAGATAAGTTTGGAGTAAACACGTGAGCTAAAGCAGCATCCGAAATATTTACTTGGTTTCTATTTTTAAGGAAGGAAATCGTTTATCAGTAGCAAATGTAAACAGATAGCGCACATCGGCATTCACCCTTTGACAATGTAGCGATAAGAACCGTCACTTGCTCTGGCGTGGTTAAAGCTTGTAGATATTAAAATTCGGATCTTATCAGCAACAAATGCAAATACCGCACTGCTGATAGTGCGGTATTTGCACTATCAGCAGCACTAATTGCAGTTCTGTCTGCAAACACCCTCTTGACCTACCAATAGGAAGAGAGCTTGTCACGTACGCTGCCCACTTGTTGTACATGTATGTCACAGTCCTCGATGAGGGTCGAATTCGCAAAAATTTAGTGGATTGCATCAGCCATTCTGATCGTTGCCACCCAAAATTTAGTTGGACTTCGCAAATTTCAGATGAACGTGAATACCAAGGGAGTTTGTGATCAGTGAAATTTTAATAAAGGGAACTTTTGATAAGTAGGTTTTTTAATGAGGGGATGGCAGATTTGATAAGTGTTTAATTAATAAGTAATAAATATTCGCAATAAATACATAGAATATACAATTTTGGGAGTTGATTTTCTGTGAGGGGCTGCCACCCAAAGTTTAGTTGGACTTGGAAAATTTCAGATGAGCGTGGATACCAAGGGAGTTTGTGATCAGTGAAGTTTTGATAAAGGGAACTTTTGACAAGGGATTTTTAATGAGGGGGAAGGCAGTTTTGATAAGTGTTTAATTAATAAGGAATAAATACATGGAATATACAACTTTTGGAGTTGATTTTCTGTGAGGGGCTGCCACCGAAAGTTTTGCAATTATTTTGAGGCTTGCATCAGCCATTCTGATCGTTGCTACCCAAAGTTTAGTTGGACTTGGCAAATTTCAGATGAGCGTGGATACCAAGGGAGTTTGTGATCAGTGAAGTTTTGATAAAGGGAACTTTTGATAAGGGATTTTTAATGAGGGGGAAGGCAGTTTTGATAAGTGTTTAATTAATAAGGAGTAAATACATGGAATATACAACTTTGGGAGTTGATTTTCTGTGAGGGGCTGCCACCGAAAGTTTTGCAATTATTTTGAGGCTTGCATCAGCCATTCTGATCGTTGCTACCCAAAGTTTAGTTGGACTTGGCAAATTTCAGATGAGGATAGAAACCATGGGAGTTTGTGATCAGAGGAGTTTAAATAAAGGGAACTTTTGATAAGGGGGGATTTTAATAAAGGGGAGGGAATTTTAATAAAGGGGGCGGAACTTTTGATATGGGGTTTTAATGAGGGGAAGTCAAAAATTACGACTAAAATAGAGGGTGTTCCTAAAAATAGTACTCAGCATATACACTAAATGGCGCCACGGGCTTTTTCATAAAGGGGAGGGAACTTTTGATAAGGGGGGAGTCAAAATTGGAAAAATTACGACTAAAATAGAGGGTTTTTCTAAAAATAGTACTCAGCAGATACACTAAATGGCGCCCCCGGTTTCTAATAAAGGGGGAGGGAACTTTTGATAAGGGGAGTTTTTAATAAGGGGGTTTTAAATAAGGGGGATTAACTATTAATTAGTTGTTAATTATTAATTATGAATATTAATAAGGGGCGTGGCTTGTGGCATCATATTACGAGACCGGAAGTGGGCGTGGCCAGTGACGTCATAGGGGGAGCACTAGTGAAGTGAGTCCGAAGAGTGGGAACAAACTACTCACATGTCATCGAACTGCATCCTCGTCAAAAATCGCAAAGTGAAGTCGGTGCACTATTCAGGGTCACATGATTGCAGCTGCTGCACCTATGAATTTTATAAGGTTACCATTTCAGGATGGACCATATAATTTTACGGACAGTTGACCATGGAATTTGTAGTTGTCGAGCTACCTGTCTCGCACTAACCACAAGTAGCTCCGATTGCGACTGGATTTCTGCAATGGTAAATGCAACGTCTTTCACATTTTGCAAAGCCGGAATAATTTTGCGTCAGAGAAAGCTCTGTGTAGCATTGTCACATTGCTTTCTGCAATAGGCCAACAGCCTATACACAGAGCAACACATAACTCGCCTGTTTTTACGAATTTCTGTATCATATTCTTCAGTCCATTTAGCGACAAAGGTCCTTTCGTTATATTTTTCAGACGATGATATTCACATAATGCAGGGCAGAATTACTGTCATTTTGGTAAAAGTACCTGGTTTCAAGCCCCAAGTAAGGTTTGAATATTTTGGTTGTCTTTCTGCTGAGGATTTGCCTTCCTCACAGATCTCTGGCATGGGAAACTCACAGGCTCCTCTCAAACCTCTGTGACAAGCAGATACTTGAGGGACAATTTATTTTATGTGGATTAAATATATTGTAGAATTGCTAGCAACATTAAATTTGAACTTTCGAAAATATTTTGAATCCGATGGATGATTAGGAATATGAGAATTTGTTTTCAATTCGGATAATGGGACCTATAGCCTATTTACCTGCTTTATGGATCCAATGAAAGAACATAGAAATTTATGACATGGTGATAAGTGTACACTCTTTGATATCGAGGGACAATCTCAACAGACAGGACAGAACAAAGATCATGTCATCCATACCGGGACTCGAACCCGGACCTCGGTATTCCCAGTGTCACCGCGAGCCAACGCAACACCACTAGGCCACCGAGGCGGCCATATAAGAAATTAGTCTAGCGGTTTATTAATGACTAATAATTAATTAAAAGTATATAGTAGCAAAAAAACTGCCTGTATTTCAAAAACTACAGTTAAATAAATAATTTACCTAAATTTAATTTTGTAATATTCTTCCAAGTTTATTTTGCCTTTTTACACTGGTCAAAGTGGAAATCGCAGCACCGCAAAGGAAGTGATGTATACTAACGAAACTGCCAGAACGGAGGCTATGAGGGTAGATGCGCAAATGATCAAAAAACGGAACGTGAAAGAGCAAGCTACGTCGTTGCAGATTCATCAGTACATAGTAGCCCACTTCGGGCATTGATACGAGCTTGTAGACATCTCGGCATTCCATCAATCAGATGGTAAATGGTGTCCTGAGTTATGGCGTTCCAAACAGCATCCAATTGGGCACGCAACTGTACTATGTTCGCCGCCGGAGAGAGATTGCGAAGACGGCGACCAATAAGTCCCTCATATGTTCAATGGATTACAAGTCCGGAGAGTATGCGGCCATGGCAGAATGTCCACACCTTGGAGCCTATCCATCAATGTCTCATGTAGTGTCGTGCAGACGGAGCACGAGTTCCCCCCAGGGGGGGTCCTTTTGGACCTGCACCCCACCCTATAACAGAGGGTTTGTCCATCATTGCATGTGCAGTCCAGGCATGGTGGTAAGGAAGGGTCGTGCCACAGGAAAACGATGCCGTCGATGTAACGTCTTGAAATTAGTGCACCAGAAACATGAAGAAGAGGTATCCGGCCACCATATATGGTGCCACCCCTACCATTGCATCATGATGGGGAGCCTTATGGTGGCTGATGGACTAGGCTTCCTCTTGTTGTTGACACCATCGAAGCAAATTAGTCGTCATTACACGATTCGGTTTTGGCATGCTGTCTGGCATGACAAAACCGAATTGGGCTTGTCTGTGAAAGACCAGTCTTCCATTCTATAGTCCAATGCTGGCTCGCTCAACTCCAGTACAGACGGCATAACCGGTGATATTGCTTCAATGGGAGATGCCAGACTGGATATCTCATCCTAATTCCTGAATCATGTAAACATAACATTGTCTAATGGTTTCCGTGGAGACCATGGTACACATAGCGGTCTACAAATCACTATGCAGCACGATCTAAAAGCATGGTGAAAAACTGAGTTCCTACGGAGCATGCTATCTTTATGTCCTTTGGTAAGGTGTGCTGGCTCCGTACTTGTATTTGGTGTATTTGGTACTCTGTGATGTTCCGTGAGATGCATTGTTGCACTCTGCTCATATTGTACCCCATGCATGTGGTGATCACTCGAAAGCTTAATCTGACCTCTCGCATATTGACGATTCGATCGCTCTAAGAAGGGTCCCACCGATGTCTTCAAGGAATGTTCCGAACATTTCGGCAGCATGTACTCCAACATCACTATTGGTCGTGCTGTGATACGAACTCATGGGTTCCTGGTATCTATCCACGGCTTGGCTGGGTGTCACGTGTCCATTCACTGAAGAATTTTGATTATTTGCATATCTCCGAGGATCGATTACCTACTGCGATTTACATTACTTCTACTTCCATTCCTTTTTGGTGTTGAGATTTTCACTTTGAGGAATGGAAGCTGTCATTGGCGAATAACTCTACTTATTATTACCATACACTTCCATTCTATAATTATGAAATTCCAAACTGAAATTTTTAGATCTGATAACAAACTTTTCCAACACTCGGCTTATTTTTTTGAACTTATATTTTGCTTTGTCTTGAAAAAGATTGCTTCTTTCACATACCTTTTATTATTTTTCGTTTAAAATGAATATTATTAATGGATTTTCTAAACATCAATGGAAAATTTCTGTCTAAATTTTTTTCGTTATCTGAAGTAATATATTTTCACCCATGTCAGCCAACAATAACGCAGTAACATTTGTCCATGTTCTTGCAGATTACATAAATTTTTTATCCGTAGTTTTAAGCGCTATCCACGTTAATAATATTCTTTTATTAGCGGCACGCTTTTAAATGCCTTAACTGACCTTAACTGGCATAGTGATTTGTGTGTTGTGTTAGCTCTAACTGAGATGGTGGTCAGCAGCGATTTCATTCTTAGTAAGGCATGTTCTTGTATGAGAAGGCCAGTAAAAGTTAGGAGTAGCTTCTAGAATTCCTTTCTGTCTTATATGTTGCAAATAACAAAAAATGTGAATAAATAAGATACGTTTTATAGGGCTAATAATATATGCTGCGATTTACGTTCTTCTAATCATCCGTTACTACTGTTAAGTGATGAATTACTACTGTTAAGTGATACAATATTCAGAAAATTAATAACTTCATTTTCTTCGGAAACGAGCATCTGTCTTCGCCAAAGATAATATGCCATTCTTCTAGTTTATGCAATTTATATATAAATGACGATATTGTTAACGTCAGCAACGCTGTTCAGTTCTTCGTGTTGAACTGAGTTGAATTGAGTTGGTAAGAGATTGCCGGGTGGATGGGTTTCTATTTCTATAACTAGCAGTTTGCGCAGTAAAAAGTAATAATATACAGAATAAAATAAAACCGAGGCAGCGACAGAGTCCCGGTCAGCTAGTTTTACAATAATTGAATTTAATTTCATATTCACCTGAGAAGGCCGCCCATTTATAACATAGATGGAATATTAAATTATTTAAATACAAAGAAATGAAATATTTAATTTGTGCATTTATTCAAATTACAAAAAATTTTCAAAGATATTAAATTAAAATTTTAAAAATTTCTTGATCATAAGATTAAAGAAACATTTTAAATTTTTGTGTGCAAATAAGTAAAACGAGAAATCTGTATCAAATTTACTTATGGAATTAAAAAAAATCCATAATTAATGCAATTTTAAATTAAGTCACAAGCAAAGATGAATCTAGGGGGGACAGGAGGCCATGGTGCCCCTCCCTTTCAGAATGCTAGTGAGCGTAATTAAAACAAAAAAATTATTAAAGTTATTGATATTTTATGCATTTTTCAAGAATTTTTCAAAAACCTGTAAAATGCAAGGGTTGGGTTGTTTTACCTTGAGCGGCACTTTTTTGCACACCATGGGCTAAATGGCTAGGTCACAAGGACCCCGAAGGCTCAGAGAAAGTTAGGGGAGGGGACCGACTGGAATAGCTGTTGAGGGACAGATGGTAGCCTCCCGCCAAGGCCATCCAGCGTGTTCTTTAACGTGCACAGGGTATGGCTCTCCCGCACACGGGGCCACTGCTTAACGTCCCATCCGCGGCCTTTCCAAGCCCATCGGTATCCCCTACTGACCATGGGCGGGGGAATTATGTGGGAATAAAACGCAGGGGAAATGTTATATTGCATTGGAAGTCCAGTCTCTTGCTCCCCTCGCGATTTTGTTCTTGATCCGAGCCTGGTTCAGTCATCCGCGTGATAACTGAAACATTTTCTTTCGCATGCCGGGTCTCACTTTTAACTCTTTTATTGGTTACTTTTTATTATTATTATTTTCATTTCCCGAAAGGTTAGTTTGTGTATACTCTGACCCTCCCCCAACCTCTTGCCACATAGATTCAACAGGAAAAATTGCGTTGCGTTGTTAACGTGAGCGCTCTCTCTCACACCTCGTATCTTCATATCTACGTAAATTACAGAGTTTTCATTTCCGTTTCGACAGATATTTATACCCGTAATTCCCGTAATATTCGACCGAATGGTCGCAAATTTCATACGCGGATTCTCCCTGCGTTGCCTCGTGTTAGGTAAAAAAAAATCAAGTTCCTACCTACAATGAGTCGCATTAATAAAATAATGTATATGGGAATGTGTGTATTCTTGCAATGGAGGCAGATTTACACATTGTTATGACTCTTACGTTCACAGTTAGGAGCGGTAAATTACAATATCGAATGTGGCAGCGGCTTCGGTTTCTCGTAAGAATATCATGGTATAAATATGGTAAGAATATCATGGAATCTCTCTTTAGGAATTTCAATTTAAAATTTGTTACTTCAACTCGGACGATAACCGGAAACAATCTGTGAAACTTTGAAGCGTCTACCACGATTTCTCGACGAATTATGGTTGATACAGAGAGACAAAAGACATATTCTTTTGTTACTATAGATGACTGAACAACGAAAAGAACCGAAGCAAATAACTTTTTTTTGTCGTGGAAAATCGTCCTTATTCTTTTAGCAGGAAATTTTATCTTGTTTCTTCGAACACGTCTGTTTGATATTTTTCTCTATAATTTTGCGTAAACATAAATGTTTCGAGTCATACTTGAATTCTCTTTCAAGAGAATACTAGTTGGGAAGCACTTTTCTATAGTACAAGCTTACCAAATTCATTGGGGTGAGTTTGACTCAGTCGTTAGCACGCCAGATTCGAGATTTTAGTTCCTAAGTTCGACTCCAATCTGTCCAACATTGAGTGTTATATCGGCTTAGCTCCCACCTTATTTCGGCTTAACCATTAGTTGTTTAAAGTTCTGTCATTTTTGAGCTGTCCTAGGTCGGAAAGAGGACGCCGATGAGTCACCGCCACCGATTCAGTATGATCTAGATTTGCCCTTCGCATCGATTCGCAGCGTCAGTTGATATGGAGGGAACCAGGAACACACTATCATGCCACAAATATCCATACGGTGGTGGTATTGTCACGGTTTGAGGAGGGATATCTTTAGACGACCTCATAGATCTGTACATGCTTCCAACAGGCTATGTAACCTGTCATAAGTATAGGAATGAAATTTCCGACTCCTTTGTACGAACATATGCTGGTGCAATAGGTGATACCTTCCTAAATGACGATAACGCCCTCCTGCACCAATGTCGCCTTGCCAATTGCTATCTGGAGACTAGCACTATTAACTCTACAGAGTGGCCAGTCTGATCTCTACGTAAATCCGATAGAACATACACTTGGGAACGCTCTCGGGAGATGGGTTGCTCCCAGGAAATCTGCTCCTGCAAGCCTCCTGAGCTTTGATGTACTTTGGAGGAGCAATGAAGATAACTACCCACAACGCTGCTGGACAGTCTTATCAACAGCATGAGACATAGCTGTGAGACCTTCATAGCACTAAAAGGTGACCACACTCTATAGTCAACCATCTGGGCTATCTCAGTTAACCGTCAACTATTTATCATGTAACTGTATTCGTATATAACTTTGGGAATTAAAAGTGTTATTACATTTTTCAACTGTTGTTCTTACGCACAGTGTTTATATATACACTTATCTTCCGAGTTTCCAGGTTCGAGTCCCAGGTGGGTCAGCGTTGAGATTTATCTCTGCAAAATTCTCCGCCCTGCCTACGGTCAGTAGGGGACACCGGTGAGCTTGGAAAGACCGCAGTCCTTCATATGGGACGTTAAGCTGTGGCTCCGTGTGCGGGACAGCATACCCTGTGCACGTTAAAGAACACACTGGATGGCCTTGACGGGAGGCTACCATCTGTCTCCCAACAGCTGTTCCAGTGGGTCCCCTCCCCCAACCTTCTCTGAGCCTTCGGGGTCCTTGTGACCTGTCCATTTAGCCCATGGTGTGCAAACAACCCAACCCACATATCTTCCGATCCACATGCAACAGATACAACGGGTATTCGAGGAAAACTGTGTTTTCATATTGTTCCTTAATTTATGGAAACTACTGTATCTTCCCCAATTTTAAACAATTATATACACTGTAAGGGATGAATTCTCTTCTTCCCCTTTTTCCTATCGATGGAATACAAAGTAAAGCTTCTTGGCACAGCCGCTACCACGATGCTCGGAACCGGGCTGCCCGAGAAGGAGATGTCCGGCGGCCAAAGGGAACAGTTGATGTCGAAATGAACAGTCGGGACGGCTGGTGATTGGTGAGATCAGCGGAGGTCACCTGATCTGTGGTCGCTGGATGCCGCCACGGAACTTTGAAGCAGAGAGAGCGTTGTACTCGGCTACAGCAGTCAGGTTAAGGACTGCTGTGAGGTATTCTTTGTGTGAATTAGAGAGGCTATGTCCCTCTTGGAGGCCTGTGTATTCCTGAATTCGGTTTGCTGGAGCAGGCAACTGGGTTAGATTCGAGACCACAACATTGGTCGTCCTTTTGTATATATGTGTAAATATATGTTCTATAATGAAATATTTAATCCGCATCATTGCGTCGAGATTCAAACCACTAGTTAGGCACAAATTTCTGACAATAGTTAGGACTCGCAGGAAAGAACCCATATGAAAGCGCACTGACCGCAGTTAGCGTAAGATAATAGGTGACGGCGAAAGGTGGCTTTCCCATACACTAACCTCTTTGCTTTATAATAAGGTTAAAAAAGCAAATTAATGTAAAATAACTTGTATTTCTTCAAAATCAATTTATGATATTAAAATATTAAAAGGAAAGTCATGTCTATAAAAATAACTAACTTCTGGTAAGTCACTATGTGATAATGGAAACATTTTTTTCGCACAAGAGAAAACCATTATTGTCGGTTATGAGTCGTTAATGACTTTGCGCAGTAGCAAGATGGTGGAGGATAAAGTAAATGTAGCATCCCTCTGTTCTCTCTCTGTGATGTTAAGACACATAATCCGTTAAGTTTTTAATTTAGGTAAAAGCATTTGGGGAGTATTCCCGCCCACAAACTCTCTTGTAATGAAGAGATTATTTTCTCTCCATGGGTTTGTGCTTAATTGCATATTTCTGGAAAACAGCCAACACACAAACAGACATCATAAGTGTGAAAACTTTAACAAATAAACTACCAGAGAAGCATTTAATTTTGCTTTTAAACGTTTAAAGTAAAATTCGTTTCAAGCGAACTCGAATGTCTGAGATTTGAACAACTCCGACTACTTCTAATTATCCAGGAATGCAATTGCGGTGGTTGTCATAAACTCTACAGAAATCCCACGTTGAACGTTAGTTTTTAAGCAATGATTTGCAGCATTAAACTTACTAACATTTTTGATTGCAGGGACAATAATTGTAACGTACAATGCACATTTATTTCATGAATATGTTCTCTAAAGATACTCTAGTTATTTTTGCAGCTCATCTGTAGTTTGTTTTTCTTTGCATACATAATGGACTAAATGGCGAGCTCACAAAATTCCAGGGGCGGGGGTGGCTCAGTCGGTAGCGCGCCAGGCTCGTAATCTGTAGTTCCCAGGTTCGAGTCCCAGCTGGGTCAGCGTTGAGATTTATCTCCGCAAAATTCCCCGCCCTGCCCACGGTCAGTAGGGGACACCGATGGGTTTGGAAAGGCCGCCGTCCGTCGGATGGGACGTTAAGCCGTGGCCCCGTGTGCGGGAGAGCCATACCCTGTGCACGTTAAAGAACACGCTGGATGGCCTTGACGGGAGGTTACCATCTGTCTCCCAACAGCTGTTCCAGTGGGTCCCCTCCCCCCAACCTTCTCTGAGCCTTCGGGGTCCATGTGACCTGGCCATTTAGCCCATGGTGTGCAAAAAAGTGCCGCTCAGAGGTAAAACAACCCAACCCAACCCACAAAATTCCAAGGTCTCCTAGCTTGGTATGAGAAGCGAACTGACTGGACAACTGTTAGGAGACAGATGGAAGATTAGGGAGAAACTGTGGAGCTTATATCATAAGAAGTGCTTTTCATGCCGGTTTAATTTATTAACAAACTTTTATAAACTTAAGCAGACAAATGTGGCTGGTGCAGGAAGTCAAATTCCGAGAGTATTCTCTGTTGCTGGCAGTCATCATTAGAGTGATGCAAAGTTCCTTGGGAATCCGGTTGAAAAGTCAAAACACATTAAAATTATTCACATTTGTAACTGAAACGTCTGAAGCGGTGGTGCGTTGCAGCATATTAATGTTTGGAACTTCAATATATCCAAGTGCTTTTGTTACTGTCTTATTCATTTCTACAGCTGTATAGGCAGAATTGGCTTGTTTTACATCTGAGCGCCATTCGTTTTGCACACAATAGGCTAAATCGCCAAGTCACAAGATGTCGAGGTCTCAGAGAATGTTGGGGGGAGCGAACCCAGTGAAACAGCTGTTTTGAGACAGATGGTAGCCTTCCTTCAAGACCACACAGCGTGCTCTTTAACGGATTAACACGATTAACTGATTCAACGGAAGGGGCTTTTACAAGCTCATCGGTGTCCCCTACTGACCGAGAACAGGGCGGAGAATTCTTTTGAGATAAATTTCAACTCTACCGCGGCTGGGACTCGAACCTGTGAACTGCAAATCTTGAGCCTAGCGCGGTACCGACTGAGCTCCCCCACCTGTTATGCATAAGTAGTTGAAGGCAAAACGTTAAGATTAAAGTTAAATATAAAAAGGCATATAGAAATTTAGAAATTGAGTCAAAAAAAGTTTGCAAGTCTCCAAATGAAATAAAAAAAGATTTAATCAACTTTATTTTCAATAAATTATTACTGTGCCATCATTGACATTTATATCTTGTAAACTCCACCGTGCCCTAGGCGAAAAAGGGGGACATTAATGGACTTGGAAAATCAAACGTCAATCGAAGGGGTTGTTAAGCTGTGGCATTAAAGAACACACTACATGGCCTTGACTGGATTCCATCTTTATCGTAAGAGCTGTCTAGCGAATAACCCTCTCCAACCTTCTGTGAGCCCTCGGGGCCCTCGTTGTTCGATATCTGTGATGAATAATCATATATTAATTATAGTTTGTAACTTAAAATGGCAACACCGAGTAGTAGAATAAAATGGCTTATCTGAATAAGCACAATATATGGTGTCAGCAGTAAAACGTGATTTTAATAAGAAATGTAAGGTTTGAAACCCCCAGATTATTTAAGACTTTCTGGTAACATCGCAGAGAACTTCAAGAAGTTCAAGCAAGCTTTTGAAATATTTTGTGTTGCAACTCCACATGTCAATCGTACCGACAATATTAAAATGACGTTATTCCTTCACTTCAGAGGAAAAGAAGCGCTTGATGTGTACAATAGTTTTACCCTTGGACATGAAGAGATAAGAAATTATGAAAATGATCTTAAAAAAATTTGAACAATACCGTATGCCGCGTACAAACGAAACTTATGAAAGGTATGTGTTCAGACGTAGAATGCAGCAAGATGGTGAAACTGTTGAGCAGTAGGTTGTGCACTTTAAAAATAAAGCCAGTACATGCAATTTTTGAAATTTAACTGCCTCAATTATCAGAGATCAGTTAGTAATTGGAATTTCAAGTGTAAAAATTAAAGAAAGTCTTCTAAGAGAAGAAAATTTAATCTCGATCGTACTGTTCAAATTTGTCAATCGGACGAACAAACGCTTATGCAAATGCGTGCAATGGGAAAAAAAAGTTAGACTTTCAACAAGAAACCCTGTTTCATGTCATATGAAGGTGCAACGATCACAGCACATGGAATGATCTACACAGAAATCAAATTCCAGGAAAAAGAAGTAAAATCCAGCATTATAGTAGCAAATAAGGATAAACCATCAATATTAGGTCTTCAAACAGCTGATAACTTAGGCATTTTAAATAGAGTCCATGAATTGCAGATTTCACCCAGAATGCTGTAGCTGACCATAAAGATTATAAATCAAAGATAATCCAAAAATACAAACAAGTCTTCACTCGAATTGGTTGTGTAAAGAAAAAATATAAAATTTGTTAAAAGAAAATTGTTCTCCAGTTGGTCAAGCTTCCAGAAGAATACCTTTATCTCTGAAAGATAAACTAAAAGCAGAATTAGATAAAATGTGTTCTATGGAGATAATCAGAAAAAATAATGAACCAACAGACTGGGTGAGTTTTCTTGTCATTATAGAGAAGAAGAATGGGGCACTCCGAATTTGTTTGGATCCAAAGCAGTTGAATAATGAGAAGTGAAATTGAGAGTCAGAACAAGCTGGTGCAAAGATATTTTCATAATTAGATGCAACAAGTGGATTTTACCAGATTCCCCTACATGAAGAAAGTAGCAAATTATGTACCTTTAATACTCCATTTGGTCTATATTGTTTCAAAAGAATTCCTTTTGTTATATCATCTGTTCCATAAATATTTCACAAATTATTTAGTCAGATATATGAGGGATTAGATGGAATAAAAACCTACATAGATGATCTTCTAATTTAGAGATCCAACATAAAAAACATGATGACAGATTAGCAAAAGTTGTTGAAACAAGAAGCAGGTCTAACCCTGAATATTGGAAAGTGCGAATTCCGGAAGAACGAGGTACACTTTATGGGTTATAAATTAACTGAGATGGAATAACATTGAATCCTGAATATATTGAAGCTATTCTCAAAATGACGTCACCAAAGACCAAAAATGAAGCACAGAGAATCTTGGGAATGGTCGGCAAGTATATTCCAAATTTGGCAGAAAAGACAAAATATATAAGATGCTTCATAAGGAAATACAATGATACAAATTGGTCTCATGAACAGGAACTGAAAACACTGAAGAAAATCCTTACAGAGAAACCAGTTCTAGCATATTATGATGCCAGGAGAAAGACAAAAATTTCAACAGATGCCTGGATGAATAGTCTAAGTTATGTATTATTACAGCAATATGAAAATGATTGGATACCCGTTGCTTATTCTTCCAGTTCATTGACAGATGCAGAAAGAAGATACTCTCAAATTGAAAAGGTGGCACTGGGTCTAGTAGTTCGTTGGGAAAAATTTAACCATTACATTTATGGAAGACCAATCATTTTGAATACTGATCCCAAACCACTCTTGGCTATAAACAAGAAATGCATGGCGGACATATCATTGAGATTACAAAGATTGTTCCTGAGACTTTTAAAATATCGGTTTGAGATGCAGTACCGGTATTCAAGCGGGAAAACGTTTGCCATTGCAGACCCCTTATTCAGAGCGTACTCAAATAAACCAGTTCTACGGGTGAACTAGTGGAAGTTCATGTTGATACTATGCTAAAAAAATTGGCAATCTCAGAGAGGATGCTACTGAAGTTTAGAGAAGAAACTTCAAAAGATCCTGAGTTGAAACCCGTAATGGAACAGATCTACAATGAATGGAAAAATCCCAATGATGCTCTTGCATTTCATTGCTACAAAGATGATTTAACTGTGGCTAGAGGTTTCGTATTGAAGAAACATAGACTGGTTGTTCCAAAATGCTAGAGAAGAGACATGTTGTCACGTATACATGAAGGACACATAGGAATAGAAAAATATAAGAGAAGAGCCCAAGAATGTCTATTTTGGCCTAACCACCACAATGTTCGGGAGATATAGTAAGGATACAGGATAGAAAGAATTGGTCCTTTAAAGATAAAGTGTTGAATGAAGTCTTTTCAAGATCCTACCAGGTGCAAACCGAGGATGACAATATCTGCAATAGGAAGAGACAGCATCTTCTGAAGACATCCGAGTCATTCGAGAGTATTCCAGAGGTGGACACTGGCTATCCAGATGATGACAACATGACAGAGAAAGTATACAAACAGGTGACTGAAACAAATGACAGTCCTAGACTAGAAAAATCTTTGACTTTAAGAAGATCAACTCATATCAGAAAAGCACCACAAAGACTGAATCTTTAAGTTGGTTGTGAACCTTATCATTAAACCTTTGAACTGTTTACAAAAATTTAATTGATATGGAAAATTTTACCCAAGTAAGAATTTCGTTTAAAGGGTTTACTTTCCAAGTTAAAATATTTAAGAGTTGATATTTGTTATAATATTTCATTCTGATTACTTAGTTACTTAACATTAAATTTCCTGCATGTGTAATGCTGAACTTTTCAAAATGGAAAGATATCTGTTATGAATAATCATACTGTAATTATAGTTTGTAACTGAAGAATGGCAACACGGAGTAGTACAATAATATGGCTTCTCTGAATAAGCACGATACACTCGTGATCTGATCATTTAGCCCAATGTGTGCACAAACAAATTTAATTTATTTAGTTATTTTTATTTCACAGTTGTAATTAAAATTTAAAATACAAATGAATACTTGGTCCAAACCCGAAGCTGTGTGTCCTGTTCCAAATCTGAGCTCTCCCTAGTCTGTGAAGGCTCAGGAACAGATCATCCGGGTTAGGATTCATCTATAGACTCTAAAACGTTCCTGAAGTGTTGTAGGGACTCGGTGTGTGGACATTGTAGCAACAAGGCCCTTTTCTTTAAGCAACAGGAGAATACCTGTAACAGATCTAATTTGGAGGGCTGGGTGAAGAAAAACAACGTGCGTGTTCAGTTAATCCCAGTGCATCTACACCAAGGTGTGTCTAAGGGAGAAGAAAGCAAGCTTCCAGGTGCAATGTAAATTGTGCGACTGTAGTAGCGCCCTCTAAAAGAGCGCTACTACAGTCGCATTCTTGCATTGTAGTGAACCCATCTACCAGGAATGGTAACGAGTTCCCTGTGTTATATTTTCCCCATCAAGCAAGGCTTTCAATTGTTTACATTAGGGGTTCCCAACGTGGGGTACGCAGTAAAATTTTTCCGGGTACGCCGTGAGAACTCAAAAGTCGCTAGATCTAGCAACAAAGTAAAAATAACTATTGTTATACTATAACTATAATTTTATCTATCTATACATGGGATACGCCAGTTGCATACACATTTCCAGGAGGTATGTGAAACATAAAAGGTTGAGAACCACTGGTTTACATCAAGGGACTAATTTTATACACACTTTGACTATGAAAAACCTTTAGTCCAAAATGTCTCGTTCATGAAGCACCATGATAATTTGCTTTTCGTTTGGAAACAAAATAACAATGAGGTGTGGCCGAGTGGTTAGTACGCTTGGCTACTGCTCTAAGGGACCTGGGTTAAGGGATTAGGCATGGATGTGTGTATCGTTTTTCTGCTGAGGTCCTGCCATCTTCTCAGATCTCCTACTGTGGCACATAAACTGACAGGCTCCTGTCAGACCTCTGTGGCAAGCAGCTGCTTGAGGGGGTATTTATTTGTATTTTTTTTAAAGTAGACAAATTGCGCAACCGGTTCTAAAAGTTTATGTAAGTTTTCTTTATTAGCATAAACTTCAATCAGTCACGTTAGTTGAACCTTTAATAACGTATAAAAAGTTGTATTTAATACACTAAAACTATCAATTGAAAGATCGCTTTATTTATAGATTATTTCGAAAGCACATATTTTGTTTCGCACTACTCTTTAATGAAAATAAAAATTCATTTGTTTATTAAGGCATGTAAATACAATTCTAAGCAATAGTCGCTTGCTACGTTATTGACTATATTTTACATGCTGGCAGACATGTAAAGGGTGGGCATTAATGATGTTTATTTTAGCTTCAGACTGAGAGCGTTGTTACACAGCGGTTACTCACTCTATCTATTCTATCTCGTTAGAAAATAACAACGGAAATTGAAATTATTTTACCTAATAAAATTCCTGTTTGTAAAATAGATAGTAACTGTGCTCACAAGAAAATGTTAATTTTCTGAACACTCTGCGATATTTAGTATATTATAAAACACTGAGATTTTATTTCAGCACAGAATTAGTTTTTTTTTATATTATTAACTATTATACAATTTAAAACATTTTCAATAATAATCATATCGGGTATATTACTTGTTTGAACAGTCAACAGATGGCAGTTGGTACTTCTCGCATCAACCATAAAAAGGTATACACTAATAGAACAAAGTGCAGAAACCTATATTCATTGATATGATCCAGTGAGCACAAAACTAGAACATAGATTAACTTATGCATTCTCAAATGGATTTAAATGTATCAATTTACATATTATTAAATTTAAAAAAGCTTCGCAATTTTCTCGCCATCGCAAAATGTACCCTTGAATACCTTAGGGAAATCTACCATTGCAGACAAATAGTCTTAGACAAGTTGAAACACTAATTAAGTCATATTAAATATCCGAAGAGTAGGACAAATCATGCTTGTAGCATGCTAAAATAATTACGCTGCACATGAGCAGATCGCACCATACAGTTGCTTTTTTGGCCGCACACCAGTTTGTCACGATCGGCAAATGTCCGAGAAGTGGCGCCACTTACGCTTATTCGAAGCTCGCCTTCTTCACCTTATGTCTTCTTTGTCTGAATTGGCAAAAGGAAGTTAATGCGACACAGGGCATCGTATCGGAATTCCATTTCCCGAGATGCTGTAGCTCTCCCTAAAGGACATCATGACTACACCCCGCGATTTTTCCGAATTTTGGAACTCAAAGTTATTTGCCTAAGAAACACAATCTAGGAGGAAAAATGTAAAGGGGGGGAGGGGGCAAGAGAAGGGGGCAAGAGACTGGATTTACAATCTATATTAAATTTCCTCCTCCGTTTAACAGGTCATTACAAAATTTCTTGAAAAATTCATGAAATATAAATAAGTTTAATAGTTTTTCGCCTCTATTATACTAGCATTCTGAAAAAAGGTGGAGAGAGAGCTCCCTTGAAAGCCATCGCCTCTTCTAGATCCTCCCCTGTGTATCGGCATTCAGTCCTTCCGAATGCCAGGGGATTCGGCAATTGATACACTGCACATTGTCTGGGCTTTTATATTGCCATTTTCTTGTAAGTAGAGGTGGGACCACTGAGACACTATGCAGCCTGATAGCTTTGCATTGAGAGAACCTACCGGGTGGTCAGTCATTGCCGTGTATATATCTTTAACTGTGCAGTGTATCAATTGCTGTATATAGAGTTACAAGTGTACATAATGAACTAGTGCAATTGAGTTTGTATGTTTTTATCTGCCACCGCAGGCGACATCGATAGAAGACAAAAACGAGTATCCTTCTATATACAACTCTTACACATGGTCTGCTAGAAAAAAAACCTTGCATATTGGCCCATCGACCTATTTACAAGCGCGACTCAGCATTCTCTGCTGCATTCTAAATTTACTGCTTCTCCTCATGGAAGCTGCAGAAATCGCAAATGACCCTTCTCCTGTAATCTTGGCGTGATATAGTGCACTTTAGCATTTCTAAGCGCTTGAATTTGTTGAACCAGCCTCCTGATACTTGAAAGGATTTAGGTGATGAAGCACCTTGGATGGTGCCTTCACTGAAATGATCATACGAACGAGGTGAATTATTTGTAACAGTCTTAAATAACAGGGTCATTCAAGGGAACTTTCGTTTGGTTCTGAATATACAGATAGATTGAAATCGAGATTGAAAGAATTATCTGTTGTTGTTTTTTAATACTCTGAACATCTCCGTAATCTTCGATATTTATGAAGATTAGAAGCTACAACATTACTTATCTGTTGTTCAGATAATCTGATAAATCTTTGGTCGATTCTTTGAATCCCAAATGGCAGCAAACAGATGATGTCGGCTCACCAGGCTACAGAAGGAATAACACTTTATTTTCTGATTCCAGTAATCTCTTTCTCTTCTTTTAGATGCAGAATTGTTTTTTTTTTTTTCGTTTTGAAGACATGCTGAATAAATGGTAGCTAATATAAAAGATGTAATCCAAAAGAGAATATATGACGTGAATAACTATGAGATTCTATCTGTCGCTAGTTTTTCTTCACTAATGTGAAATGGGTTTACGTGAAAGGTTACAGTGAATATGGAGCAGTAAATTGTGTTATACATACACTAGGTGGCCACGTTCTAAATATATTTCCATGTCATGTTAATAATAACTTAGGCAGATACAGAACTCATTAACTTTTGAAAGAAGCGTTTTATGAAGAAAATGTAACTTAAGATAATTTAAAGATATCGATAAAATCTTTTCCGATCTTGAATTTCGACAACATTAGCTGAATATTTACAGTTACGAAAATCGAAATATTTCACAGCGACAAAGCCAATTTAAATAATTGTTCTGAAAAGTTAATCAAAGGTTAAAACGAAAGCAATAACCGTTTTATTAAACTTCACTAAAACGTGTAAAAGATTCTTTGCAGTTTGCTTAATGATGATGGTAATTTTCGCCAATTTTGAATTATTTTTGCAGAACGAGTTAACAGAGAATAAGAGGTTAAGATAACGTTTCCGATTCCATAACTCTTTAAATACTGAACGCGTATTGTTGAAAATCGAGATTTAAATTGATCTGGCTGAGGTCTTTAAATTATCTTAAATCACACATTTCATGAAAAGCTTACTTAAGAAGTTACTGAGTTCGAATCCCGGTTATTATTGACAATAACCTAATAAAATAGCCTCTGAGTATATATTTTCCCTAAATTGCTACAAGTAGAAGAAATGCGCATAAAAATCGTCAGTAAAATAATAACATCAAAAATTATTTTTTATGAATAATAATAATTATGTTATTGATTTGAATTTTAACTCCCTTATGGTTAAAATTTTGTAAACACATAAAAGATTAACCTAGGATATGTAACCTACCACCCACCGATGGTCTTGGAAAGACTTTCTGTCAAATGGGACATTAGGGTCGTGGCTTCCGTGTGCAGGAAAGCCATACCTTCTGCAAATTAAAGAACACACTGAATAACCTTTATACCTAGGAGTGGGATGAACATTCTGGTCGACCCGAGGAAGATTTTCAATAAAACTGCCCATATTGTAAAATGTTATTTATTTTATTATTTTTTACTTATATTTTAAAACCCTTCCTTATATAAATGGTAGCTAGGTTGTCACTGGTAGGAGAACTTTGCACACCACTACCCCATCAACCCACCGAGGATTCCCTCGATAGGTCAATCCGCCCCTTCTCTTTACGGGGTCTTCGATCTGTCTCCTAACACCTGTCCAGTTGGTTCCTTCCCGAAACTTCCTGTCCTTGGTGTCCTTGAGATCTGGCCATTTAGACCACTGTGTGCAAACAAAGTGCTGCTAAGAGGGAAACGGAAACCCACCCAGCAGCAACACAACTTATCGCCAGCGAATTTTTTTCTGCCCTCCTGAATATTAATGTTTTTACGCGGTCATTAAGAAACTGTAGGAGATATTTTTACATGGACGTTGGCAGAAATATTTTTAACGGTGGAGTATGGTTTCGTGGAAGGTGGTGGTAGGACAAAGCAGTGCTTCAGCATTAAAAAATTTTAGGTCTAGCAGTTCATTAATAACATAGTTGCCCAAAACAGCAATCTCGCATATTTCATACATACACAACCAAAGATGTCCGAAAATAAACCACCTGATCTCAGAAATTACATTTGTGGATATTCCATTTATAAAGAAAAACTGAAACAGTTCCTCAAAAATATAACTGATATGGAGCCTTATTTTCATAAGCTCCATATCAAGTTACAGTTTTATGTCTACACGAACAAAAAATCTGTATAGAAAAATGAAATCATTTATATATATTTGCCACTGTTGTTAGATAAAAGGATTTATACTTTTCTGTTATTGCACACTGAATTATATTTGAAGATGTTTAATATTGTATATATATATATGTTGTCACTACTTTATTCCTGTGTTAATTATTACAATAACCTGGATGAGCATATGCTCTTGGGTTATTTACATTGTAATAATGTACATTTATATCAAAAATAAAAATATTTGAATTTGAAATAAATTATGGAAACTTGTCATTGTAAATGTAACTAAAAATGTTTCCTTCATATTAATAAATGAATAAATTATTTGCTTCCCAAAGGAGAAAAAGGTGTAAAAATGAATCAATTAAGCAAAAGACGACGACATTGATTTTTGGTGCATCTGTATTAATCATCATAAATTAACGTTTAGATAAATTTTTCCAGAAGGGAGCTGAGGGGCAGCTTCCCTACTTGACACCTCCTCCCTGCCGATATCCATGTCTACTGAATTCAATCTGCACGTTCTAGTTGCAAGCACGTTAGCCAGTGGTTTAAGATATTGATTCGAAATACAAAGTTGAGAACTAATTTCAAAATTCATTCATTAATATCGTACCTTGACGTTCTTCTCTGCGGGTTGTCTGTATTCCTTCAAAATGGCCTGTTTGTTCTGGGTTGTTTTATTTCTAAAGCGGAACATTTGTGCCCAAAATGGTCTAAATGACAAGGTCTCAATGACTCCTCAGAGCATGGTGAGGGAAGGGGCCCCACTGGACAGCTGGTAGGAGACAGATCCTTCCGTCAAGGCCATCAAACATGGTCTTTAACATGCACAGGGTATGACTCTCCTGCGTCAGAGGGCCATGGCTTTATCTTCCCATCCGACAAATGACAGCCTTTCCAAGTCCATAGTTGTCCCCCTTTTTCACCAAAAGTTTGGGGTTAGAGTAGACGCTGGCGCAGTTGGGGCTTGAACTTGGTAATTGCAGGTTATGAGAGTAGAGCACTACCAACTGAGTCATATTGTAGTGAGCAGGGTGATATAAGAACCCAAGATCTCCAGGTGTTAATCAGGTTGAAAAATGAAAGTGACAAAGGTTGAGAGCTTCTGGGTTAAGCATTCAAACTCTAGAAATACGCCCCACCAATTTTAATTGTACTAATCTGAAATCGTACAGGTAGAATCACCAAAACTCCAAATACTTCGGCGACTTTATTCCGACATAGTAATAAGACAACGCTTAAAATTAGTGAATTATTTATAAAATCAAAATGTCAAGGTCAAGACGAAAATTTCGAGAACTTTTCTAGTAATATTTCAATCGCAATAATTTAAAAGATATTGCAAAACCAAAATCGCTGTTAAGCAGAGAAACCTTGCATCGTGTGAATTTATTTGCAGCAATCTCCTCACAATCTGAAACAAATTAATGATAGAGGTAGGGGATACAATTGACAACTGTCGGGAGACAGATGAGAACTTCTCGTCAGGGCCAGGCAACATGTTCTTTAATGTGCACAGGATATAGCTTTCCTGCACACGGGGACATAGCTCAACGTTCTAACCGACGCACAGCTGTCTTTCTAAGCTCATCAGCTTCTCCTTTTACACAGAGGACAAAATGGAGGTTAACGGAGATAATTCTCAAAGCTGGCAGAGTTGGGTTGTTTTACCTGTGAGTAGCACTTTTTTTCGCACAAAGGTCTAAATGTCCAAGTCACAAGGACCCAAAGGGCTCAGTGAAGGTTAGGTTAAGTTTATCGACTGTATAGCTATTAAGAGACAGATGGTAGCCTCTCGTAAAAGCCATCTAGAATGTTCTTTAGTGTGCAAAGGGTCTCTCCTGGATCACGGGTCACGGCTTTATGTCCCATCCGACGAACGGCGCGGTATTTCGAAACCCATCAGTGTTTTCTTTCTAACCGAAAGCAGGGTGAACGGACATAAATGTCAATACTGTCACAACTGGGGTTTGAACCTGGAAACTGCAGATTACGAGATTGAGAGCTCTATCGACGGAGTAAATCCCCACCCACGGTATCAGTTATAGCTAAAACACACATACTCTGTACTGACAAGGTCTGGGCAAACCTTTTATCCGTAGGGTCGAATTGAAAACTTAAATGGAAAAGCGGAAAGTCAAAAAAAATGTATCAGTAACGTAAATAAATATATCTATAATTTGAGCATAACAAAAGCAAAAGAAATTTAAAATGAAGCATAAACAATGTAATTTTGTTAAAATTAATTATTTTAATGAAAATTCGCTCCACTAATTTGGGGTTCTTGTCTTCTGCACGTTCGTTTTCTCTTTTGAAAATTTGTTTATCATCATAGCTCGTGATCCACACAAAAAGCATTGGCGGGCCGTAGTTTGCCCATGCCTGGTTTTGGAAAACTTAAGATACTTTCCACCTTATATGAATGGAAATATAAATGAGATATTCCGTAACTTCTAAATAGGTTTAACGGGGAATTATCACGGAGGATAACTGAAATATTTCAATTTAATCTCTCTAAATCTCCCTTCACAGTTGGGATCCTGGTCCCCAGTCAGTGTCAAGTCCCCTTCAATCATCCTAAAGGCCTCTGCATATTTCTTGTTGGCGAATCGTTTTTGTGGGATTGTCTTAGTCACCATTTCTGTAGGGGTTTCCTCTAAGCCCTTTCTGTCTTAAGTTTAATACAGTTTGTCAAATATTTTGACACTGGTGTATTAATAGTAACACGCTTCTTCTTATCAGCCATGATCAAGGTTTTTAATCCTAAAAATAAGATACAGAATGCACACTGCTCTCAGTAGAACGGTTGCAAACATTCCTCTAAGAAAACACGGCCATAACATGTGCGGAACACACCTAATATTGTAATCTACCCCAAATCACTTATAAATGTCTTGATTAGTACGAGAGAGAATATAGAGTCCGAATACGAGCACTTTCTAATCTTTGGAGCTAAGAGTCCAATCGACTTCACAACCGGTGACTACTCTTTCAAACTTGTAATCATTTTGATGTACCATTGATATGTGTGGTTCGTAAGTAAGGAGGTTCGTAAGTTGGAAGTTCATAACCCGGTGATCCCCTGCTTTTTTAAAGTACGCATTTTCGTAGATTTGATTTTTATCTTCACTCAGATATACTTATAAACATCTTATTTCATAAATTACTGAACATCAAATTATGCTTTAACCTGCCATAACAACAAAATTCTTTAAATTAATGTTTGGACAACGAACAATGCCTAAGGGCAAGCCCAGATTTAGAAAAAACATAAAGGAAGGAAATGAGAAGAAAATTAATCAAGCGGGAAAAAGGTAAGGGGTAGTGGAAGATACTTGATTTTTCTTTGCATTTAAACGTATAGGACAGAGAAGAATCCTAGAAGCTAATGCTAGATTTTGTTCACAAGCCTTCTCATACAAGACTGTGTTCTTGATTTATTTGTATGTTTTTGAATTCACCTAACACCGACGTCACTGCTGACCACTATTCTCAGTTAGAGCTACACAATATTCGCTAGCTCCCTAACCACTCTTCCAGTTAATTTACATTGCAGTATAATATTTCCCCCTCTGTTTTGGAGGAATTTTTAATTAAAAAAAATGCAGGGAATATGAGTATCTTTAATAATGTTTTTGCCTCTATTACCTTTACTATCATTCTCAAAGCGGGTATGACCCAGTTGATCCCAATAGACCCTGCCGTGTGTATACTCACTGGAACAGAAGCTGACTCGTTAAAAGAAATCAGTTATCAGCTAAGTCTTTAAATGTCGATAGAGAGATTTCAATTGTGCTTTAAATAAAGCGCAAGCACGGTCTGGTTGGACCTCCGTAGTCCATGGCTGCTTGAGGATGATGATGATCGCGATAAACTGCTAACAAGGTAATAAATTTTCTAACAATCTAGTTTCGGTATTGGTCATTTTTTTAATAATAATAATACATCATACATCATAATGCACTGCAAACACAATACCAAAAAAATTTATGAGGTACATATACAATAAAAACAACTGATAAAAAGATCGAAACCGGAATTTTTGTTATAACTATTTTGAGAAGTTTTACAACCTGTCCAGGTTCAAAAGATTTGCATAATTGAACAGCACTAGCAACAGATAATTGGTTAGCACGTTTTTAAAATCAAAATATAATGTGCTAAGTTGCATAAATTATAGAATTCCAAGCTAATTAAAACGCATGAAAATTTCAATGTCCTGGATTATTTTTGTATTTATTATATAATTTTTTCTTAGTATTTATAGCATTCAGTAAATCATTTGTTACCCATGGCTGTTTTATTTTTTAATTTAAATTTTTATGCTTTTTCATTTTTGGAATTTTCTCTGTTTCACTTAGATCTGTAAATCATTTCTGAAAGCAAATATCAAAATTTATAATATATAAATCATCACCAAATGTCAAATTTTTAATATTGTTTTCATATTTGTAAAAATCAATCTCTTTTCTTATCACTACACTTATGTTTTATGGCTTAAAATGTTTGAATCCTCCTCCAGAGCAAACTTGATTATAACAGGAAAGTGATCAGTTATAGCAGTATGATATACTGCTACTTTTATTACATTTTTCTGTGAAATCTCTATAGAATACATGCTCCAAACAACAAATACTATCCTTTGTTATTCTTGTAGGTACATGTATGTATTGTTTTAACCCATAATTTGACAATATATTTAAGCAATTATTTGTTGTTCCAGAATCTTTTAATATATCAATATTTATATTCCCTACAAGTAACGTATTTTCTTTTGGACATTTTTTTAAAAATTTTTTTAATTCCTTATTGAAAATATCAATGGAAAAACTATAAGCCCTATATATTAAAACTATTTAAAATTTTAAATCAGTTTTCAAACAAATAAATTCCTTCTGCACTATGCATAAAAAGTTCACTTTGATTTATGTGAAACTACCTATTTTTATGTATGCTAAAACCCCACCTGATTTATTGTATTCTCTACATTGGTAAAAGAGCTCAAATTTATTTATCAGATAATTATTGATATTCTCTCTTTAACCCATATTTCTGTTAACAATTTTTTATATTATTCAAAATGGCATTTAAATTTACAATTAACTCATTTAAATTTTGTTTTATACTCCTAATGTTGTAATGCAGAATACAAATATCAGACTTTAAATTAATAATAAAGTGTGTCAATTCAGATTGATTCGGATAATTATAGTTTTGTTATCTTCCTCTGACACTTTCAATATTTAATCCAGTTGTTCTCCGTTCATTGTATTCACTACAGGTTATCTAAATCTTCCTCTTTCCTAATTCTGTACACTCTTGATTCAGATGACTTTCTCAAATGTGTTTTTCCTTATTTAATCCAGGCATACCTATATCTATGTTCATTTTTAAATTGTCTAACCCTCCAAAATAGGATTTTCAAATACTTTGTTAGATAAAGGGATCTGTGTTTGAGACCTGGGTCAAGGCATGGATGTGTGTGAGTTGTTGTACTGCTGAGGTTCCGGCATTCTCTCAGACCTTCTGCTATGGCGTATAAACTTAAGGCTCCTGTCGGTCCTCTCTGGCAAGGAGCTGCTTGAGAGGGTATTTAATATTCTATCGAAGTCATATTTATGAAACATTTCTGCCTAATTTCATTGATGCTAAATAATAGCACATTTTAACATCATTAAGCAACTGGAATTTAATTTACAAAAGTACCCTAAATAATATAACAAAATGAATATATTGAGATGTTTCACAACCACATATTTTCAGTTTCAGAGTCCAAGGTATGAAATAACAAATCGACCAGATTTTAATTGCTTCATTTTAAATTTTGTGTGTATGTCGGAATTAGGCACCTCATTTATCATAAAAGATCTAAATCGCATTAATTGAATCTGACAAAAATCTGAAAAGATAATTAGTACTTTATAATTAACGAAATGCAGAATAAATGTTTACTACATCTTTAGCAGAACAGCTGCATTAGAAAGCCTCTAACTCTTCAACCGGATGCATCGTTTTAATTATCTACGCACCCCCTAAAAAAAAATCCGAAAACCGATGTTCATATGATACCGATTATTGCTCAAGCGTAAAACAGCTGCAATTTTCCAGGCCACCACTTTCTCTTTTTCCACCTTTTTTCCCCTCTGTTTCGCAGAAAAGTTACTCGCTCTATCCTCATCTTTTTTTTTCTATCATCCATCCCAGCATCCCAGCAAATTGCATTATTCTGCATAGCATTACCAGGCGCGGTTCGTCATTCCCCCAAGTAGCCACACAATAAACACCAAAGCTCAATACTTCTGCTGGGTGAAGATGTGTTTCTGGCAGATTGCCTCCGATTTTCCTCCTTCTCCGGGATCAGGAGTCTCTTGCGGCTCCACCATCTCGTCTCCAGGGATGGATGTTGAAAGCAAACCAATAGAGAAACAATGTTACCCATAACGCACTTTATGAGACCAATGCTCCCTAGACATTTTCTACATTGATTGGTTAATGTTACGGGAGACCGGCAACAGTGGATGCGGAAATCACAGAGCACTCAGTACCTAATTTTGTATCGAGGCTTAGTTGTTCCAGTCTGCTGTTTTACGACAACTTTGCACTCTTCGATAAAGCTCTTTCAGTCGCTTTTATACTCTTCACTCCTCTTACTTTCAAATTTGTTTCCCGCAGTTTAATGTTCGCCTTTTAGTACTTTCCGCTTTGGAAATGCATTCATGGATTAGTTTAGTTTGCCGGGAACTTTCAACACTTCGTTTTTGTGTAACGTGTGGGAATAGATTTAGTTTATTTAAAGAGAAAAAGCACGTTTCTGATACAGTAAGCTCAATAGCCAAATCACAAGGGCTCCCACAAGAAAGAATGATACGTACAAAGAACAATTACTAGTCAGCCATATAATAGCTTGTAAAATTTTACTATTTTTAATATGGTTAGTTAGGCACATGAAAGTAAATAGTGGTGCCGAAATAAAAGTAAACAAAGTATAAGTGTACTTTATTGTTAAAATAAATACTAGTATTCATGAAAATACTTTTTAGTATAAAATTAATGCATTAAAACAGGTAGTTCTCGGTTTGTGCGGTTAAGCTTTCCCAAAAACTACGTGTAAATCAAATTCGTTTGCGCACATCGAGAATAATTTACCCATATAAAATAATATAAATTTCCGGGTTAGGGACAGGGCCGGTGCGACAGTATATACGTAACACGGCGAAACGAAATTCGGCGTCCTCTCGCCTTCCCGAAATTTTTTTAATTATAAAATAATGGCTCCTCAGGCTCCCACAGTTCCGTGTCTCCCTGAGCAATCACCTGCCCCTAGCACCGACCCTGGTTAGGAGGACTAATACTTTACTGTATTAGTCTACCCAACGTCACCGAAATTTCAAATTGTAATATTGAATGCAATAATAAGTGCAATAAAACGACTTAAAATTGAATATAAAATACACTGATCTGAGACACAAAAATGTGGTAAATAATGCACATCAGTTGCTGCACGGTTACAAGCTTAGGTAACAAAGTCCAACCAAAAAAACTACCTAGGATAAGAAAAAAAGTCTTTAATGCGAAATTAAATGTAACGTAATTTTAATTACTTCTTGCTCTTTTGTCTGCGGGGTTTTTGGACTCGGAGTTTTACTCTGCAAAATGGACAGTCCCGAAGAAATCCGGACTTCGGGCAACCTTCGGCCGATACCAGTGGAAAGTAACTCATGTGAAGAGATGTCGTACACAGCTGACAATGAGTTGTGAGTCTCATCTCTCTTTTCTTTTTTATTTTCTCCACAAAGTGGCTGTTTTATCAAGAGCGTGCGCTAAGATTTTTCGCGTCGCTCTTTGAGGGTTTGTTTCAAATAGAAGAAATGTAAATTTTTGGACCTCGCAAATTAAGAACACGCATAAATTAATAAATCGCGTAAATCAAAACAGCGCGAAACAATTCAGTTCAATTCAATTTATTCTTACAATATTTAAGTGAACAGACAATACATAGTCAACTTCCACAAGATTAGGAATTAATTCGTAAGTGGATAATTACAAAATATTTATAAGCTGTAGTCCTAAGTGCATCAACGTATAAATATGAAAATAGAAAATTGCAAAATAAAAGCGTGAGCCTCTGAAATATACCTACTACACATATCTCATTTCAATGCAATTAATACAGTAAATAAAACGTCAGTCACAATCTCCAACAACATTTTTGAATTCTTTAGAGAATTGCATTTTATTATTTATAATTTTCAGGTTATTTCTCAGTAAGTTGAAAAGTTTAAGCCATTATGTCCGTATTAAGTTTTAAATAATTCTTTGTTTGCTTTTGGAAAGCAAAAATACCAAGTCACTACTGCTGTTATAAAATATTTTTTTAACCAGTACTTAAAATATTTCCTTATTATTAATATATACCTTGCTAAAAACATTTTGTGCATTTATTTTAATTTAAGTATTTCAAGATCTCATATAACTCGTATGTATTTCATATATTTTTACCTTCCCTTAACATTCTCTGAGCACAAGGAGTCCTTGTGGCCTAGCCATTTAGCCAGTTTGGCAAAACAAAAGTGCCGCTCATTGATAAAACAACCCAACCTGATAGACAACCCAAACGAAAATCCTGCAGAGTTCAAGTTGATTTATCATCAAAAGCAGGGTCAATTACCACTGCATTATTTATGTGATAATTGACTTTGTGCCTGATGACTGGCGAGCAACACAAAGTTAACTAAAACCCACCACAGATTACTAAAAATTATTGAAATTCGTCGTGAATGAAAAAAACTTTAAATGAAGGAAAGAGTAACTGGTTTGAAAATCCAGTTATGATATTTATTTAAAAAAATGCATTGTGCTAAAGACACAAATTTCGAAAAACTGTTGTGAAAGAAACGATCTTTTTATTGACAACGCAGAAATAAATTTAAAAAATTACTCCAGTGTTGTATAGGAAACTGGAATTAAATAATCATATAGCTCAGTAGAATTTAAAAAATTACCTTTAGGTAAATTTTTATCAAATATTTAATAAAACATATTTTTCTGAAATACAGACATATTTTTTTAATCGTAGTATATGTTTTGTTAATTGTTAGTCGTTAATAAATCATTAGCCTCATGGCGGAACTATAAAAATAAAGTAGGGAAAAAGGGAGGGGGGAGGAGGGTGTTGAACCTTTCCAGTATAAAATGTTTTCCTTCGCTATAGTGGTATTTAAAAATCTCCTTGGAAAATGCGGGCAATATACATATATTTCATATTTTTCAGCCTCCATTTCGTTATTAAATTCTCAAGAGGGATTTCATCCCTTGTCTCCACCACCACCCCTTAGATCGTGCCCTGATTAGACTGATTTCTTTCACTCGCAAACATATATCACAAACAAATATCGACTGTTATTAATTTATCAATATATGCTGATAAAATTTTGAGGATGCCGAGAAGACTAATCGGTTAAGCGAATGTGAATGCGGACACGGATAAGACCTTGCGGATTTAGGTGGGATGCGGATTGAACATTTGTTATCTGCTCGGGGCTCTACAAGTAGGAAGGAGAGGAATATCTTGCAGGGGAAATGAAGCTGATTGCTCACTGTCTGTTATTATTGGTTTAAAATTATAGAAAAATATCCCAGTTTTTTCCTTTAAATAGTTGCATAGCAACTTGCTCATAAATTTTGTAAAACATTTGGCAGAGGCCCCCTAAACATGGGGGCCCCTCACATTACGGAGATTGCAGGGACCTATCAGTATGCCTCTGCTAGCAAGCACCGTTAGGGGGCGGATGGCTCCGAAAAGCCCTAAGATGAGAATAACACAAGACATCTCTGAGACGGTTAACCATATCATTTCTGCCCCAAAGCTAATTGGCATTAAAAAAACCATCTATTTGTATTTTCGGTATAGTAATCATAAATAACGCCTTTATATGAAGAAAATAATTACAATTAATGTAAATGCATAATAAGCACATGGAAGAAAATGTATTTATATACGGATCTGACTGATCATTCGGAATATGATGGCACTATTGTAAGGGGCTATTAGATCGAGGCTATCAAACATGCCAGGCCATTGGATTAGAAAGATAAGGAAAAATTATTAATGAGAACTCAAGGGGAAAAGATCTAACAAATAACTAGATGGTAGCTTAATGACATAAGAAATGGAAACAAATAAAAATATATTTATATGTGATGCATCCTTAGTTCAAGGAATCATTTCATGCTCTTCATCTCTGTTATGAGGAAAAGGAATTGATGTCTAGGGTATTCTACAACGATTTGTAAAAAATAACATGTTTCAAAGATCCAAAAAATGATATCAGTATCGATCAGAGTAAAGGGTCAAAAAACTTCTGGCAGCCAATGAGAATTCAAGAAATTTCAGTGGATTGCAAACAAAGAACGGTGAGCTCTCGTTGGTAGGATTTCGAACTTAGGTAGGAGGAACGTTTTTTAAAATCAAGGCATTTACACAATAAAATTAACTTAAAAGACACAGCCAATTTATTTCTTAAAATTACCCAAAATATTACTCTAACACATTCAGAACAAATGTTTAATACAAAAATTAATAAAAAATTAAATAATATTGAACCATCTTTTACTGTTATGAATCAACTATTTCTATTTTAGAGTTAAATTATGCCATGAAAAAATTAGATCTAAAATCAGCAATCAAATTTTAGATAATTTTTTAAACATTTGCCAATAATTTGGAGAAAAAAATTATTGGAGATTTTCAATTATATTTGGAACAAACATATCTACCCACGTTCTTGGAGGACTATTATCATAATTTTTCTTTTAAAACAAGAGAAGCCACCCACTGATTTAAACTCTTACAGACCTGTTTCCCTCCTTTCGAACTCCTTAAAACTTTTCGAACGACTTATCTTTAAAAGATTTAACTAGTTTTTAGAGACTGGAAATTTCTTCTCAGACGAATTTTTTGCTTCTGAAAAAATTTTGGCTTCCGGAAAAATTGCTCTGCTAAAGAATGCATTGCTGAATTAAGTAATTATATTAATACAGCCAAAAAAAGGAAAAAAATATTGGCTATATCTGTTGATTTAACACAAGTCTTCGATTCTGTATGGATCCCTTGCCTTTTTATAAAACTTTTTAAAGCTAACCTTAATGGAAATTTCTACACTTTCTTTTCAATTTCTTAACAAAAAGATTTTTACAATTCAAAATAAATACACACTTCTCTTCAAAATATGTTTAAACACAGGGCCTTTCACAGGAATCGATACTTTCTCCTTCTCTCTTTAACTTTTATTTTCATAATTTAAAATATATTTTTGATAAAGACATCTCTTTTTCTTGCTACGCAGATGACATAATGTTTTGGGCCTCTGATCATAATGAACGTATATTACAAGAAAAATATTCAAAAGTAGCTAAATAAATTTTCTCTATATTGTAAAAAGCGACATCTAGATATTAATATTAAACATATTTTGTATTCGTTTTTAAAACAAAAAATAAATTTTCCTCAATTTGATTTAAAACTTAATCAACAAAAAATCCTTCAAGTTTCTAAATGTAAAATATTAGGTATTTATCTTGATTCTAAATTAAATTGGAACCGCCACCTAGAAAATATACAAATAAAAGGACTCGAACTATTAAATACATTGAAATTTTTTACATTTAAAAATGAAGGTACTCCACAATATTTTACGATTACACTTTTTAAAAATTTAATTACAGCTGAACTCGAATATGGACTGGAATTTCTCACAGGCATTCCTGATTCAAAATTAAAAAAAAAATACTATTCAAAATAAATGCCATCCATTTCCAATATCTAATAAATTCCATCATTTACTCCAACACTTTCTATTAGAGCAGAAACTGCTATCCCCCCCCCCCAACTCTGACAAAAAATACTTTTAAACAAATATATATTAAAAATCCATTATAATTTACTTCACATTCATTTTATATTAATTAAAAAAGAGATTCTATTATAAGAAAATTAAAGATGACTCAAAAATTAGCAACTCGTTAACTTTCATTTACAAAAACTTCTTAGAAGAAATATTCCAAACTTTATTGCTGATTGGAGCTACACAAGACCAAATACTTTTCTGAATTTCCTTCTCTTTTATCAAAAAAAATCTCCCAGAAGATGCATTGAAAATGTTTACACAAACCTATTGTAAGGATAAATATATAAATTTTACTGAAATTTTTACTGATGGATTACTGCTCCCAGAAACTGGTTCTTAGTGAGCTGCAATTTTTATTACTCAAAATAATTTTTCTAATTCTTTTAAATTACCTAAAAAACACTTATAATATATGCGGAGCTATTTGCAATCAATGAAGCATTTAAATGGTCCCTAAATATCTAGAAAATGAAAAAAAAACACTTTTGTTGACTCCAAGAGAACCATAAAAGCCCTTTCACACGAATTTCTTTATTTAAATTGCAGTTACTATATTTACCAAATTTTAACTTTAATCAAAACAAAAATAATTTTAAAATAATTACATTAATATTCAGTGGATCCCTAGTCACATAGAGATAAAAGAAAATGATTATGTAGATAATTTGGCCAAGAATGCACACAATCTGTTAACTGAAACTAATGTATTCAACTTCTTCCAAACTTCAAAACAAGATATCAAAAATCTTGAACTTCAATTACCTCAAAATATTTTTCAAATTCAAGCTTCTGTATTAACAGCGTTATATATTTAGTTTCAAATAAAGTTTCTTCAGTTGACAATCTTCCTTTTCCTCGAAACTATTCAAAAATTTTATATAGACTGAGAACAAATACGTTATTAAATACTACATTATTTAAAATTAAAAAAATCATCCACTCCTAACTGTATGCATTGCAATACACCTGAAACTGTCCATCCATATTGTTAAATTGTGACCAATATTCCTCTGAAAGAACAAAACTTTTTAATTTATTGTAAGATCTTGAAATTTAATAATTCCACACAAAAATCTTACTTGATCCTCCCTCTTCTAAAGTTAAAATTAAAATCTCTAATCATATGTTTGAATTTATTCATTCCACTTTCTTATAGATAGAATTTGATTAAATATAAAAAAAAATTAAAAATAAAACAATAATAAAAAGAAAAAATAAATAAATTAAAGGAAATAAAAAAGATAAAGAATTAAATGGTTGGGGAAAAAAGAAAAATAAATAAATAAAAGGAAATAAATAAGATAAAGAATTAAATGGTTGGGGAAAAAAAAGAAAAAAATATATAAAAATAAAAAAAGGTAAAAAAATGACAAAAAAAAAAGAAAAAGAAAATTTAATTGAACTTTATATTTGAAAAAATTTTCCCAAATTTTAACATTGAGTAAGCCTGTTAAAAATATTCATTATACATATTTGTCTGTAACGTATAAGAAGAAGAAGAGAAATTACTATCCTAATAAACTTTTACCAGGTAAAGTATAATATTCAGAAATTTTAAGTTAAATGTTTCATTAAATTGTTATCAAAAATTGATACTGAGTTCAGCAGTTGATGTTGAGAACAATATAAGAAGTAATGTAAACATATTATGATTTCAAGATAGAAATGGATGTTTTTTCATGTTTGAACTTAAAATTACATACATGCATACATACATGCAAAATCCTCATGCAGCCATTAAAAAATAAAACATGGAAAATATCAATATAACAAAAATTAAAAAGAAAGCATTACTAAAATGACATTAAATATTGTACAATTATTTTTATTAAGATAAGAGTTTAGATAATGCGTGAAATGAGTGATGAACAGTGCATCCCGTGGCCGAGTGGTTAGCACACTTAGTTACTGTTCAAAGGAACCTGGTTTCGAACACCAGGTAAATTATGGATGTTTGTGTGTCTTTCTGCTGATGCCTCGCCTTCCTTACAGACCTTCTACTATAGCGTATTAAACTGATTAGCTTCTGTCAGACCTCTGTGGCAAGTAGCTGCTTGAGGGTGTATTTATTTATTTAGCATTCTATAGGCATAAAAATGTAATTTGATAAGAATTTATCAGAAACTTTTTTATTTTAATCAGAGAAAAATATGGGCGAATGAAATCTAAAGGAAGAAGGAGAAAAATAGAAAAACAACAAGGGAGTCATCGAAGAAACTTTTTAGAAAACGAAATAAATTGACTTAAAACAAGAATGACTTCGAGAACGTTTTGGAGAGGAGGCGTTAACAAGGATTTAAGTGTGTAAGGTATTGGGTTGAAAGAAGAATGTTAATAAATTATAGAAGTTAATAATTTAGAATTATAGAATGTTATTATTTTATAGAAGGACGCATATCGCCTCTGGAGCATATGAAATCTCATTTTCAAAGAGAAACAAGTTTTTCCTTTAGCTATTATTTTATTCCTTAAAAGTTTTAATTTTAGCTAGTGGATGATGGGAAAAATACATATAGTATTTGATTATTAATTATACAACATAACAGTATTCGTCTTTTAATTTTTAAATTTAAAAAGCTGCATTTTCCACACCTCTCAGAAAAGTGGGTGGATCCACTTTCTGAGAAACTCAAAAATTTAGAGAGCTCAAACCTTGATCTTCCTGTTTTAGAAACGTAAAAATTTCTGTTCGGGATGTTTTAGACTGTAGATGTAGGAAAAGTTACAAAATTTTAGATTCGGAGCGTCCTTCTAAGTCAAAGGTCAAATTTCGATCTATCGATGCTAGAGAGCTGAAAACTGATTCCTGGAGAAATTTTGAGTCGTAGATATCTGAAATGTAATATTTTGCATGCAATGAGTCTTTCAAGATCAAAGGTCGAATACAGATCTTCCAGTGGTAGAGGGCTATTTTTCGTCGTAGATTTCAGAAATTATGCTAAATTTTGTATGCAACGGGTCCTTCGAGGTCAAAGGTCAAATGTTGATGTACCGCTGCTGGAGAAATAAAAATTGGTGAATAGGGATATTTCTGGCAGTAGAGCTTAGAGATGAAAGGGATATTTCTGGCAGTAGAGCTTAGAGATGAAAGGGATATTTCTGGCAGTAGAGCTTAGAGATGAAAGGGATATTTCTGGCAGTAGAGCTTAGAGATGAAAGGGATATTTCAGATACGGTATCGCATTCGAGGTCATATGGGGATTGGAGTGACAAGTTGGAATCCAGAGACGACGAAGCCCCTGTTTGATCTCTAGTTTTTTATATAGGGTGTCCCTGAATTCATGGCCCAAACGTGTGGGGACGGTAGTACACACCGAACCCATCAATATTCGCCATAGAATATGCGGCCGCAAACGCAGTGAGGAGTCGTAAATGAAGGACAGACACAGAAGTTTCCAGAGTGACATTTAGTGGAGATCATTACAACAAATGCTCAAACGTCCGCCACCAACGTTGATACAGGCGGCACAATGGCAGAGTAGTGATCCGCGTACCTGCTCGTAAACACCGGGCTTGTCGCGTACATCGGGATTGCGACGGACAGTCGGACTACCAGATCCTCCATGGACTGCACGGGCGTCTCGTACACGACACTCTTCAAATGTCCCCACAGAAAGAAATCGTTACATGAAAGATCGGGTGATCTGGGGGGCAGATTCCAATAAACAAGTCAACTTTAGAACATTTTTAATAAATGACTAATCAACAGAAATAGGTGCTGTTATATACCGAATTAAAGAGAATTCAAGTCTGAATTTATTGAAGTTTAATAATTTTGATGATTTTTACAGTGGTATACTGAACAAATAAGTACATATTTCATAATTATTTCAAAAAACTTCCATTTTAAAAAACAGTTTTTTGTTAATTATCAGGAGATTTTAGACACTTTAAGGAAATATTTTGTTGATAATAGTTCAAATCAAGCTTTTGAGCTTAAATTAGGGGATTGCTTCAGCATAGAGTAATGCTAGCAAACAAATTGGCAATACCTCATATTGTTTCTAAGAAATGGCAATCAAATGGGTTTAACAAATTATTTATGTCATAGTTTAATAATATATATGCATTAAATGAAAAAAGAGAATATTATTTTTTCAAGTCTGAATGTCATAGTTTAATAATATATATGCATCAAATGAAAAAAGAGAATATTATTTTTTCATGCCTGAATAATATATTTTTATAAGATATATATGAAAAAATTTAAAACGGAAATTTTTATTTTTAAAAAAATCGATTTTTTTGTTGTTCCAAAAAAAAGATATGAACATCCTAGGCCTCTCATTGCAGATTCTGTCAACATACATACACTCTGGACACTGGAAGAGTAAGGACAAATTTGGCAGCAATCTGCCTTATGCTAAGTTTCTCTGTTACAATCTATTGGCATGATCCGTATGTTAGTCCAACAATTCCACAGATGTAATTAATTGTTCATCGATAGTCATCATGGACAGCTTGAAACACTTGCTCCACATTCTGATCTGTTATGCTTGTTGAGGGCCAACCAAAATAATCTGTTGTTTATTTGGATCGCGCCCAATCCATCGGTTCCCAAATGTGGTATTAAGATGCTGACACACGTCCATGCTGAAATGGGCGGGTGCCCCATCGTACTGGAACCACATACGGGCGCGGATTGCGGCTGGAACATCCTGAAGCAATTCTGGCAAACCTGTTGTAGAAAAATACGGTATATTCGCCCATCGAGGCGGTCCGGCAGTAGGTAGGATACAATTAAGTAGTCATGCACGATCCCCGCCCAGACATTGACGGCGAACCGTTGCTGGTGCGAATTTGGACGTTTACCATAGGGGGTCTGGGCCGCCCACAAATGCGCATTATGGACATTCACTACGCCTTCACGTGAGAATGTTGATTTATCCGTAAAAAGCACATGCGCGAGGAAATCGGGATGTGCGGCACTTTGCTGCAGGAACCACTTGGCGAAATCCACGCACAGGGGTAATCAACAGGTGTCAATGCCTGCATTCGCTGCAAGTGATAGGGTCTTAATGCAGTACTCGCTAGACACTGTTCCGATGCATATCCAGGCTCCGGGTGGCGGATTGTGTTCTTGTACCTGGGTTATCTGTCACCATACGCAAAACGTCCTCGCTCACAGCTGGCGTTCTGACCGTCCGTGCTCGTCCGGCATCATGTCGACTGTCGTGGAAGGTGTCTGCCTCAGACAGCTGGCGGTGCAGTCGTGCAAACATTTTATGATCGGGCACACGGCGCATAGAATATCGCTCGCGGTAGAGTCTTTGCGCCTCTGTACCATTGCCTTCGGCTACGCCGAACATCCGGTGCATATCGGCTTTCTCTGCGTTCGTAAACTGCTCCATCTCGTGTCCGGTCGACGCTGAGCATCTCGTGTCCGCTCGTGTCCGGTCGACGCTGAGCATCTCGTGTCCGCTCGTGTCCGGTCGATGCTGGGGTTTGGCCGATCCAGCGCTTTTAATCTGTGCCGCCTCGTCTGCGCTCCCTACAGGCACCGGGCTGCGTTTGTGGCCGCATATTCTATGACGAATATTAGTGGGTTCGGTGTGTACTGCCATCCTCTCACGTTTGGGCCGTTAATTCAGGGACACCCTGTATATAACGTTAACTCCTACAATTTCCACTTAATTAAATGAAAATGATAAAAAGAACAGGCTTTTGAGGTAAATTTTTCTTAACATAGTTGAGATGCAAAAATAATTTTTGAGATTTAAATAATGAGAGAGAACATAAAGTATAAATTTGAAAGAGGCACGAGCCCTTGTCTCTCGAAGAGTTAAAACATCAAGAAGATGATTCATTTTATTTATTGATCTTAAATACACTGCAGAATCGATGGAGTGGTTGAGGAACTAGTCATGTTGAGTTTTAAGAACCAGATTTAGCGTTTCAATCAGGAGAATTGTTCCCATGGAACGTTTCGTTTTTGAAGCAAGTTAGGACAACGCAGTAGACACACATAGTTGGAATAAGAAGTGATAAGTAACTTCTGATTTGCTAGTAGAGATAATTCATGGACGAGATCTGGAGATTTCTTGGAGGATATTATCTAACGATCATACTCAAGCCCGGATTTAGAAAAAAAAATAGAGAGGGAGGGGGGACCAAGAAACACAATCGAGTTTGAAAAATGTAACATGAGGAGGGGTGGGTAAGAGACTGGATTTCCAATGCATTGTAACACATTCCCTTCCGTATTAGAGGTTTTAAAAATGTTCTTGCAAAAATTCATGAAATATAAATAAGTTTATCAATTTTTTGTCTCTATTATCATTGTTAGCTTTCTGAAAGGGGGTGGGGCATGGCCCCCTTCCCTACCTAGATCCGGCTCTGATCATGCGTAATGTGATTTTGAGCTTCACCGAAAAAACAATAGAAATACACTAAAAGCAGAAATATTCCGAATAGCTTATAAGAATCTCGGAACACTAGACAGTTAGTTCCTTCCAGGATCTGAGGTTCAGGTCTCCTACCAACTTTTGTTGTTGTTTTTTCACTTAGTTTTTTTGTCTCTATTATCATTGTTAGCTTTCTGAAAGGGGGTGGGGCATGGCCCCCTTCCCTCCCTAGATCCGGCATTGATCATGCTTAATGTGATTTTGAGCTTCACCGAAAAAACAATAGAAATACACTAAAAGCAGAAATATTCCGAATAGCTTATAAGAATCTCGGAACACTAGACAGTTAGTTCCTTCCAGGATCTAAGGTTCAGGTCTCCTACCAACTTTTGTTGTTGTTTTTTCACTTAGTCTCAGCTTTTCTTATTTAATAATGGCAACACCGTCGGGATTGGAATTGGATTAGGTTGTTTTGAAGTTTTCCTTCTGTGGTGAGTTCTTTCGTTCTGAGTGAAAAGATTACCGTTTCTTGAATGAATATTAAAATTTAGCAATCGGTCTACGAGTGAGAGAGATTGCTAGTCCCAGTAAAAGTAAGAAACATGCTCAATGACCCTTTTGACCTCGCTGATATATTGTTTCTACTAGCTGTTTTCTGAGAATGGAGTGGCTCAGTCGGGTAGCGCACCAGGCACCTAATCTGCAGTTGCCAGGCTCGTTTCCAAACTGTATCTGTGTGGCGATTTATCTCCGCTAACTCTCACTCTGCCCTCGATCATAAAGGGAGAACCGATGTGTTTAAAAAGGCTTTCTTTCATAAGATATGATGTGAACAGTGGCTCTGTGTGTAGGAGAGCCATGCCCGAGCTCCTTAAAGAAATACCATAGATGGGGTTGACAGTGGATGGATCTGTCTCCTAACAGCTGTCTAGTGGGTCCCTTTCTCTTAACCTTCTCTGAGGTCTTCAGGTTCTTGTGACCTGGCCATTTAGTACATTGTGTTCATAAAGTTCCTCTCACAGGTAAAACAATTCAACCTCATCTAGCTGTCCTACAGTTTATTTTCATCCCTGCAACAGCTTTTCCCGCTGATAAGGTGCAAAACATTAGACTGAAAGAACTCAGACAAAAAACAGTCTTTATATAAGAATGAAAATATTTTCTTTTTAACAGATATATAAGAACTAATAAGTACATTTATGGGCTTTTATCTGAGGAAAAACAGAAAAGCCATATTGATGAAACGTTTGAGGGTAAAAGAATGACCGAGTTCTCCATCAAACCCAGCACAATGCCTTCGGCCCGAAACAACAATAACATCAAGCGAATCAAGTACAGAGAGCAAAAATAGAACTCCATCAACGAGTGGCACAGAAGCTTTGATGAGCTCCGCCGAAAAAGGAAAAAAAAAAACCGTACGTTGTTTTCTTTTCTCCTCTTTCGCTCTTGCTCTGCGAGTCATCGGCTCTGCCAACTGAATGTATCCAACCGAAAGCAACCAGTCAATGTCGTCGATGACTTTCATGCGGTGTTCTCGAAGATGCTACTGAAACAAACATTGCTCCTTCTATAAGACTTTTCATAGCCTTGGAGAAAGATCTCCTGTTCTTTGTAAAAGTTTTAAAATTTGGAAAAGAGTTAGACACACAAAAATAATAACTGAAATAATAAGAATTGTTAAGGAATGTTTTGTCATTTTTGATATACATTATCCTTAAGCAGCCATGGGGTAGAGAGACAAATTTTGCTCTTGATGATCTAGCCAGTGAATGGAGCATCAGCAGAAAGAGATCTTTCTGGTATAGGGTTCAGGTTTCACCGGTGTAATAAGCTTTAGAAGCCTAAGAACCACAAAGAGTGACTTTTTAATTTTTTTGGATTGAGATAATCTGGGAAAATATCCTTAATAGGAATACAGGCATACCCCATTTAGCGCAAAGGATGAGTTGCTGAAAATGACAGGGCTAAATTACGGGCTCGTTATAACATAGTCGTTATGGAGATAATGTGTTCCCGAAATCGTAATTTAGTATCTACGATCAACACACTAACGGCTTTTTGTTTACTTAAACAATAATAGAGATTATAAACATGGTTTTATGAAAACATTCTTTATTGCCAAATGAATAATAATTAAAAGTAAGTTAAGCACTGTACTGAACTCCCCACTGTATAGCGCAACCCGAACATGGCGAACTTGGCAGTGTTGAGAGACAAGATGGGAATTTCTGGGTGGAAGATGTACCAGCTTGTGCCATCTATCATTCTTGAAGAAGACATAAAGAGTTGATTGCCTTGACCGAAGCTTCTTCTCCTGGAGAATTTATTTATTAATTTATTTTGAATCATTGTTTATTCAAACAAAAACAAATAAATCACTTCTGTTTGTAGATGGTCCTTAGCTGGAGAGTGCATCGACAACAATTCTCTTCACTACAGTGTTGCTGTCAAAGTCTGTGTCATTTTCAGTGAAGTGATACAGATCCGTGTCTCAAAACCGTTCACCAGAACACGAAATAATGACAGAGAGACCACGAGGCGGAGTAATGAATCAGATTGGAAAATGCCACTCAAAATAAGGTACACGTGAAAGCGCAGTATGGCGCTCAGCGATCATTGGCCAAAAAAACATACACCGTTTTATGAGTTCGTCTATGGCTCAATAAAATAGGCAGGGTGAATTATTCACACTCAAATATAGTTACTCATTTTTAAGAATTTTGCAGGCATCATTATTATTTGGGCTATATTGTTAAGGTCATAATTCTTGCTCGTAGTTCCTTTATTGTAAGGTTCGGGACTATTATTGTTTAAGTAAACAAAAAGCCGTTAGTGTGTTGATTGTAAGTACTAAATTACGATTTCGGGAACACATCTCCATAACGACCCTGTAATTCAGCCCTCTCATTTTCAGTAACGCATCCCCCGCGCTAAATGAAGTTTGCCTGTATTCCGATTAAGGATATTTTCCGAGATTCTCTCAATCCAAAAGAATTAAAAAGTCACTCTGTGTGGTTCTTAGTCTTCTAAAGCTTGCTACACCAGTGAAACCTAAACCCTATACGCAATTTATTGGCCGAGTGCATACCGAGTATGTATAGTCCGCATTCACGTACGATATAGAGTGGTCATTATAATTTACTGGCTGACCGGACATGAGTAAACTATATATTAGTCGTACTGTTCGTTACTATAATGAATTTGAATATATATTTAAATATAAAATTATATCTGAGACGAACAGCGCTATAACGAATCTGCTTCTGTGAGGTCGCTTTTTGCCTTTCAGTAAAAATATGCAATTTTTTTACTCTCACAATTATCAAAAAAGGAGTTTTATCATAATATATAGTTGTCAGTCGTCCTATGGTCGAGTGGTTAGCGCGCTTGGCTACTGATCTAAGGGACCTGGGTTCGAACCCCGGGTAAGACATGGATTTATGTGGCGTTTTTCTGCTGAGGTTCTGCCATTCTCACAGATCTTCTACTTTGGCATATAAACTGAGAGGCTCTTGTCAGACCTCTGTGGCAAGCCTGCTTGAGGGGGTATTTTTTTTAGCAAATACCCTAGAAATTAAGTTATTAATTAATAATGTACATAGCATTTTATTTATAATATTCAATATTCATTAAGAATTAAAAACATTTTATGAATTTTGAAATTTAATAAATTTTCTTCCTCGCTTTTATTGCTCTGGGAATGAAGAAATTAAGTATTGGGACTCTTCCATGTTCCGTGAATGCAAAGAACCATCCAAAACTTCTTAAATATCAAATAAGCCTTTTGTATGAAAATGTCACAATAAATAAACTAAAAATTTTAAAGAATTACCCAAATCTCATTTTTCAACAATATTTGCATAATATCTAAGAGTTCGGGAAGCTGAAATATTTAACATCATTGTTACCAATCGCAAGAATTCATTTCAAAAGTCATAGTAAATCGTTTACTAAAATAAATCTAATTGCGGAAGTTTTTGCAATGGTTTTGTAGTTTCCAGAAATTTTGAAAGAGTGTTTAGGAGAGTAGCAATAGCGTATGCTCTCATATGCTTCAGCTTCAATAACCTTTTAAATATCAAACCATAATGTTTAAATTCGAGATTTGGTTAAGTTTGATTTGATATATAATGTTTAGGAGAGTAGCAATAGCGTATGCTCTCATATGCTTCAGCTTCAATAACCTTTTAAATATATAATAATGTTTAAATTCGAGATTTGGTTAAGTTTGATTTGATATATAATATTTATCTGATATTAATTTTCGTATATTTTTATAATTAATTAAAATTAATAAATAATTTTGTCTCCTGTACCATTTTTCTCTAAAAGGGTTATTTTTAAAGCTATGCACTTTTAAATGTAGTGGTCCACTCACAAAATGTGGATCAAATGTATTACGATACTTTTAGGCCTTTTAGATACTTTAGGGATTTTTTATAAATCTATAAAGAGATCCCTATATATTAGATACTTTAGGGATTTTTTATAAATCTATAAATATAGTCCCCCCCCCCCTGGATTTGACCCTGGATACTTTAGGATTTTTTAAAAATCCTAAAGTATCCAGGGGGGGGGGGACGCAAAGGGTGCCTTTCAGAATTCTAGTAGGGGTAATATAGAAAAAAATTAAATTTATTTACACTTCATGCATTTTTCAATAATTAAAAAAAAACCTAAACACTTTGAAATGTTACGCTGCAATGCAAATTCAATCCCTTGCCCCATCCCCCCTATTTTGTTTTCTAGATTCGGGCCTAAAAGTATCGTAATACATTTGATAACATAATATATATCCTTACAATATATATATTTTAAACGTTCCCCTTCTATTATCGTAGAAGAAAAATCCATTGAACTGGTCTTGAACCATGCGAAAAATGAGAGTACACAGCGATTAAGGGATAAACATGGCAAAGTGGTTGAAGGTTAGGATTCTGTAATGGCTAGGTGGGCTGAACTTTTCAGAGAAGTTCTAAATAATGTGATTATTTCTACTCCCATTGTTTGTAATAAGGATAGAAGCATTACTGGCTTTAATGATGACCCTATATCACATTCCGAAATTACTTTGGCTATCTCTAAATTAAAAACTCATAAATCCCCAGGAGTGGATGAAATCACCACTGAAATGCCTAGAGCTAAGAACATTTGTATTGTCACATGACTGACTGAAATTTTGAATATTTTTTTGATAAAGGTGTTGTTCCTAAGGATTTTACTAGAGCTATCATTGTCCCTATTTAAAAAAAAGGGTGATCTCAGTTCTTGTGATAATACAGATAAATTAGTTTATTTTCTGTTCCAGGTAAAGTTCTTTGCATGATTATATCTAATAGAATTAAGAATTTAGTTGATGGACAACTCCGTGATGATAATTTTCTCAGAAATGGTAGAGGATATATTGATCAAATATTTTCACTTAGACAGATTCTTAAGAAATTTTTAGAGTTTCAGAAACCTGTGATTGCTAGCTTTATAGATTTCAAAAAGGCTTTTGACTCTGTTGATCGACATAATTTGTGATTAATTGTTACATCACATGGAATACCTGATAAGTTAGTTAGTGTAATGAGAGCTTTCTATAATAACACTGAGTCGTGTATGAGAGTTGGTACGTCTTTTAGCGATTAGTTCAGCATTGCTAGTGGAGTTAGACAAGGGTTCATTTTGTATCCTTCTCTCTTTTGTTTGGTTATTGATTATGTTATGCGAAATTCATTGCAAAGGAGAGAGATTTTGGCCTGAAATGGTCTAGAGATTTCAAAATTTCTTATTTAGATCATGCAGATGATTTGGGCCTGTTGGCTAATAATATTGATGAAATGAATTCTTTCATTAGGGCTGTTGATGAGACTGGTAATAGAGCAAGTATAGTGATAGATAGAGAAAAACTCAAGTGATGAAAATTGATCAGACAGATGATGCTTCAGTGGCTTTGAATGGCTGCATTCTTGAGGAAGTGTCTCAGTTTAATTATCTTGGGAGCTATGTAACAGATAGTGGTGATGTGCGGCAAGAGATAAATAGAAGAATAGGGATTGCCGCTGGGACTTTTAAGAATCTACGGAGAGTATGGAAAAATAGGCGTGTACACCTAAAGCCTAAAATTAGGCTGTATACTAGTTTGGTTGTTTCTAAGGTTAGTTATGGTAGCGAAACATGGACCCTTTGTAAGCAGGATAACAAGAAACTTGATGCCTTTGATTCTAGATGCTTACGAGGCATTTTGGGCATTAGGTGGTTCAACTTTGTAAGTAATGATGAGGTTTGAAGAAGGAGTCATCAACCTCCTTTGAGCAGCATATTGTGCAGAGAGAGACTGTGTTGGTTTGACCATGTTATCCGCAAGCATAGCAGCAGACTGGTAAACAGGATTATGATGTGTACCTAAGGGTTTAGGGAAAAGGGAGGAGACCTAGGATGCGATTAGCAGACAATGTCAAACAGTACCTTGCTAGAAATGGCCTACAGTGGCCAAATGCAGCAGTTGGAATTCAGAACAGACATATCTGGAGAGGAAAATTATACAGTCTGTTGGACCTTCGTAGCCCATGGCTGCATGAGAATTTTGTATGTATGTATGCATGTATGTATGTATGTATGTATGTATGTATGTATGTAGGTAATTGTCGTTTAATCCATATCTGAACACTTCATCTCTGTGTGAAGCTAAAGCCCTCGTGGCTCTCTCTGCGGAGGCTTTCTTATCGGATGAATCCACAAACTCTTCAAAATTTCTTCTTCTTAAAATTTTCCTCTTTCTTGGAGGTTCGCTTTCTTTTTCAAACAGCTACAAAAAAAAGTTTTTCACAGCTAAAAAAGAAGCTACAAGGCTAATAATGATTTACTCCGGAGAGCACTCTGGAGTAAATCATTATTAGCCTTGTAGCTTCTGCCTTCGTCTTTTTCTTGTTCCATACGAAATTTCAAACCCTTGTATTTTGGGATGTAAGAAAGTTGCTAGTATATGCAATAATATTTTGCCGCATTATCTCCCAAAACCCTAAAGCTTTCTTCTTGAAATTTCGGTAGAAATTCCGTTTCTTCGGAATTAGTCTCCAACATAGCTGAAAATGTTTGTTCCCAAAATACTGCTAGACAGAGGGTAGGAACTTTCGAGGCTTCCAGTTCATCAGAAACATGTTTGAAGGGAGTCACAGAGTAAATGAACTCGCCTAGCATGTTTTTTGTTCATAGTGTTTATTAATGTTTCTTGGTTCTTCTCCGTAAGAACCTCGAAGATCTTCTGACTTTGTAAACATATTGAGGTGAATATGTGAGGTTTGTTGCTTCATCGGTTATCTACAGCGTCCTTCTGCGATTGATGAAAGCTACTCTGCAAACCCAGACTTCTTCAAGAATGTAGTGAAAGCGCGACAAGAATTGATCGTATCCTCTATATCGTTATTTTCATCACCACTTGCACTTCCTATCAAATGATTCGGTACAGTATTCAAAACGTGAAAGGAACAACTAACTTTTGAAAACTGACGAAGTGCAGCAAAAATATTTGCTCCTCTGTCAGTTACAAACACAGATTTACTCGTTTCTTCATATACGTCGAATGACCACAAGATTCGAATTAATTCAAACTTAATCTCCTTTTCAAATTATTTGTGTACTTCAAACACCGATCGTGGAATTTTCCGTTTGTAATGTAGCGCACAGTTATTCTCAATAATTACTTTTTCTGTAGGAATCACAACACAAGGCCGATGTGATGGGTCCTCCCACATCACTCAAAGTCTTTTTCGTTTCACACAAAACACTCTGTTGGAGACATGTAGCGGCGTTTTTTAATGTTCTTGAAATTGTAGTTGGATGTCGTAAAAGTTCTTTGGCATTTTCTGCACCATAATAACTCCTACGTCGATACGAAACTGTGTCATCTGTACAAAACCATCCCAAAATACAATCTCGAAGGGTATATTGTTCTTAGACACAAAATTCACCAACTGTTTTTGTAGCGATGACTTTAATAACGCAGATACCTTGGCTATTTGAGATTTCCGCGTGATCGTTGCATAACTGGTTATGCTATTCTGCCCATATCACATTTATGCTTAAAAAGGTTCGATGTTCCAGATCTATGTCCAGTCTAAGTGTACATTTTTCTTACATTTGATATAATGTATTGATTATCAACACATTTTTACATCACGTCGTTAAAAATGTAGCAAATGTTTGCCATTTTACTGACCTCAGTTTAGTTTCGCGCACCAACACATAATCTCCTTGTTTCAGTTGAAGTGCTACTCTTTCCATTGTTAACTTTTCCTAAAATCTTATAGAAATATTAATATTTATATTCTTTATTTGAAAAAAGCAGCAAAATGCACTTTAGCAAAGAACCAATGCAAAAAATGTTTATGTCTTGAACTTGCACGGTTTGCAAATTATAGAACAAACGATAAATAAAAATTAATATTTGACTATATGAAGGCACTGAAAATGCTATTATTTACCGTTAGAGTTGCAACTGAAATAGGTAACACACGACAGTAGCTAATTTTAATTTGGATTTAGCTTTTAAATCTAGATGAAAATTTGCCTTCACTATGTTTCATTTATTTTACTGCAGCAATGCAAACTTTCGTATTTATTTTTGATGTCAGTTTTAATTATATTTTTAATATAAGTTTATAATCTGGGAAGTTTCGCAGGTAGTTAAATAACATTACAGCCACGATTACTCTGTTGCCTTTAGCTTATATGTATGACACAGAATGTTTAAAATTCTAATTTGTGCATTCATTACTACGAATCTAATGGCCGAGTGGTTTGCGTGCTTAGCTTTTGGTAGAGTGGAACCTGGTGCGAATTCCGGTAGGAAGTCATGTATGTATTGGTCTATCATTCTGATGAGGCCAGCATTTCTAATATATTTTCTATGGCATAATGAACTGAGAGGCTCTAATGATTATCTCCATGGTTGCTTGTGGAGGAATGTTTGAAAATAAATTAGAGTATTTGACTATGTATAAAAATCATAAAATAATTTTGTTCAGTGGAAAAGGAAGACATCACAGAGTGAAGTGAATTTCACTCTAATAATTCAACTCTATTATCACTCAAAATTCAAAAGTTTCCATTCGCTTGAATTGAGTGAACAGATGGAATTAGACAATTATTGTGTAATGCAAATCTTTTCGATAGGTTCCTTCTCCGCTGCTTCGCAGCTTTAATGTCAGTTTTCATTTTTCGTCAATTAGCACACGAGAGTGACATGTGGTGCCTTCCATAGATATAGTACTATCCTGTATAGTGGAGCATCGGATGGCATCACTCAACCATATTTCCTTTATTATCACTCTTAAGGTTGCAAGGGGCTTCAGTTAGTTAATATGGCTTGTGGCATGCTCCAATATCTCCAAGCAAAAAATATATATTTTACATTGACAAATATAACAAAAAACTGTGTTTTTGTTTTGTCGAATTTAGTTTTGTGCAAGTTTGATAAAACATGGCTTCAAATTTCTCAAAACAAAGGACGAATTTAGTACATTCAACTCAATAATCTTGCTGACAATACTAAGGGGTCTTAGTCCATTTTTAATTCGTTTTTTTGCATCTAACACGAGAAAAAATTGTATTTCGCAAAATAGTGTCCGCTTCAAGTAGGTAAATATTTTATACCATAAAGTTTAACGTTGGAACAACGTGGTAGAAGGATTTATAAGTGGTGTTCGAACAAGGTATAAAAAGACATTAGTACTGTTCAGGATGATAAGTTCGCAGGTGATCGGATCGTAATCACGACATGCATAGGAGAATGGTACGCGAATAAAAAAATGGTTTAAACTCTCTGATCAGTCAGCTAAAGTATTTACATTAATGTATGTGTTACTGGTACAATTAATATGAAACAGTCCGATTCTTGCTATGCTATCTGCACTCTGGATCAATAACTTGGTAGGCGTCCTTTTTCAGTAAATAATATGTTGTCAAATTTCAAGTTGTCCAAATAAGGATACAAATTTCAAAGCAAAGCTATTTTTTACTTTGCATTTATGTGCATTATTTAATGTTAGTTAATTATATAAATTAACGAAAGCGTATAAATAAAAAGGTACTATAAATGCATGTAACAATTAAGCAAAGAGATAATATAAAAATGTTTTACAATTTTCAGTTTCATAAAAAATACATGACGGCTATATAACTTTAAAATATTAAAAGTATTAATTTTGCGAGCTTGTTATGCATCAAATATTTGCATAGATCTATCTAAAAGTAATTGAAGAGATCTTCCACGTAGGATATTATACAGAATATTGCGATATGAAATAAGGTAGACGATCCAGAAAACAGTTAGACCAAAGAAAACTGGGGTCCAATATTTGTCCTCAAATAATGGTAATGTGGAGAGGCACTTTCTAATTTGATCTTCGAAGATATTTAAATTTTGCTCCAGAAAATCGAAGGATTGTTATCGACTCATTGCGTGAAAATTTGTTATAATACACAATACTTCACGTGCTTAATTTCGGTTTAGTGAAAACCACTTTTAGTGACTTCTTATCACATCTGCTACCTTCGGTGACATCAACATTTTACCCGTGGTTTTATCGGTTATCCGTTTTAATATTAATTGTTTTATTCGCGAAGTGCTTTTGAATATGGATATTTTTGGATAAATCCTCAGGCAGGGTATCCAGAGGAGGTTCAGGGGATTCAGACGCCCCAGAACCTTCTCTGGAATAAACGTTTTTTGTAACAAAAGATTTATTATTAAATATTCCAGCTTCTATAACTCTTTAAATACCGAACAAATATTGTTAAAAATCTAGATTGAAATATATTTGATTATGATCTTTAATTTAATCTTCAGTCACATTTTTTCAATTAAATGCAGAATTTAGAAGTTATAGAGATTCGAAATTGTATTCCCATTTACTTAGCACGCACATTCTCCTAATATTTTGATAGCGCAGAGTTTAAGAAAAGGAAACTGAATGATTTTGGAACAATTAAAACTTTTTACAACACTTACGAGAATAACAACAATTATTTAGATGATTCGCGATATCAATGAGGACATTTATGCTTTTATATGAGTTTTACACTTTTTATTGAGTGGATTGCATAGAATGCAATTGAATATAAATTGAATAACATTTGAGTATGATCTACAATTGATCCATAATTCGTTTTCAGCAAATAACTTAACTTTAAACATACAGAAAACTAAATTCATATATTTTGAACTAAAAATGGTAATATCCCTGTACGTATCAAATATCATAAACAAAGCTGTATTTTCCTCCAAAACAGCAACTGTCCTGTTTTAGATAAAGTTTGTAGCTATTAATAATTAGGCGTGTCTCTGGATTCCAACTTGAAAAGCATTAGTCATGCAAATATTTTGACAAAAAAAATAGGATGCATTCTATTTAGACTTTATTATTTGAAACTTATTGCACGAAAAAAAAACTTTAATTGGATTATACTATGCATGCTCTGTTATTCAGTATGAAATACATAGCTGGTTAGGTGAATATGAAAATAATCTTCATAATTTGATTTTTAATTAAAAAAATTGTAAACTGGTCTTTAATATTTCTTTTTACTCTGATATTCATACCTTAAACACTAAACATTTTTGCAGCATTAAACAAATATAAATATATACAAAATTCTCTTATTTGTATATTTAAACAGTTATTGGTTCCTATCCTTCACAGTCCCTTATAATTCTATACGTGTTGGCTTGTCATACAATATTCCATTTCCACTTAAAAATGTTATAAAAAGACATTTTGTTTTTCTAGCTCCTAAAATTTACAATAGACTTATTTATTAGGAATGTAATTAGTTTAGTTCGCTTTAAATATAAATTAAAAAAAATTGATATTTTTAATTTGGAACATTTTTTTGAAATTTTGAATATCTATATCCTTTTGTTACTCTTGTGTTTGTTGGGTGTCTTTTGTAATGGTTATTTTCCTTTATGATTTTGAATTGAATATTTAATGGCATGTAATTTGTTAATTCGAAACATTTATTCCTTCCTAGAGATAAATCAACGGATGTGTTGCCATATATTATAATACTTTACTCGTTCTCGAAACCTAAACGGGCATAAGGTGCCCATGGCCCTCTACATTGCTAAGTCAAATTTTTTTCTTTCTTTTTTCCTTTTTCATCATTACTATTTTCTTTTATTGTTACTGTTATTATTTTGTGTATTTTAATTATATTTGTTTCATGAAACACCATTATATAGCTATTGTGTAATATGATTTTAGGAGCAAATATATGCATTATTAATATCAACAGAGAAGTTCAGTGTGGATCAGTAGATCATACAGAGTAGCTATGATCAGAAACGTACCGAAAACTTAGAGTTTTCTAATTTCTAAAATATTCCACAGAACAGGAAAGGCTAAAATGATAATCGGTGTGGAATAAAATTTTATTGCTATTTATGTTTTAAATCTAGCTTTTGTTTGTGGCAAATAGCATGGGATTAAAATTATGCGAAGACAACTGAAACGAAGAAAATGTTTTGGATTTCAATGTAGGCAAACAAGTTTAAGAGTTTCTACAAGAGGACGGAATTTCGGGGGGGGGGGGGGGGGGAGGAAACCCCCCCCCCCCGAATGCATCCTTGGCTGTGATTATATTTATCACTACCTAGTTAAGAGTTCTTGCAGGTTATCATAAAATATTTTGTGCAAAAGCCAAAAGTATTTGTCGTTATTGCTTAGCTTTTAGAAACTCATAGACATTCAAAGTTTACAATATTTATATAGTGTAAGATACAATTATACTGATTGTGATGGCTTACTGTGTCAATATGACAAAAGTTGTTTGGTTATAACTGAGTGTGAGAAAGAATGATAATTTTATGAGGTTAGACTTGAAATGAACGTGCTACTCTGGGTAAAATGGATTACAAGATGTAGAGCCTTCACCAGTGTTATTGGTGGGGGCAACTTGTTCCGCAGCGCCGAATATGCTGCGCAATGAAATGATAAATGCGATCTCATGATCTCGCCATTTTTTTCACTGGTTGTAATTAACGTTGTGCTATTATACGAGATATTTAACGAGATAGCTGAAACCTTAAAAAAGAAATTCAGATTCCATAGCCCCGCTGACAAAATAGAGAAAGCAGTAAATACAACAACATAGAGTGTAGCAGACAAAAATATTTTGTGTGAGAAAAAAAACATAGTGTCAGGAACTAAATAATAAAGATAACAAAGTTATGTGCTGAGTTGCTTTACCTATTAGCAGAACCTTTTCTGAACACAATGGAATAAATGGCCAGATCACAAGGATTGAGAGAAAATTTGGAAAGCTGTTAGGAGACAGATGTAAACCTCTCCCGTCAAGACCATTTAGTGTGTTCTTTAGCGTGCATAAGGTATGGCTGTCCTGAACAGGGGCCACGGCTTAACATTTCAACCGGCGGCCATTCCAAGCCCGTTGATGTCCTATTTCTTCCTGAGGTCAAAGGTTAGCAGAAATGAACCTCAAAGGTGACACAGTTGGGATTTGAACATGATAACTGCAGATTACGAGCCTGGAGTGCTACCGACTGACACAATCTTTCCTCACAGGGATATAAAAAATTGGTCATCGAAATCTAATGAAAAGGTATCGAAGTATGGTTTGAGATTTCAATGATGTTTTAAATAACGACGTTCGATTCCTATAATGTGAAAGTATCCCCATATTTTTGGAAATGCAGTGTATGTTTAATTGAATAGATATAAAAAACGTAATTTCATTATGTCTTGACTGTAACGCCTTTATATTTTAAATGCGTGGAAAATAGCAACATGAAAATGATATTGTAAACAAATGATATGTAAGTTTAAGAGCAGTAATAAAACATACGTATAGAAAATAAGATAGAAAGTTTTGCACTTGCTTAAATAGCTACCAACAGGCAAGGTTGTCTAGATTCAGTGACATTGTAACAGTAACTAGCTAATTCTTCTCATTTAAACGACACTGTGGAAGCTGCTCACGACGTGTTTCCTTAAAACGTCATCATTTCTCAGCTCTTGACATGCTGATGCATTTCCTGCGATGTGTCAGAGTCGATGTAGCGAAGGATCTTCTGAGAGGAGAGTCTGCGAGGAGAAGTCTTCCGTACAGAAGCGGAATGCTCCGTCGGTGAGGTAGGGCCAACGGGTATCGCGAGGCCATTCATTCTTCAGGAAAGCGTGTTGGGGAGCATTTATCTGAGAGCACTGTTGTGTGAGGTTAGAAGATGGCACAGAAGTAGTGTATATCACCAGTGTCACTGGACTATCTCGGTGCAGTCCATCAAATGTCATCCGCTGTTCCTGTCTTGTTTGTTTGTGATATAACTACAACAAGAAGAGCTCTCGTCAGCTGAAAGCATCTTTGTTTATTCAGTGATATTTCTTTCTTAGGTTCTGTGTTGCTTGTTTAGAGAGCTTTAAAAATATTTCTTTTCTTAGTTTTAGCTTTGAAGAGTTTTATAACAAATTTGTTTCATTAGTTTGTGGGAGATTGTCTCGGACAGTTGCTGAAAACAGAAATCAATGCCCTGGAAAGTGATTTTTCTTTCTCTTTTTATAGTTATGGAACCTGGAATAGGAAAGTTTCATTTTTACAATTGTAAAACATTTAATTGGATCTAGTAAATACATTATAAACTTTAACAACATCAAACTTTTTTTTAATTTGCAACACAAAGAGAGAGAATAATTCTAGAAGCTAGTCCTTGCTATACAGATCATCTTATACAAGAACATGTACTAAAAAGATAGAAAATAGATCTCAATCAAATAAATCAATATCTCGATTTTCAATAATATTCGTTCAGTATTTAATGAGTTATGGAAGTTTGAATATTTAGCGATAACAATGCCAGCCACAAAAATTGACTTCAAAAGTTAATTAAAACTTAGTAATAAGTATTGTATCAAAGTGTTTAATAAAATAAATTTGCATTTTATAATTATAACTCATTAAATATTGAACGAATATTGTTGTAAATCGAGATATTGATTTATTTGATTGAGATCTTTATTTGCAATCACATTTTTCAAAACAAGAAAAAAACCTATTTTAGAAGTTAAAGATCTTTGATGTTAGTTTACCTTGACATAACATAGGGTTTTCCTTAATTGATGGAAACCAGCGTATACAGGTAAACGATCGTGAATGACTTAATTCTAATTATGAATCAGAAATGCAGACCTCTGAAAATGTGCACCTAGGTCACGGTCATAGATTTTGGGAAAAATCCGAAACGCGTCCTTCTAGGTCAAAAAGAAACCATATAGAGCTCAAAATCTTGATCTACGATGGCTAGAAATGTGAAAAAATGATGTCTAGAGGTATGACGGGCCTTAGAGGTCGGAAAAGGTACAAAATTTCGGATACGGAGGGTCCTTCAAGGTCAAAGGTCAAATTTAGATATATCCGTGCTAGAGAACTGAAAATTGGTTTCTGGGGTATTTTGCGTCGTGGATCTCGGAAATGTGGGATTTTAGTTCCGATGGGTCCTTCGAAGTCAGTGATCAAATAAAAATTTACAGGTGCTAGAGGGTTAAAAATGGTAACTAAAAGAAATTTGAATGGTATATCTCAGAAATTTTGTCATATTTATGTTAAAATGGGTCCTTCAAGGTCAAAGGTCAAATTTAGATATGCCTGTGCTGGAGAGCTAAAAATTGTTGCATAATGCTATTTCAGGCAGTAGAATTCAGAAATCAGAAGAAGGGCAATCAAAAGGGGCTGAAGAAAACTTTAGATTGCACTTCCTCTCATTTTTGAGTTTCAGAACATAATATATCCGTGTAACGATGGAAAATGTATAAAGATTGATTTCTATAACATAATATACCTGTATAGAAGCAACTATCTTCCTAACCATTTGTCAGTTAAGAACAGTGGTTAGGTTTAGAGTTTTATGTATATAATATTAATATATATATATATATTCTCAAGAAGTGGCTACAGAGGTCAGACAGGACTCTCAGTATAATACTCCACAGCGGAAATATGTGAGCATAGCGCGATCTAAGAAGGAGACAACAGAAGGAAACAGCCATGCCTTATCCTGGGCTCCTATAAACAACAGCCAAGCTACCTATCACGCTGCAACCGGAACGGCATGCAGTTTCATATACACCCATCCCTCAATTTACGCGGTAGATAGGTGACGGAAATCGCCTTGTAAATCGAAGCCAACATCTTATGGAAAAAAGGGGAATGAATTACGAAAAAATTCTTGTTATGAATAAAACCTACTTTGAAAGTTTCGTTCATATATATATCGATCTGAAATTTCAGTTCAGCTGTGATAATAAGCATTAATGCAACATAATTTTGAACTTTATTTGAACTAATTAGATAAGCTTAGATTAAATTCTCATTTTTTGTAACAAAAAATTCACACTCTTTGTCACACAAAAACTCATCACTAATGTACACTCACACTATCGAATTTGAAGACGAAATTTAAACGAAGATATTAAGGAACTGAACATAAATTAGGATTTAAACATTTGTACCAACACTTAGTGTTTTACTTTGTAAAATTAGCATTTTTATGATATTTTATAAAAGGTGTACTTACGAATCAGTTGTATTTTGCCTATATTAGAGTTTACAAAGTTAAACTTGTTCTCAAAAATGAAATAAAGCACTGTTTTTTACTAGTTTGAAAAATTCAATCTAGAGTAGTCAGTTAGTCTGTAAATGTTAGCTAGGCATACACTGGAAGCTGTATACCAATCCCTGGTGATGAAACGCATAAACTTCCAGGCCTAGCACCTAATTCCGTCCCCGCCCTCGCGTGGTGCAGGTCGTCAGTATCTTTCAAAAAGAACGGAAAAGGAGGGCTGTTAGATCTGTGTAGCCTACTGATCTGGTCATCTATAGCCACTTTTTCTTCTTTTTTTTCTGCCCTGTTGATGAGTGGTCAGCTTCACAGGGTCCTGATGCTGACCATTTATACCCACTAGAAACTGGTTTATGGCAATTCCTAGTGGCAGTGAGTGTGATTATTGATCCTGCGTTTGCTGCACTGGTGGAGCTCTGCTGAGGGAAAATCTTCACCGTGTTTTCTATTTATCTATGTGTTGTCAGTCGTAGTGAATAGATGTGCAGGATACCTTATATCAGAAGGTGGATAATTCTGATCAGAGGCTATCGCAGGTACCTGAATCCTTACTTTTTCAAGTTGGGCATCGTCAATCCTACTTGGAGTAAAGTATCTCAGACAGGTCAGTTTTCTGTCTAGATACTGGTTCTTGAAAAGGTGGAGCCTGAAGTTTCTACCAACATGCGTGATTTTAGCGTTTAACGGTGGGGGTTCGGGTCTTTACCCCATGCCTGCGATTAGGGGGATGTTCGATATTGTTGGCTCTACCTCTCTCAATAAACTTAGTTTCTTTAAAAATCCTACTAATCATTTTCATCCACATGTACATGAAATATGAGGACATTGCTTAGGGATTATTTTCGTGACATCCTCACACAGAAATTCTAATATTTTGGGCTTCCAAGAGACCAGATGGAGAGGTAATGGTCAGATACTTAAAAATAATTTTAAATTTCTCTTTTCAAGGAAGAAGGATGGAAAGCACATCCAAGGTGTAAGTTTGTTTCTCAGCAGACACGCCAGTGATGCTCTTCTAGTATATGGTTGCGGTAATGAAACATTTCTTACAGCAAAATTTCAAACAAAAATGAATTACTTGTCATCTTTTGTTATACCCCTACACAGTATTCTGATGAAAATGAGAACGACAGGTTTTGCAGACAACGTCCGGAATTTTGAATTCTGTCAAGAAAGAAACTATTTCTCTTATACTCGGTGACTTTAATGCTAAATTTGATACAGATCCTAACCTTTGTTCAGGAGTTTTACCTGATGGGTTGCATAGGAATATCATCCATTATATATTAATTAATGGCAAATGAGCCAGTCCGGTTAGAAATACCATATCCTATAGGGATGTTTAAATTGGGTCTGAGCCTACCTGGTGAAAAGTGTCGCGCAGTTAAAGTTTAAGAAATGTGCCAAAGTTACGAGGACACTGAAACTCTGAAAGATCCAGATATAGCCAAAGCATGTTATGGTAGGCTACGTACTCATTATGACAATCGTGGTTTACTTACTACCGTGGTGAGAAATAGGATCAGTTTAAATCCATTTTTTTATCTGATTTGGGGAAAAGGAGAAGAGGAGGGATAGTTATTCGAGGGATAAAGCTATGAAACTTAATTATGAAAGGAGGAATTTCAGGAATAATTTAAATCAGCATCCTACTAGTCCTAACAAAGACGACATTACAACGAACTTAATAAACGTATAAAGGAATTTTTAAGAGCTGATAAGAAGCTTCAGCTAGATATCTTGGCTAGCAAAGCAGAGGAAGCAGCTACACAATGCAATAACAGGAATTGTACCAGAATGTTAATGATTTGTGGTAAAAAACAGCCGACTTCCCAGGGATTAAGGGATAAACATGGTAAGTTTGTTGAAGGTGAGGATTCTCTCGTGGCTAGGTGGGCTGAGCATTTCAGAGATGTTCTAAACCATATGGTTAGTCCTGCTACCATTGTGTATAATGAGGATAGATGTTTTATGTCCTACTAGACGCACACATCCTACTACATGAGGACATTCTGAAGTTACTTTGGCTATTTCCAATTTAAAACTGCTGAAATGCTAAGAGCTGGAAACGTTTGTCTTGCCATATGACTGACTGAAATCTTTAATATTATTTATGATAAACCTGTTGTTCTTAAGGATTTTACAAGAGCTATTACTAGCCTTGAAATTGAAGAGACATTTCTCGACGTATTTAATGAGTATTATGGAAGATATCACCCTGAAGTTAACGTCGATCAATTTTAGAGGAAAAATTGTCCTGAGCTTGGTGAGATACGAACGTACCTGATAACAAGTCAGATGCTCTGAACCACTGAGCTACCGTCCGCCGATCAAAGTTGGGTTGGGTTGTTTTACCTCTGAGCGGCACTTTTTTTGCACACCATGGGCTAAATGGCCAGGTCACATGGACCCCGAAGGCTCAGAGAAGGTTGGGGGAGGGGACCCACTGGAACAGCTGTTGGGAGACAGATGGTAGCCTACCGTCAAGGACATCCAGCGTGTTCTTTAACGTGCACAGGGTATGGCTCTCCCGCACACGGAGCCACGGCTTAACGTCCCATCCGACGGACGGCGGCCTTTCCAAGCCCATAGGTGTCCCCTACTGACCGTGGGCAGGGCGGGGAATTTTGCGGAGATAAATCTCAACGCTGACCCAGCTGGGACTCGAACCTGGGAACTACAGATTACGAGCCTGGCACGCTACCGACTGAGCCCCCCCGCCCCCCGCCCCCCGCCGATCAAGATCTCCTCTAATTGATGCTATGAATTTTCTACCAGCAGTACACAATTCTCCGTGTCTCATGATGGTATTTATCACAGCTTCTCTCAGCCTTAAGAAAAGCTCGTATCCCACTCGGCTCAAGACAATATTTCCTCTAAATTAATCGACGTTAACTTCAGAGTGATATCTTCCTTAATATTATTATCCTTATTTTTGAAAAGGGTGATCGCAGTTCTTGTGATGGTTATAGGGAAATCAATCTACTTTTGTCTCAGGTAAAGTTCTTTGCATGGTTGTGGTTAATTAAATTAAGAATGTGGTTGTTAGAAAACTGCGTGATGAACAGTGTAGATTCAGAAGTGAAAGGTAATGTATAGAAAAAATATTTTCCCGTACGTAGATTGTTGAGAAATGTTTAGAATTTCAAAAACTTGTGTTACCAGCTTTATAGACTAAAAAACAGCTTTTGAGTTTGTTGATCGACATAATTGGTGGATGATCTAGCGATCAGTTGTATAGCGTCAAGGTATATATTATATTACAAATTATATATTATATTACAAATTATTATACAAGACAGTATTGACTGATGAATACCTGAGAAGTTAGTTAGTATAATGAAAGTTCTCTACAATGACACTGAATCATGTGTGAGAGTTGTAAAGCTTGCAGCGATTGGTTTAAAATTTGCTAGTGGAGAGAGACAAGGGTGGATTTTTGTCTCCTTTTCTTTTTAGCTTCGTTTTTAATTATGTTATGAGGAATTCTTTCCGATGGAAAGAGTTTGGTAATAAACGGTCTAGAGACTACAAAATTTATGATTTGATTATGCGGATGATTTAGCCCTGTTGGCTAATGATGTCGTTGAGATGAATTCTTTTATTAGAGCAGTTGATGAGACTGGTAATAGAGTAGGTTTTGTGATAAACAGAGAGAAAACTAAAGTGGTGAAAATTATTCAGGGTTCAGTCAGTTGATTCAAGTATCAATTTAAGTGTCTCAATTTAATTCTTTTAAAGTGTCTCAATTTAAGTGTCTCAATTTAATTCTTTTAAAGTGTCTCAATTTAAGTGTCTCAATTTAATTCTTTTAAAGTGTCTCAATTTAATTTTCTTAGGAACTGTTAACAGTTACTGGTGAATTGGGATTGCTGCTGGGAGACAGTTAAGAATCTATGGACAGTGTGGGAAAATAGGCGAATACACCTAAAAACTAAACGAAGGCTGTATAATAGTTTATACATTTCTTTCTAGGGTTAGTTATGGTACGGAAACTTGTACCCTTTGTAAATAATATAACAGAAAACTTGATGTCTTTGAATCTACATGCTTGTTCAGTAGCTTGGCTCATTAGGTGGTTTGACTTTGCAAGTATTGATGAGCTTAGGCAAATGAGTAGGCAACCTCCTTTGAGTAGCTTATTGTGCAAAGAGAGACTGTGGTGGTTTGGCCATGTTTCCCCTATGTAGCTGTAGATTGGCCAACAGGGTTATCAACAGCATGCCTAAAGGCCTCAGGGAAAGGGGGAGATCTAGGATGCGATGGGCAGATAATATCAAACAGGACTCTGCTGAAATTGACCCACAGTGGTCAAATGCAACAACTGTAGCTCACGACAGACCTGTTTGGAGTACATAACCGCAGCAATCTTCCGCAGCTCAAGACTGCATTAAGATTTTTTATGAAGTCAGATCTGGCTGCCGATTCAAAATATACTTCATTTCATTAAGATGTTACGACTTAGATTGTATTACAATGGCAACAATATCAATCTAGCGAAAGAATATAAATATAACTTGTTACAGATGAGGATTTTATTAATATAAGAATTTACTATTATCTATTTATTCCTAAAAATAAATATCACTTAAAACCATTTAGTTGATATTTACCTTGGGGTGACAGTATAATAATCTCCCTTGACGCTATACACTGCTACTTCATAATGTGTATTCCACGTACATGCATTAAAAAATTACTAATCCGTACTTTGTAAAACCGAGTCTATGATAATGAAAATCGAAACTGGTTGTATTTTTTCTCTGACCATGTAAAGCCGAAATCGCCTAAATTGAGTACCGTGTAAATCGAGAGATAGTGATTTGATTTATTAATGTTCGTTTTATGAAAGTGTTTAAATATTAATTTCTGTCATTTTAAGACCAAATGTTTGCGTTGCAGTTATTAGTTCTTGCATTTGATATAAGCTCTCTGTCTATATGTATATATATATATATATACAGGGGCGTAACTATGGGGGGAATGGGGGGAGGCTCCTCCAAAGTAACTCGGAGTTGGCAAAATTCGAAGCGACTTCGTAAAATCTAAGTGAGTTGTGAAAATTTGAAATTTTTTTTTTGTAAAATTAAGGGGAGTTGTAAAAATCGAGCAACTTGGCAAATCTAGGGTAGTTTGAAAAATGGAGAGACGGCAAAATTTAGAGCACTTGGCAAAATTCGAAGCCACTTAGTTAAATACAGGTGAGTTGGCAAAATCTTGGGGAGTTGGCATTCGGAGTAACTTGGTAAAATCTTGGGGAGTTGGCAAAATTCGGAGTGACTTGGCAAAATTCAGGTGAGATGTAAAAATTGGGACTTTTTTTCTGCAAAATTATGGCGACTTGGCAAAATTCGGAGTGACTTGGCAAAATCGTGGGGAGTTGGCAAAATTCAGGTGAGATGTAAAAACTGGGATTTTTTCTGTAAAATTATGGCGAGTTGGCAAAATCTAGGGACAGTTGGCAAAATTCGGAGTGAGTTGGAAAAATCGTGGAGAGTTGACAAAATTCAGGTGAGTGTGTTAAAATTGCACTCTTTTTCTGTAAAATTATTGCGTGTTAGCAAAATCGAGGCAACTTTGCAATATCTAGGAGAGTTGGCAAATCTTGGGGGAGTTGGCAATATTCGGAGTGACTTTGCAAAAATCAGTTGAGATGTAAAAATTGGGATTTTTTTTTCAATAAAATTGTGACGAGATGGCAAAATCGAGGAAACATGACAAAATCTTGGGCAGTTGGCAAAATTCGAATCCACTTGGTAAAATACGGTGAGTTGTGAAAATTGGGATTGTTTTTGTGAAAGTAAAAAGAGTTTACAAAATCGAGAAAATTTGGCGAAATTTTGGGGAGTTTGAAATATTTGAAGTGACTTGGAAAATTCAGGAAAGATGAAAAAAATTGGGATTGTTTTGCGAAACTAAGGGGATGTGGTAAAATCGAGGCAACTTGACAAAATCCAGGGAGTTGGCAAATTGGAAACCACCTGGTAAAGTACAGGGTGTTGTAAAAATTGGGATTGGTTTTGTGAAATTAAGGAGAGTTGGAAAAACCGAGAACTATTGGCAAAATCTAGGGGAGTTGGCAAAATTCGAAGCCACTTGGTAAAATACAAGGAAATTGTGAAAATTGTGCCTTTTTTGTGCAATTAAGGAGAGTTGATAAAATTCGAAGTGACTTGGCAAATTCAGGGAAGATGTAAAAATTGCGATTTTTTCTGTGAAATTACGGCTAGTTGGTAAAATATACGGTATTTGGCAAAATTAGAATCAACTTGGTAAAATATAGGTGATTTGGGAAATTGGGATTTGCATTGTGAAATTAAGGAGTGTTGGACAAATCAAGAAAACTTAAAAAAATGTAGGGTATTTGGCAAATTTCGAATCCACTTGGTAAAATATACGCGATTTGTGAAATTGGGATTGGCTTTGTGAAATTAAGGAGAGTTGACAAAATCGAGAAAACTTGGCCAAATTGGGAGTTTGAAAATTTGGAAGTGACTTGGGAAATTTAGGAGAGATTGGGATTGGTTTTGTGAAATTAAGGAGGGTTGGCCAAATCAAAGAAAAATTCACACTGACACTGACTTGCTATAATTCAGGCAATATGTAATTATTGGGATTATTTCTGTGAAATTATGACTAGTTATCAAAATCGGAAGTCAAATGATGGCAAAATGTAGAAGAGGTGTGAAAATTACCTCAACCCCTCCCCCCAACCCACGGAGCGAAAATCTAGGTAGAAACGTGACACACACATTATTTGCTCAGTTGGCAAAATTTTATTTTCGATTTGGAAAATCTTTGATGTCAACCCCACAACAATTGTCCTTCGAAGCTCCTGTAAATTTTATCTCGCTTTCTTCATCATGAATAAAAGCTAAAAGATTAATAAAAAAGCAGTGTTCTCCCAATCATTAACTATTCCTGTTCCAAAAGATGAAATAGGGTTATAGGCTTAAATGAATATTTCAATTACAAAAAATAAAATGCCATTCTAGCATTAATCGGTCAACTAAGGTGCGTTTAAGTAGTAGGTAGATATTCAATCCTCGATAAAAACCTGGAATATGTGTGTAAAGTTTCCCATTTTGTCTGTTATACAGTAATATCTTTCTATTTATACGGAGACTTCATGATATAAACTTTAAAAATTCAGATAGAAACGTTAAGAGTTCAGATCGAAAATCTCATCACTTAACTATCTACAAGTTAAAAAATTAAAAAAAGGAACCGTTTTTTTTTCGCAGAAATTGTGAAATGAAATTACATTCGAATCAAAGCAAATATTATCGAAAACAATATTTATACCTATTTATTAAATTGATTACTAGGCTTTAATTAAATGGGAAAATTTTATATAATTTACAAAAAAAGTTTCACCTTTAACTATAATAACGTTTAAATTTCATTACCTGAAGTATGATTAAAATAAAAATAAAATTGCAAAAAAACTGTGTTTGTATTAAAAATTTAAATGTGTAGTTTCAATTTAGTGTAGAATGAATATGTTATAAGATATACTAATTAAAAATGGAAATATATTCGTGACTGTATTGTTTATCATATCCAGCAAACAAGTATTAAACTAATCATCCAAAATAATTTGCAGAAATTGTAAATAAATGATATGACATTTAATTTATTCATAAATAATAATAAGGCTTCCTATTGGATTTTCAATTTAATAGGTACCAAAGAAACGAAAAATGCTTAATGATTCGATCCTCATAATACAGCCATTCCCCGACTTCCGTAAAGGTTGCGTTACGCGTAACTTTGCGCAAGTCGAAATTTACGTAAGTTGGAATTTCCCTAAATGCTCATGCAGCACCCGCAACTATGCACGTTGAATTTGATTGAAGCAAAAAATAAATGTTCCACGAACATGTAAATGGAATTATTTATTCAGTTCTTTTTACCTCACGCGCAAGAAAAATTACAAAAGTGTGCTTCGAAATGTACGATAAAAAGGTTAAGACAAGTACCAATACAAAAATTCTTAGAGAGAAAAGTACACTTATTGTTATGCACTGCACAATCGAATGGAGCATATTCAGCATTTCATGTAAAGCAGATTAATTATAATATAAACACAATGAATGTTGTATGCAATTTTTTTAAGCACTTGCCTTATGGATTTATATCGTCCTAGTCGGGTCCTCCATTTGTTTCCTACGGGATGCAAATACGTTTCCACGGTTTTCTAAGTTTGCACCAGCCTGCAAAAATTTACGTAAATCGAATTTACGTAAGTCGAGTATTACGTAAGTTGGGAGTGGTTGTACTTGTTTCCCTTTAACTCACGGAGTTGGTTTAGTCGGTAGCGTGCCAAACTCGTAATCTGTTGTTCCCAAGTTCGAGTCCGAAATGCTCCTAGGTTGAGAACTTTCTCCTCTAACTCTCGTTCAGCTCACAAGAAGAAAAGGGACACCGTTATGTTTGGAAAGGCCGCTATCCTTTGGATGAGGCCGAACTTCTGTGTACAAGATAGCCTTACTCGGTGCATGTTAAAGATCTCACTTTAAGAATGGGGTCCATGGCTGGAGGCTTCAACATATTTTCTAAAAGTTGTCCAGCCACTCACCTCTCCCAATATTCTCCCAGCCCTCCGGACCTTGTGACCTCATCGTTTAATTTACTGTGTACAAAAAAAAGGCTCTCACTAGAATACTGGTTAGAGAGCTAGCCATTTTTTCAGCGGTAAACATTGTGTATTAGTTCTAACCCTATCAGAAATCAGCAGTGACTTCAGTCTCAATAGGCATGCTTTGGTATGAGAAGGACCGCACATACTAGGAGTAGTTAGCTTTTAGGACTCTTATATGTTGCAAATCGAAAGAAAAATGTGTCGCTCAGGCAGTGGTGTAACAAGGTGATGTCAGTCCCTAGTGAGAAACTTCTTCCCCTGCTTCAAAGTCTTTTTTTTTCGAAAAACATTACGAAGATAAAAAGGGTACTTATCTTTCTTTCTCTTGTTTTGTCAACTTGACTACCAAAGGCTCGCAATAAAAAAACCTTTTATAAACAAGCAAATAAGCAAACAAGCAAATAAACTTCTTGATTACGGGCCTTGAATTAGCTGAACCATTGGACAATGGTAGCTACGCCATTGGCTTAGAGCAGACATCGGCATCCTTTTTTGGCTGCGGGTCAAAATCAACCAAAATGTGACTATTAAGAAGACAGTTCGGGTCAATGGGTATTTTCATTTTGAAACAGTCCGTTAGTGAATAATAAGATAAATTTTATTGAGAAAACTATTACAATATGCTTTTAAACTCAAAACATAAAAAAAACAAAAACAAACTTATAATTTTAATTATTATAAAAACAATATAATTGTCAAGTTTTAGTTCATTACTAATTTATGAATTTTATTTATAAGCGTTCTCTTCATTATCAGTGGCTCCCCTGATGCTGAATTTGTGATGTCAATTTAGTCAAGTCTGATTCATATGTAGTCACCTTAAGACGAATACAAGCGTCTGAATTTTCGGTAGTTAATCTGTTCCTGTTCTTACTTAAAATAAATTTCATGTATGAAAATATTTGTTCACATTTATAAGTAGAACCGAACGCCGACAAAATGGCAAAGCCAATTTTTTCCAAAGATGAAAACTTCGTAGGAAGTGATGCCCAACACGATGATATCATGAGAAGTTGATTATCATCCGTGTTTTTTAAATCTTTCCGCAATGTCTTGAATTTCTCCGTCCACAACGTTGAACTTTTAAAATCAATCATTTCTAAACTTAAATTGTCAATTTTAAGATATTCAAAATACTGCAAATCTAAAACATTTTCCTCTATTTCGTCGGGCTTTATTATAAATGTAAACATTTCGCCGTGCTTCTTAAAACTTTGAAATCTACTTTCAAATTCACATTTAATCTTCAAAATGCAACTTTTGAATATATTTAGATTGCTTTCATCGATATTTTCTTTCTCACGTTGGCTTTTTAGTAAGGGAAATAAAAGAAATATTTTAGTTTTTATGTCAGTTTCAAATAATGTTAATTTCGAGCAAAACCTCTTCCATTCCTCGTGCATTTTCAAAATTGTGTGGTTATTTCCTTGAAGTCGTACGTTGAAATCATTATAATGGTTCATTATATCTGTTAAGAACAAAAGTCTTAAAAACCATTGTTTTTCATTGAGCTCGAGATCCTTTTCACCGATTATATAACAAATCATTTTTGACCTGTGCGTCAATATTTTTTGCCATATCTTCAATGCGACGCTGAACTGTTCTGGCCGACAATGGCATTTCTTTAATTCTCTCAATTATTTGTTTTTTATTTGCGAAGTCATTGAATAAGTGTTTGGAACAATTTATGAATGCGTTTTTCAAAAATTCGTCGTCTGTAAACGGTTTTCCGTTGGTACCAAAGGCCGTCCCATGGCCGAGTGGTTAGCACACTTGGCTACTGATCTAAGGGACCTGAGTTCGAGCCCCGGGTAGGCATGGTTGTGTGTGTTGTTTTTCTGACGAGACCCTGCCATCCTCACAGACCTTCTGCTATGGCATTTAAACTGAAAGGCTCTTGTCAGACCTCTGTGGCAAGCAGCTGCTTGAGGGGGTATTTATTATTATTTATTACCAATACTAAGAGCTGCAATAAAGCTGGCAGATGTAGCGTAATTGTGGCTGGTAACAAATCTCTTCAAGAATTTAGTTTGTTTACCATAATTTAATACACGTTTAGCAATGTATTCATATTTTTCATCATTTGGCATTTCACTCACATCTTTATGTTTTAAAGAAAAGTGTTACTCAATATTGTAAGTCCTGACGGTAATTATATCTGTATATAAAGTACATATCAATTTGTCACCATTTTCCATACATCCATACTTTTCAGTCCACACATCTTGAAATAAACTCTTTTTTATTTGTCCATGGTAATAAAAATAATAATTATTTCGCTTAGGTAACTGTTCTCGCGCTTCTGAACTAATGTTTATTCACGTTAAAGACGAGGTAAACGTAGACAAGAGTAGATGCGTGATCAGCAGGTGGGCAGGGCTCCTATTGGTCGGCTGCAGGTGGCACGCAGTCAGAGAGCCCAGCCGACCAATAGGAGCCCTGATCACGTGCTGATCACACATCTACTCTTGTTTACATCTACTTCGTCTTTAACGTGAATACGAACGACACGCTCGTCGAGTAATGATGAGATTCCTTCGGACAATGTCGCTGTATTCCGCCTATGTTCATTTCTGCAACTTTGTAATCAAACCAAAATGTTAATCTTAATATTTTCTCAAAGTGTTTGTTTCATGTTTATGTTTTATACTTTATTTTTATATATTATACTTTATTTGCGGAACTCAAGTGGGTCACTTGAAATTATCAAATGGGTCACTTGGTGACCCGCGGGTCATAGGTTGCCGACGCCTGGCTTAGAGGTTAAACAGCTCAATCTTTAAATCATTACAACAAAATAACACTTCTTTCGCTCTGCCTTACAGCAAAAGAATAAATAATCCAACATTAAAACTTTCCATTCCCTTTTTTCTCGCCAAATTTATTGCTCAAAGCACTTTTTTCATTTATTTATTGTCTCTCTTTGCCTGAAAAAAAATAACGTGATGTTTTTCACATGAGAATAGATGTAATTGTTATGGGTTGGTGATAAGAGCGGAATTATTTCGAAATTGAAGCTCTCAGAAGACAAAGCAGAAGAGATGGGAAAATGATTTATTTCAAGAAAATATTCACGGCACACGAAATGCTTGTATCTAACCTCAGGTTAGAAATGGTGATAAATAACGTTTCATTAAAGCGAAATGTATTCAAAAATGTGCTCTGCGAACTGAAAGGCACGTCACTGATCTTCGGAAGTTGGAAGCTCGAGGGAGAAAACAAACATATCCATTTAAGCATAACCTTGTTCATCATACTTGATTTGCATACATTTGAATAAGTACAGGCAGCTATTGCTCACTGTCGGTTTAAGCAATAAATTCACGTGAGCTTGTTACCATTAGAAATCAAATACGTATGAAACGGTCCTCAGTCGTGAGATTTTACATATTTAAAGTTTCTGATTGCAAAAAATTGCTTATATTAATGGAGAGATTTCCAAATTGCCAAAGTTTTGAAAGTTTAGAACAGGATGATTGGAAAATAAATCATTCTTCTGTGGGAATGATGAAATGATTGGCCTTTGACTTTTTAAATTATTCACTGTGGTTATTAATTCCGTGAGTGTTAATTAATATATCTTTCACAATTAAAAACCTCGAACTTTCGAAGCTGTTTAATACTGAACACAAAGGCTTTACGAAACAATGGCAACTTTCAACATTATGTCAACAAAACTGAAATTCAAAACACGTGATTTCTGAAACAAGTTCTTTGTGGAAAAACGTATTGGTGATAAAAATATATTAGATTCTCAAATTTCTGTAATATTTGTTTAATGATTTAAAGCTGTGTGCATTAAATTTTTTAAGAAGGGACTCGTTTGCTTTATGAATTTTGTAGAATACTAAAAAGCGAAATCTTTCTTTATTTTAGTTCGAATGCTCACATACAAAACAATATTTATGTTTGGATTTCCTTTTGAAACATATTCTTACGAATAACAACTCTACTGTTAGTTCTCCTAGCAATTGCAATATTTTAAAATATTGGATTGCCATTATTGGGTTACAAGTTCTGAAAAACTTCCTTTTAGATATTTAAATTTCAGTTTTATTTTTGTGAAGAAAGGAAGAAAAAACTTATTTTAGATGCCGCAGTTTTTGCAATTTGAATTTCGCTTCAAATGATTAGAGTAAGGTGTTTTACGTCTGAAGGGCAGTTTTTGCACACAATTGGTCAGGTCACAATGACCCACTAGGGCTCAAAGAAGGTTGAGGAGTTTAGGAAGGAATCCACTTGACAGCTGTTAAAAGAGAGATGGAAGCTTCTAGTCGAGGACATCTAGCGGGTTCTTGAACGCGCAGAGTTGGGTTGGGTTGTTTTACCTCTGAGCGGCACTTTTTGCACACCATGGGCTAAATGGCCAGTTCACATGGACCCCGAAGGCTCAGAGAAGGTTGGAGGAGGGGACCCACTGGAACAGCTGTTGGGAGACAGATGGTAGCCTCCCGTCAAGGCCATCCAGCGTGTTCTTCAACGTGCACAGGGTATGGCTCTACCGCACACGGGGCCACGGCTTAACGTCCCATCCGACGGACGGCGGCCTTTCCAAGCCCATCGGTGTCCCCTACTGACCGTGGGCAGGGCGGAGATTTTGCGGAGATAAATCTCAACGCTGACCCAGCCGAGACTCGAACCTGGGAACTACAGATTACGAGCCTGGCGCGCTACCGACTGAGCCACCCCCGCCCAAACGCACAGAGAGTATGGCTCTCCTGCACCCACAACACACGGCATAACGTCCCATCCCAAGGACGGCGGCTTTTCAAAGTCCATCAGTATGCTCTTTCGCGCTGAGGGCAGAATGGAAGTTAGCGGATAAATTATGAATTCAAGCGCAGTTGGGAACTGCAGATTAAGAGACTGGCAGCTACCGACTGAGTCCCCCATCCCGTTCCCCTTTCCATTAGTTTCAATAATTTAAGCAACAGCTGTGACTCAGTGACTTTCAACAACATTGGTCTTTTGCTCACAGATCCAGTCTGTTTCATGACCTTCTTTAAGAAATGAATTATCTTTCAGAGAAACCTTGCAGATAGGGGCGAGCGGGTGGCTCAGTCGGCAGCGCGCTAGGTTTGCAATCTGCATTTCTCAGGTTTGAGTACCAGCTGAGTAAGCATTGATATTTCACTCCTCGCCCTGCCCACGTCAGTAGGGGACACCGATGGGCTTGAAAAGGCCGCCGTTCTTCGGATGGGATGTTAAAGCCCTGGCTCCGTGTACAGGAGAGCCAAAATTTTATTACATTTTAATTTTACATTACCTTTAACGTGCATTATGTGCACGTTAAAGGGTGCACGACGTGTACATGTTAACGTGCATTATGTGCACGTTAAAGGGTGCACGTCGTCGTTTATGTGCACGTCGGGGTCTTTGCGACCTGGCCATTTGGAAGTAAAACAGCCCAACGTTGCAGATGACCTAAAACTAGGGCCGATTGAACAGCATAAGCATTCCAATAGGTCACTTTGGGTGGTAGATTCTAGAAAGGCTGCTTGCTGGAAATTGGATGGACTTGCTATAATTTCAACTCAAAACTTTCATGTAATATTGTACAAATATTTTTGGTGAAGCATGCTATGTAACACATTTCGTTAGGGAATCATCAGAAAATAAAAATAACAAAATATAAAAAAGTTACCTCTTAAGCAGCTGCTTGTCACAGAGGTCTGACAGGAGCCTGTCAATTTAATACGCCATAGAGTAGAATAAGTAATGAACGTGAGATCTTTGCAGAAAGAAAACCCAATAATATCTAAACTTTATCTGGGCTCGAACCCAGGTTCCTCTGATTAGTGAAGCGCAGAAGACAAATAAAAATAAAGTGATTAATTTTTTAAATGATTTTTTTAATTAGCGGTATATATTGATTGGTATTACGTGATGATATACGTGAATTTGTAGCATTAAGAATATAGCAGATAAAAGTAATAATTTTAACATTTCTTTTGTTTATTAATGAAACAAAATTCTTTTTTCAGTTTTGAAACTCAATCTTTTAGAATTGTATTTGATATCAATTATAAAGCATCAATTTTTTTCTGACTATTTATTAATAAATAGTTCTATAATTTTGCGAATTTTAAGTTAACCAGGGTTTCCAAAATTCGAGAAGTATTTTCGATTCCTTGAATTTCGAATTAACCAGGTATAATATTATGCGTTTTCAATTCTACGCAGAGTAATAGCAGTATTTCCATTTCTTACAACATTTTACATCGTAAAAAATATTTTGGGATCTCGCAAGAGTTTTGAAATTTCTATATTCAAATAATTTAAATTGCAAACATTAAATATCACAATCAATAGATACCAAAAAACAAAGACAATTCAAGAATAAAATAAAAATACTTACTGAAATTTAAGGTACAGCAGAAACTATGAAATTCTTGAAAAGGCTTGGTGATAAACAAATGATAATTTTTAAAATTTTCATGTTATTTTGGAGAGTTGAAAGACATTTTGTAGCCAACTAATTTTGAATTAGAGTTTGAAGAATGATATATTGAATTTCTTCAATACTCATGTTAAGTATTAAAAAATACTCCTGGGCAACTGCTTGACAGAGAGGTTTGATAACACTTGCTCAATATAAACGCCATAAAGCCTGCAAGTAAGGTGAGACCGAAGCAGAAAGACAATACAGAAAAGAAACGTCCACATCTTACCGTGGTATCGAACCCAAGTCCATTTGGTCAATAGTCAAGTGCGGAGTCAAGTGCGGTAACCATTATATACTTTAAATATTTATTGGATAAAATTTTAATTTTAATGAAACTTTTGGAATTGTATTTGCTATCAATTACAACGTAAGCCATTTGTTTGTGTGTGTGTTTTCATTTAATAAATAATTAGTTTTCGTGAATTTCAAATTAGTTCAAAACAAGAAACAGTTTCTAGAACCCGTCGGAAGTATTTTAATTATCATTTATGGGAAAGAGTATATAGATTTACTCATTTTAGTTTTCGACATGATTTCAGAGAACTTGACTACAAATCAAAATTAGATTTTCTTCTACTTATAAGCATTAACTTTATAATGTATTTTCGTGATTTGTTTATATGCATTAACTTGTGATGTATCTGTATGCTCAAACGTTTCATTGAATTTGTGTTTGTTGTGTAGACATTATGATGCGCTTCTACGCATAACAATTATGTGTTTGTGAATAAATATTAGATGTTCATGCGCATGAACCTTGTGACCCATTTGTGTGCATAATCCTATATAAGAAAATCACCTGTTTATCTATCCTTATGTTTGTAGAGAAAAATGAGTGTTAAAAGCTTGAATGATAAGTTATGATTATTTTTTCGATTATCTTTTATCTGGTCTTCTTTTGGAAATAGTTAAGCATCTCTGTGCATGTGCCAGCTGTTTGGTTAGTGATAAAACACAAAATTTTAAAGCTATGAATTATTATCTTGGGATTAAAATAAATACAATATGCAAAATTCTTTCATTTTTCTGAAGAATCTGATTAACTTTACTCGTTTTCGTTAGCTCAATAACAGCTCAATGAACGTCTCCATAAACCATGATTGTCCTTTATCGTACGTCTAGATATTACGTTACGTACGTTAGCCATGATTGTCCTTTATCGTACGTCAAATTCAATAATACAATATACTCAAGAAAATAAAAAAGATCAGCTTCTTGAGAGAAAGCTGAAAAACTCCTGGAATTAAAATTCAATTGATTAATCCAGTTGCATGTAAATATTTTATTATCTCATTGCAGCGGAACTTTCGCCAGGTAGTCTCTCTCTCTCTCCCAATAGATTGCCAAGAGTGCATTACTTAACTGCAAGTTTTTCCAAATTTTTTAAGCGCTGCAAGTCTCTCGTTATTATAGGATGTACAATTCAACTTTTGTGTAACTGACTTTTAAGTGTAACAATAAACAGAGTAAGCTGAATCTACCTTCCTCATTTTGTACAAAGTATCACTCATGAGGGCTACCTCTGTTCTAAACTTTATACTAGCGAGGGCAGGATATGAGGGGTGGCAAAGCCCTCCCTCTTTGAGTCTGCTACTAAGGGTATGAGACAAAATTTATAATCTTACGTACACAGTCGTATCAGAATAATATGACCACCTACCTAATAATGGGAATAACCACCCTAGGTCCGGATGACAGCGGCAAGACGGCGTGGCATGGACGCAATGAGGCCCTGTAAGGTTGCCAGAGGCACACGTGCCCATTCGGACTCCAACAGAGCACAGAGGTTCTGGAGATGACGCCGAACCTGTCAATCCAAATGGTTCTGCTTCTCTATAGGATTGAGGTCAGGCGATTTCGCCATCAAAGGGAGAACGGAGACATCGCTGTCGTATTCCTGGAACCAGTCACGCACCACCTTAGCGCATTGCAGGGTGCATTGTCTTGTTGGTAGACACCATCACCAACAGGGTAAACGTCCAATATGAAGTAATGCATATGGTCAGCGAGGATGGACAGGCAGCCATTGGCGTTCAGGGACCCATCCAGTTGTAGCAGCGTCCCAGATCATACCAGGAAAACATCCACAGACATGCACACTGGCACCGCCGACCTGCACTTGAACAACAAGCGTGTCCGGGTGTTGGTTCTCGTGTGTCTGACACCGTATCCACCACCGCTCGTCATTTCTGTGCAGTAGAAACCTCGATTCGTCGGAGAAGGCGACCTTTTTCCACTCTTCCACTGTCCAATGATGGTAGTCGGGTGAGAACTGCAGGCGTCGTTGCCTATGGACCTTGGTTAAAATGGGCTCCTTTAAGCAGCGTCAACTCCGGAGACCCATGTGTAACATAGTTTGCTACTGTTATCAGGGACATGTACCTTGGTGCCCCATGTCTATTTGAGCGGTCATTGCTGCACTGTTGCGCGTTGATTGCCCTTTATCAGTCGACGGAGGCGACGTTCTCCTCTGGGGTCGTTGGCCTTTGGATCTCCACAGTTATAACGTCTGGAGGTACTCGATGTGCCAGCGCCCCACTCTTGGTACACCCTTAATACAGCACCTCGCAAACAGCCCATGAAGTCTGCTGTTTCCGAGATGCTTCCACTCTTGGCGCAGCAGCCGACGATCATTCCTTTTTGAACGTCAAATCAATACTTCTGCCCATTGTACACACACTATGGCTCATCTGTCTTGGCCGGTCGCTTATATCTTCGTGTGGTCGACCTTGTAATGTGCACTTTGTGACGCGCCTGGGCGGGTACACTGTGATTCTGTGGATGGTCATATTATTCTGATACGACTGTGTATATTTCATGCATTTTTCAATAAATATTTTTATCATAAGGGATCTATAATTTCCTAGCACTTTATGTCAATTATTTTTTTTTAATCTTTAAATGCAAAGTTTCTGTTGGTATAATTTCTGTGTCTAAATTTTATACTACTATTGTATTTCGATATTATATATTAATTCCTCGTCTACCTTTTTGTGTTTTCATTGTAAATTTGTTCAACCTTGTGTATTTTGTACAAATGTCTTTCAGTGCTCAAGATATTAGTTTTGGTCAGTATGATTATGTCTATGTGTTGTATGTATTCTTTTATGTTAATATTGAAAATATCCCAATATTTTAATGTTTCTGATGCTAACGTGAATTATCCTTACTCTAAGATCTACTGCCTTAAAAGCTCCCAAACACCAATCTTCACGTTTGTGATTGACCACCTTGAAGATCAAGGTTTAACCTTTATCGTACTCCCATTGGACCTTAAAGGACACGTCAAAAGTAAAATGTTGGATTTTGCCCGAGATCTACCATCCGGATTACCTCTACACACATATTTTTAGAGCTCTACTATTTCTACATAATATTTAGAATTAGGGGTGATTTCTTATCAATCACTCAATCGCTCACAAGAGTCTATATACACTGAAAGGACAATTTATTATACACATCCTCCTAATAACGTGTGGGTCCACCTTTCGTCCTCACAACAGCAAGAATACGTCAAGGTATGGACTCTACTAGGTATTGAAAACGTTCGTTTGGTATTGCGGCAACGATTCCAGAACAGCCATTCGTAAAGCATTGAGAGTCGTTGGTAGCGGGTTTCGAAATCGAATGCATCGCTCCCTTCGTGCCATAGATGCTCAATAGGGTTCAAATCCGGAAAGTGAGAGGGTCATTTGAGCGTTGGGACTACTGGAAATGCTCCTCCAACCAGTCCTCCAAACGGGAGCAATGAGGCTGTTGAAAATAAGACATCCTGTTGTGGTAAATGGATAGTCTTGTGCGATGAATAGGTTCAAGAGAACCCAAGGTGGTGCATGTAAGCATGACCTAGAATATTACACCGCCTCCACCAACTTGCATCACCCCATCTGTAGGGGTCCTTGGCCTTGTATAGTCTACAATATACACTCAACTTCCCATTGGTGTGTTGTTGTTGGAATATCAATTCGCCACACCAAGAACCCATTTCCAATGGTCTACGGTCCATTGGCGATAACCCACTGTTCGTTAACCCACTGCAGCCTCATAGCCCAGTGACATGCTGTTAACAAGGATACTCGATGTGGGCGTTGGCTGTCATAGCCCACTCATATCATCGTTCCTTGAATGGTCTTGCTGATGTCATATCTGCACTGTAGCTCTCCATTCTGACATTATGCAATGGGAGAGGGAATGATACACTCATAAATCAAAGTCCCGTTTACGGCCATATTTTTCCTGGTGCCTGCATGTTTTGCCGCTTTGATGTAAATCTGATACACCTGTGCAACAGTCAGAAACAGAAATCCTAGACGTTCTGTAGTTATAAATATAGTAACACACCGTCTTCCTCACACCGATTATCTGCCCATGTCGAACTCGCTGAGGTCTCCTTGTTTACCTATAATAACTGTCGCAGGTACGCTTTTACAGCAGATCTAACCTATTTATAGCCTGCAAGGGTTTCGGCTCTCATTATTGTGACAGAGTAGGGGAGGTTTGTGGATGGATGCAGTGTATTAAAAATGAGCTTTCAGTGTATATGAGATATACACTGAGTGTATATGAGATATACACTGAGTGCATATGAGATATACACTGAGTGCATATGAGATATACACTGAGTGGTCATTGAATTATGAACACCCCTACCCCATGTTTTGTCAATGGGACACTAATTAATAATAAATAAAGCGTTTTATGGGAAAATGTGACTAAGAGTAAAATAAATAATTTAATTAGTTCTATCTAAATATCGATTTTTAGCAATTTGTTTTCCGTATTTAAAGAGTTATGGAAGTTTGAACATTTAGAAACAGCAATGCGTAAAACAGAATTTACCTTTGAAGTTCGGTGAAACTGAAAAAAGTAGCATTACTTTGAACTATTTCATAAATAACTACATATTTTAAAAGTGTGTGTAAATAATTTGTTCAATATTCATTTAATTTTTGGAAACATTTCTTAGAACACATTGCTGCTTTTAAATGCTTTTAATCTGCAATATATGTTTAAATACCTAAAAATATTGTTTAAGAAAACAATATTGTTTAAGAAAAAAATATTGTTACAGAAAGAATATTGTTGAAAAAATCAAAATTTATTTAGATTTGATTGTGAGCTTTAATTTACTTTTAGAACGGCTTTGTTTACCCATAAAACACTTATTAAATTGATTAATTGTTTAAAATATAATGCTTAATATATGAATTTATTTTGCTTTAATCGAAAAATTAATACTGTCTTCCAGAATTTAGATACATCAAAAACCTGGCTATCAAAATATTGACAAAGGTACCAAATCTGAAAAGCAAAGCCATTTTTATTAGTCACACGCAGAAAATCCAAGTAACATAAAAATAGATCCTCTGATAAAGTTCATGAATTTTCATAAAATGGAAACTAAACTATGGTTCCACAACATATCAAAATGTAAATTTAAAAGATATCAATGTTACATTTGCAATTTGAAGAAGAAAGGTAATAAGAAAACATCTGCAGCATGTAATGAACACGGGCATTTAATTGAATATTAAAATCTTTGTCATCTTAAAATGAAAGAATTGGGTTAGGTTGTTTCACCTCTGAGTGGTATTTTGTGCAAACAATGGGCACATAAAAAATCGCAAGCACTCGAAAATTAGCAAATATTGATTTTCTATAAGAACTTTTTAATCTTTTCATTGCTATTAAATGAATTTTATTAGAGATAATTGCGCTTTAAGCAATTTACTTAATCTCACTTAAGCTCCAAATGATAATGACGTTTAAATGTTTTCAAGGTTAATTTTCCTATTTGGCACGTTGTTCATTACATGCTACAAATGTTTTTTTTATTACCTTTCTTCGTCAAATTGCCAGAGTAGCATTTACGTCTTTTAAATTTACATTTCGATATCCTGTGCAAGATATTATGACAACCCTAATTTGGATACTGCGTAATAAAAGTATTAAATATCCGGTAAAATTGTTCTCAGTGGTGAAAATTACAAAACAATGATATTGTTAGTACCTGTTCATTAATTTCATCATTGCAGGACTTCACTGACGTTGACTTTCAAAGAATCGTGTTTGGCAATAGTGATGATATGACAGAACCAGGGCAGGATCTACGAGAGAGGGGAAGAGCCCCCCCACCCCTCCTTGAGAATGCTTGTAACGGTAATGAAAGCAAAAATTTATTAGACTTCTGAATATTTCACGCATTTTTCAATAAATTGTTTAAAAACCTCTAAGCCAAAGGGGAAAAATGTTAGACTGCAATGGGAATCTACTCTCTTGGTACCCGTTTTACCTTTTTGCGGCTGGATTGTACCCCTCTTTATATTTTGCTAGATCAGGGCCTGAAAAGGACTAAATAGAGCGATAGTATGATTTGCTACAACCTGACACTCCCTTCTGTTCCGGATGTTAGGTTAACTGCTAACGGAACATCTGCTTGGTTGGCTGCTATCGGAACATCTCAGGTCGTCCTGTTTAGCCAGAAAACAAATATCTTCCTATGCACCACTAGCACCTCCCTGCCGTGTCTCCTCCACGTGGTATCATTCCTCTTTGATCCAGTGTCTCGCTTGATAGAGCACTAATCTCTTAACCTAATATTTCCAGGTGGGAATCCCCACATTGCCTGTATTTGCATTTTCTTCTCTAAAACCCGTTTTGCCGTTAATGGTAAAAATCGATAACCGAAAAGTTTGGAACCCGCCGTTCGTCGGATGGGACGTTAAACCGTGTTTCAAGGAAATCCATATGCTGGGTACATTAAACGACACAGGCAGGTGTTCTTATCGTGAGGCTTTAATTTTTCTCCCAACAGTTATCCAATGGATATTTCCCTTTTTCTCTTGCCTTGGTGTCCTTGTGACCTTCTCTTTAGCCCAATGTATACAAAAAGTATCATCAGTAGTCAACTCGGTATAAATTATTCTCTCGCACCTCATGTTGCATGTTTGACGAAAGTTTAAATGTGATACAGATCGGAAATGACATGAATAATTACCCCTTGATTACAAATGACTTGATTTAAAAAAAAATTAAAAAACTAAACTTCATGCATAATTGAAACGTACACCATTGGAAAGAAAAAGTCAAAAATATTTTCGTACTTCATTGAAGTGTAATGTGTGCTCCGTTTGCTACTCTGCACACATCAAAGGTATATTGGCGTATTATAGCCTTAGTTGCTAAAACTCCAAATAACCAATCAAAACGATATTCAGTTCACTGCAAAACGTTTTTCGGATAGGACGATTGATTTTTCTTTTTCATTTTGTCTTTTAAATTGTCGAAAGTTTCAGGCACTAACCCTTTCCTCCACATTCCTCCAGTTCCAGCTGTATACAAGACATAACTGTAACTAGAGTCCCTACTTGTGAGAAATCATCTCAGACCGCTATTAGACCTTCCCATCGGGCCGAGCGATCCCCTTGGTTACTGCACTCAACTGCAGGTACCAAGTGGCTAATTGGCCAGGGAACTAACTAACCCTTTCCCCCCAAAGAGGAACTCCGTATCCCTCCCAAAGAGGTCTCATGTACTGAGCCTAAAAGTCCCCCCTAAAGGCAAAAATATTTAGCATCCTATTCCTAAAGGAAATGGTAATCGCTGCCATATCCTATGTTACCATTTGTTATCCCCTTAACTGTGAACATAAGAGTCGTAACAATATTTAAATATGCTGCCGTTGTCAGAACCTCCTTATTCCCAAAGGCATTATTATTAATGTGTCTCATTACAGGTAGGAACCTGATTTTTTTACCCATCACGGGGTCTCTCAGGTATACGAAATTTATTACCGTTCAGTCAAGTAACTGACAAACCACAATGTACCAAAATATGTTGAAATCGAAATAAAAATCTCTATAGTTTGAGACGAAGCCACAGTTATAAGAGCGCGCTGACGTCGAAAACGTCGAAACCCCCCGGCTATGCTAAAGAATTCTATACTCACAAAACTAACCTATGGTGTTGTGAAAATCAGAATATCAGATTAAAAGTGAGACTAACAACAGCCCCAAGTACCGTTCAGTTACTACTTCAGTTACTGCTAAATAAAAGAATGCCTAAAACTATAATCTCCAGTGTTGGACTACATTTCCTTCCTTTGGAAATAATATTTTGACTTGCCAACTTTAGCGTGTAAAAGCTTAATTCGGCAAATAAAGATAATTCTATAGAAACAATCCTTTCACTCTCTTATTACGATAGGTTAGCTACACTGCAATGCCGGAAATTGCCACGTTTAATGAGTTCTGCAGTAGCACAGTCATTTTGTGATTATGGACTCCTTGCTGGACAATGGTAGCATAAAGTGCAAATTTATCTCTGTCTGAAATCATTATAAACATATAGCGTTTGCTTTTAGCTACACTTTCTTGCACCAATTGGATAAACGGCCAGATATCACAAGATCTCAGAGCATGAGAAGAGTTCTTAGAGAGCACTTATTAGTCACAAGGTCTCAGTTGTTTGGGTTGTTTTACCTCTGAGCGGCACTTTTTTGCACACCATGGGCTAAATGGCCAGGTCACAAAGACCCCGAAGGCTCAGAGAAGGTTGGGGGAGGGGACCCACTGGAACAGCTGTTGGGAGACAGATGGTAGCCTCCCGTCAAGGCCATCCAGCGTGTTCTTTAACGTGCACACGGTATGGCTCTCCCACACACGGGGCCACGGCTTAACGTCCCATCCGACGGACGGCGGCCTTTCCAAGCCCATCGTTGTCCCCTACTGACCGTGGGCAGGGCGGGGAATTTTGCGGAGATAAATCTCAACGCTGATCCAGCTGGGACTCGAACCTGGGAACTACAGATTACGAGCCTGGCGCGCTACCGACTGAGCCACCCCCGCCCCACACACACACAAGGTCTCAGAGAAAGAAAAAAGCTCTTAGGAGCTGTAAAAAATGCGTTAAGGTATTCAGTGCGTTTTTAATATGCAAAGAACATATTTCCTACCTGTGGGCCACAGTTTACAGTCTCATTGGATGTAAACAACCTTTTCAAGCCTATCGGTGCGGGCTCTTTACTGAGGACAAAGTGGATTACAGGAAAGAAAACTCAGTACAAGCTTAGTGGATACTCAAACCTGGGAACAGCAGAATACAAGCCTGCCCCCCCCGCCCCTGATCAATGGTAATAACTTTGATTACACGTTATAATATTGATAATCTCAGGGTCACTATATAGGAATCAATATTCCTAGATACAAAACAGCTCAATAACTTGAATTAAAGTTGTGACGTTAGGTAAACGTTTGTTTTCTTGTTTTACTTTATCCACAGCGCGTAAATATAAGCAAATATTCGATGTGTTATCACTTGCTAATTGATTTGTTTTTATTATTCATTGTATTATAAGAATTTTACACGTTATTACGCTGTAAGCGAAATGTAAGCTGGATTTGTTAAGCTTAGTTGTACTAAACGGGGAATGGTAGATGGCTATTTGACAGTTCGGGACCTTCCGAAACAGGTGCTGCTATCGCTTCATTAAAAATATTTGGTCTACGGGAGTTAGCTGTTTTTAATATTCATTTGTAGCTAAACTTTTTGTTGCCAAACAACACCGTTTTGCAAATCTGAAAGGGCGATCACAAATGAATGAGTTGCTCCAAACAGTTACAAGAAGAAGACATGCCCAGAGAACTGTGTCTGAGTCAGCCAACCTACACGAAACGAGATGTGTTTCATGTTTCCTTTGCTCAACACGATTTTATGGGCGAACTAGACCTTAGAACTTGCAAAATTTTCTATTGCTATTTCTATGCAAAATTTTTTTTCTATGAAAAAATGAAATCTCAAAAAAGTAGGAAGGACATTATTTCAGAAGAAAAGACTGTCCTTCCTAAGAAACGACAGTTGGTTACGCTAACCTAAATCATTTAAATTCTACAGATCTACAGAGACAGTGACAAAAACCCTTTTTCGAATTCATAGAGGCACAAAACCTACTCCTAATTGGGAAATTCCAAGGCGAATTCTTTATTATCACAATTCTTTCTCCATATGAGAACGTCAATCAACTCATTCCCTTTATTTCAAAGCAGTTTGAAATTGCGTCTTAAAATCCTCCTTGCGAAACTACGCCTAACTTAATGTTTGAATTATGAAAAAACAAAAAACACGTTGAGAGAAGCCCGATGATAAAAATTCTATCGAAGGAATTCCTTTGCTGAATTTTTAGTGTGTGTGATACTTTGGAAACGTGTGAAGTAATAAAATTTTTATTTCTTGCTTTGTTTCATAATAGAATTAATGAGACTGGGGAAAATAACAAAAACGCCCGAGAATATTGCGAGAGTGTTCGGATTGAATAGGGAGAAAAATTTCCAGTAGTGATGGCATTAAAGCGGTATATTTTCCAAGAGTACTTCACCAGCGTTCGATACGTGGGATTATTACAGCAGCTCATGAATATTGCGTGAGTCAGAATGCTAATGCACTGTTTATTCTTTATGAACTCTTTCTGGTATATTTTCACAAGACCAATAATGGAGAAATTAAGACATCGAAATATATTCTTATACAAAAATAAGGTTGTGAACGTTGTAATCCAAAGACCATTTTACCAAATTCATAATTTAAAATTGGTAATTTTAATTATGAGAAAAATTTGTTATTCCTTCACACGTTTCCAAAGTATCACACACACTAAAAATTCAGCAAATGAATTCCTTCGATAGAATTTTTATCACCGGGCTTCTCTCAACGTGTTTTTTATTTTCTCATAGTTTAAATATTAAGTTAGGCGTAGTTTCACAAGGAGGTTATAAAAACCTCCTTGTGAATTGCGATTTCAAACTTCTTTGAACCAATCAACGTTCTCATATGGAGAAAGAATTATGATAGTAAAGAAGATTTCGATTTCTAATCTTGAAGAATTAAGAAAAAAGTATGTTTTTTATTGAACACACACACGTATAAAATTGCTAGAAACATCTATGTAACCAAACCAATTCATGCAATTATATGCATAGCTCACTAGTTAAGCTTAACTTATAAAAATTGTAAAATTAAATTAACGAAGTAAAACTGAATACAGCATTTAGTAAATATGACTTTTTAACATAATACAGGATAGATATTCAATGTTTTCATATTTAATAGATACAATTTTCTTTATATCTCAACTTATTTTCATAGGTTACGTATATCAGTATGCTACGTATTAAAATATAGGTAAATTTAATATAAAATGATGTGAATAATTTTTTATTAAACAATGTAAAATATATTGCGAATTTTTTCATATCTTTTATTTTAGACTTCAAAGCAATCTAACTTTTTTTCCTTTGTTAAAAATATCATACAATAATACGTTCGCATAACGTCGATTCATTATTGCATAAGAAAATTGATTGAAAATTAATATTCTCTCAGTGTGCTTACTATTCTATCAAACTTGCAATTATTAGTGTTAAATTCTTCACAGGGAATCATACCCATTCCCAAATAATATTAGGAATATTTTAGCACTATTGCAAAGAGCTTCACAATTCAGGTGGAGTGGCAAGTTAACCTTTTGAAATCAAAATATTATGTTATAAAATTAAAAATTTTAGTATTCAGCAAAAAATTTTTGATCTGAAATTTGTAGTTTCACTAGATTGTCACCCAATATTTGGTAGTTTAGTATTCGGTAGCACGTAGTAATCTGATGCAGGGCCGGCTGGGTGCATAAACATCCCAAGTGATTGCTTGGGGTGGCAAAATGTCTTGGACCACCCTTTGCTGGATGAAATGGCTTAATTTGATATCCTTTGTAGACTTTCCTCCCATTAGATTATCATAGCTTGAATGCTGCTTTGCTTTTACAGGCATTCACTTAATGAAGTGGAAAAATGAACTTTCCAATACAGAAATATCTTTACAGACCTCAAAACTCGTCTAAAGGATATCCTAATCCCTGCATACATCATCTGGTTCACATAGAACCGAACCCTGCTCCTTAAGAGTTTTTGAGAAAGACCTACTCACTTTGATGAGCTAAACGAACGTATTCTTCCATTCCTAAGCCACTCTCTTTCTGCCATGGTAATTTCTGCATCTCACTTTTGCCCCTCCCTGTGACTCAAACCTTAACCCCTCTGGTTATACGAAGGGAATCAATTGACGAAGGTGGAATAAAATCATTTGCAGGTGCTCATTTCCGCAAGTATCTGGAAACAGTACACAGCAAGGCCACAAATGAAAACTAATGAGCAACATTACCATCCAAGAAACTGCTGATAATACACATATAGCAGGGATATATAAGAACAATAAGAAAATGAAACGAATTAGATGGACACGACAGACAGTCACAATAAGAATTATCACATTTAATGCTATGATAGTTTAGGGAGACTATTGTATCACTTTTCATCAATTTAAATAAGATTAATTTGATATATAGACATTTAATTGGATTTTATTTGTTGAAAACCAGCAATTGTAGATCTTGTTTAACTTTAAGCTGAAGTGCCCAACTCTATGCGAAGCCGAAAAGGGTGGACAAAAGGGGAGAAACTCTTCAATGGGAATCGTTGAGAATTTGGATAAAATGTAATAGTTAATGGCCATGATTTATGTTTTTTTAACGCGTTTCATCACTGGATATTTCTACTAATTTACCACTCGCAAGAAAAGGCTAAAAATATTGGACAGACATGATGATAATTTAATAACCTCTAACACTGATTTAATAACCTCTTCGGGCCCATATTCTTTCGTACAGTCAGAGTCGCGCAGGAGATTAATCTTTAGCAAGTATTGATACCATAAAGTTCCACCAATTGGCATAGAGAGTTGACACTTTCGTTATTACAGAACACGGCACCTTTTTGTTCTAATGAGGAATTATTTGGAGAAGATGGGGAAGGGAGAGAAAGGCAATGGGAGGAATATAATGCTCACCTGTGGGCAGCATTATATTCCTTTTATTGCATTATATTCAGACCTCTCATTGGTGTGGTGTGTGCTCAAATGGGACATCTCATATGACATCTTGATCTTCTGATTGGTTGGGGTTGCCTGCCTTACACGTGACGATCTCCTGGTACGTATCGAGATTGGGATGGAGTTGGAGGGGGATGGTGGGCTCGCAGTGAAACTTTCTATAATTCATCTTTAGCATTTCTTTCCTCCGATCTTTCACGGAAACAGATCAGGTGGGGGAAACAAAGAGTCGAGAAAGGGGGAAACGGGCAGAAAGCGGCAGACCATTTCGAAATGGCGCCAGTTGGAGGCTGTAAACGAAAATGGAGGAACCGTATCGCAAGAATACGGTAACGATAATAGCTGTGGCAAAATATACAAGGACTTCATCGTCTGCATAACAAGTTAGTGTAATTTAACTTTAAATTACAGATATCGTCGAAAAAAAAAAGAATCAGAGAGGACCTTAAACAGAACTCTGTGGAACCCCTTTATTAACAAGCACGTAATTACTTGGTTTAGACTCTAAACATTGCGCGTATTTCCCAGTTTTCAAGTAAGCCTTCATTCATTGAAATTAAATACTTCTTCTACCACTTTTATACGGTTTATCCCAGAGAATTTTATGATTACAGTATCGAATGTTTTTTTGGTTAAGAAAATTTTTAAAAGTTTTTTTATCTTTATCTTTATGTTTCCTTTTAATTATCTTTCTAGTAACATCTAATATGACCTTTTCTGTGTTTCTACTTTCTCTAAATCCAAACTGGGAGTTATAGAAAAAATTGTTTCACATAAAAATTGATAATCTAGATTTCATAACCTTATCAATAACTTTTGAGAAACCTGGTAAAAGAGATATCGGTTTGTAATTTGCTAAATGTTTTATCCTCATTTTTATATATTGAACAAAATTAAAGCATATTTCAAAGCATCATAAAAAAATTATCGTTTTGTTGATGCTTTGAATGAGAGAGCCTATGTTAGTAAGGCTAATGGAGGCCAAAAATTATTCCCATGGCATATCTCACATATGTTTCAAGAAAGTTTTTTTTAGAAACCTCACGAAGGAAAAAAAAAATACACCGCAATGGAAATCTAGTATAAATAAAAGTAAAAAAAAAAAAATTTTTTTACCTGCTTACGCTTTTATTTACCTTTTTCTGGCTAGATTGTATCGCTTGCCCCCCCCCCCTTTATTTTTTTCTTAGATCCCAGCTTGCTCAGGGTCATTTGGCTAGAATATTAATCAGATAAAATCAAATGAAAATGTTCAATAACTAAAAGCTAATGGATTTTTAGAAAACGGCTGCAATGCTTTTCTTGCGCTCTCCCCCTTCACCAACTCCTGAGTTTTTTTTTGGTACATTACTAAAAACAACCCAACCTGCGAACATTCTCTGAGGTGTGAAAACACTTCTAAAATACTGGTAAAGTATTGGTTTCTTTTAAGCTCTTTTCGATGTCTACAGGTACTCTTAACGTTTTCCTTGATACTATCGACTGTTCTGTTGTTAGGCTTGATACATCTTCGTCAGGAAAGAAGAAAGATGGATTTAACTCGAGCATTACTCTTCCTAGATAGTAGACTTCGAAAAAGACAAAAAGGCGAATGGCTCTCCACTGCTATCATGACACCCTAGAGACGCTAACAACGAGCTGTAAGAGATATCACCGAGCGAGCAGCGTGTCTCGCAATGTGTCGTGACACAGACCACAGATCAGGCAGCACTCTCACTCACTCAGAACCATACATACTCTTACGGCTAATGTTGCAACCTTTCCTCGCAGTCCGGATGGAAGCTGTGGCATCGAAATACCTTCCATCTCAGATCCCATTTTCTGATAATGCACCTACACATTTCTTTGCTCTTTTTCCCATGTCAAATAGCTGTGGAGGAGGCGTAAGCAGATTCAACCTTTGCTTATACCTTTTCTGTTGCAAAGAAAGATGTGATACAAGAGCAGATACTGTCATCCTCTGTTACCAAGGTAACAAATAGCGTGTTATCATTGCTAAAAATGAGGATTTTCCTGTTAGTTTTAAAACTTTGCGTTAAATGTAAAACCTTTCCTCACCTTTTTGATTTTTTTAATATTAAATCGCTTGCCCCCCCCCCCTTTCAAAAATGCTTCAAAAATGTGCAATTATCGATATCGCCGCTTCGTGTTTACCACTGGGGTTTCTAACTAAACCAAACTTTCGGAACAAGATATTTCCATTATGTTCGAAGATCGGTATCTCTCTACAGGGCTGATGCCGAACGCTTTTAAAATGAATATTTAAAGTTCTCTCATGAAAAATCGCTTAAAAGTATTTCGCAAGTGCGGAAGAGCTGAACTTTAAAGATTTGTTACTATCAGATACTTATCTCTTACGAAAAGAATTAACTTTAAATTATCGAAGTGTAGTTGTTGTTATTTCCTTCTAATTAGTGAATTAATTCATAATTAATGGTCTTACTGCATAAACACAATATTTAGAAGTAACGATTGTAGCATAAATATTTAAAACTCTGATGCACTGAACTAAGCATTTGAAGACTACAGGGTGTTTCAAAAGTAGAGTTACAACTTTGAAAGGCTGTGCAAACATTTCTGAGAGAAATGATGGGTGTGTGAAAATTAATGAAAAGTGCAAGGCTTGAAGTTGTGACGTCACAGTTCTAGCACCCCATATTTTCCTCATTCGTCTTTTTCTTTTTCTCCCTAATCCCACAGGTTGACCAAGAATATCAAGAAGGAAGTATACTTCTCCATCAGAACGGATCTCCTTCTAGTTTTCATCTCAACACACACTTTCCAAACCTATGGATAAGCCGAGTGGGGTCCAATATCATGGCCACCTCGATCCCCGACTTAACTGCACTAGACTTTTTTTTTACGGGAATTTATTAAAGATAAAGTGCTTTTTTCACCTTTATCTAAAAATGCTGATGAGCTATGGATAGAATTGCAGGCGCAATTGAAGAAGTCATGACACACGTTCTACGTCGCACCTGGGGGGGGGCAGTCGGTAGGGCGCCAGGCTCCTAATCTGTAGTTCCCAGGTTCGAGTCCCAGCTGGGTCAGCGTTGAGATTTATCTCCGCAAAATTCCATGCCCTGCCCACGGTCAGTAGGGGACACCGATGGGCTTGGAAAGACCGCCGTCAGTCCGATGAGATGTTAAGCCGTGGCCCCGTGTGCGGGAAAGCCATACCCTATGCACGTTAAAGAACACGCTGGATGGCCTTGACGGGACGCTACCATCTGTATGTCAACAGCTGTTTCAGTGGGTCCCTTCCCCAATCTTCTCTGAGCCTTCGCGGTCATTGTAACCTGGCCATTTAGCCCATGGTGTGCAAAATAGTGCCGCTCAGAGGTAAAACAACCCAACCTACGTCGCACGTGAGAAGAAATTTATTATAGGTGGGATATTTGCAGTGTTTCATCTGGAAAGCACATAACTGTTATTCTGATACATTTGACGAAACATGATGTGTTTGGTTAAATTTGTAATATTAGATTTGTATCTACCATTGGTCTGTTAATGGTAGCTAGGTAGTCACTGGAAGGAGAGCTATGCACCAAACCCCTGTGATGATGCATAGAACCGGCCAGGCCTAGCACATAATGTCCGACCCCGCCTTCACGTGGTGCAGAACGTTAGTACCTTCCAAAAGAGATACTCTCTTGTGGAAGTGAACGGAAGGGGAGGGTTGCCAGATTAGTGTGACCTACTGATCTGGACAACTATGGCTACTTTCCTTTTTTTTTCTACCCTGCTGAGGAGTGGTCAACCACACAGGGTCCAGGTGCTGACCGTATAAACTCACTAGACTGGACAGATATATGGCTCTGAGCTTGATTATGGATGCTGATTTTGCTGCACTGGTGGACTTCTGTGGAGGGAAAATCTTCCGCTGTGTTTTCTGCTTGTTTGTGGGTTGACAGCCCCAAGTGAATAGATTCACAGGATATGTTTATCAGCTGGTGGATAATCCTCAGCAGAGGTCATCGCAGGCACCTCAATACTTTGCTTCTATTGGCATCGTCAAATTCTACGTTGGAGGAAGTCTTCCAGTGTAGATGGCTTCAGAATTTAGTGGTGGGGGAACGGGTCTTTGCCCCATGTCTGCGATTAGGGGGCTGTTTGATATTGTTGGCATTTCCTCTCTCAATAAACATAGTTTCTTTAAACATCGCACTAACCATTTTCTCTCCATAGGTAGTTGGAATGTGAGGACTCTGCACAGAGCTTTTTCTCTTGATGTCCTCGCACAAGAATTCCACCATTATAATTTAGATATTCTCGGCTTGCAAGAGACCAGATGGACAGATAAAGGTCAGATTCTTAAAAATAATCTTAAATTTCTCTTTTCAGGGAGGGACGATAATAAGCATCACCAAGGGGTGGGTCTGCTTCTCAGCAAACACGCTAAAGATGCTCTTCTAGGATATGAGTGCATCAATGAAAGGTTTCTTTCAGCAAAATTTCAGACAAGCGTTAAAGACTTTAATGTTATCTGCTGTTATGCCCCCACTGAGGATGCCGATGAGGGTGAGAAGGAAAGGTTTTACAGACAACTTCAGGATATTTTGAATTCTGTCAAGAAAGGAGATATTACCTTTGTTCTTGGTGACTTCAATGCCAACGTTGGTACTGATTCTGACCATTGGGGAGGAGTAATAGACCCTTTTGGTATTGGTAGCTGCAATGGCAATGGGCAACGTCTCCTACAGGTAAGTAATCTCAATGGTTTCAGAATAACTAACATTTATTACAAACACCGCGACATACATAAGTACACATGGGTTTCACCCGATGGGCTGCATAAGAATATGATTGATTATATATTAATTAACAGCAAACGGGCTAGTTCTGTTAGGAATACCAGGTCATATAGGGGAGCTGAAATTGGATCTGACCATTACCTTGTTAAACGTGTCTTGCAACTTAAACTTAAAAAGTGTTGTGCCAGGGTTAAAAAATTTACTTTTAATACTGAAGCTCTGAAAGACCCAGTTATAGCCAAAGCTTACCATGATAGGTTACTTAGTCATTATGACAGTGATGGTATGCTTACTCCTGAAGTTGAGGAAGAATGGGATCATTTCAAAAAGGCTTTTTTGGACACCAACAGTACTCTTTTACGAAAAAAGGAGCAAAAGAGGCAGAATTATCTGAGTGATAAGGCACTTGAGCTTATTTCAGAAAGAAAGAACTGCAGGAATGTCCCTAATCAATACCCTACTAGTCCTAATAGAAAGCATTACAGAGAACTTAATAAACGTGTAAAAGATCAGTTAGCTGCTGATAAGAATCTTTGGCTTGATAGCTTGGCTAACAAAGCCGAGGAAGCAGTTAGATAGCACAACAGCAGAGAGCTGTACCAGGTAGTTCTTGTTTTGTGTGGTAGAAAACGATCAGGTGTACAGGGATTGAAGGATAAACAAGGTAAAGTTATAGAAGGTGAGGATTCTGTCATTGCTAGGTGGGCTGAGCATTTCAGTGATATTCTAAACAATGTGGTTAGTTTTTTTCCCATTGTTTGCAATGATGATAGATGCATTGGTGGTTTTAATGTTGGCCCTATAACACAATCTGAAATTATTTTGGCTGTTTCCAAACTCAAACTACATAAATCCCCAGGGGTTGATGAAATTACTACAGAAATGCTTAGAGCTGGGAATATTTCGGTTACCACTTGGATGACTGAAATTCTGAATATCTTTTATGATAAAGGCATGGTTCCTAAGGATTTTACCAGAGCTATTATTTTCCCTATTTTTAAAAAAGGTGATCGCAGTTCTTGTGATGACTATAGGGGTATCAGCCTACTCTCTGTTCCAGGTAAAGTTCTTTCCATGATCGTGCTTAATAGAATTAAGAATCTGGTTGATAGTCAATTGCGTGATGAGCAATGTGGATTCAGAAGTGGTAAGGGATGTGTGTATCAGATATTTTCACTTAGGCAGATTCTTGAGAAATGTTTAGAGTTTCAGAAACCTTTGGTTGCTAGCTTTGTTGATTTCAAAAAGGCGTTCGACTCTGTTGATCGTCATAATTTGTGGTTGATTGTGAGATCATATGGTATACCAGACAAGTTAGTTAACATAATGAAAGCTCTCTATAATAACACTGAGTCGTGTGTGAGAGTTGGTATGTCTTGTAGCAATTGGTTTAGCATTACTTCTCGTGTTCGACAAGGGTGCATTTGTATCATTTTCTATTTATTTTGGTTATTGATTATGTTATGCAAAATTCACTTCGAGGGAGAGATTTTGGCCTTAAATGAGCTGGAGATACGACAATTTTTGATTTAGATTATGCTGATGATTTAGCCCTTTTGGCAAATGATGTTGATGAGATGAATCTTTTCATTCGAGCTGTTGATGAGACTGGTAGTAGAGTAGGTTTGGTTATAAGCAGAGAGAAAACTATAGTGATGAAAATTGGTCAGACAGGCTGTGATTCAATTAATCTGAACGGTTGCAATCTTGAGCAGGTGTCACAATTTAATTACCTTGGGAGCTATGTAACAGATACTGGTGATGTGCGACATGAGATTAACAGACGAATAAGGATTGCTGCCGGGACTTTTAAGAATCTATGGAAAGTGTGGAGAAATAGGCGTATACATATAAAGACTAAAATTAGACTGTATAATTAGTTGGTTCTTTCTAGGATTAGTTATGGTAGTGAAACTTGGACACTTTGTAAACAAGATAACAGGAAAGTAGATGCTTTTGATTCCAGCTGCTTACGCAGTATCTTGGGCATTAGGTGGTTCAACTTTTTAACTAATGATGAGGTTAGGCAAAGGAGTTTGCAACCTCCTTTAAGCAGCATATTGTGCAGAGAGAGACTCTGCTGGTTTGGCCATGTTGCCCGTATGAATAATTATAGATTGGCGAATAGGGTTATGAACAGTGTGCCTAAAGGTCTCAGAAAGAGGGGAGACCTAGGATACGGTAGGCAGGCAATGTCAAACAGGGCTTTGTTAGAATTGGTGTGAAGTGGCCAGATGCAGTAGATGTAGCTCAGCTACATAAGACTTGCTTGGAGAACTAAATTGCCCGGTCTGGTTGGACCTCCGTAGCCCAATGCTGCTTGAGGATAATGATGATGATGATCTACCACTTATTAAGAAATGTAGATATCCTCTCAGAGTTGTAAACCTGCTTTTGAAAGACCCTGTATTTGCACTTAATAGTTTATAAATTCATTCAGTGCTGTTTACAATAATGCTGATTAATCTATAGAAATCCGGGATCTTTAAAAATTTAACTATTAAGTTTCGTAAGGTATTCCCCAGTACCACAAGGCTACGGAAACAGCTGTAGATTTTGATAAATTCGGCTAACCTGCTGATATTCTTAGTTCTTTTCAAAAACTAAAGCTAACTTTACATTTTATAGTTTTGCCTCAATGCGTGTTAAATATATCTGGAATACTGCGATCTCCTCACAAGACCAATATTCTTTTTTCTAAAACAGTTTTTGAGAACATTAAATATTGACTAACTGCTTATTAAAAATTTCGCGTTTTGAAGTTGAAAAATTTGTGCTCCCAAAATCATGCACCTTTTAGACCTTTTTTTTTACAATAGGAAAAAATCGCATCTGAATTAGAAATAAGTTCAAGGTGAAAAGTGAAAATTGTTATATAAATTAGAAAAAGAGTTATAATAATTTAAAATTGTTAAATTTAAAATTTGAAAAAAAATAAAATTTTACAAACAGATTTTAATTTAGATTTAAAAACTATGCTAAGGTTTAATTTTTCTAGAGTGCAATCTCTAATATGGTAAACAGTTTTAAATAATTGGATATATCTAAGGGACCTGGATTCGAGCCCCGGGTAAGGCATGGATGTATGTGTCGTTTTTCTGCTGAGGTCCTGCCATCCTCTCAGACCTTCTTCTATGGCATATAAACTGACAGGCTCCTGTCAGACCTCTGTGGCAAGCAGCTGCTTGAGGGGGTATTTATTTTTATTTATTATTACAAAAGTTTGCACTAAGAGTCATGTTAAAAATAGATTGAAACATACTTTACCTTTATATACGGATTTACAGATCTTACCATCAGCGAAATTGTGCTTTTTTATACTTTTAACTTTTATGTTTCAGGGGATGTCAATGAATTTAATTGTAGTATTTCATGTTATTGGATTAGAGAGGGTGTTATAAATTGACATTGCCCAGAATTAACAAAGATTATATATTTATTTGAATTCTGAATTCATAATGTTAAATAATAATGTTCAAAAAGAAAGTTTTGCATCGGTTGAATGGAATGGTTGATTCCCTTCTAATTAAACTATATTGTTTTTGTCAGGTTCTGTTTTACATCCTTATAATTTTTATATCCGTAAACAAGTTTTCTTAGTCGGATATAGCACGCCTGTGAAATGTAATTCTTTTTCGCGTCAATAAAGTTTATTATTATTATCAAGTGACATTTTTCAACTATGCACTAACAGTGAAAAGTTGGGATTTCGCTTCGTATCCGATCTTAGGCATGGCGAAATACACTTCATTGAACAAATAAATAAAAAATGAATAAAAAATAAATACATTTTGAATGGGAATAAATGATTATTATTTTCGAAATGTTCTTTTTTGAGTTTATAATTATTCCAGGGGGCGCACATGCTCTTAATGACGAGCCGCCACTTCTGCTAGATTATCTCCGTTTTGTAAATATTTTATGGTGGTAATTCGAACTACTGAAAAATTGTAAAAAATGCAAATAGTAATATTAGTCCTATAAGAGATAAGCTTGGTCTCGAGCTAGCTCGGGCTAGGAATAATTTGAATTTCAAATATATGTTGCAACTGTGAAAAAAAATAAATAGAAATGTGAAATATTTTATGATTACGATTTTAACTTTTTAATCAGTCTATAGATTTAAAACTAAGTAACATTTGGCTATTAATTCTTTTTATGAATTTGCCATCTTTAATAAATCAACGTTCTTTCCGTTTATAATGATATTGCCCATGAACTTGCCTTTCTCCTAGTATTTCTGACACTTTCCGTTCCAAATAGCATTAAGGTTTTAATTTTGTTGTAAAATGAATATAATTAAAAATATAAGAATAAAATAAATTATTTGCTCCATACATTTATGTATATATATATATTTGTCTTATGATGCGTTAGGAAAACGTTTTCCCAAAATCAGGCTCGAAATATAGATTCCGAATTCATCTCTATTCCAAACTCGTACTACCAAAGTTTTTATCTAGATGAAAAGTTAATTTTCATATTTTAAAGAGAAATATTGGTAAAAATAAAATCAGAAGTTCTGCAATTCTATTATTTTATTCTGACAGAAGTTCAACTGAATTCATTCAGAAAAAAAAATAGTCTGCTAAGTTTCCAAAACAAATATTTAACTGAGAGTAGGAAAACAAATTTTGGGATTTAGTTGAGAGAGTGAGGGGGAGGGGATAATTCATGCGGATAATAATTATGTAAATTGAGCTGTATTTTTCTGTAAAGAAAAATAAAGTTAATAACAAACTGCCAAAATTATGATGAATGTTCAATACTTTTAAAGCTTTAGGAGTTGAGGTTAAAAGTTAGGCTATAAATTTTCATACTTTGCTTTGGTCATAAATCGTCCAAATATAAATATTACAAATGAAATATAAAATGTACGGATATTAATCTAAAGGAAATAAACGCCTATGTTCAGTAATGAATAATTTAGACAAAGTGCTAAAAGAAGTGGAATTATTAGCGCAATAACTTTGAAACTTTATTCATAGAACAGGCAGACAAAAATATAATATTGTTGCGGATCACAAAAATGGATAGCCGCTGAGCGTGAGTATTAAAAGCTATATTTCAAAACCAAATTCAATACAAGGTAAATTGTTACAAAGGAAATATCGATGAAGTATCTTATTAACAAATCAACTATTAACATGCACAAGTCATCAATCTTCCTGCGTAGAGCACACAATATCAGCTCTGTGTATTTTACTAAATACTACCTTTTACTTGATTTACCAGGTCACCCGAAGATCTTCACTCGTAAACCAATTCTCGTCCTGTGCTAATAACTTTTCACACACTAGCCGAACAAAAAGACAGTCCGTGTAGACATTCGAAGTTAGCCATAAAAGTTCCCACTTTTATACTTCCGCGTATACACAACACATCAAGTTACTTCTTGATACTTAACGATAAAAGATCCCACTTTTATCCTTCCGCGTATACACAACACATCAAGTTACTTCTTGATACTTACGCGCACTGTCTCAGAACAGCTCACCGTCCATTTTCGAACTCACGACCGTTACAACACAACGACCGTTACAATACAAAACGACCGTTAACGCTCCACTCTTCTTCTCCAAATTCTCCCAACGTTCTTATTCGTTGGCTGAAACTTTTTGCTTTCGGTTGCCAGATTCCTTCTGTCGTAACACTGCCCCCTTCCTAGGTCTTGTTCGTCCCGAACAATTCTGGATTCCAAAGTTTCTTCAGTTCTTCGATGAAACGGGGCTAAACGATCCACGTGAACCACCTTGCACTTTGTAGCTGGACGTCGACGAATGCGATATACCACGTCATTAATCCTGTTAACTATTGTATATGGACCTTCCCAAGGTTTCTGAAGTTTTGGAGATAGTCCTTTCTTTCTATGTGGACTGTATAGCCAGACAAGATCTCCTTGATTGAAAATAGTTCCATTTGTTTTACTGTCATATCTTGTTTTGGTTCTGTCACTTGTTATGTCGATGTTATGTCTAACGGACTGATGGATTTCTTCTAGTCGTTGTTGCAATTCTTGTACGTATTGTGGAGTGGACACAGGCATTGCTTCGGGCCGACCATATAAAAGGTCACAGGGAAGACGTAACTCTCTTCCAAAAAGCATCATGGAAGGTGTCTGTCCAGTTGTCTCATGCACTGCCGTTCTATATGCCAGCAAAAGGAGTGGTACATGGCGATCCCAGTCACGTTGGTGGTCGTTCACAAATAATGCTAAATGCTGAGCAATTGTTCTATTGAACCTTTCAACCATACCATCCGACTGAGGGTGTAAGGGAGTTGTTCTGGTTTTCTGAATGCCTAATAGTTGACAGATGCCTTTAAATACATTGGATTCAAAATTCCGTCCTTGATCAGAGTGGAGTTGTAAAGGTACTCCATACCTACTAATGAAGTTATTAACTATCATCTCAGCCACTGTTGTTGCTTCCTGGTCTTGGATGGGATATACCTCAGGCCACTTTGTGAAATAATCCATTACCACTAATAAATATCGATTTCCATCGTCAGTTCTAGGAAACGGACCCATTACATCAATGGCTATTCTTTCAAAAGGTGCACCAACGTTATACGTCTGCAGCTTACCCCGACTCCTAGTCTTAGGGCCTTTCTTTGCTGCACAGGCTTCACATTGCCTACACCATCTCTCAACGTCTGCCCTACTTTTCAGCCAATGAAATCGTTCCCTGGCTTTGGCTAATGTCTTATTAACACCGAAGTGTCCTCCAGTGGCACTATCATGTACATCTTTCATCACAAGTTCCACTCGTGATCGAGGAAGGATTATCTGCCAACGGATCAGCCGTCCAGTGGGATTCTCCCATCTTCTGTATAATACTCCGTCTTCCATTTTTAAGGAGTCCCACTGTGCCCAGTAACTTTTAGTAGTTGGACTATACCTTGAGATTTGCTCCCAATTAGGTCTTACATCAGATTTTTCAATCAATTCTAATATTGGTTTTATGTCTTCATCATCTGCTCGATTTTATCTTTAGTGCAGTCGACTGTGAAGCCAGGGATGGATTCCAATTTGTCCAGAGTATATCCCTTCAATTGGAGAGCACGACCGGAGATCATAGGGACCTTGAGACCTAAAGCAGCAAGTGCAGGAGCCAAGACAAGACTCACTTTGTCGCTGACACCTCTTGTGCTGTGTTTATCCACCATCCGATGGCGCCACTCGGGTCTCCAACAAAACACATGACCCGAGGAGGTCATAGTTGCTGTTTCTTCCGAATTCACCTTCTTGGAGCTCTCATTGTAATTAACCAGGGAAATATCAGTCATGATTGCCAAATTGTTCATTCTAAAGATCAGCGACGAGTTTTGTAACATATTGTCCACTTTAGAGCTCTTGTAGTCGTGATAAAACTTTTCTATATCCTTATAATCTAAATGGTTATAATGTCCAAATCTGCACATTGACTGTTCAGAAAAGAAATTCAGCGTGGCTACGTTGAAATTATCTGAGGGATTCACTTCTCTCTGATCGTAACTCTGAGGCTTAGTTTCATCCAGAAAGTTAGTCTTTGAAGTACTGTCTCTGCCTGAAGCTCCTTTACTAGCATCACCTGTTACGCTTCTAAGCCATTCCTCGGAATTCTTCTTTCTTAAATCCCCACTTTCTATAAACGATTCGAGTGTGTCTATATGCTTCGGTAAAATCTCTCCGACTTCCCCGGTAACGTCGAATGGCACTTTGTATCTATGATGAATGGACGCCTCTTCTTTACTCGGACCACTCTGCGAAACGTAAACTCTGTTTCGTTCCCCCTCATTACCACTCGTTACTCTGCCTTTGCGATAATTGTCCATGACGCATTTTGCTGACGGCGAGGAATAGAATACCTTTCGTGTGGATCTCTCTTCAGATCGTGCCAGACTTGTATACCTAGGTATTTTGAAGTGCAAAGCATACTGTATAGTCTCACAGCTCTCTGATTGTTCTTCACAGTTCCTAGACATGTCACCAGCGACATAGACACTCTGCCATGCATCACCAGTAGTTGCGTGGTCAAAGGCATTATCTGTGCTATCTCTACGTTTCTTGATTTCCAGTAGCAGATCCACATTTCGAGATTCTCCTTTCTTGCGAAGATTCGATTCTTTTGTAGTCTTCCTCTCGCAGTCTTCTCGCACTTTCTCCATCTCTCTCGAGATCTCTTCAATCCATATGGCTTCATCAGAACGCCGCTGCCCCAGCGAGCTTCTCCTGTCCATCGAATTTTGTAGAAACGAATTGAATCTACATTGCTTCTTTTTCAGACAGCGAAGAATCCCGGAATGTTTTCTGGTTCCGCATCGTTTCTTAAATTGCTTCTTTTTCAGATAGCAAAGGATCTTGGAATGTTTTCTGATTCTGCATCGTTTCTTTCCCGCCTCAGCATTATGTTCATCTGTACTATAGCTCCCACTGCTGGAGATATATTCATCTTCAACCAATTTCGTTGTCTTAACTGTAACAACATCTCTACCAGCTCTCGCCTCTTGCATAATTTTGTTCCTATAATTTTTATACTGCTCAACAATATTCTTATGGTTAGCATCTTTAAAACATTGTTCATCTGTAATGTTACCTCCAGTGCTATTAGTTTTGCAAATTTCACCTATTGGTTTTGGATTCACATTTTGATATGCGTTGCCTTTCTCTTTTTCCTTTTCATTATTTTGTGTAGCCATTGCGGCTATCATTTCATCTAATGTACTATTTTGTGTCGCTATTTCGGCTTTCATATCTTTCATATCAGTCATCAGCGTAGTCATAATGGTTTTCCTATCAGTCATCAGCGCAGTCATATCGGCTTTGAAGCTATTTATCAACTTTACTAATTCATCCATACTTCTAGTGAAAGGCATTCAATTAAATTAATCCCACTTCTGACACCAAGTGTTGCGGATCACAAAAATGGATAGCCGCTGAGCGTGAGTATTAAAAGCTATATTTCAAAACCAAATTCAATACAAGGTAAATTGTTACAAAGGAAATATCGATGAAGTATCTTATTAACAAATCAACTATTAACATGCACAAGTCATCAATCTTCCTGCGTAGAGCACACAATATCAGCTCTGTGTATTTTACTAAATACTACCTTTTACTTGATTTACCAGGTCACCCGAAGATCTTCACTCGTAAACCAATTCTCGTCCTGTGCTAATAACTTTTCACACACTAGCCGAACAAAAAGACAGTCCGTGTAGACATTCGAAGTTAGCCATAAAAGTTCCCACTTTTATACTTCCGCGTATACACAACACATCAAGTTACTTCTTGATACTTAACGATAAAAGATCCCACTTTTATCCTTCCGCGTATACACAACACATCAAGTTACTTCTTGATACTTACGCGCACTGTCTCAGAACAGCTCACCGTCCATTTTCGAACTCACGACCGTTACAACACAACGACCGTTACAATACAAAACGACCGTTAACGCTCCACTCTTCTTCTCCAAATTCTCCCAACGTTCTTATTCGTTGGCTGAAACTTTTTGCTTTCGGTTGCCAGATTCCTTCTGTCGTAACAATATGTTGAGAAATGCTTTATCTCCGGTTCTTTTATCATTAATAAATAATAAAAAAAAATAATTTCTACTTTTTTTTGTAAATAAAAGATGAAAATTCAGCGTTTAAGACCATATTATAATAAACGTAGGTAGATTGTTTAAATAGCGAATTTAAACAACACAAATCTAGATAACGGAGATAATCGAGTTATATACATACATGGGGATTTAAAGTAATTGAACCCCTACTGACGATAAAAAGAGAAAACTTAGGAAGAAAAGTGCAATCGTCCTAAACATGAGAAAAGTCCGAATAAGAAGGAAATTCACTTGATAAAGCTTTAGGAACACGCGAAAAAACGAAGTCAAGTACTTGAGAATTATCGCTTCAAGAAGAACAGAATTCATCTAACACCGAAGCTTAAGAAATGGAAATAGGAGACAAACCTAATTTTCCAGGATAAAGAAAATGCTGATAGAAATTGCGACTTGTTTATCATAGAAAGTCAGAGTATTTTTGTCCTTAGGGACTTCTCAGCTTGCACATCGGATATAAATAATTCTGCAAATAACCTAACTTGCAGTTTTTAGATTTTTGTTTAGTAATAAAATTTTCACAGCATCAGCTCTTTGATAACTAAAGCGTGCAATTCTTTTTTCGAATGGAAAAGACGTTCCAAAATCATCTCGTTAATAAATAAAGAGTGAAAAACAGATATATAGTAGCTTATAGAACAATGAGTCGAAAACACCTTGAACAGAAAGAAATAATCTGACTCTTTTCGAAGATAAACGTCTTTAATATTAAGTATAAGCATTTTCACATCTGCGCATTTTGAAACAACATAAAACTTTTTTCCCTTGAAATATTTCTGTTCTTGAAGCTGAATATTCTGTACAAAGTCCTCTTAAATGCTTTATGAAAAATGATAAGCTTCAAATGCTCTTAATAATATTTTTCATGAGCATAGGAATCTACACGTAGCCTTCCATTTCGCAGTAGGATACCATGTCTATGAAATTATTTTTAATTATACCACTGGCAGTTATAAAGTTAGAAGAGTCGATGATTTTTACGAATATTTTTGCGAATAAATAATATTACTAAAAAAGGTCTTCTTGCACATTTTGCAGAATCATTTTTGCGCACTTAAAGGAAACGAAAACTGATATTCATTAATTAAAAAAAAGTGTAATGATTTAACATGGCGTAGGTCACATAACAGTCATAGATCACTCCAAGGGCTTAGTAATTTATATTCAGCGCAATTCTTTTTTATATTCAGCGCAATTATTTGCGATTGACACCTATTCTGAGGCTCCAGGTAGAATCCTGATGATAACCTAATGTCTATGAGGCGAGAGTTGGCTCTGCTGGTAACCGCCAGGTTCGTAATCTGATGTTCTCAGGATCGAGTCTGAGCTGTGCCAGAGTGGGAATTTTATCCGGTGAAAAGCTGGCACCGTAGTGTTTGGAAAAGCCACGTCCTTCGAATGGGCATTAAGTCGTGACTCTGTGTGCTGGAGAGTCATATCCATTGGCTGGCATTGATGTGAGGCTTTCATCTATCTCCTATCAGCTGTCCAGTGGACCCCCTTCCCGAACCTTCTCTTATTCCTTGGGGGTCCTTGTCCCACCGGGTCATTTATCTCAGTGTGTGCAAAAAAAGTTCTGCTCAGAGGTAAAACAATGAACCTTAATGGCTATCTCAATTATTCACGGTACAGAAATAACTCCGTCATATCATGAACGAAAGGTGATAGTCATTTTCACTTATTACTTAACTTCCTATTGCTCTTGATCGTCATTTGTTGGTTTGTCCATTTGTTTGTTTGTCGATATCTCAAGTCTGTGTGTTTGTTAAACTAGTCGTTCCACCATTATCTTTTGAACGCGACGAACAAACAAAATGGTTTATGCATCAAACGAAGGTTTTGATGCGTGAAGTGCCATAATCAAAATGAAGAAGATAAATGTTTCTTACCCCCTAAAAATAGGAATTATTAAAACAATTGTTCCGCTGTATTTTCGGAACGCGAGGGCCGAAAGTAACGTCGTCAAATGAAAAGAGACTTGAGGAGTGTCTCAGGTTATAAAACTTTGCCTCTTATGCTCTCTTCCCCTCAAAATATGGGCAAAATATGTGAAGGATTGTTCTACTCTGTCTTTTGAACGCGATGGCCAAACGTAACAAGTTGGCCATCAAACATTATCCACCATGCTTTCTTCCCCTCCCTGGAAAAAGGGAAATATAACTAACTGTTCTTCTATATCTTCGGAGCAGAAGGATCCGAAGGTAGCAAGCGGGCTATGCGTGAAATGAAAGTACTCATTTGAAGGCGTATAAATGTCACCAATCCGAATGATGTATAAATTTGAGAATACATAGCGAATATATATACTAAAGTCATGCAAGTATCTCAGTTCGAACACCGTTACCAAATTGAAGACACAGAACTCTTTTCAGTTCGAAGGGCAGTAACCATTTAAAGGCATACAATAACATCAGTTCGAATTCCAGTACCAACTTGAATTCACAAAACTAATGCTCTTATCAAATTGAAAGCATTAAATATCATCAGTGCGAATTCCAGTACCAATTTGAAAGCACACAATAAATGCTCTTGCAAATTTGAGGACACAATTATCATCAGTCAGAAAAGCAGCAAACATTTCGAACCACACAATTATCATCAGTTTGCGTTCTGGTAACAATTTGAAGGCACACGATTATCATCAATTCCCATTCTGGAAAACATTTTAAAACATACACCTGTCATAAATCCACACGTCGGTAACAATTTTAAGCACACATTTATCAAAAAAAAAACGGAATGCCAGTACCATATTGTAGTCATATAGCTATCGTCAGTACGCACCTGGTTATAATTTGAAGTCACAGAGTGAATGTTCCTATGAATTTGATGACATTCAAGTACAGTACTGTGCAAATTAGTTGGGACAATAGGAAAATGCAGTAACAAAGACGCAACTAAAATATTTATTTGTTTAATAGTGTAGTTAATAGTTGTTGTGATGTTAAACACATATTACCCCCTTAGTCTTCTTCCACCCTCTCAACCATTGATGCTATTAGCTTTCCACACATTTAGGTTTTCGTCGTGCAATCCATCTTAGATATGCGCGCTTTAATAATGGCCCACAAATGTTCAATGGGGTTTAGATCGGGTGAATATCCTGGCCACTCCAATACCTTCAAATGTTGCTGGGTAAAGAAGCTCTTAGCAAGCTTAGAATTGTGTCATGGAGCCAGATCCTGTTGAAATACCCCATCGCCTTTAGGAAACAGCTTCTGCAGTGTTGGGACCATTTTCGCCTCCAGAACGCCTATGTACTTTTTGCTGTCCATCATTCCTTCAATGGGGTGGAGCGTCCGTGGCCCAGAAGCTGTGAAACATCCCCAAAACATGACCTTGGGTGAGTGTTTGGGGGGATTGCTGGATGTGGCCAGATCGAAGAGGTTCTCCAGGCTTCGTTTGTCCCAACTAATTCGCACAGTACTGTATGTATCATCAGTTTGAAAGCCAATCCAGGAATAAAGAGAAACAATTATCTTAGTTTGAATCCCAAACGGGTTTGGAGAGAAACAACTATCGAAGTCTGAATGCCAATCCAGTTTAGAGAGAAACAAATATCGCAGTTTGAATGAAAATACAATTTAGAGAGAAAATTATTGCAGTTTGAATTCCGGTACCTATTAAAAACCACGGACTTCGGTGTTAAGTGTCGTAAATTCGCATTCAGACACCAGTTTGAAAACACAACTCCAATATTATCAAGGCAAATATCCTTTACTAATCTGAAGGCACAAAAACACATATTATCGTTTCTACTGCTTGTTTTAAGGCACGCAAGTATAATCTGTTTTAATGCCGTTATAGCAATTTAAGGCAAAAACTATCATAGTTTGAAATCCGTAGCGATCTGAAGCAGCCAAATTTTTATCAGTTCGAACTGGTCTGTCATCTATTTGAAGACAAAAACTATATTTCTTCCGCAAAGGGCTATTATCAGTTACTATCAGTACGGAATTTGTAGACACGACATTAACAAAACGAAGAAAAAATCATCCGTCACTATGAAGTGGAAAACAGATAACGCTTGGCTACTGATCTATGGGACCTGGGTTCGAGCCCCGGATTAAGGCATGGATTTATGTGTCGTTTTTCTGCTGAGGTCCTGCTTTCATCACAGACCTTCTACTATGGCATATAAACTGATAGGCTCCTGTCAGACCTCTGCGGCAAGCAGCTGCTTGAGGGGGTATTTATTTATTTTTATTATACTAACGGTTGCCTTGTTCAGGTTTCGGAGCTTCATAATTTAAGAAGGTTGAACAAAATTGAAAATATCTCATGAAATCTTTTTTGGTACCAATATATTATCATCATCATCTTCAAGCCGCCATAAGCTAAGGAGGTCCAACCAGATTATGCAATTTAGTTCTCCATGCGTATCTGCCCTCAGCTATATCTGCTGCACTCGCCACCGCAAACCAATTCTAACAAGGTCGTGCTTGACATTGTCTGCCCACCGCATTCTAGGTCTCCCCCTCTTTCTGAAACCTTTAGGCACACTGTTCATAACCCTATTCGCTAATGTATAATTATCCACACGAGCAACATTCCCAAACCAATGCTGTCACTCTCTACACAATATGCTGTTTAAAGGAGGTTTTCTACTCCTTTACCTAACCTCATCATTACTTACAAATTTGAACCACCTATTGACCAAGATAGTGCGAAAGTATCTAGAATCAAAAGCATCAAATTTTTTATTGACATGCAATTGCGTGATGAGCAATGTGAATTCAGAAGTGATAGGGGATGTATAGATCAGATATTTTCGCTTAGGCAGATTCTTGAGAAATTTTTAGAGTTTCAGAAACCTTTGGTTGATAGCTTTGTTGATTTCAAAAAGGCTTTCGACTCTGTTGATCGTCATATTTTGTGGTTGATTGTGAGATCATATGGTATACCAGACAAGTTAGTTAACATAATGAAAGTTCTCTATAATAACATTGAGTCCTGTGTGAGAGTTGGTATGTCTTGTAGAAATTGGTTTAGCATTACTTCTGGTATTCGACAAGGGTGCATTTTGTCTCATTTTCTCTTTATTTTGGTTATTGATTATGTTATGCGAAATTCACTTCAAGGGAAAGATTTTGGCCTTAAATGGACTGGAGATACGAAAATTTCTGATTTAGATTATGCTGATGATTTAGCCCATTTGACAAATGATGTTCATGAGATGAATCCTTTCATTCGAGCTGTTGATGAGACTGGTAGTAGAGTAGGTTTGGTTATAAACAGAGAGAAAACTAAAGTGATGTAAATTGGTCAGACAGGCTGTGATTTTCAGCTGTTGATGAGACTGGTAGTAGAGTAGGTTTGGTTATAAACAGAGAGAAAACAGAGAAAAAAGTGATGAAAATTGGTCAGACAGGCTGTGATTCAATTAATCTGAATGGTTGCAGTCTTGAGCAGGTGTCACAGTTTAATTATCTTGGGAGCTATGTAACAGATAATGGTGATGTGTGGCATGAGATTAACAGACGAATAGGGATTGCTGCCGGGACTTTTAAGAATCTATGGAGAGTGTGGAGAAATAGGCGTATACACCTAAAAGACTAAAATTAGACTGTATAATAGTTTGGTTCTTTCTAGGGTTAGTTATGATAGTGAAACTTGGACACTTTGTAAACAGGATAACAGGAAACTAGATGCTTTTGATTCTAGATGCTTACGCAGTATCTTGGGCATTAGGTGGTTTAACTTTGTAACTAATGATGAGGTTAGGCAAAGGAGTCGGCAACCTCCTTTGAGCAGCATATTGTGCAGATAGAGACTCCGTTGGTTTGGCCATGTTGCCCGTATAGCTAATTATAGATTGGCGAATAGGGTTATGAACAGTGTGCCTAAAGGTCTCAGAAAGATGGGGCGACCTAGGATGCGGTGTGCAATGTCAAACAGAACCTTGTTAGAATTGGTGTGCAGTGGCCAGATGCAGCTGATATAGCTCAGGACAGATATGCTTGGAGAACTAAATTGTATGGTCTGGTTGGACCTCTGTAGCCCATGTCTGCTTGAGGATGACGATGATGATGTTTACAAAGTTTCATTATCATATCTACTCCAGAAAAAACCGAACTACACTGCTGGTCATTAAAACTGCAACATCAGGAAGAACTCATCAGATTTTCCCGAAAAATGCAAAATGGGTAGCCTATGGGAGAACATGTAAATGATTCATTGCGCAACACATATGCACATCATGTGTGACAGTAACGCCCCTTGGAAGTGATATGAGAGGATTTTACAAAGACCGGTGTGAAAAATGAAATGGCCTTGGAATTGTGTTGCTCTCAGTTCTTGCACACTAAGGGATCAAGTATGCCCTGTCGAAGAACACGGCATCCATACGACCAGGTTCTGACTTTGATCGAGGAAGAATTGGGGGATTACAGAAAGGTGGATTATCATACTGAGACATCGGTGCTCGTGTTAGACGGAATGCTGCCACAGTGATGAGAATATGGCATCAGTGGGTAGAGGAGGAGCGAACTCACCGACGTGAGGGATCTTAATGGCCCTGTCACACAAACGAACGAGAGGACAGACATCTCGTGCACATGGCTTTGAATGATCGTACAGCCACATCAAACAATTTAGCCCAACAGTTAGGTGTGTTGCACATCAACCAGTGTCCGCACGTTCGGTTCGATGTCATCTGTAGCATTGGGGCATCTTTGCTAGGTGGCCATTGCTTCAACTATTATTGATTCTACAACACAGATGTATGCAACATCAATGATGCCACGAACGTCGCGCATGGATGTAGGAATGGCATCGCATCGTCTTTTTAGACAAATCCTGCTTCAGTATGCAGCACCATGATGGACGAATCCGTATCTGGTGGTACTTCGGCGACAGGCTCAGTGAGACATGCATGAAGCAGTGACATACAGGTCCACCCTTTATGTTATGGTATGGGGTGCCATTGAAGTCCACTTACGAACACGCCTCGTACTTTGAACAGCCAGCGTTACATCACTGAGGTGTTGGAGTGTGGTCGTACCTTATCTCTAGGGGCTCTCTGGTGCCATGTACCAACAGGACAATGCCCGACCATATGTGCCATTCATCGTCCAACAATTCCTGGATACCCACCATGTGACACTTCTGCCTTGACCTGCGCAGCCACTGAATCTGTCCCCAATTGAACATGTCTGGTCAATGATCTCACGACGACTAACACACCAGATACCAGCAGCTGCTACAACAGATGAACGTTGGTTACGTATCGAAACCACATGGACTGACATTCCCCAAACACACATCCGACGTCTCAACCTTTCAATTCCGGACCGTGTAGCAGCGGTTATTGCCGCTCATGGTGGCTACACAAAACACTGATTTCTTTGTATTCCACAAGTCTAACCGAGTTATAGTAATCATTTGAACCATGTAACATATGCTCGCAGCCCAGAGACCAGTTTTATTGAGAATCACCAGAGCTTACAGGACCACATCCATGTAAGCGCTCCTGGTGATAGCAGGGATCCTGCCTCTGTATTTAACGGTTTGCAAAGAAGCGACCATATTCTGAGTTCTGCAGGATAATGAAAAAGAAGCATTCCTCGGAGTCAAGTATGACCCCGAAGTCTATGAGGCTAATACCGCTAGGTGGGATACTCATCCCACCAAGAGACTGCGTGTGTTATGGTCTATGGAATTACCATCAGGTCACTGAGTTGAAATCTACACAGATGGTTTCAAGAGCGAGGATGGCGTGGGCTTAGTCTACACTGTCTACAATCAAGGAGCCAAAGCCTATGATAATAAGAGGAAGGTCTCTGCTAATGGCTCGGCCTTCCAAGCAGTGCCTGCTTGCCATCAGAGAGGCCTTTAAAAAGGCCCTTAATGATGGCAGTCACAGCAACGACATCCGGCTGTATACCGAGAGCCAGGCAGCTCTACAAGCGCTTCAGGATGCGAACAACAGGCATTATACGGTTAACGAGATCAATCGACTTCTAGATACTCATAACATACACAGGATCTCTTTCTCCTGAATCAAGGCACACGTAGGTCATGAAGTGAACGAGTGGGCAGACCAACTAGCCCACACAGCAGGTAATGACACCCAGCCTCAGATAGCGGTTAAAACTTCTAAAACTACCCTGAAATCGATTTTAGATGAAAGAGTTATGGTCTAGTGGCAGAGGCTTTGGGATACGACTGAGAATGGTCTTCAAACGAAGACATTCTTAGAAAGGGTCCGTCTATCCTTAATTTCCTCAGATCACTATTTCACGCAAGTACTGACAGGTCATGGGAGCTTCCCAGCGTATCTGGACAGTTTTAAGATCTCTACCCACGGTAACTGTGGCTATGGGGCTTCAGATGAAGATGTCACGCACTACATCCTGCGGTGCCCGATCACGAAAGAGTTCGCTAACGAATTTAGAAGTTCCAAAGCGATCAGAGAGGTAGCAGGCAAGGCAATCACGATGTCCATCAGGAGGGCCTAAGTCAGGGAGCACCTGAGGGACATGTGCTGGCTCATCTACCGGCTCCGAGACTCGCTCCCTTGAGACCAAAGCAGCTATCGCTTTTCCACTTATCTTCCAAAATTTTCTAGCCAGGCTCCGCTACGCACCCCCTTTAACGCCACCCATACCCTGCTCGTGTTATGTCTTGACGATGGAGCATGAGTTTTCTCCCCAGGAGGGGCGGGTCCCGAAGGACCCGCCCCCCATAAATGAGATCCTTGTAGCAAAAGCTATGTATTTATTAAATATGGCTTTGATATCTCTTGTCTTTCCTGGTGTTGCACTTTTAATGGCCAGCAATGTATTATATAGTCAAATTTTATGCATATACGCCTATTTCTCCACACTCTTCATAGATTCTTAAAAGTCAAGGCAGCAATCTCTATTCTGTTACCAAGATACCAAGGTAATTAAACTGAGACACTTGTTCAAGAGGACAGCCATTCAAAGCAACTGAAGCACCATATGCCTGACCAATTTTCATCATTTTAGTTTTTTTCTCTGTTTATCATCAGGCCTGGTCTATTACCAGTCTCATCAACAGTCCGAATGATAGAATTCGTCTCATCAACATCATTAACCAACAAGGACAAATTATGTGCATAATCTAAATCAAAAATTTTGAAATCTCTATACCATTTAAGGCCACAATATAGCCCTTGCAAAAGAATTTCGAATAACATAATCAATAACCGAACTAAAGAGAAAAGGAGATAAAATGCACCCTTGGATACTAACTCCAGAAGCAATGCTAAACCAATTGCCACACCAAACTAATTCGCACACAAACAAATTAAAAAGAGTGGAAGTAAACTAACCACATTATTTAGAGCATCTCTGACATTCTCAGCCCACCTAACCACGGCAAAAACCTCACCTTTTATAACCTTATTGCCACACCAATCCAGTAACACCAGAAGCAATGCTAAACCAACTGTTACAAGCTTTAAGAACTCTCACACACGACTCGGTGTTATTATAGAGAACCTTCAATATGTTAACTAACTTGTCAGACATGCCATTAGATCTCACCATCAACCACAAATTATGAAAGTCAATAGAATAACAAGCTTTTTTGAAATACACAAAGCTAATAACCAACGATTTCCGAAACTCTAAACATTTCTTAAGAATCTGCCTATGTGAAATAATCTCTCTACACATTCCTCACATTTCTAAATCCACACTGCTCCTCACACAGTTCTACGTTAACAATTTCTTAATTTTAATAAGCACAATCCTGCAAAGAACTTTACCTGGAACAGAAAGTAGTATGAAACTCCTATAGCTATCACAAGAACTGTGATCATCCTGTTTAAAAATAGGGATAATAATAGCTGTTTTAAAATATTTAGAATTAATGTCTTTATCATAAAAGATATTCAAATTTTAAGTCAGCCGAGTGATAACAGAAACATTCCCAGCTCTTAGCATTTCCATAGTAATTTCATCTACCCTTGGAAAATTATGTAGCTTTAATTTATAAATAGCCAAAATTAGTTCAGATTGTGTTATAGGGCCAACATTAAAGCCACCAATGCATCTATCATCATTTCAAACAACGGGAGTAGAACTAACTACATTGTTTAGAACATCACTGAAATGCACAGCCCACCTAGCCATGACAGAATTCTCACCTTCTATAACCTTACCTTGTTTATCCTTCAATCCCTGTATACCTATCCGTTTTCTACCATGCAAAACATTAACTATCTGGTACAGCTCTCTGCTGTTGTGCTGTCTCTGCTGTTGTGCTGTGTCTCTGCTGTACTGCTTCCTCGACTTTGTCAGCCAAGCCATCTGCCAAAGATTCTTATTAGCAGCTAACTGATCTTTTACGCGTTTGTTAAGCTTTCTGTTAGGACTAGTAGGGTGTTGATTAAGGACATTCCTACAATTCTTTCTTTCCGAAATAAGTTCAGTGCTTTATCACTCAAATAATTATGCCTCCTCTGATCCCTTTTACCTAAAAGAGTACTGTTAGTTTGAAGAAAAGGATGTTTAAAAAGTGTTTAAAATCTGTTTTAAATGTTTAAAATTCTTCCCCAACTTCAGTAGTCAGCAAAGTATGACTGTCATAATGACTAAGTAATTTATCACGGTAAGCTTTGGCTATAACTGTGTCCTTCAGATTTTCAGTGCTAATTTACACTTCAGATTAACTTAGTTGTGTATTTTTTTCTTTTTTGGTCTTAGAAATTCATAGAAACGTTATCAAAATACAGTACATTTGAAAAACATGACAAATTTTATTCCAACTGGTTTTATATAGGGAAAAAAGGTTTGAATTCCATAAAGCTAGAGTAATAGGATTAATTACAGAGCAAATACCATGCCTGAAACAGCGCAAATACCATCTATGAAGTTAGAAAGGATAAAGAGCTCAAAAAGAATGGGAATTAGTGCTCTAATATGACCCGCTGCTCCGTATTTTTTGTGATTTTGCACCTAATAATAAGCACTATATTTTAATAATTTGCGTTTGAGGTGAAAACTCCAGTCATTCCTTTTCAATGATATGTGTCATATATGTGATTCGGTTTTCCAAAGGTAAGAAAGGTAAGATGAGGATTATCGGATCTGCTAGTACTGGTTGCGAAAATTTCAATCTATGGCATTGGCATCTTCTTCTCTATGGCCTCGCATCTCCAACTATTGCTATCGCAAGCATCTCCTCTTCACTGACTTCTTTTCTTTCCTCTCTGATGTCTCCTAACCGTCTCGCCGCCGTCTGCGTTTCTTTGTGCTGACTCCTCTATATCTGGCTTCCCATCTGCTTCTAAGCCTTTTGCTTCGCAACCTCGACATTTCTATCTCTTGCCAATCTTCACTCTTCTTGCATGACTAAATTGAATGAAGAGGAGATTTAGGAGGAGGATGTGTGCAGAAAACGATGCAGGTATTTCTGGAGTGTATGGATAGGAAACTCAGGAAGAGAGCAACAAAGGGGTAGAAATAAAGAGAATAATTAGAATAGTATTACACAAACTTTCCTTCAACACATCACAACTTCCCTGAAAAAATCAATTCTGTATCCTCTCTTCCGATACCTTAAAGTTTATGACACTGTTTGATACGCGATATCTGCTTTGAGGGGGGAGAGGAGTCCTAAGTCGGTGGTGAACAAGGTTTGAAATCTTATGCTTTCAACCTCGTATTGCAATTGTGTCTGTGTTAATATCCCCCCCCCCCGCTAACCCTTGCTTTTTCCTCGGTGAATAAAAGGGCACCAATAGTATTGGAAAAGCCCACGTCCGCAGGATGGGACGGTAAGGCATAGTTCTATGTACAGGAGAGTCATAATAACCCGCTGAATGGTCTACACCGGGGACGTCGAACCCAAAATTACTGAAGAGCCACTAAGAAGAACATTATATTCTTAAAGTCCCCAGGAATAACTACTTAAAAATTAAAAGATACATTTCTAGTGATTTACCAATTCATCAATAGAAAAATTGGGAAAAAAATCTATATTTTTAAGGAATAAAAAAAAACTTTGCTTATGTTTCTTCTCAAACCTAATTTGTCGTGTGCACTTTTTCGCACAAAATGAGCTAGATGGCCAGCTCATAAAGATCCGAGAAGGTTGGAGGAAGGGGGCACTAGACAGCTGTTAGGAGACAGATGGTAGCATCCAGTCAATGCCATCCAATGTGTTTTTAACGTGCTCAGGGTATGGCTCTCTCGCACATGGCGCCATAATTTAACGTCCCATCTTACGGATGGCTGCATTTTCAAGCCCATTGGTGTCTCCTACTAACCGAAGAGAGGAGTTTTGCAGGGATAAAGCTCAGCACTGGCCCAGCCAGGACTCGAACCTGGGTACTGCAGATTATGAGCCTGCCACTCTACCAACTGAGCACCCCCAAAATGCAATACAGTAAAACAAATTGCAACACCAGGACGGATTAATGCCATTTTATTGCAATGCAGGCAGCTGTTAGCATAATTGAGATGAGCGATTGATTATATTATCAAAAGAAAATAAGGAAAATTACCACTTTACCTACCCAGTAAGGTGGTATTATTATTTTGAAATTGAACTGCCCTACGCAGCAATGCATTCATGAACACGGCGCAGAAGGCTATCTTACAGCTCTATAATATCCTCCTGAGGGATAGAACGCCAAATAGTGCCAAGTCACTATTCCATTTCAGCGACAGTGGTTGACTTGGGTGTTTGTTGAAGCTGCCGGTTCATAATGTCCCAGACGTGTTCAATAGACTGCAGACTAATGCGGGCTGTGTGGGGACAGGCAATATCTTGCTGGTAAAAGGTTTCGTGCTGCTGAACTAATGGGACAGCCACTGGCTGCAAAAACACTGGGCAACACATAAAAAAGGCTTCGAAATGAAAATGGTCAATCTTTACTAATTTCGAGGTGCTGAACACGTAAATGACAATGATATTTTTCGATTGGCTCTTGTTTAGAGAGACCGGGATGGTCATGTATAAACGACTCAGTCCGCATTGAGCACATAGGTAACAATTTCGCAATGCTGTATTTTAAACTCCAGATTGCAATATATTGCGTTGTATTGCATCAGCCCGCCATACACAACCCCCCGGAGGTATTGCATCATTGTCTGATGCAATGTAGTTGAGTCATGACATCGCAGCTTTAGGATCGAGGACAAAAGATGATGCAATCGTCAGTTGTAAGCGACGACTCGTAGGGGGAGCAAGTCTTTCGAGCGACTCTCATTTACCTCTGGTTCATAAGTATAACACAAGTTATCCTTGCAGTTTTAATCCAGCAGTAGTGATGCCACGTAACTGTGTTAATAGTGCAGATACATTTTGTTACATTTGTGGAGAAGTGACGTTTGCAAGCCAGAAAAGAGCCATCACTCCAATAGTGAAAGTGGCGTATGAGTTTTATTTCGGATGCAACATCGCGTATCAGGAAAACGCCAGGGCCCCATACATATGCTACAGTACCTGTGCAAGATATCTTCTGAAGTGTCTTAAAGGAGAAAAAGTGGCGATGCCGTTTACTGTTCCTATGATTTGAAGAGAGCCAAGCATTTACACAAATGACTTCTATTTTTACATGGTTCCACTTGTTTCTGGAGGCATCAAAAGGAAATGGAAGTGGACAATAATGTACCCAAATGTACAATCTGCTCTCAGATCAGTTCCGCACGACGAAAGCCTTCCAGTTTCAGAACCTCCAAAAGAATTTTCAATCGATTCAGACGATGAGGAGGGAGGCAAACCGACGTCGGGTTCTCCACAACCTTCAGTGTCTAATGATGATCCATTTGTCTGCCATGGTGCGTCATCTGTGCCACAAATTCTAATTGAAGAAGAAATGAACGAGCTTGTTAGCGATCTGGAGCTGTCCCAGGCCAAAGCAGAGTTACTTGGATCAAGACTTAAACAATGGAATCTTCTCAAGTCTGTCCGAGTGACCTCGTTTCGAACTCGTCATGAGCAGTTTGCGCTTTACTTCAGAAAGGAAAATGACCTTGTGTTCTGCTCTGACATAGATGGCCTGATGAATGCCCTCGGAATCAAACATGACTCTCAAGACTGGCGAATATTCATAGACTCCTCGAAATTGATTCTCAAGGCGGTGTTGCTGCATAATGGAAATTGACTTTCATCCATTCCAGTCGGATACGCTATCTACATGAAAGAAACCTACGACAACCTGAAACAGCTGTTGAACTGTCTTCAATACAGCAGTATGGCTGGCATCTCTGTTGTGACTTGAAGTAGTACCTCTGTTGATGAGTCTGCAGCTGGGATATACGAAGTAATGCTGTTTCTTATGTGAATGGGACAGCCGAGCAAAGACTTTGCACTACGTGAAGAGAAACTGGCCTCAGAGGAAATCTCTGAAGGTCGGAGAGAAGAATGTGGAACACCCAGCACTGGCAGAAATGCACAAAATCCTGCTACCATCCCTACACATCAAACTCGGTGTGATGAAAAACTTCGTAAAAGACATGGACTGGACTCCATCAGCTTTTAAGTACTTGGCTGACAAATTCCCTCGACTCAGCGAAGCGAAAATTAAACAGGGAAATTTTGTGGGTCCACTGATCCACGAGCTGTTAAGAGACCAGATGTTCGACAACCTGCTTCAGGGTAATGAGAAAAGGGCTTGAGACGCGTTTCGTCTGGTGTCACCCAAATTCCTCGGGAGTGTCAGGGCAGACAATTACAGTAAACTGGTTAAGAACATTGTGTCTATGTATCACAAACTTACCTGCAGTATGCCCTTAAAGATCCCCTTTCTCCATTCCCACTTAGATTTCTTCCCCGACAACTGCGGCATGGTTAGTGATGAGCAAGGTGAACGTTTTCACCGGGACATTGCAACAATGGAGAAATGATACCAGGGAAACTGGTCCACTTCAATGTTGGCTAACTACTGTTGGACGCTTGCCAGAGATGATCCTGAGCAGCTGTGCAAGCGACAGTCAAAGCGACGTCGGAAGTAGAAGTAACCTTCAGAATTTAACCGATACATGTGATATTTATGTATTACTCTATTACATAAGAAAGTATTGCGGATTTCTCAGAAATCGTAACCAATTTTGCATTTTCATATGTCATATTCGTGTTTAGATTCGTGACCTTAAAATCTTTAAGAAATGGCTATTTTTACTTCAGAGGCATGACCTTTATGAAAATTTGTTGCCCAGTGACATTGGTAACATATCGTTGGGCAGTTAGAGATCTCCATATGATGACCAGTTCTGACTGAGATGTTGGAATAATGGCACTCCACACCAATGGCTGACTAATAACCAGGTGCTGAAGCTGTGTGACAATGTCGCACGCACTAGGTGGTGTTCCTTTCCCCTGGATGACGGCGAACACGTTGTCTACCATCGTGATGGCCAAGACAAAAACGAGATTCGTCACTAAACAACACGGTACTCCACTGTTGTTCATTTCAGTTCTGTCTGAGGCGACACCACTGAAGTTCTTGCATGTGAGCAGATGTGAGGGGCAAACGCAGTGCCAAACGAAAGGCTTGGGTTGTTGGGTTGTTTTATCTGAGCGGCACTTTTTTGCACACCATGGGCTAAATGGCCAGGTTACAAGGACCCCGAAGGCTCAGAGAAGGTTGGGGGAGGGGACCCACTGGAACAGCTGTTGGGAGACAGATGGTAGCCTCCCGTCAAGGCCCTCCAGCGTGTTCTTTAACGTGCACAGGGTATTGCTCTCCCGCACACGGGGCCACGGCTTAACGTCCCATCCGACGGACGGCGGCCTTTCCAAGCCCATCGGTGTCCCCTACTGACCGTGGGCAGGGCGGGGAATCAAACGAAAGGCTCTCAATGAAAACTGTAAAAGCCTGTTGGTTACCGTCCTGGTTTTTATGGCTGTTGATTGCCTGGTAGGTATTCGATGTGTTACCTGTTGCCAGTCCCTTTGCAGTTGCGTTGCAGTCGCGAATCTGTCAAGCAATGTCATGAGTCTCAAATGGCGGTTCTGTCGCTCCGTGGTCATACATCGTCTTCCTGATCCTTGTCGGCGTTTGCTGGACCTTTGTTGAACCCACTAGCGCCATATGTGTACGATGGTGCTAGGATTGCGGTCAACAAGGTTGATCATATCTCTGTACGACAAACCAGCTTCTCTAAGGTCGATGATTCTTCCACGCAGAAAGTCTGTTAACTGTTGGAACGGCTGTCGACGTCTGCATAAGGGCAGTTGTAGCGCTTTAGAACAATTTCCCCAACGTTTTGTCAACCAGGGAGTTTTGGTTGCTTTTATCTAGTCAGGATATTCTCTGTGTTTGGTTACTTCTGAGATCTGTGTTTGACTACTCCGATATACTGATTCTATCTGTGTTTGACTACTCCGCACCTGTGACGTCAGCTCGCGTCTGTCCAATCGTTTCGATGAAAACTACTCATTTCCATAAGTTTACATATACTACCACCTCCTTAAATTTCGTCACATTTGCATAACTTCTTGCAAATGTTGCATTTTTTATTTTATGTAGTGTATCTTGATTAAAAAACACAGAAAATATATATTTTTCTTTAGTACTATGAGTTAATGAAATCGTTTAATTACGCACCGGAAAATGTTTTATTAGAAATATTGAAAGGAATGAGAGTCAATATATTATTGATTTATTTTTTAAGCCGCTTTCATTTTCTGAGCCCCGGGTTGGCCAAGAGTGACTACAAATAAGCTTCCAACTCTCTTCTAATAACTATGCAGCGGAACTCCTTCCCTTATCCAGCGGAAATTCCTTCCCTTATCTCTGAGCCCTAGAGATCCTTGTGAACCTTTTCAAAAAATGTCTGTCAAAGGTAGAATTGAATTTAACACACCATGAGGTTAATTCTACTCTCATTTTTTGCAATGAGGATAGATGCATTACTAGTTTAATATTGGCCTCTTATCATTATCTGGAGTTACCCTGGCTATCTTCAAATTAAAAACACGTAAATTCCCAAAGTTGAAATTGCTACTGAAATGTTTAGAGCTGGTAATGTTTCTATTTGTGATATGGCTGACTAATATTTCGAATATTTTTTATGATAAAGTATTGTTCCCATGACTTTTACCATAGCTACTATTATCCCTATTCTTAAAAAAAACACTGATCGTAATTCTTGTGATAACTGCTGACGAATCAGTCTGCTTTCTTTTCCAGGTAAAGTTCTGGGCCTTATGCTTAAAAGAATTGCAAATTTAGTTGATGGACAACAGCGTACTGAGCGTTGTGGACTCAAATGTGGTAGGGGATATTATAAATTGTGGTTGATTGTGAGATCTGTGGAATATCCTGATTAGTTAACATAACGAAAACTCTGAGTCATGTGTGAGAATTGATAAGGATTGTAGCGATTGGTTTAGCATTGCTTCTGATGTTCGATAAGGTTGTTTTTCGTCTCCTTTTCATTTTAGTTTGGTTATTGATTACGTTATGCGGGATTCACTGCAAGGTTGGGTTGAGTTATTTTACTTCTGAGCGGCACTTTTTTTTGCACACGATAGGCTAAATGGCCAGGTCACAAGGACCCCGAAGGCTCAGAGAATGTTGCGGAAGGGGACCCACTGGAATAGCTGTTAGGAGACAGATGATAACCTCCCGTCAAGGCCATCCAGTGAGGGGCGGGGGTGGCTCAGTCGGTAGCGCGCCAGGCTCGTAATCTGTACTTCCCAGGTTCGAGTCCCAGCTGGGTCAGGGTTGAGATTTATCTCCGCAAAATTCCCCGCCCTGCCCACGGTCAGTAGGGGACACCGATGGGCTTGGAAAGGCCGCCGACCGTCGGATGTCCCCATGTGCGGGAGAGCCATACCCTGTGCACGTTAAAGAAAACGCTGGATGGCTTTGACGGGAGGCTACCATCTGTCTCCCAACAGCTGTTCCAGTGAGTCCCCTTCACCAACCTTCTCTGAGCCTTCGGGGTCCATGTGACCTGGCCATTTAGCCCATGGTGTGCAAAAAGTGCCGCTCAGAGGTAAAACAATCCAACCCAAGCCATCCAGTGTGTTCTTTAACGTGCACAGGGTATGGCTCTCTCCCACACACGGGGCCACGGCTTAACGTCCCATCCGACAGACGGCGGCCTTTCCAAGCCCATCGGTGTCCCCTAATGACCGTAAACAGGGCGGGGAGTTTTGCGGAGATAAATCTCAACGCTGACCCAGCTGGTACTCGAAGTTGGAAAATGCAGATTACGAACCTGACGTTCACTGCAAGGGAAAGAGTTGAGCTTTAATGGTCCAGAAATACGAAAATTTCTGATTTAGATTATGCTGATGATTTCGCCCTTTGAGCAAATAATGTTGATGAGATGAACTCTTTCATTCAAACTTTTGATGAGACTGTAGTATAGCAGATTTGGTGATAAACAGAGAGAAAATTAAAGTGATAAAAATTTGTCAGCCAGGTTGTCGTTCAGTTAATTTGGATGGTTGCACCCTTGAGCAAGTGTCTCAGTATAATTATTTTGGGAGCTATGTAACAAATACGGAGATGCTCGGCATGATGATAACAAAGACAAACAAACAACAATGTTTGCTCACAAACAACAATGATGCTCGGCATGATGATAACAAACACAAACAAACAACAATGTTTGCTCACAAACAACAATGATGCTCGGCATGATGATAACAAAAGAACACGAGATAAACGAAGGAGAAGGGATTTCTGCTGGGACTTTAAAGTGTCTATGGAGAGTGTGGAGAAATAGGTGTCACGTCTAAATATAAATTTTTTTTTAATAATAGTTTGATCCTGTCTACATTTATTTATAATAGCGAAATATAGATCCTTTGCAAGCAAGATAACATGAAACTTGATGCCATTGATTCTAGATTCAAATGCGGCGTTTCAGGCATTAGGTAGTTTCACTTTTTAAGTAATATGAGGTAAGATGAAAGAGTCGACAACCTCTTTTAGAAGCATTTAGTGCAGAGAGAGTGTGTTTGGCTTGTCCACGTTGCCCATATGTGTAACTATAGATTAACAAATAGAGATAAGGAGCAGTGTATTTAAAGGGTAAGAAAGAAGGAGAGACCTAGGATGTGGTGAACTGTTAATGTCAAACAGGATCTCGTTATAATTGGCCTACAGTGGCTGGGACAAACGTGATTGGAGAACTAAACTGGACCAAACTAAATTATTTAAATGGTATGACCTCCGTATCCTATGGCTGCTTGAGGATTATGTATGCATCTATGCATGCATGGATGCATGCATCTAGGTCCGGATGTATGAAAATCGAGGGGACAGGGCAAAAAACACAATTGTGCCGAAAAAATGCAAAACGGGTTTTGAAGAGACGGATTTCCTGACTACCAAGAGACTTGGATTTTTATACTGCATTGGATTTCCAATGCAGTATAACATTTTCCCACCGTTTTACGGTATTTTAAAAAGTTTTAAAAAAGCATGAAATATAAATACGTTTCGTCATTTTTGTCTCTTTTACCATTATTAGCATTGTGAAAAGTGTGTATGTTTGGGGGGGCATGACTCCCTGCCCTTCCTAGATTCGGTTCTGTATGTATATACGTATGTATGAATTAATGACATTAATTTCATTCAGTAGTAGCAATTTATAAAGTTTATTGTATTAAGTTGTTCGAAGGTATTTTTTCGTAGGAAACTTATTCGACGGATATTTGTTCGAAACAGAAAATCGTTCGACCAGCATTTTGACGAAAGTCTGAGACTTGAGAAATATCGATAGGCCTCCGGAGGGCATACTCCTGGATAAGGTCTTTTCCTCTGGTTATTCATTTTAGTATCATCGGAGAGGAAGAGACATCGGAGAGGAAGGGATTCTGGAAAGAGAGGACAGGGAGGAAAAGTCTCAATTTCAGATTAGTGAAAATAAAAAGAAAATATTTACAGATAACGAGACATTCATTACTTTCGTTTAGTCTTCATTATTATTATTATAAGCTATATTCAGAGCTTTTAAGAAAAGTGATTATATCTGAAATCTAAAACTGGGTTATTTTCCATAACTGAAAACGTGGTGAGTAATCATTAAAATATGACAACGCCACCCCCATGTTATTTCAACGGGACGCTAATTTCGAAGTCGTATAACTTTTAAAATAAACGTTTTATGCGAAGATGTTACTAAAAATAAATAAAACATCTAAATGATTTCTACATAATTATCGATTTTCAAATTTCAGTATGTAAAGCCTTAACTGTTAGAGCGGCTAGGGAGCTAGCGACTGTTCCAGCAAGGCAAACTTTGTGTTAGCTCTAACTAAGGTGGCAGTGGTCAGCAGTAACTTAGGTCTTAGAAGAACATGTCCTAGTATGAGAATGCCTGCAAAAGCTAGGAGCAGCTTCTAGGATTCTTCTCTATCCTATGTATCGCAAAAAAATTAGTTGTGGAAGCTTGAGCATATAACAGTAGGAGTACTAGACATTTAAAGTTAAGTGAAATAGAAAGTATTATTTCCAACTCTTTCATACACACCGAAGAGCCTGAACATTACGACCAGCGCGTTTTTATAAATCGAAACAACTGCAGGTAAACGACGGCGCGTGTGAAGATCATAAAACGGTATAAATGACACATGACACTGAACTCTGTTAATCAGTGTTATTCTTGTTCTTCAGATGGGAAAGGTAGCGGACTTAAGGGAGTTTGACAAGGGTCAAATTCTAATGCCCAGACGACTGAGTTAGAACATTTCTGAGACGGCAAGGCTTGTGGGGTGCTCACTGTCAGCCGTGGTTAGTACCTTCAAAACGTGTTCTGAGGAACTAAAAAACAAGAAGCGCCGGCGAGGTGTACCCCAGCTCATCAATGCTAGTAGAGGTGAGCGAAGGCTATCCGTTATGTTACGAGCCAACAGAAGGGATACAGTGGCACAACGCATTCATAATTTGAATGCTGGTGACAGGAGCAATGTGTCACAACGCACAGTGCATCGAATCCTGCTGAAAATGAGGCCTCATAACCACAGACCACTCCGAGTGCGCATGCTAACCTCGGTTCACCGTCGAAAGCGCATACAATGGGCAAGCGAGCATCAAAACTGGACCTTGAATAAAGGAAACAAAACTGGACCTTGAAGAATATCGTCTGATCCGATGAATCTCGTTTCCTGTTGCACCATGTGGACGGCCGGGTGCGTGTGCATCGTTTACCTGGAGAAGTGTTGGCAGCATGATGCATCGTGGGACGAAAAGAGGACAGTGGAGGAAGTGTAATGCTTTGGGCAATGTTCTGCTGGGAAACCCTAGGTCCAGTCATTCATGTGCAGAAAACTGTGACGTTTACCACCTACCTAAAAATCATTGCAGACCAGGTACACCTTTCAAGGCAACGGTATAACCCTCTATAGTGCCTTCTTTCATCAGGATAATGCGCTAAGCCACACTGCCTGGATTGTTCGAGAATGGTTCACGGAACATGAGGAAGACTCCAAGTATTGCCCTGGCCTCCAAATTCCTCAGATATCAGACATTCCTCATTCCTATATATCCCCTTACCCGGGGCTCAAACCCAGGTCCATTAGATCAATAGCCAAGCGCGCTAACCACTCGACCACGGGACGTCTATATATCATTAATATTTTTGATTACCTTGCCAATTATTAATATGCTGAAAGAAGGGACCATGGCCCCCTAATTCCTGTACAGTAGATCCATTACTCCTGGTACTACTGTTTGAAAAGATATATGTATGAGTTTTATAGCCATGGCTGTCCACATTTTCTCAAGAAATAAAATGCACACCATTTAACCTAAAAGAAAAAAATGCGACAGAATAAAATGAAAGTAAATGGTACCCAAGCCGTCCCGTGGCCGAGTGGTTATCGCGCATGGATACTGATAAAGAGACCTGGGTTCCAGCCTCGGATAAGACATGTATGTTTGTGTTTGTTATCTGCTGAAGTCTCGCCATCCTCACAGACCTTCTATTATGGCGTATAAACTGACAGGTTCCTGTCAGACCATGTGGCAAGTAGATACTTGAGAGGATATTTATATTTTTTTATGGTATCCAATACCCACTCAGTCGTCCGTTGAAAGCTACATCAAAACCTTTCGCACTGGAGAGATGCAAGCATTTCGACATCTCTCCAAAGAAAGCAGAAGAGTCACATATCCTGTACAAATGAAAGAATTGGCTGGATCAGCTTGATGGGAAAATTCCGTGTAGGCCCCAACAGCTGCAAAAGCTGTGCATTGGATTTCCTTTCTCTGCACTTTCTGAGGCCTTCTGACCTGGATATACCACTGTATGTGCAAAAGTATGATAATTAAATTAATTTCAAAGTGTCGTACGACATTCAAAAATTATTTTAGTGTAAGTGTTGCACTGAAATTGGAAACTGAAGAGTTTTAAAAATCCTTGTTCACTTATGGAGCTATGAATTTCTATTTTTTTTAAAAGTTGGGTTGGGTTGTTTTACCTCTGAGCGGCACTTTTTTGCACACCATAGGCTAAATGACCAGGTCACATGAACCCCGAAGGCTCAGAGAAGGTTGGGGGAGGGGACCCACTGGAATAGCTGTTGGGAGACAGATGATAGCCTCCCGTCAAGGCCATCCAGCGTGTTCTTTAACGTGCACAGGGTATGGCTCTCCCGCACACGGGGCCACGGCTTAACGTCCCATCCGACGGACGGCGGCCTTTCCAAGCCAATCGGTGTCCCCTACTGACCGTGGGCAGGGCGGGGAATTTTGCGGAGATAAATCTCAACGCTGACCCAGCTGAGACTCGAACCTGGGAACTACAGATTACGAGCCTGGCGCGCTACCGACTGAGCCATCTAGCCCCATTTTTTTTTTTTTAAGCTACATACATTTTTGGTGATATTTTTCACATGAAATTGGTAAAAATCAGAGTTTTTGCCATTATTTTACAAACCCTGTCTTATGCAATAAAGCAGCTTTATTACTTTAACGTGCCACTTTTTCTAGGAAAAATGTCTTATGTCACTGCAACAAATCAATTATCATACTTTCTTAAAACCTTATATACAAATTAAACATTTCTCACCTGTATTATAGAGCTTTTTATCTTGCTTTTCCACATCTAATTTCTTAACGTCATTTTGAAGTTTTTGTGTTTGTCAGCATCAACAGAACTTAGTGGCCACTTATAAGCTGAAATCTGTTCTCGATTTGTTTCAATGATGAAACTACTTGTTCAAAGAGAAAAATGCTTCTAATATTCATTTCTTCATATTTTTATATTTCTAAAATCTACAGTTTTTAAATATTTAAATTATTTTTTGAAAGGAATTTAAACCAAAAATTTAAGTTTTGCGCTTTGATGATTACCCTATAAAGTAAAGGAAACTGTCATGCTATGTAGCCTATAAAAATTTAAAAAAAATAAAAAATATATATATTTAACTTAAAACTTAAAACATTTATATGAAAATATACATATATTTAAAAAAAATAAAAAAATGTGTCTGAATAACCTTCATTATACAGGAAATATTCATTAAATAATGGAATAAACTAGACATATTCAAAATCTACTAATAAATCAGCACTTTGAAGTCGATTCAAATTTTAGAAGAAAAATTGTCTTGAGCCGGGCGGGATACGAACCCACGACTTCCACATAACATGTCATGTGCTGTGAAACACTGAGCTACCGACCGCCGATCAAGATCTCCTCTAACTAACGCTATGAACATTTCTATTATGTCACATATAGGCGCTATTCAGGCAATCGAGCCGCAAGCGGCTTTCTATTAAATATTCATTAGCGATTTGAAGAGAGAGAGAGACTCAATTTCTCTGCACAGCGGTGACGTTCAATGCATATGAGTATTTCCGAGGAAGCTCTTTACCATTTTGACCAAGGTAAACCACTATAAACTTTCAGTTTTTTGTTCATAAATATTACATTAATAGAGTTTAATCATTTTAAGCAATAAATCAAAATTTCTCTTTGGGTTGGATATATTCATGAATATTACTTTGAGTTGCTTTACCTCTTAATGACGCGTTTTACTCTCAATAAATGGTTCAAGAGCCTTAGAGAAGTTTGGGGAAAAAGATCCACCAGACAGCTGTTAGTAGACAAATGGAAGCCTCCTGCCAAAGCCAGATTATTCTTTAAATTGCAACAAAAATTACGATTCGCATTTTTCGAATTCCCAATTGCTTTAACGTTATTTAATGTCCTCTAACGTTGGAAAATGTCAAAATTTTAACGAATGTTGCAACCGTCTATTAACGCTAGAAAGTTTAAATTTTAGTAGTGGAGTGTCATCATGATTTGCATTGTTTTACCTCTGAGCTGCACTTTTTTGCACATAATGCGCTAAATGACCAGGGCACAGGACTCCAAGAGCTCAGAGAAGGTTGGGTGAAGATGACGCACTGGACAGTTAGTAATAGGAGAAGGTTGTCCCTCGTCAAGACCCACCAATGTGTTCTTTAGCGTGCACAGGGTATGACTCTCCTGCAAAAAGGAACATGACTTAATTTCCGATATCCGATAGACGACGGATTTTCGAAGCAAACTGATGTCCCCTTCCAGGCAGGGTGAGGGTCTCAACGCTAGTACAGTTGAGCTCAAACCTGGAACCGAAGATTAGGAGTCTAACGCGCTACCAACTGATTCAACTCCCTCCCCGGAGTGTCATAGTGAAGAGATTTAATTTACATTGGCAGCAATGATTTCATCCCTTACATCTAGGGAAAGTGGTAAAACACAACCCTTTGGATTTAAGAAATGAATGAAGAACGCTTTATATTTAATAGTGACTTATTAAATATTACTATTTCCATTTTCCTGATTCTCATTTTGTTTATTATTCTTTGATCACAGTATCTGTAAATTTTATCATTACAGGTAACCCGCAAAGCTTAAGCTTATCTGTAGGATATAGAATAATTACATTTATAATTTGTTACAATAATAGATTAGCTTTCTTTCATTTGATGTGACATTTTTAATATTTAACAATGAAATTAATTATCTTAAATTTCCGTCGAACAAAATTCTGTTTCGAGCAAATTTCGGTCAAACAAATGATGTGGAACAAATTTTTGTACACCGAATTATAAGTGATAATATAATTGTTATAGTTTTTTATTTGTAAAGGAAAACAAAAAGTTTAAAAATAGCCGTAGTTTAAAATTCGGTGTAGCAATTTGGTGTTATTTAACCCCATCTCCTAACCCCCATCTCCCCACCTTGGGTAAAGTAACATTAAATGTCCCTTAAAGTGTCAATTCGATTTTTAACTAATAGACTGCATCTTCTTAATTTAAATGTAATTACACTACTACTTTAAGAACAAAAGTTTCATTTTTTTATCGTTAAGGTATTAAATGCATGGAACTACTGCTGGGATTGTGTTTCTTGAAAAAGCGCGATCCGCAAATACCATACTTTATGAAAAACATTAAAATGGTTATACATGATCACGGATTATAACATTAAATAAAGATATTTTTTGCAATAAAAACTCAAGAGTAAATACCTATACAGAATAAGCAAATTTTAATTTTAACGCGAAAATAGCATAAGTAATATTCTTTCATGGTGGAAGGAACTTAACTGTAAAGAAATGAATTTATAAACGTGTTTTACTCTACTATTTACTCACAAAGTCGCACCCTTGCGTAATTTTTTTCCTGCGCTACTGTTTAAAGAGCACGTTTAGGAGTCAGAGCTAAATGTAGGTTAAACTGTGCCAGAAGTCGAGTGAAGGATTTTCGTTACGCTGCTTTACCTATGAGAAAGCAGGATTTTTACACACAATGAATTAAATGGCCTAGTCACAAGGATTCCAAGGGCTCAAAGAACGTTAGGGGAAGGGGACTTATTGGATAGCTGTTAGAAGACAGAAAGAAGCTTCGCATCAAGGCCATTCAGCATGTTCTTTAACGTGTACAAGGTATGAATCTCCTGCACTCCGGGCTATGAATTTTCGTCCCATCCGATTGGCGACTGCTTTCCCAAACCCATGATTTTCTTTTTCTGCCTGAAAACAGAAAGCAGTTTAGAAGAAGAAAATCTCAACCCTGGAGTTTTTTATTAAGAAGATCCAATGCTTACATTTAACTTTTAACATTAAGTTAACATTTTAATTAAGAACATGCGTTGTTTTCGCATTCCAGGGTCTCACCTACCTGGAATCTGGGAACTGCAGATTAGGATCCTGGCACACTTACCATTAAGGGTTGTTGGGTTGTTTTACCTCTGAGATGCACTTTTTTTCACACCATGGGCTAAATGGCCCGGTCACATGGACCCCGAAGGCTCAGAGAAGGTTGGGGGAGGGGACCCACTGGAACAGCTGTTGGGAGACAGATGGTAGCCCTCCGTCAAGGCCATCCAGCGTGTTCTTTAACGTGCCTCTTTAACGTGCCATCCAGCGTGTTCTTTAACGTAACAGGGTATGGCTCTCCTGCACACGGGGCCACGGCTTAACGTCCCATCCAACGGACGACGGCCTTTCCAAGCCCATCGGTGTCCCCTACTGACCGTGAGCAGGGCGGGGAATTTTTGCGGAGATAAATCTCAACGCTGACCCAGCTGGGACTCGAACCTGGGAACTACAGATTACGAGCCTGGCGCGCTACCGACTGAGCCACCCCCGCCCCCTACCATTAAGGTAATCTCCGCCTCTCGAATAGCGCGCGTCAAAGGGACTTAAGTTTGAGACTCATATACACAGTCTTATCAGAATAATATTACCACCTACCATACATATGGTAGGTGGTCATATTTTTCTGATACGACTGTGTGTCTTTAATGTTATATTATTTAGCTTTTATGCCTAAGAAGTGTGCCATAGGGAAGGTAAGTGAAGAACGTTCACCATAGGGAAGGTATGTGAACAAAATTCGCTCTAGGGAAGGTATGTGAGGAAGTGATTTCCTCACATACCCTCCCTATTGTGTAATATATTGAGAAGTTCGTATTATGTAGATTCTGATAAGCAGTTTCTTAAGAAATTTTTTTGCTATTTATCAGAAAAGGTATAAAAAGCAGAAAATTCATAAGAAATTTACGTTCTCTTGTGATGTCACTCATGTTTAATGTAGTTTAATTTATTAGTTGGAGATCGAATCCACAGTTAAAAACCAGCGACATTAATAAGTAGGCCATGTGAGAACCTGCAGGTATTCACGTGATTGCAGTTCGCTTTCTATCATACTATGAATGCTGATACGTAGAGTATTAGTTTGTATGGCCCGTAAAAGATGTAAGATTCAGCACCATGTACAATCAAATTTTCTCGCTTTGGGCAAAGATAAAAGTGTTATACAGGGTGATTCAGAATTCATCATCAATATTTGGTGGGGAGGTAGGTAATAAGAAACGAAGGAGATTTCACATAGGAAAGCATGGGCGCATATGCCATGTAGTAGGGCAAAATGACCCCAGTTCAATGATGGAAAGAACACATAAGAAGGAAGTGGTAAGGAAAAAACATTTATTATCTTACATGTAACATTTCTTTGCATTGGTTGTACAGACTTACAAGAGGTGCTCGAACTGCCGACCATGAGCTAGAATGCATGACTCACAACGGCGTTGCATGGACAGCCGGACCCTGTGGAAGATGCCTGGCATTTCCCGGATGTTTGAGGCAGCAACTTTCTCCTGCCGCACCGTAAGTTACATGCATATCTGCACATTCATTCCACGTATACCGGTTCATGTTACTTCTGCAAATTCACCTTGTCGAATGACAACTGACTGCACGCGTCAAACAGCTGTGCTTCTGTATGAGAGGTGTGTACACACAGCGCCCTCTACACCACCATGCGTTCGTCTGCCCCCATACTTTCCTATGTGAAATCTCTTTCTTTTCTTATTCCCTTCCTCCCCACTAAATATTGATGATGAATTCTGAATCACCCTGTATTATTCATATAATCATTTTAGCATCTCATTCTTTTTGAAAGGAAAAGCTGTTAAAAAAATAACTTTGGAACATACTTGTAAAGGTCTGTCGCGGACTATCTCTATGGGGCTTTGTACTGACGGTCAGTGGTCAATGTTAGTGACAAGTTGACTTCAAAGGGACAATATACGTATTAAAAAACTCCATTTGTAAAACGCGCCTGTATATTCTATAATAATTTTATGCATCTGATAAATAATTTTTTGGCAATAACACTATAAATATATTCAGTACCTATTTTTAATGCAGTTAAAAACAGGTTCAGTATTTAATTTTAATTTATTAAAAATGCAACTAAATATGTTCAATATTCCGTAGACATTTATGAAGATTTGAAGTAAAACTCTATATACTTTTTTTTTTTCCATTTTTATGCTGTCTGGTAAAAAAGTTAAATAATTTTGGGGCAAGGTAATTTAATGTTTTTGAACCACAGTGTTTCTAGGTAACAATTCAACAAGATTTATACAGTTATATCTTGTCTTATAACTAGCAATTTTTATATATTTGTTCGGACCAATTTTTGAACAAATATATTCAAACTGAATGAATATAAAATTTTCTAACTGGTAAAATATCAATGTCCTTATACTGTACAAGTGTTTCACACTGTCATAATTTTTTCCCTTAATTGACACTTTATAACTCAATTTTGAGTTACAATTAATTTTTTAATATTACTGTAATATATGCCAACTCAATATATAGCTATAAATAAATTTAGGTATTGCTATTTCTTTCCATCAAATGTCTTATAATTCATTTATAAACTATTTTTTTATGGTTGCTGCTTGGTAACACTATCTTAAATTTGAAGCACAATATCAAAAATCACGATTTTTCATTAGAACTCTCTTACAGATGCAGTTTTTTTCTGCAAAACTTAACGCCGTTACATACAGAGAAAAATTGTTGTGATATTCATTGCATAAAACGCAGAATTTGCTTTTTTAAACATAACACCTTACGTAATTAATTTTACAAAAAGAATGAGGCCCAAAAAATGAAACTTTTGCAATGTTTCGCAATTCCCTGCATAATTTTAACACTGTTTTTTTAAACTGAATATATATACGAGTACCTTTCCTGTGAATTTTACAGATCGCATTACTGCTTTGTTTACCCACGGTTTCTATCTGCCTTCTTACACTATGCTAAATCCAATAATAGCATGGTGCTTAAGCGTGCTTTCAATGGTAACATGGGTCCAGAGGTAATTTGATTTCTTCATCCCCAAGCATTCTTTGGAGAGAGAAAAAAAGAATATGCTTCATTCTTTCTTCTGAAAGATGCGATCTTTTTCTAAAGTCATTAAATAGCATCTTTATGTTTTAGAAAGTTTTCAAATCCCTTTAGGGCTTTACATTCACTTTGCCTGTGATTCCAATTCATCATTTGCTTTAATATGAAAGCATTGCCTTTACGTATTAATGTTGCCACATATTTCAAACGACGGTTTTCTATGCACTTTAGCACGTATCACTCGACCTTATTCTTTAAAACACTGAACTGAGAAAAAGTTTTTTTTTTCCCTATCAGTTTTCCATGTTTGAAATTTTCATAGAATGGATATTAATTAATTTATATGATTTCTTGAGTGTTTGTTTTTTCGTTTTACGCTTTATTTTTCGGAAAGAGAGGTAGTAGAGAATAAAAATAGGATTTATCAGATTTATTTGTAAGTATATTATTTCGGTTTCAGCCCAAAGCACTCATTTCATTGCCATTGAATTCTAACCATTTGAATAAAATCTAATTCATTAAAAAAAGGTACTGCCATTAAACCTACACAATGTTTCACAGCTACAAAAGAACCTTTCCCATGACACATAAAAATACTTAATTAGATTTCGTAACTCAGCCAGCTGATAAAGATATTCAATTTCATAGCATACTGAGTAAGACATTTACTTTTTATACGCATTTGAAACTGAGTGCTGGTTTTCATTACATTTCTTACAATTACTCATTACATCCTCATTTCAATCGATTTGCATCTCTCTTTGAAATGCTTTTCTTATTTCTTTCATACCAAATGAAGAAACCATTGATTGAAACCTAAGCGCTATAATTAATATTGTTACGACAGACGAACATCCTGCAGTCATTTCATGAAAAACGTGACATGAACTCTCGCATATACTTGTGCGTGAGATTTATACAACAAACGAATTTGATTGTAGAACCGACCAAAAAAAGAGAATAATAGAATTTCAGTGCTGGAATTGAAGAGATCTAGAAAGGTGGTTTAGATTACCTGAGTCAGTACACGATAAGTAAAAACCAGAGATATTTTTATATGGTGTGTGCGTGGGTGGTTGTTATGTTTTACTAGTATAATAAATCTAGTGAGTTAGCACAAATAAAAGGATTCTTTACACCTAAAGCTGTCCCGTGGCCGAGTGGTTAGCGCGCTTGGCTACTGATCTACGGGACCTGGGTTCGAGCCCCGGGTAAGGCATGGATGTTCGTGTTGTTTTCTGCTGAGGTCCTGCCATCCTCTCAGATCTTCTACTGTGGCATATAAACTGACAGGCTCCTGTCAGACCTCTGTGGCAAGCAGCTGCTTGAGGGGGTATTTATTATTTTTTTTTACACCTAAAGTGAGGAAATTCAAGAGACTTGGCAATCAAACTGAAGAGGAAATAATTCGGTCCAGAAGACAGAGTCGGTCTTAACTGATCTGTAGAAAAAGGTTATTAATTATTATGTATTATTATTAAAATTACTTATGTACGATAGTAGTTAGTTGGTTTATAAGTTATTTCATCCGTATTTTTGGAATAATTTCCATTGTATTGTAATTTGTATTGTAAAAATATACTTATTATACTCACGCTCAGTGTCATCCATTTAAATTCGCAATAATATATTATGCATAGATGCCAGTTTTATGAATTTAAAGAAATTGAGAGATATTTAGATAAAAAGAACATGACGATTAATACACTTAAAGCTCGAAAATGTAATTTTAAATTCGTCATCAAAGACCTTGATTTTACTACCTCGCAAACAAAATATATTTTTCTCTTTATTTTTTTATATGCTAAAAAATCATTATTTGCCTCGGATTTTCATGTTATGAAAGCACTCTAACCTAATGAAAATCCTAAGAAGCCGCCATTTTTTATTTATTATAAATTAATAATAAATGGTGACAATTCAGACTGATTTTGGATAATTATAGTTTTGTCATCTTCCTCTCAAACTTCCAATATTTCATCCAATTGTTCTCCGTTCATTGAATTCACTACAGTTTATCTATCTCTTCCTCTTTCCTAATTCTGTACGCTCTTGATTCAGATGACTTTCTCAAATATATTCTTCCTTCTTTAATACAGGCATACCTATATCTATGTTCATTTTGAAATTGTCTAACCCTGTAAAATAGGATTGTCATTATACTTTGTTAGATGTTCATTTACAGAAACTCTGATATCACTGAATTCAGAACTTATAATAGCTGTAAGGTTCCTGTGTGCTTTTGATTTATCAATCCATTGGTATTCAGATCTGGCATCCCTAAATTTTCCACAATAGCTTTTGGTTTGTTTTTATTAATTGTAATTATTCTATTGTGCTACCACAATATCATTCTGTTCTTGAATATCAAGCAGCTTTGATAGATCTTGAACAACTTTCAGCACATTTTCATTTTGTGACTCAGGTATTCCAGTAATCTCTATGTTGTTTGCCTTGGATCATAATTCTAATTAATTAATTTCAAACCTGATATCTTTTATTTGTTGCTTTAATTCATCGGTTTGTTTATTAAACGGTGATTTTCTTCCTTAAGCTTCTTGATTCTGATTTAAATTTATTGAATGAGACAATGTATTCTACCAGTTTATCTTGATTAAAGTTTAGTGCAATTTTAATATCCTTTATTTTTCTCATTAAGGAATCATTTACACCTATAATTTCTTTTATTTTATTTATTAAGCAACTATGTCTTTAATCCATTTTTTGATATTAATCATGAAATCAATCAATTCCAACTTTAACGGATCAACAATATCTCTCAGATCATTACCATCAGACACGTCACTTTCCAAAGCTTTAGCTGTACATTTCTGTTGAGTTATGTGTTCTTTATTTATTTATATGTTTTGGATGATTCTGTTCCATCCAAAGTATTATTCACACAATTTAAACACATCCACCTACTCCTTTGTTCCTTGGAAAATTTTTCTAAAATTACTTTCATTCATACCCATACATTTAGGGTGAAAAAATTGTTTACATTCAGTTACACAATATATTCCCTCTTACATAAAAAAAATTCTGCCTCACAGGATTTACAGAATAAGTTAGACATATTCGTATTTTGTATAATACAGATTCTTAGATTTTATCCTTGAAAAATTTTTTTAAATGTATGCTCATATATCATAATAATCTATTTTCACTAGATGGCAGCACCTATGCTTTTTTAGCATCAGTTAATTTACTTAGCGTTTACATAATCTGATTTATAACTTAATAAATGCATGTCGACTGTTTCTCACTTGATCTTCATATCACAATTTCATCATTTAGCTTGCCATTTTACTTTTATATTTTGATTTCAGTCACGTTAAATAACTGGAAAATAAAAAAAAAAATATTTATCGCACAAATTAACTTACAGCCACACCTCCCTTTGACAACTGTTGTAGGATAATAAAAAGCACAGGTATTCCAGAGTCTACTATGGTATAATAAGGGAAGTCCATAAAACAAACTCTACATTATTACGATGACAAAATATCCGAACGACAGAATTAGAATGCTTAACGTCTGAGCGCCGCTTTTATCCACGCAATGAGTTAAATGGTCATATCATAAGACACTAAGGACTCAGAGTTCAGTAACGGATGCAGGGCCGTGCCGTGCTATGATGCAGAGAGGCGGCCGCATCAGGCGGCACCGTAAGGGGGCGGTATAAGCAGCGAAATCAAAATACATTTTGAACCATTTAAAAATTAAAAATCTTTACGCAACGCTTTTCTATATTGGTTTATGTTATTCCGATATTGATGTATACGATTTATGATTTATCGTACGCCTCTGCCTCAGCGCTTTCGGTACCCTTTGATCTCGGTTTCTGGTGTAAGTGCATTGTTGGTGAGCGTTCGCCGAAAGACTTTTGATCTGACAGCGCGAAGTTATTATTTTTGTTTGTAATATACCGCGCGGCCGCTCCTAAAAGCTGAGGCGGCAATTATCACAAAAGACAATTGCACGTGTTACGTGTTGATAGTTCTGCTTTGAGCTTACAATTATTGACAATATTTGATTTTAATGTTAGTTTGTCATGAGAAGTGGCAAGTGGCTGTGATGTATTTAAATCAGTAAATCAGATATATAATATATCTGTATCAGTATAATATTTGTGCATTTATACTAGCTCAGTTTTTGTGTTTAAAAAGTAGATCAGGTAAGAGAATTATTGTTTTTTACAGCAATGTAGTTACTTATTATCACTGAAAATGATTATGTTATGACAATAGGGACTTGAATTAAAAAGTAGCATTTGCATGGACTGGGTATATCTCAGGTGCGAAACGTGGGCCTCTGTGTGATAGATAGAAAGTTATTTAGGTAATATTGGGCTACTCTTGCCTTCTGTGTGTGATAGAGAGAGAGAGTTGCGTAGGAAATATTTGCATTTGCCTACTTTTGCGTTCGTTATTTATTGCTGTATTTTTACCAAATTCATATACGTTGAAGTGGAGACAATACAATAACAAGTTAAAGAAAGGCATTTGTCAAAACGGCTGCTAGCCGTCAATTTGACAGATATTCGTTATTTATTATGTTCTGTTACTTAGAAATCTTACTAGCTTTGCAACTCATTTCTATCGTTATTTTATCTACCCTATTTTAATAGCATGATAAGCATAATCATATTTAATGATTTTCAATGACCCCCCCCCCCCGGTTGCATTTTAGCGAAGGACTGTGAATTTTTATTTAATATTTTTATTACAGTATGGAACAGAAAAGGAAAAAATTGTCTGTAAGTCAATATAAAAAGAAACGCTTAAAGAAAGAGGAACAAGGAAGAAAGCTAAGCTATGTTATGAAGGAATTCTTAGTACAAAAGTCCTGTTTAGATGAGTCGTCCACATCCACATCAACAGCTACTGCTTTGGATTTGGCAAATAAAAACTCAGTGCCGCCCCAATCACTTCCAGAAGAAGTTGTTGAAGAGAGCCAAAAAATAACACCATCAGAAGTTCATCAAGAGCCGGGTAACAGTAGCAGTGGCAGCCAGCAGATATTAAACGAAATTCCTTCTGCTCCTGCATTATGGAATGCTTTTCTGCATATCATCTGAAACTCCTCAAATACTGGTTGAGAGGGGTCCACATCAAATTAAAGAATTCGAGTTTCCTACTAATAAAGGAAGGCGTAGATTTTTGCCCTCGCATTATTTGAAAGTGTTGAGCAATAGTGAAGTCGTTGAGAGAAGTTGGTTGATTTACTCTGTTACAAATGATGCCGTTTTTTGCTTTTGTTGTATATTATTTGATAATTCGTCTGCTATTAATGACTGACCCAAAAAAGGTTATTCTGACAGGGGAAATCTTATAAGAGCCCTCACAATGCACGAAAAGTCTGTAAATCACAGAAATGCTTTTAGAGAATGGAAAGAATTGGACATTCGATTAAAGCAGAAAATAACTATTGACGCTGAATATCAACGAATTATGGATATGGAAATTCAGCATTGGAGAGGAGTTCTAAAAAAGAATTATGTAAATAATTAGACTATTGGCCTCACAATGTTTAGCTTTTCGTGGAACAACTGAACATTTGTTTCAGCCTAATAACGGAAATTTCCTAAAGTTGGTAGAATTGCTTTCTGAGTTTGATCCAGTTATGGAAGAACATATCGGAAGAGTTCAACGCGAGTCTGATAAATGGTCTGTGACTTATCTAAGCAATAATATACAACATGAATTGATGAATTTCATGGGAAATGTAATTTTAAGCAAAATTGTCGAAATAACAAAAATCGCTAAATATTTTGCGATAATCGCCGATTGTACCCCAGACGTAAGTCATATTGAACAGCTCTCAATAACAATAAGAGTTGTCGCTTTAAACTCCATTCAAAATAAATATGAAATTGAAGAATTCTTTATTGTTTTTTTTTGAAGCTATTGATTCAACCTGAGAGGGTTTGGCAGAACTTATTCTGACACATTTGGAAAAGTTAGGTTTTGAGTTAAAGTGGCTTAGAGGACAAGGCTATGACAAAGGAGCTAATATGAAAGGAGTAAGAAAGGGTGTACAAAATAGAATATTTGAAAAATATCCAAGGGCGTTTTATGTGCCCTGCGCATGTCATTCTTTAAACGTAGTTGTTAATGATGCAGCGTCTTCTTCTACAGAAACAACAACTTTTTTTTTTCCATTGTACAAGAACTTTACACTTTTTTTTCTGGTTCTACAAAGCGTTGGGAAGTGCTAAAAAAAGTTTCACAATTAACTCTAAAACCATTGAGTGCTACTAGGCGGTCAAGCACAGTAGATGCGTTAAAACCTTTACGATTTCAACTTTGCGAAATCTATGATGCATTATTTCAAATAATAGAAGACATCAACAGAGATGCAGAAACTAAAGTTAAAACAAGATGATTAGCAAAAAATATTAAAAATTACAAGTTTATTAATTAATATCCCCTCAAGCTGCTGCTTGCCACAGAAGTCTGACAGGAGCCCTGTCAGTTTATATGCCATAGTAGAAGGTCTGAGAGGATGGCAGGACCTCAGCAGAAAAACGACACGAACAGCCATGCCTTACCCGGGGCTCGAACCCAGATCCCTTAGATCAGTAGCCAAGCGCGCTAACCACTCGGCCATATGCGGTGTAATTCTTTGGTATGATATTTTATTTGAAGCTATTGTAATCTGTAACTATAAATTTGTCAGATTGTGTAAGGATGTTATCAGAAACCATACAAAAAGTGAAAAGTTATAGACAATCTGGATATGATCAGATGAAAATTGCTGCTAATGAGATTGCAGAGAATCTTGAATGCAGTGCAGAATTTCCTGCCGAAACTGAAGTTAGAGCCAGAAGGAAAAAGCGTCAATTTGACTATGAAGAAGCTGTCGATCAACCCTTAGCAGAGGAGAATAAATTAAAAAAAAACTTTTTCAATTATATTCTGGACATTACCCTTAATTCTCTGAATGAACGATTCACGCTTCTGGAAACCCATAGCAAAAATTTTCAGTTTTTATATGACATTTTAAAACTCAAGGATATAGATGACAAAACGCTAGAAAATTATTGTACCAGTCTCCAGTCAATACTTCCGGTCGAATATGAATCAGATATAAATGCAAATGATCTTCAAGAAGAATTACGTGATGTATCCCGACTGCTACCATATTCTATGAAACCTTTGGATGTTTTAAATTATTTGTGCCAAAATAACTTAATTGCTTTGTATCCGAATACTGTTGTAGCTCTGAGAATTTTATTAACACTCCCTGTCTCTGTAGCTAGGGGGAAAGAAGTTTTTCCAAATTAAAATTAATAAAACACTACTTAAGAAGTTCAATAAGCCAAACAAAACTTAGAAATCTGTCATTAATTTCTATTGAATCTACATTGGCTGCCACTCTAGACTACACATCTCTAATTAACGAATTTGTTAAAATTATAAGGGTAAAACTGTAGTAGATTGTTGTAGTTGATATCATTCTTTTAAAGTAGTTTATATTTTCAAATTAAAAAGAGTATTCGTACATTTCGTGCAGTTTTTTTTAAAAATCACAATCGAAGGTTATTTTAAAGAAAAAACATTTAAGGGGCGGCATTTCGAAGACTCGCATCATAATGAAAAAATCTACCGCACGGCCCTGAACGGATGCACTAGGTCCATTAGAGATCCATTCTTCTCTTGAGAGATTAACTGGATAACCGTAAGAAGACATATGGAAGCTTCTTGTCATTTCATCCAAGTCTTTAATGTGCATAGAGTATAGTTCTCTTACACACGAGATCAAGGCCTAACATCCGATCTGAAGAACAGTGACCTTTCCAAGACTGTCACTGTGAATAAACGAAGAAAGGTTTTGCATCATAGTGCTAGACCGGCGCTCTACTGAGTGAGCTCGCCCTCTTTAACAAAGAGTCTGTTGTACTACAACAAGGGGAAATCCATATAAATGAGAGTCTATTAGTGTATAGTAAAAAGAATACATAACAGAAAACCCTGTGTGATGAAAAATAATGTACTCTGTGATACAAACAATCTACCGTGTGATAAAAATAATCTACTGTGTGATAGAACTACTATAATATAAAACGAATTTAGTGTGTGATAGAACTACTATATTATAAAACGAATCTACTGTGCGATAGAAGAGAATCCAGTGTGATAAGGATATTTCTTATCATATGCATATCAGTAGCTTATAGTGTATTGTAATATGATAAGGAAAAGTGTGGATAACAGAGAATAACACTGAAGCGTGTGCAATATTTACTACTCGTACTATTTAGTGCTCGTAGACTATCTCTCCAGAATACGTAGAACCTGATATATTGTCCACGCAATTCTATGCACAGCCCATTTCTCGTGGCCATATTCTTTTACTTAAAAAACGTGACTTATTTCGAAAATTGGAATTCGAGATCTCCTCAGCCGCATGGGGCCTTACTTTTGCACATGTGGTGCATGTATCTAAATCGCCACTGAGAACATGAGAATATCGAACTTCATAAATGACATAATGATACTGCGATGTATTTTATGAATAAAAATATGTATTCTTCTTATTATTTGTTTTCCTGTTTTAATGCATGAAAACATGTCCCAAATATTAAACACATTACTCTGTAATACCACACTGCTATCTAAAAAACCTCGTTAGTGTAACAAGCTATCATGACGGAAAAATCACATATCTTACGAATTCTTAATTTTGTGTGATGTTGAACTGTTTACCAAATGTTCCTTTTTATTTTTCCATTATTCAGTTTACTTCCGCCATTTATATATATATATCATCGATCTGTTTTTCTAAATAGAAAGAACAACGTGTCCTAAATATCAACATATTAAACAAAGCTTTACATGAGAAATTGCGTTCCGACTCCTATGGGGAATCTTTATGGGGATTACATAGCTTGAAAGGCAGCTACTGATAAGAGAAATGAGCAAGAGACGGAAAGGCCAACGATATCCTCTGCGTCTGCTATAAATCACGGCTTCTCCAGTGCAGCTTCTGATGAACAGGGGAACTCAGTGAATTTCATGAACATAAATTTAGAGCGGACTTTTTACTGCAAAAGACTGTCAGGCAGTCGCCTACGGGTGAGGAAAACCGCAGAGAGGGAAGCCAGCCAGAGGGAAAGTGTGTGTCAGCTTCTTCTACTTCTCTTTGAGGTTTTGCATAAGTGGTAGAGTTTCGACAGATGCTCATGCCAGAGCTCTTCCTAAATACAGTCAATACTTTTCTTTCTACCAAATTCTTTAAAAGGCAGTGCCTTCTTGGCTAAATGTCGTCAAGTAAGAGAATTTTTGGATTTAGATATGAAAAAAAGAATAGGTTCATTACTCTTGAATAAGTTCATGAACAAGCTCCGGGATGGGTAATAGTTTTACCTCTGAGCGGCACTGTTTTGCGCACAGTCGGCTAAATGGCTAGATCACAAAGACACAGGCCCAAATATAGAATAAAATAGAAGGAAGTGTGGAGGGGAGGGCGCAATCGAGGCTGGGAATGTAATAGAAGGCGCCAAGAGACTAAATTTCTACTACAGTGTAACATTTTCCTCTTCGTTTTAGACGTTTCTAAAAATTTCATGAAAAATGCATGAAGTAGACAAAAATCACCTCCTTCAAGATCCAGCCATTCAAGGCCCCCCAATGGTTCATAGAAGGTTGTGGAAAGGGAAGCTCCCTGAACAACTATTAGGATACAAATGGAAGCCTCTAGTCAAGGCCACTCAGCGTGTTTTTTTACGTGCATAGATCATTGCAATCTGCAGGATAGCAATCTCATCTAATGGACGATGGCCTTTCCATTCCCATCGGCGTCGCCTTTCTCACCGAAGACAGAGTGAGGATTAGCGGAGATATGGTGAACGCTGGCACAGTTGGGACTCGAACCTGGAAATAAGATTGCGCGCCTGGAGCTCCACCGACCTGCAACTATCAAACGCCGGAAGTTAGGAAGTTGGAAAATCCATTGCTGGATGTATAAGATGCCAGGCCTATTGTTATTTTGCATAATATCTTGTGGAAGTTATGTGATGGTTAGAAACTGAAAGTTTCGGAGGAGAAAAGCTTGGAAATGCGAATAGGAATAGTAAAACTCTAGAGGAATAACATCTCGCGAATAATAGATAACTTTCTATCTGTAGAAATCCCAAATGGATGAAACAGATCAATGGAGAAGTACCAATGGATGAGTCAGAAAATAGAAATAACAAGAACCTATTAACATCTCGGAAAAATTATTCAATCCGAAGAATTTTTTATTTCTAATTTAAAATAGAAAATTATTTTCCAATCTCATCCTGAGACTAAGGTGACAAATCACTGCTCCCAGTATAAATTCCTTGAGATAATTATTCTATCACACAAAATAAGATTTTTAGCATCAACAGATCTTTTGAAGTTTTCCCATTTTCCACCTTTAGTTCCCTCTAACTCTGAGAGTTATGACTATTGGAAGAGTCGGTAAATGAGAATTATAGATTTTAGCATTATCTATGGAACTCAAAAGGTTTTTTTTTTCATTTCTTTTTAAAGTTAAAACAAAAAAAGGCTCCGGACAAAGGTACAGACGGACGGATGACAAAACTGAACCTTTTATTAAGTTTTTGGAAATAAGCTAAGAAAATGATTATTGATAAAAAAATAGAATAACGTATATCGCCTCTGGCCAACATGAGAATCTAGTTTTCAAAGACAATGAAGTTTTTTTTCTTTATCTTATTTTTCACTCTTTAAAAGTTTTAATTCCAACTAATGGATGACTTGGGAAAATGTAAATTGTAGTATTTCATTAGCACTTGTACAACATAAAACGTATTTGCCTTTTATTCCTTAAAAATTAAAAAGTTGCACCAATCTGAGAAAAAGAAGCATATTGTTCTTATCAATGGAATATCTCTTGACACTACCACCGAAAGTTTAAATTTCTACCATAAATAAAATATTCGAATTATAACATTTCATAACTAGTAACAATTGAATTAAAATCAAATTTTTCAATCAGCTCTTAAAAGAAATGACTTGAATTTTTCCACCACCCTAGGGATAAGAGGACAAATCATAGTTGCTAAATTCAATTCTCATGATCCTCACATTCCACCACCAAAAGTTCGAATTTTCAGCATAAATACATCGTTTGCAATATTTCTTTAAAAGTTGGCAAATTTAAAAATTTTCCACCGTTAAAAGGGTGCATTTTAAATTTTCGGATATTAGGAGAGTGTGAATCGTAATATTTCATCAAATACCTATCCAACCCAAAAAGAATTTTTTATTTATCTCTAAAAACAAAAAAAGTCCAATTAACACAAAGTGAACATGTTATCTCATTTTTTTCTGTGAATACGAGATTGAAAGAGATATAATATTTTTATTGTTAACTAGTTATCAATATTTCTGAAAAATTTTAAAAAACAAAATATTTTTCGTTCTACATGTGCTATGGAAATTTACCAGCATTTCTGAATTGAGCATTAAATGGTCTTTAAACATCATATCCATTTAATTAGGTAGCGATGAACTGCTTTGTACAATTTGTTTATCAGTGCAATCGACTAACTTAGCCTTTATTTTGCTTTACATACATATATAAAAAAGGATTTACTGTTTTTTATTAAAGGAGCAGGTAAGGTAATACTGACTGATAAATATGATTTCGGTACAGGTATTTAAATTAAACAGTAATTTTGCTTCTTATATGTCATATTACAATATCATAAAAGAACTGTAAACTGCAACAAGAACAAAGAATATATATAATTTTACTAGAAGAGTAACATATCGTCTCTGGCGAATACGAGGGGGGGGGGGACGCTCGTTTTCAAAGAAAATGAAGTTTCTCATTTTCCGAATTTTACTCCCTTTAACAGTAGAAATTCGTGCTAATTATTTCAAATCAATGATGGCGCTTGTGTGTATGTCATGTGAATTGAATTCTACTGATGTTAGTAAATTTATTCACTGAGGTGTTCTTGTAATGGTTTTGTACACTTTTATTGCGTTGGTATGAAGCAAGTAAACAACATGCCTCTAGAAAATGCCTCAACAAGATGCCTCTAGAAAAGAACTTATTAAGTTCAAATTGTAATAGTTTTCCTAGTAACTCTACTAAGCCTAAAGCTATTGAACAGAACAAGTCAAAGCAACAAAGAAATAGTACGACATCACGAGATCACAGAGCTGTTGAAATGGAAGCATAAAGTTTGAAGTCACTTCAGTTTTCTTCAAGACTTCAGAACACTGTTATAGTTAAGCAAAACACTCCAACTGACAGGATAACGAATCAGAGAATTTAAATATTGAAATACCATATGAAAAAAAAATCATATTATAAAAATAATAGGGGAATAAATGTGCAAATTAAAGAGCGAAATAACAGAGAAACTTTTAACACAAAAATGGAACTATTAAAAAACATAATCTATGTTTGTGCACGGTGCTGAATTTAATTCAAATGAAATAGATGAACTTATTAAACTTATGGTTAAAATGTACTGAATAATTGAAGGTATTAAAGGAACATAATGAAACCTTAGATTATGGTAATAAACTACAAGAAAAAGAAATATAAAATTTAAAACAACACGTGAAAGACCTTCAATAATGTAGTAGATCTGAAAATACAGAAATAAATGAACTTATTGAACGTCCAAACGAAAACATATCAGATGTTGTTCACAAAACAGGGGAAGATATTAATATTAAGAAAGATGATATTAAATTCAAGGTAGCTCATCGTTTCCCAACGTATAATGAAAAGAATCCCAAACTAGTAATAGTTCAGTTTAATAGGAAACAGGAGAGAAATCTCTGGATACCCAAGTAGAAATAAGCCATGAATAGATTAAATGCGAATTAGTTTGCAATAGAATTTAATAATGCAGGTATTGTTATTTTAAAATAGGAATTAAAATACATTGAGTATTTATTAATATGCTTACAACGCCACATATAGCAATTGGCCCTAATTCTCATTTTTCCTCCTGCTTTCAAATTGTGTGGACGTCTTGTGTTGAAGCCATTGCTTATTTTATAGTATTGTATCAGATTATTATTTGCTTTCTGTATTGTCTTCTGTATTGTCATATTATATATATATTATCAAGTATATTATTATGTACTTGAACTACTTTGATGAGATGGTTGAATATAAACTGAATGGACAAATTAATATGTACACCTACCTAATAACCTGTTGCTCCACCTTTTATCCTCACAACAGCAGTCAGACGTCTTGGTTAGGACTCATTGCCACCCACGTAGCGAGGATCGCCTGTCGTAGAGAATCCACAGTTGCGGTGGGGATTGGTGGGTTCGAATAGATCTTTCCAATTCGTCCCACAGATTGTCGCTGGGGTTGAAGTCCGGAGATCGAGGGGCCATTCGAGTGTGGTAAACTCACTTGAATGCTCTTGGAGCCAATTGATTGCCACTCGGGAAGTATGCGGTCTGGCCCTGTGCTATTGAAAGATGTTGTCATGGTGGGGAAAGATAATCGCTATAAACGGAGAATCGTTATGAATAGATGACCAGCGTGGATGTTCACGTACCTTGTGCTGGTGACGAAGGTCTCGACGGGTACGAGGGGCCCCAAGGAAGTCCATGTAAGCGAACCCCAAACTGTTACACCGCCTCCACCTTCCTCTATGACCCCAAGTTGACAAGCTCGGTCCATTGCTTCATGGTTTAGGCCACACACGCACCTTTCCATTGGATTGATTGAGTTGAATCCGTTATTCATCAGACCAGATGATGTGTTTCCAGTCCCCGCAGTCCTGTTGTGATACGCCTTTGCAAACTGCAGCCTAACTTTCGGTGCCTTGAGTCAACAAGGGGACACGATGCGGACATCGACAACCGTAGCCTATTTTTTCCATGGTACAACGGACAGTCTTTGTGCATAAGCTTGTGGAAGCGCCCTAATTGAATTCCGACGATATCTTCTCTATGATAGCCATGCGATTCCTTATAACGATGCAGAACAGTCTGCGCTCACCTCGAGAGTCAATTGCACGTTTACATCCACATTTCTCCCACTGGTTACAAGCTTTTTAGCATTTCAAGCAGTCTTGATATGCATGTGCGAGGGTCTGATGTGGAAATCCCAACAATTCAGTGGTTGCGGTGATTAGACAACTGGCCTTTCTTGCGTCTATTGTCTGGCCACTGTCAAACTCACTTACGTCGCAGCCTTTGTTTGTGATTACTTTTCCGTGACCGGTTTCCAATGTGTAGAGATTTGCTGTATTTATAGGCATTGACAGTTTCACCATCCCACGTGACTGGACGCGATAGCCCTGCATTGCATATTGTTATCGGGGTATATATATACATATATAATAATTTATCCTTTCAGTGTACTTGTAGACCATATTCGCCACTGTGAAGCACAATTGTAATATGTATGTAATACCCATTACTACACTTAACAGCAGGTTAACTTTTTTTCAAGTTCCATACGATCATGAAAGTTTTTTTTTTAATGGGAAGAAGATGCTGCCCTACACAAAGGACGGAGATAAATTAGAAGCTATATTGGACTTGTCCTGTTTTCTCATACAACATACAAACACGGGACATGCCCACTGTTTCGTAGTCAGATATGCTAACCACTCCACGAGTTATGGAATTATGTTACTCCTTATTATAATACCTGGTGATTGGTTTCTTTCGGTTATTCATATATTTTATAATTGATCTACATGAATGCTTGACTTCTCTTCTTGTCAGCCAACTAGAATTAGCATTATCATTCAAACGAAATTTATGTTAGAAGCCTTTATATTAGAATGCTATCTGTATGGGGGTTGTGTAATTAGCTAAGTGAAAGAAAAAAACTACAATAAATGTGTAGTAGGTTAATAAAATGTAAAATTGTTCGGAATCATTTGGCACAAAAAAATACCGCACAATGAATTCGTTTGCATTTAATTATTGAATCAAAACAAAGGTTTTCATTTCGCATTTGGGTAAAAAATATTTTGGTGCTGGAATAATGAATATGTTAACTGTAATGAGACACCAAATCGATGAGCTGCAAGGTAGGCCCCATTAATGGTGTAAAGAAAACTCTTGGAACAATACTCTTGGAGAAGAGTTCTCTTGTAAATTGATCTCTATGTTGCGATCTTGTGCAACCACGGCAATTCCCGGTTCCGCCTGACAGCACTACCTGGTTTAAGAAAAGCCATGACTATCTAGAGCCGGGGGCAAGGAATACGCCCTATAGGCGCACCTCAACCCCGGCCTCACATGGCAGCAGTCCTATAGAAGGAAAGCTGACCACCGGAAGAAACCTAGCTTTAATCTATTCCCCGGTTTGCAAATGTGCAAGGATATAAAGATCCAAGCTCGATCGGCACCCGGGGTGGAGACTCTTAGTAAGACCCAGACTTTTTGGACAGCTCGTGCCTACTAGGCCAAGGGAAACCTTTCGGCAGAGCCGTCGAACTGACCACCCAAGGTCCCTGAAAGGTGAGGTCTCCGACGCCGTCACCACCCGACCGGGAATCAAGCCGGCCAGTAGCGTCTTCAACCTCGGTTGGCCTTGGCCATGTCCAACCGGCGCCCAACCCGGTCGGCACAGCCTTCAGCCGGGTTGCTGGGCCCTAGGCCCCCCCACCACGACAAGGTGGTCCCCTATCCAAGAAAACTCTTGGGACAGCACTTGGGCAGGTGCTAGATAGGAACGCTAGCATTAATTCTCTACTGAAATGGGCATATGTGGAAGTCGCCTATCTCTGCTACCTATTTAATCTGAATGTCACATAGCAGTTGTAAAGAAAGAAAATAATCTGTTAGAAATCAAATCTTATACATAGAAATAATCGAATTCTACTCCTTTCCCAAACTGCTACTCATTTTTGTATCCATCACACCGAAACGCAACCTTTAGTTCAGTAACCAAAATGTAAATAGTTTTAAATATTTGACCAAGTTAACAATTCAAAACAGTAATTAGGGTGTTTTGGAAGCATACTAATAAATTCTTTTAAAGTAGATACAAGTAAAATAACGCATGACTTCAGAATACAGTATTTTTCTTCATTTCGTGTGTTCTCTTCTCACATGGAAGGAAATAAATTACCTCTAAGACAGATATCGGTTTTATTTTTGGCCCTTTCCTTTTCGTTATCGACGTTACATGGCCTAGAGGTTAGCAAATTCCCTATGGCTCAAATTGCTTTTTCACTGGCAAAAATTTAAGAAGAGGAGGAGAATGGATTGAAATCAGTAGATTTAAACTATATCGTTTAATAGAATTGATTAGATTAAACCAACATTTGAAAAATCTACATAATTTTTGCACTTTCTCCTCGGAGCAATTCGAATCAAAATCCCTAGTGTAACACTCATTCGTTGAAAATTCTTAGGATGCTCAACAACCTGCGTATTTCAGTTGCATATTTCTTCGAAAAATCCCTGTAGGAGAGGAGAACTTAAAATTTTTCGTATTAATAAATAAAACTAAATTTAATTTACTTCGATAACCCTTTGATTTTTTTGATTTTTCGATAACCCTTTGACTTTCTATAACCCTTTAATTTTTTTTGAAATTTCCAAAAAAAATTAAGGTTAGTTTTCAGTAAGTTAAAAACAACATTAAGACATTAATCTTTCATATACCTGTTGTTATTATTCATAAAATAAAATAAATAAATACCCCCTCAAGCAGCTGCTTGCCACAGAGGTCTGACAGGAGCCTGTCAGTTTATATGCCAAAGTAGTAGATCTGAGAGGATGGCAGGACCTCAGCAGAAAACAACACGAACATCCATGCCTTACCCGGGGCTCGAACCCAGGTCCCGTAGATCAGTAGCCAAGCGCGCTAACCACTCGGCCACGGGACGGCTCTTGTTATTATTCAACATTAAGTTAATTTTTCCATCACCGTTTCCAGAGTGGTGTAGGAGGGGCGGCAACTGCTCCCTCCTGCGGACGATATATGCGCTGAAATCGAATTCTCAGTGGGTTTAAATAAAGCTTTGGCTACGCATAACAACTCTTAATATGGTAGCCAAGTCGCAGTGTGGTAGCCTGATTCCATTTATTCAATCCATTGTATAAAGTTCTTTATAATATAATATTTATGGTTATACATAGAGCAATCAATTCAAAGGGTTATCGAAGTTAATGACACGTGGAATAGATACAAATCTAAATATTTTTATTGTCTTCAGTTAGGTTTACAGTCTCAAATGGATCAAATATAAGTTTTATTAAGAAAGGTTTCTGGTAAATATCATAAATTCATTAATTTTCATTGTTACATAACTGTTAGATAGAGAATTCAAAAATATACACACATGTACATAATATTCAAGTAGCCATGTTCTACGGGGTTCAAATAGATTGCGCAATTTAGTTCTCCACACGCGTTTATTTTGATCAACAGCTATTGCACTTTGTCTCTGCATGTCAATTCAAACAGGGTCCTGTTTGACATTGTTCACCTATTGAATTTGAGGTATGCATTTTCTGACGTCTTTAGATACACCTTTCATAACTCTATTAACTAATCTGTAGTTACGTACGCGGGCAATATGCCAAACCAACGCAGAAATCGCAATGCTGCAGTCGCTCCCTACATACGATGCAACCCAAAGGTGGTAACTACTTTACTTAAAAATTCATAATTACTTACCTATTGAAACCATCTAATGCCTACGATACTGTGCAAACATTTAAAATCAGAAGAATCAAATTACCTGTTATATTTCGAAAATGGTGAAATTTTTTGCATCACCGTAATTATTATTTTAAGTCCATTCAGCAAGTTAAATTACTCAGTAAATACATCAAGGGTAATAAAAGGTATGCCATCGCGACCTGACATCCAACGCAAAGGTTGAATATTAACACAAGGCAAGATTTAGTGGGGGAAGAGGGCCATACCCCCTCCTCCTTGAAAATGCTGGTAAGGGCAATAGAGATAAAAAATTATTAAAATTACGATTTTTTTCATGCATTTTTTCCATGAAATTTTTTAAATGTTACTGAAACAGAGAGGAAGATGTTATAGTACAATTGAAACCTAGTCTCTCTTGCCTCTCTCGCTTCTTTTGATTTTTGTCGTACTCGCTTTCGTTTCTTGTCCGCCCCCCCTTTAATTTTTTCTAGATCCGGACCTGTTTTAAACTATAGAACTTCTGAGGACTTAAGACTAAGATTAATTTTAATTTAACTGTTATTGAGTGTACGTTTAGAATTTTAGAAACTAATGATGGAGATTATATTTCTATAGCTCTAAAACAGGATATTGTAGCAAATTCCTCAGTTTAATTTTTCCTGAAACCCCCTTTATTTTTTGGGGTTTTTTTTCGAGTTTATATTTTTTTAATACAGTTTAAGGAAGAAGATATTTGAATGCCACGTTGAACTATGAAATTTATCTTCTTTAACTTGGAAATATTTCTATTCGGCGTAATTTTGATTGAGTTTCCAAAATCAAATAAAACTGCATAAAATTCATATTAAGTTGGTCAACATAAAACAAAATTACAACAATGAATTAATTTCCACCCTCAAAATATATTGATGTTCTTCTGTCGATTCTTAAAATACCGCAATTAAAATTACTCTTCATTCATCAACAACTGGGAAAAAAAAGATGAATTCAAGAGCAGTCCACCAATATTGATTGGAACCAAAAATTATTGAAGTTTAGAAAAGAGTGTAACATTCTATTAAAGTACATTCTATGAAATGCTGCTTCGTGGTAACTAGGCTTTTCTGTCGTTTCGTATATATCGATTCAAATCAGCGTCCCAAAGTACATGTTTTGCGATAATGCGAGAACAGATTCAAAACTAGAACACATGCTGGACATGGGCGTCGGCAAAAGTTTCTCCAAAGGGTTGGGGTGGGGCAAAAATTTCTTCGAGGTGGGAAAATCAAAACATAATGTTTCAAGATGGAAATATTTAGGTCGAGCCGTTGATTAATGGGTGCAGTTACGAATGCAACAATCATGTATACATCATACAATATCAGAATACCCGAAAATAAAATTAAAAAAATGGGAAACTTATTATTGAAAACTCACGTAAAAAATTATATGCTTCGAAAAACGTAAAAAAGCAAGATTATATTTTGTTAAGGAAAGATGTTAATTTTTCATGCGCTTCATAATATTCAACATAAATCAATTTTTCCACGAGGAAGAAAGGCTTGCTTCATTCTCTGCCGACTTCACAATTCTAGATCGACTTGTAAGTACAAGTTTCCAAACAGAGAAGGGGCGGGGGTGGCTCAGTCGGTAGCGCGCCAGGCTCGTAATCTGTAGTTCCCAGGTTCGAGTCCCAGCTGGGTCAGCGTTGAGATTTATCTCCGCAAAAATTCCCCGCCCTGCCCACGGTCAGTAGGGGACACCGATGGGCTTGGAAAGGCCGCCGTCCGTCGGATGGGACGTTAAGCCGTGGCCCCGTGTGTGGGAGAGCCATACCCTGTGCACGTTAAAGAACACGCTGGATGGCCTTGACGGGAGGCTACCATCTGGCTCCCAACAGCTGTTCCAGTGGGTCCCCTCCCCCAACCTTCTCTGAGCCTTCGGGGTCCTTGTGGCCTGGCCATTTAGCCCATGGTGTGCAAAAAAGTGCCGCTCAGAGGTAAAACAACCCAACCCAAACAGAGAAATATTTAATTCAGCGTGATTGAATACGAGGAAGACATTCATAATGATATACCAGGAACGTTAAAATATAAACGATAATTTAATTCTAAACATTTTATTCACAACACAATAGGAAAATCATACATACTACTTTTCAACGTAGTCCCCTTTAACTACAATGCACTTGTTCCACCTTTCTGGAACCTTGCTAATTCTAGTTTCAGTGAAGATTTGTGTTTGCTTGTCAATTCAACTTTGTCCAACTGCAATGATCTCATTATTATCTCGGAATCTCTTGCTCCCTAAAAATTCCTTCAATAGTCCAAACAAATGAAAATTGCATGAAGCCAAGTCGGGTCTGACGGTAAATGAGGCAGTACATCCAACTTCAGTTTTCGAACAATCTCCATCATTAAAGCGGTGGTGTGATGACGAGCGTTGCCCTTGTGCTCCGGTGGACCCACCTTGAACAAAAACGTGGGACTCACCTTGAGCTCACTCAAGACAAAAACGTGGGACCCACCTTGAGCTCACTTTATTGAATTTCAGCTAGTTGTGCACAGTTTCTTCAACATTCCCTACACTAATTCAAGTCTCCTGTGAGAGTTCACGAACGGTTATCTGACGATTGCCTAGGATAAGTTCCTCAATTCTGACAACATTATCGGTAGTAACAGAAGTTCTTGGTCTCTGAACGTGAGGTTCATTTTCCACAAGGTCTCGTCTTTCTCTAAATGATGATATCCTTGCTTGCCACAAACAATGTTCCCAGAACAGGGTTCTGAAAGAGATCTGAAGAATGAGACACCTTACTTCGTGAGAAATTTGACAATTATGCGCTGCGCAACACTTATCACAAACCATATTACAATCATCTTAATTGCAATTGACTGGTGATATGGAGGGGAACATGACTAGTGCTGTTCTCGAGTTTGAACATATGTTTTTAGTAAGAGTTGAACATATGTTTTTATTAAGAGTTGAACATATCTTTTTATTAAGAGTTGAACATATCTTTTTATTAAGAGTTGAACATATCTTTTTATTAAGAGTTGAACATATCGTACTAATGCTTGTTCACACAAATTCTTTTGTGCTCGAACAGCAACTAAATTCTCGTTTATGTTTGAACGCCCTAAGTATAATTTGTTCGATTTGTCATATTATACTATATGAAACCTAGGAAGAAATACAAAATCTAATTTCTGAAAAGGAGTCCAAACAAGGGTTAACTGTAAACGTGGTGATAAACTTTTCAGACAATGTTCTCTATTCTTGCTCAAACGGAAGAAATGAATATGAAATAAATCTACAATTTTCTTTGTTTGTCAGATATTTGACATTAGAATGCTTTTTGCGAATGAAACATTTCCCGTAGGGTATTCCGTAATTCAAAGAGGAAGGCAGAAACAACAAATGGTCGGCGAATTACGTTTCTTTCGTGTCTTATTCTACTGAAAAACGACATAATAAAATGCAAAATACTTTTGCATTTCTTACGAAGTAATCAGACTCATGACACGAAATTTTCTTTATGGAATAGTAAGGCATTTCTGCGATTGAAAGTGAAGTAATATTGTTACATAATGCCTCGTGGAAGTTTTTATTTTTCAAAGTTCATTTAGTTTGGTTTACCTCTAACCGCCATTTTTGTGCAAACAATGGGCTAAATGGCCAGATCACATGACCCCAAGGGCTCAAAAAAATTAGGGAAGGGAACTCACTTGATAACTGTAAGGAGACAGATGAAAACCTCCGTCAAGGCCATCCACCGTGTTCTGTAACGTGCACAGTGTGTGTGTGTGTGGGGGGGGGGGGGGGGGGGGGGTTAGCGGAGATAATCTCACCGTTGCTGCAGTTGCAATTTCGAACCTGGGAACTACATTTTACAAGCCTGGTGCGATATAGACTGAGCCAACACCCCCACCCCTTCATCACCGTCAGAATTTTCAGGGTAAGAAGTAAACAAAGATATCTGCAAATATAGAGCTGTAGATTCAGGAATTTAAAGCTGCAGCATATGGACAAATAGCAAATAATTAAACCAAGTAAAATAAATAATTATAAAACTTATGGAAATTATTATGAGATATATATAGCAATGTTTTATCATATCATTGAAAATTGTTAATCCAGGGCTGGATTCCGAACTTTTTAATCCCAGCTAAATCTAAATCTAATTCCAGTGAATCCCCTCCCCCAGTCTTCTGTGAGACCTCGGGGTACTTGTGACCTGGCCATTTAGCCCTTGTGTGCAGAAAAAGTGCTGTTCAGAGGTAATATAACCCCAAACGCTTTTGGTCAAAAGCAATCAAACAATCTTCATCAATTTAACTTTATTCCAAGATCAGAATTTGTCATTTACGTGCTATTGAGACTTGAGCTTTCATCGATCAGAAATTTCATAAACAAGTTATTCACGTCCACTGACATCCGTCTTTGAATCGCTAATAGAATGCGTTTCGAACAGCGCCGACTTTTAATCAAATTGAATGCCTTCACCAGCCTAATTACAATCCCTGGTTATACTGACAAAGAAGAGGAGAATTCCCAGTCGATAGCTTCTCAGTCTCGTAATCGATGATAATTGCAAGTTCCGACGTCGTTTTTGATGAGGCGAAGTTTCCATGCCTTAACCCTGTTATGACAAGAGATGCGAAATATCTTGAGAAAATCGAAAATGCATTAAGTTGCAATCTTTATGAACACAGTGAGCAAATGTAACCGGTGGTATGCTACCTTCGTAACTGTATATTCACAAGTTTAGGTACCAAATGGGATACCCTGAAATTTTCTCCGCTTGTGCTTGGTGAGGACGGTCTCACCTAATGGACTTGTTTAGGTTGCTACAGGTTCGATTGATCCGTGGTTTGGTGTGCAACGCCATAATCTACGAATTACTAAGGAGATAGTGGATATCCTTAAAGCAAAGTTTTAGTTTCCTTATTTATAGTTCAATTTAACTCCTCCCCAATTACGTTTGCCTCGGGATTATTGCAACACTTATTATTTTGAGAGGAAAAACTATAACATTTCCTCGGTGTGAAAGTAGATACAGTATTGCTCTGACGATATGATGATCAGATATTAAATTTAGCTTTGAAAGTCGTTCCGAAAATTTTGGTTGATTGAGGTTTTCTGGCGCAATACCGTTGCGACCACGGATCGGCTTTATTAGCATTGCGAGGTCTTCACAGCGTAAGCAGGATATTCTTTGTCCCCATACCGAAACTCCCACTCCTACGTTTATAGGAAGCAGTCTCATCGGAACAATAACAGTAACAAATGTGAAGTAGATTCTCTTCTAAAAACTACGCAATAAGTCATCCTACCTCCTAGTAACTAGAAATTAGTCGTCCTACTTCCTAGTAACTAGAAAGAAGTCCTCCAATCTCTTAATAACTAGAAACAAGTCCTCCTACCTCCAATACCATAAATGATTCTTCGCGCTCCTAATAAAAATAAATAAATCCTCCTACCGCCTACTAATACAAATACCTTCCTACCTCCAATTATTTAGAAATAAGTCCTCCTAGTTCGTATAGCTAAAAATTAGTTCTCATCCTCTTAATAACTGGAAGTAAGTTTTCATATTCCCAAATAACTATAAATAAGACTTCCTAGCTCCCAATAACTAGAAATATGTCCTCCTACCTCTTAATAACTAGAAATAAGTCACCCTAATTCCAAACAAATATAAATAAGTCCTCCTATCTCTTAATAACTAGAAATAGACCTCCTACCTTCAAATAACTTGAAATAAGTCCTCAGACCTCCTAGTAACTACAAATAAGTTTTCTTACAAGTAAGTTCTCCGCAAAGTCCTAATAACTAGGAAGAATGTCATCCTATTTCCTAACAGCTTTTAAGTTGGTCTTTTCCTCTAACAACTAATACCACGTGTAGGTTTATCTACATTCTACTAGGTATAGTCGCTCAAAAGAGTATCCGAACACTATGGTTGATTTCCAAATTCAGAAAAAATATCTGGCATTGATTTTTTTTAGAAATTAGTCATCTGGCAACCTTCGTGTCACGTGACACGAAGGTTGTGACACGTGACACGAAGGTTGCCAGATGACTAATTTCTAAAAAAAAATCAATGCCAGATATTTTTTCTGAATTTTGCAATCAACCATAGTGTTCGGATCCTTTTTTGAGCGACTGTACGAAGTAGATCCACTTCCCTCAATCAACCAATACATAGATCCTCTTTTCCCCTAACAGCTATTTAGTGCGTCCTATTATTTCATAGCTGAGGAGTTGATTCTGTTATCTACTAAAAAGCAGGACCTTATTCCTTTACAGCTAAAAAGCAGGACCTCGTATACCTTTACAGCTAATAAGCAGGAAAGGGCAGAAGTTGAATCAGTTGAGACCTGTCAGGCTCATAATTTGATTGGTCAATTCCAGGTTTGAGTTCCTCCTCTGCCAGCGTTAAGATTTATCTCCACTAAACCTCCCACCACGCCCTCTCTCAGAAAGGGGACACCGATGCGCTTGGAAAAGCCACCGTCCATCGACCCTGGCGCCGTGTGCAGGATAGCCATAACCTGAGCACGTTAAAGAGCAGACTAGATGGCCCTGCCGGGAGGCTACATCTGTCTCTTAACAGCTGTCCAGTATAACCCCTTCCCCTAACCATCTCTGAGTCACTGGCTTCTTCTTGACCTGACCATTTAGCCCATTGTGTGCAAAAAAGTACCGCTCAAAAGTGAAACAACCCAACAACTCAACCCAGCTAATAAGACTTCCCATCTCCTAAAAAGTAGGAAAAAGATTCTGTTATCTGCTAATAGTTATGAAGTAGGTTTTCTTAGCCCTGAAATCTGGGAAGCATCTCTGTTTATTGCTTAGCTTAACCCTTTCACGACTAAGGGAAACATTTTTCCCATTTTAAAATTGGTGATTGTCGTATTTAATTATAACCTTATCTGCATTTTTTATACAGAATGTCAAAATAGAACGTATGCCGAACGCAATTACGTAAACGGAAACGTTTAGAAAACAAAAACAGAACTGTCAGGACGCATAATATATGTACTATGTGCAATGTCCATCTTTGCCTCACTACCAAAAGAAATTGCTTCGAAGAATATCATAATTAGCACATCATTTTGTATAGCAATTTTAGTTCATAATTTTGTATTATTTTAGTTAACATTTTGTTCTAATAAACCAATAAATAAAAGACATTGCATTATAAGCCTAACTATAATTTGTGTTACCTTTATAGTCCATTGGGAAAAATATTTCCCATAAAATTCCAAAAAAACTACACATTATTATGTATTTTTCTTATGATTTTTATTTATTTTACGTCTAAACAAACTAAAATAAACAGTTACATACTAATATTTACTCTTAGAAACCTTATGGTCCTGAAAGGGTTAATAACGTAGACCATGTTATTCCCTATCCACACAATCATTGACATCCGCAAAGTATCCAAAAGATATCTAAGATCACAAAAGATATTCATTATTTTGCAATTAGACTGTCTAATAGTTTGGTTCTTTCTAGGGTTAGTTATGGTAATGAAACTTGGATGCCCTGTAAACAAAATAACAGGAAACTAGATGCTTACGCAGTATCTTGGGTATTAGGTGGTTTAACTTTGTAACTAATGATGAGGTTAGGCAAAAGAGTCGGCAACCTCCTTTACGCAGCATATTGTGCAGAGAGAGACTCTGTTGGTTTGGCCATGTTGTCCATATGGATAATTAAAGATTGGCGAATAGGGTTATGAACAGTGTGTGCCTGAAGGCCTCAGAAAGAGGGGGAGACCTAGGATGTGGTGGGAAGACAATGTCAAACAGGACTTTGTTAGAATTGGTGTGCAGTGGCCGGATGCAGCAGACGTAGCTCAGGACAGATATGCTTGGAGAATTAAACTGCACGGCCTGGTTGGACCTCCGTAGCCCATGGCTGCTTGAGAATGATGATGATGCTGAGAGTTTATTAATGTTTTTCTTTATTTTTTTTTGTAAGAAAGAAATCAAAAAAGAAACTGAATTAAACTTTTTTTTTAAATAAGAAAAATATAATATTTGCTGAAACACATAATTTATATAAATACCGCCTCAAGCAGCTGCTTGCTGAAAGGATCCTGTCAGTTTACTCACCATAGTAGACGGTCTGATGAGGATGGTGGGACTTCAGCAGAAAAACGACAAATAAATCCATGCTTTACTCGGGGATCGAACTCAGGTCCCTGAGAGCAGTAGTGAAGTGCGCTAACTACTCGGCCACGGGGCCGCTAAGTTGTTATTTTTGCCCGTCAGCATAACTTTTCAAAAAATCTTTAGTATGGACCATTCATAATACTACTATACTTTCTTCAGTTTGGGAAATACTTCTTTATGTCAAAGAACTTCTTTTCTTATGCATTAACCATTACTGAAATGTATGTTATTTTGAACAGAAATGTAAGCACAGCTATACACAGTTTAACCTTCTATTTTTTTTATTTCTCAAAATAGAACTATTTTACATGCAATAATATGTAATAAACGTTTGCCAACAGAAAATGCTTGTATTATGTCGGTTAACAGGGAAAGGTGGGGGGGGGGGAAGACTGTTGGCTAATCCTCGTTCTAATGTACTCGCATATTACATGCCTTTTCTGTTCGCCAGACTACTTGGTTGCTTCTGAAGTCTAAAAATTCCCTAATCGAACCCAGTTTTGGAATTACGAGCAAAGAACAGGGCTAAATTCTTTATTTCCTTTCGTAAAAGCGACTCTATTTAAGACGTAAGAAAACACACATAAATAAACTAGTCGGCTTCCATTAGGATTATTAATATGATTAAAAAGTCATTAGGACAGATTAAACTTTTTTTTCTCCGAAACGACAGCAATTGGAAATAACTTATTTTTCACAAAGCCACGCAGAAAGACGTCAAAGAGACTTTCGTTAGCTCTAAGTCGTGCACTTCTCAATCAAGTTACAGTGGGATGTTTAGCCAATTGAGCTTATTTTGTGATTTTTTTTTGCCTTAATCATCCTGTATGTAGACAGGGTGTTGCTTTCCATCTGAATAAAAGTTAAAAGGATCCTTACGCTGAAACAAAGCTATTTGCCTGAGGCTAAGATGATAATTATAAGCGAAACGTAAACAACTCGTTGACAGTATATTTTATTCTTTTGAAATCAGCATCTTTTCGCTGTATTTCTTTCTTACAATTTATTTTTTTTTTGTTCGTCGTCCTTTGAAAAGTTACGCTTGTGAACAGTAAATAATTCCAGGGAGAATATTTTGGTTTTGTTTTTTTTCCTTGCGTTTTCCTTATCAGTACTATCCAAGGCACAAAGTTTGCTTTCGGCAATCACCTACTAATCTATTCAGAATATTCCAAGAGACAGCATACAGAAAGAATCTCAAATGCAAAAAAAAAAACATGTTTCTAACTACAGCGGATAATTTTTTCAGAAATATACAGTGACGCCTGCAAGCTTCTATTCTGTCAGCTTACAATGTGTGCAGGCAAAAATATAAATAAGCACACACAAAAAAAATCTATATCAGAGTAAATATCATAGGTCTAAAAAGAACTTTTAAACTTTATCCTGTACCAGTTTCTTCTGATGCAAAATTCTTTGTGAAAATTTTTTTACCCATAAAACAGCTGCTTTACGCAGAGGACTGACAGGAGCCTGGCAGTAGAGGAGATCTGTCGGAAAAGCGGGACCTCATCAAAAAGAAAACACACGAAAAGGAATATCCATGTTTTATATGCCGCTCGAACCCAGGTTCCTTTGATCTGAAGACAGACACGATATCCATGGGGAACATTGCATGGTTGTTATTGTTAAACTTTTGTTCATATGATTTAGAAATTTATCCGAATTTTTCGTATGTATCAAAATCTTGGTTGTGCGAAGGGACCCATTGAAGAGCTGTTAGAAGACAAATGGAATATTTCCGTCAAGGCCTTTTTTTATTGTACACAAGATGTGGCTCTACCGCCCATGTGGCCATGGTTTAACGTCCCATCCGACGGACGGCGGCCTTTATAGTCCATTGTTGTCCCCTACTGAACGAGAGCTTGTTGGCGGTTTGTGAAGATAAATCTCAAATTTGCTCAGGTGGCACTCGAACCTGGGAACTAATTTACCAACCTGGCTTTCAACCAACTGAACCTTCTCCGCACCAAAGAACAAGAAAAAAAGGGGAGATTGGCCACAATGGAAATAAGTCCTTCGTCTGCCTGTTCACCTGAGGAATAATGTAATAAGTAACAGAAGAACAGAGAATTCTCTGTCCTGTTTCTTTCTCTCTTTGAAAAACTTAATAAATTAATTCAGGGATTTTTTTCAGTTGAAGTTAATAATTAAAGCAGGATATTTTTAAATTAAGGGAAGGTTTCTTTATAATCTTATGCGGGAAATTATCTCTGAAGCAGTTGATAATAGATTATCCTGTTTGTCTTTAGAACTGCCGTTTCTCTACCGAATTTTCGGTTGGATTGTTTTCATTTAGAGAGACGCTTGGTGCATCTTAATTCTGAACAAACGTTGTTCATTCATAATTTGCACAGCAATGAACTAAGTCATGAAGATGCACACAATGAACTAACTAATCAGGTCACAAGGATCTCAAAACCTCAGAATGGAAAAGAAGAATCCTCTAGACTAGGGGTTCTTAACATGGAGTATGTGGTAAAAGTTTTTGGGTTACGCCGTGAGAGCTCAAAAGTCGCTAGATCTAGTAACAAAGTAAAAATAACTATTGTTATACTATTGCTATAATTTTATCTGTCTATACAAGGGGTACGCCAGTTACATACACATTTGCAGGGGGTACGTGAAGCATAAAAAGTTGAGAACCATTGCTCTAGACAGTTGTCAGAAGACATATGAAAACCTTCTTCGTCTCTTTGTGCATTTTTTACTTGTAATTGGTATGGCTAGCTCTCCTGCACTCTGTGCCGCTGCTTAACGTCGCGTCCGATGGCAGACAAACTTTTGCTAAACCATCGATGTTCCCTTTCTCACCGAGAGCAGAACGGGGATTAGTTTGAGAAGATATCAACACCGACAAAGTCGGGATTCGAATTGAATAAATCTGGTGAAGTGCTTGGCATGTTGATTGAACTAACCACTGCTTTTTGTGTGAGGCATCTATTACTAGGAATATTATCCATTATAAACTCTCGGATCGTTGGCTATACAGAGATCTTCTTCAAATGCACTGCCATATTTCCAGCAGCTGTTATGTGTATTCTCCAAGCGCAGTTAACTGATGAATTTTCTTTCTATGACGCGGCTGAAACACATAGATACTGAAGGCATAAACAATGGCAATTTTCAACCTTAGAAAGAATTTCCGCTTCGCACGAAAACCTGTATGTTTTGCACACTGAATTCACTCCAGGTCAGCATCACTGCCTTTAAAAACCCAGAATCGCATTTAACTGCCATGAAACAATGATTCTGGAGGAAAATATTTCTTTTGTGTATTTGGAGAGAAATATAAATGTAACATATATTGCTTGTTTTCTATTCAATACATATTTGTTTATTCAAATCGCATAAAAAGTAGTGAACTTTTATCACTAACTTCTATAGACGCCTAAAGCAGGAACATACATTCCCTTGAGCAAAGGAGGAAGCTAATAACTTCTATCCTTACGGGATATGATATTTTCCAACGTTCTTTGCTTGAAATAAAATGGAGAAGTATTGCAATGAATTTAAAAGAGAAACATTAAAAAATGTTTCGGGCATATCAATATATATCTACCAATAACGAAGAAAAGAAACGCTTCTAGAATCAAAATTAAGAACACAAAGCGCTGCATTTAGGATATGATCCCTACACGAAAGCGCAAAAGGTGATTCTGTTTAACAGTAAATGGCATAAAATATATACCCTCATGAGTTTCCTTTAGCTTTAAGCTTTTTATCTACACTGATGGATATAAAAAATGTCACATCATGAAGAAATGCAGGAAATGAGACGAAACTTACCACACATCTAAATAAGTAAGTGGGAAAGAAGTGATTTAATTTCTGAGGGATTACATGTATACGACGGGCGAGGAGACAGTATAATATGGCCTGAGTCAGTAGATCGTATGACCGCCATGCCCGGATAAACATTCGGCAACACGGCATGGCATCGAGTGGAAAAATCCCCAGATGGTGTGCTGAGGTATCGTGGACCATGCGTAATTGACCTCTGTTCATAATTCATTGACATTGCGAGGGAGTCATGCAGAGACATGTTCCCTTCTGCCAATGACGTCCCACACGTTCTCTATTGGGGAGAAGTCTGGGTATCGCGTTGGCGAAGGCAGCGCTTGGACACGTTATAGGTACTGTCTGCTATGTTGGCAGTGTGCAGGCGGGCGTTATCGTGTTGAAATTGGGCATCAGGAATATCACAGTGATACAGCAACAAAACGAGCTGTAGCACATCATCGACAGTATCATCGTGCTCTCATTGTTACCACTATGCATACGAGAGGTGAACATCTGCTGAAACTGTTAGTGAACCATGACACCAGGATGAGGAGTCGTATAACACTCATGAATGGCAGCAAGATAAACCCAGTTACCACGTCGTCTCCAGATTTTCAATTGGCGATCGTCGGCGCTGAGACAGAAGCGAGACTCCTTGCTAAATACATGTTTCCATTTTTCCCGGTATGCATGTCTGGTACAGCACCACTGCAACCTTGTGCAATGATGTGCTGCGGTGAGTGGCCGTTGTTGCAATGCCTGGCGAGAGCAGAAATCTGCCTCAGCCAATCTGCGACTCACAGTCCGTGTTGACATGGGGATGTCTTCAGCTGCCTGTACTCCACATCGAATGTCGTCCTCTGTGGATTGTGGGGCTCCTATGGCTTGCCGTCGATCATGGCGATAGAGGCGTTCAGACGTCCGCCTACATGCACCAGTCCCACTGTGGTGACACCATTACCTTCTTTCAACCACTGTCGCCAAATTCGGCAGACAGTTTTTGCATCCCAATGCGTTTTCGCCTGGATGCAATGTAGGGACCAACCAGCCGTACATAGCCCTATGATGAAGCCTCCAGTAAAAGTGTCCATGGGATAGTAGGATTCCCGATGACATCGCTAGGCATTCTCACTCCTTATATGTACTTTCGCCACGGATATCACTTGGATGAAGTAGTCCATACGCCCAGGTGATGACGATTAAACTTAGTTACACCGAGCCATTTTGCCCTGTTATCTCTATCACTTATCACATGATTGGTTCGCAATTGCCCTCATTTTCATAACCTGACTGTCGACACCTATCCACCTATTTGCATGGCGTTCCGACAAATATTTTCTGGTGTAGCATTTTCTATGTCGAGAAGTGTATTTTTCTTTGCTTTTCGCTAGCCATTTGTCAGTTTCTTGGTATGTGTGTTTCTCAAAATAGTTGTTCCCCAAAATCTCTCAACGCGACGCCCAAACTACGATTTTTGTGTCAAATCAATTCTTATGACGCGAGACGTGTCATGGGCTATTAAATATTTGACTCCCGTGCTTTCTTCCCCCACTAAAAAAGGGGAAATAGGAAATATATTTTGCTATATCTTCCGAACGCGAGGGCCTACAATTACAAGTTATAGGATCGTCGTAGACTATTTCGAATTTTGTCTCCCTCACCTTTTTCTCCTTCCCCAAAAAGGGGGATGATTTTCGAGAGGGTGGGCCTTAATTAGTTATATCTCAAATTAAAGTTTATGATTATTGACTAAAATCTTTGATAACCTGTTTTATTTTATAGTTGCTTGTAGTGGTGTTGAACTTTCAAATGACACATTAAAATTTCTGCAATATTGTATAATTCTTTTAAATAGCCTATGTAAATATATCTGTTCAATATGGATGCCACTTATGTAGAAGTGTTCCATACGTCATATGTGTATTGTCATAGAAACAGAATTCTCCAATATCTTTAGTTGAATCTACATTATTGTAACTGGATATTGAATGAAATTAAAAGCTCATTAGTAATGATGAAATGTAATAAAAGCAATCAAGAAATTAAGATATAAAATGATTCATTTAAATGCAATGGGACGTGCAGCAAACATTTCCACTATTTTTGTGTTGGATTTACTGAAACTTTCACAAGTTAAATAAAGAATGGAAATTAAAATGGAAATGCTTGATATGTGAAAACATTCAAAGTGATGAACAATCTTCTACTGAAGAGAAGAATCCTATAGTTAGCAAAGCATTATCCACCTTTTCATTCAATTGAACATTTGATCTCGAAAGAACATTTGGATGTCTTCTATGAGAATATAAGAAAAGAAATAAGTACGACTGTGAAAGCGAATTTAATGAAGTTGTGAAATCTCATTAGTACAACTCAGAAAATATCTGTGACCTCACAAATGAAGCAATAGATCTTAAAAAGAAAAATTTACGAATTACGAAAGCGAATAGTAGCTTAATAAAAGAATTTAATATGAAAGTAACTGTAGAAAAACTACAAGATAGATTAATAAATTAGAAAACTATTGGAGTGGCCAAATGCAGCAGCAGTAGTTCAAAAGATACACGTCTGGAGAGAAAAATTACAGTCTGGTTTGACCTCTGTAGCTCATCGCTGCATGAGGATTTTGTATGTATGTATGAAAAAGAAACTGAAGCAATGGTAAATGAATTTAACGAATATTCCATGAATGTCGGAAATGAAAAATATATTTTCAGAAATAAATGATGGATCAATAAGGTCTTTAAATGAATAAAGCATATGTTTGAAATCAATATATTTTGAATAAACTGATAATCTTATTACGACCTATTTTTAAAAGCGGTAATAAGAATGATTAGAGTAATTATATGCCAATTGCAATATTGCCATTATTTTCGAAAGTTATCGAAAATATTGTAATTAATAATAAATAAAAAATTTATTATTTAATTAAAATAATATATTTTTTTCGAAAATAATAAAATTTATTATTTTCGGAAGTTATCGAAATATTGTAAATTATTAAAAAAAAAAGAATTTTGAGCTACTTAAATAATTCTCAATAATGAGTATGGATTTCGTAAAAAAAGAAATAATGGGAATGCTCTCTTAAATATTAATGAATTTGTTTATAAAAAATAAACAATAATAAACAAGTACAAATAAGTTTTCTTAATACTGAAAAAAGCCTTTGGTGTGTAAATCATGATATTTTAAAATAAATATTTGATTATAGATTTATGACTGGCTTAAAATTGGCTAAGTCTTATATTAAAAAAAAGATAACAATAAGCATTAATTAATAACATAAAAAGTGGCACTTCTTATATTGAAAGACCTGAAACTGATCCTTGTGGAACAGCGGTTCCACAAGGATCAGTTTCAGGTCTTTTAGTGTTCTTCGTTTTTATTAATGATTTTTGCAAACTAACAACTAAGACGAATATTGTTTTCTTTTCTGATTGACAAAACTTTGCTATTTGAAGCAGAAAACTGTTTTTTATTGTTAAATAATATTAACACATATTTGTTGATTATTCATGATTGATTTATGAAGAATGAATTAGAGTTGAATGTAAAGAAAACCAAATATATATTATTTAACTTAATGAACTTTACCAAATTTCGTAATACAATTTCAGAGAATTAATTGTGATATTCATTGTAATTGTGAAATTATCATAAAAACTGAAAGTTATAATTATTTGGGTATAACGGTTGATTATAATTTGAGATGGAAAACTCATATTTACAATACATGTAAAAAATTAAATCAAATATTTTTTAACTTTTACGTTCTAAAAATTTTGTAGAGATCAACTTGCTTCGTTTTCTTTATTTTGCATGGATACAATCGACTATATTACATGGAATTTATTGTAGGGGTGGGGATTATAAATTTAATTTACACACCTTTATGTCTTGCACAAAATCAATTGATTCGTAATTTATCTAAAAAAACTATTCCAATATGAATTCACTATAGCATCGTTGAGAAAATTATATATATATATATTAACTGCTCGACATTGAAGTACCCCACCCAGAAACACATGTCGTACAAACATGCAAATAGAAGGGTGGGTGTGCGCAGTTGAGATATGCAAATGATGGTAATCCGGAGCCAATGACGTGTGTGTCTCAAGAGATAAAAGGTGCAAGAAGGAACAGGGATGGTATTGTGTTTATGCAGGTGGAAGTCATGCGAACGGTTGAGATTAGATGGATCCACTTGAAAATTTTTCAGTGAAGGCCGAAAATACCTCGAACACGCCGTTGGCAGGTTTATCGCCATTTGGCTGCTTTTGAAAGAAGAAGAATTATAGGCCTATGTGAAGCTAGGTGGACTACACGTCGTGCGCTGCACATGTTCATGTGATTGCACGAACTGTTGGAGGCTGTTGGCAACAATGGAGAAATGAAGTTTTTAGAGTGCGTTGCAGAGGGAGTGGTACCATGCGACAGGCACCAGCATGGCTTGTTAGGCTCATTGTTCGACATGCTCGTTCGTCACCACAGAGCACTGCAGGCGATATTCGACGGGCTGTGTCATCAGCCATTGACGTCCCCATAATGACCCGAATGGTAAACCAAAGGTTGCATGAGGCACACCTGCGCTCTAAGCAACTGTTACATCGACTGTCATTGACCGCAAACCATCGCAGAGCACGTATGGCTTGGTGCTGAGATCTTGCAAACTGGGGTCACGAATGGAACACTGCTGTGTTTAGTTCCTATTTCTGTCTGGGTGCTGATGATCGACGGATCCGTGTATGGTGACAATCTGGTGAGAGGACTGATCCAGCTTTTGTTCGCGACCAGCACCCTGCCTGTGAGCCAGGCATAATGGTATGGGTTGCTATTGGATATGACTGCAGGTCACCTCTTGTCTACATCACGGAAACACTGACAACTGTACGATACATTATAGCATGATTCTGCAGCCATTTTGTCACCGTTCCTGGGAGGCATGCAGCAGCCCATTTTCCAGCATGACAACTCCCGTGTACACATTACTAGGGTCTCTAGACAATATTTGCAACATGTTCAAGTATTGCCATGGTCAACATGATCTCCAGATTTATCTCCAACAAAAAATCTGTGGGGCCACATTGGACGACGTGTGCAATCCTATCACCAGCCGGCACGGAATCTCGATGAATTATGGAACTAAGTCAACACTGCTTCGTGTGCATTTCCTCAGGACCATATCCGTCGACTGTATGACTCCATACCATTGCCGTATTGCTGCCTGAATTGCCGTTCTTGGCGGTGTAATCACCTACTGAGGCAGTCACATTGTGTGCATTATCTCATCTTCTAACCACTGTAAATGGCTGCAAATTATATCATGGTATGACAATATGCATTGCTATGTGTGTGATACATTTCGCCCCTATCCCCTCACTCCTTCTGGGTGGGGGGATAGGGCTCCTTCAATGTCGTGCAGTGTATTTCATTAATGTTCTTGGAAATAATTCCAAGTTTAATACAATTAAGAAAGTTTAATTTTAATTCTAGAAGTATTGGTTCAGTATTTCATATTAAGAAATCCAACAAATTCTTCCAGAAAAATTTGTTTTTCATAATACCCAGGGGGTAGCGAAGTAACTATGGGTTTGGGGGAGTAATCGAAAATTTTCCAACTCCGAAATAAAATTTTACAACTAAATTTGAAACTCCCTAACTAACTAAATTAAACTAAACTTGAAAACTCCCTGACAGTCTCTGTCAGGGAGTTTTCAATGTCTTTTTTTTACACAAAAGGGAGTTTTACATGTCTCTGTCAGGGACGTACCAAGAATTACACTTCGTGGAGGGGTGGTTGCAGATCCCTAAATTTTCACCATGTGCCTCGATTTTCCAACATTGCAAAAAACAATTCCCTAATTTTAATCTCCTCTAAATTTCAAAATTTTCACTTGACGTATGACAATTTTCCTCTACATTATGCAAAGTTTTCTCGATTTTGCCAACTGTCCTTAATTTCACAACAAAATTCCACTTTTCGCAACTAAACTACATTTCACCAAGTCGCTTCTAATTTTGCCAAGTTAGCTAGATTGGCCCAACTACCATAGATTTTTGCCAAGTTGTCTCGATTTCGGCAACTCTCCTTATTTTCAAAACTCACTTGCATTTTATCAACTAACTTCGAATTTTTCCAAAGATAGATACCCGAGTTACCTCGATTATCGCCATTTGGCACTTACCGTAAATTTTGCCAAGTTTTCTCGATTTTGCCAACTCGCCATAAATTTACAGAAAAAATCCAATTTTTTTATATCACCCCTGAGTTTGCCAAGTCATTTCGAATTTTGAAAACTACCCTCAATTTCGTCCACTCTCCTTAATAGCACAAACAATACGAATTTTCACAACCTGCCTGTATTTTATCAAGTGGCTTCGAATTTTGAGAACTCCCCTAGACATGCCAATTTGCCATAATTTTACAGAAAAAGTCCCAATTTTTGCATCTCAACTGAATGTTACCAAGTTACTTTGAATTTTGCAAATTTTCCTAGATTTTGCTAAGTTGTCTCGATTTTTCCCAACTATCCTTAATTTCACAAAACCAATCCCAACTTTTACAACTCGCTTGTATTTTGCCAAGTGGCTTCGAATTTTGCCAACTCCCCTAGATTTTGCCAACTAGCCATATTTTTACAGAAAAACTAATTCCACTTTTTACATTTCACCTGAATTTTGTCAACTCCCCAAGATTTTGTCAAGTTATTCCGATTTTGTCAACTGCCCAAGATTTTTGCAAGTTGTTCCAATTTTGTCAGCTCTCCTTAATTTTATCAAAAAATCCCAGTTTTCCGAATACACCTGGATGTTACAAAATCGCTTTGAATTTTAACAACTCCGATTAACTTTGGGGAGATGAGTCCCCAAATTAATTACTATCATTTTTATTTAATTTTACAAAACATACAAGAAATATATTATAACCTGGATGAGCTTATATCTAGCTCTTTGAATGTTTTGTAATGTTCTAAGTCATTTAAGATGTTTCGACACTTGAAACTGATTTGAATGTCGTATAACGGATAGTCGAATGTCTTAGTGGAAAATAACCAGTGACTAGTTATTAGCTTAGTGAGTCCTGATCGCACTGATCTTTAGTCTCATCTTAGTCGCACTGATCTTCATATGTTCGTTGGAGACTCCGTAACTACTCAAAGGAAGAGATCCTTGAACCCTATGTGCGACTTTTTAGGAGTGCGGTTTGACACTGATTTCCGGTTTACGGACAACAATACTCGTCTGCACAGAGCCAATCAGTTGCAGAAGTACTTAGAAACGGAAGACATACATCAAATACCCTTGCTAACAAGGACGCCAGACAAATCCTATTGAACATTTTTAAGGTACTTTAGGGAGATGCGTTGCAAACCGTCAGCTGTATCAAATCCTAATTCTCGGTATTGATCATGGATCGACGTTGTCAGGACATTTCAGCCCTCAGAGGGGATCATACTCCTTATTGACGGCATTGTGTATGCATTGAAGCATCTTAAGAACAATATTTTTTTTTGTTTTAATGACATTATTGTAATACATTCATTTCCGATCTCAGTGTTCTCGTTTACCACAGCTCTTCTCATTTTAGTGAAATACATTTGTCGCATATTTTCCTTTAATTACATCGCATTAAATGAGTTATGATATATTTTGTTAGTGTTACCTTATTTTTGTTAGCACTCCAGATCAAAGATCGCTATACACATAATGTCCTTAATGATATTAAACCTGTATAGCTCAGTAATATATATTTCTTTATTTTAGTTAAAAAAGTCATGAAAATAAAGAATTTGTTTTTTTGCTGAATTCAAAACCAAGTAAATACCTTCCCAAATTGATAACAACCCGTAGTGACTTGCAGATGAAACCTACTTACATACCTACAAACATAATAATGCAAAGTCTCTTTTTGAAGGACTCTTTGTGAAACAGATGTTTCATGAGGTAAGGTATAAATTTTTGTTTGCTACAATTTAGGATGTTTTTAAAGTTAAAACGTTTGAATTTATATAAGTTTTTTCCTCATGCATATTTTAATTTTAATTTAATAATTTAAAAATTCGTTTTGAAATTTTAATTTTATTCCATTCTAAATTTTGAAATTTAGTGATCTGGAGAGTTAGTTCTTTCATTTCTTTCATAAGCAATACGGAATATTGGCCAAAAATAGAATAATATCCTTCGCCTTCCATGTTAACGGTTACAACCATCGCTCCTATAAACATGAGAAAATTAAGAGTAACAAAATTAATCGTAATGAAGTTTACGATTGATTGGTTTACAAAGTTGATTAACCCCTCAGAGCGGTTTCACATATACTATCCACTAAGTATTTGCCCGTGCTTCATGTGGTTTGACATACATTGCATGCTCAATATAAAGCTGCATGCTGCATCGCTCTGGCCTCCGGTTGGGAAACGAATAATTACTTTAACAAATGCGGTCTGAACAATGTGAGAAGGAAACATTGAACTGTTTTCTGGGGATGCAAGTGATTGCGACGATGTGCTAATTAAGGTTTCTAACTTTATGAATGAATATTTCTAGGAAATGCATGTCACAGATTTGAGTGTGAAATATCAAATTATTTTTCGTGATGTTTTCTCTTAGGGGGATACACGTAAAATTATTAGTGAGCGGAAAATAACCTTTTTTGCTGTCAAATTCTACGGTAAAAATCGGTAAGCTTGCGAATGAACATTGTAAAATTTTTGCGCTCCTTTAAGTGAGTATATGTTTGTTACTATCATGTGGTTAGTTCGAACAAAAAAAGTTTTCGTACAAGAGGATCTGTTATTAAAAGAGCGATTTTATTGAGTATTATATTAGAAATTTTAGTAGAGGAAGGGTTGTTATTACATGACAGATTATAACAGAACAGAAGTTGTTATTACATGATATATTTTGACAGCGGAGTTATTACATGAGAGACGAAGGATGATTTTAATAGAGGAAGAGTTTATTACATGACGGATTCTAACAGAGGTGAAGTTGTTATTACATGAGATATTTTGTCAGGGGAGTTGATGTCATTAAACAGATTTTAACAGAGATCGTTTAATACGCCACACAGTAGATCACGAAAGATGATAAGAGATAATTGTTTTTATTACACGAGAGATCTTAACAGAGATCGTTTAATACGCCAGTAGAAGGTCAATGGGGGTTCTGGACCAGAGGCGGATCAATGTTAATCCTATGGGATCCGCGTCCCAGGTGTTTCAAAGCAGAGGCGGATCATTGTCACACTTATAAGTCAGAACTATCACTGTTTTAAGACTATAGTCGAAAAATGTCGAATAAAATACCTCCCTCCACAGGTGTATTAATATGATATTATACTATTCAGTTAAATTGCAGATAATAATTGATATATAACAGATGGTATTGAATAAAAACCCACTCGTAATTTCCACCAACACCCATCACGGTTTCCGACGTCATCACCTCACAAATTTTACCATTCATCCACCATTTTAAATTCCATCATTTAACTGCAAAGCCCCGAATTTTTCCAAGTCCCGAGTCCAACATTTTGAATCCTGACGTCGCCACAAATTCCCGCGTTTTTTGTCCTACACCCACCATTTTGAATCCTGACGTGACCTATTAAAAGTTTCACCTTTAAAATTATTTTTACCCAATAGCATTTTTTTCCTTACATTTTCTGCGGGGCAGACTTTTATTTCAGTCTCTACGTGATAGTCCTTCTTCTCGTATAAATACGACATCCATCAGTCAGAATCCTCATTCTGTTGTCAAACGTTGACAGTGTCAGTTTTCTGCTGCTGCGTCTCCGTGATTTTTCAACTTCAATAGTGATAATTCTCGACGTCCTCGTGTAGTATAAATCGGCTATTTTGCAGGTTACTGTTTTTGAAATGTATCCATGTGATATATGTGAGAAGACTTTCACGCTCCAGACGAATCTCGTTCGCCATAAGAGAGATCACGATGGAAATAGCCTGTTTAAGTGTTCTCAATTTGAATCGACATTCTTAAGGAGAGATGACATCCGACGTCATGAGTTATCCCACACCTCCAGGAAAACCTACAAATGCGAAGAATGTGCAATGGAGTTTGGAAGAAAAGACAATCTTTTGCGCCATCAAAGAAAACCACACAATAATAAGCGAAAGTGTTCCGAAGATGAAAGGATTCCACAGAAGAAACAAAAATCAGACCCTGAAGACCCCTGCCGGTTTACAGAAGAAATGAAAAGGACCCTGTCAACACATAATTCATCTGAAAGAAGAACTGGCAACGAAAGAGAGCATTAAATGGTACCTTGCCGTGCAATTACGCTTCAGGCGAAAAATGTCCTCTTTTTCTTTCGAACACTGCACCCCATTTTTCCCAAGTAACTGTGTCACAAGTCTTCCTACATCATCCCTAAACAAAGAACTGGATACAACGTGCAAGAGGATCAAGACTTCATTTGAAGAATTTGAAGGACCACATAGTGGATGGACACTGGATGCTGTACTCCACGCTGAAATGAACACTCGAAAATATATCCCCCTTGCAGGGTCTAGTTATACCCCTAGAAGAGAATTACTATTAAAACATGCTATTGTCAATGTATGTAATTCTGATCAAAAATGTTTTGTCTGGTCTGTTTTAGCCTCTTCGTATCCTGCCACAGATCATCCACAACGCCCTACCATCTATATCCATTTAGAAGAAAAATTAAACACATCTGGCCTAATTTTCCCTATAACAATAAATCAAATATGTAAAGTCGAAAAAAATGAACAACAGTTCTGTCAATATTTTTGGATACGAGAAAGAGGTGTTCCCGTTCTACATCACGCCATTCAGATTTAAAGACCATGCAAATCTTCTTCTGTTATCGGCTGATGAAAAGCAGCATTATTGCTCCATTAAGAATCTGAGTAGACTTCGCAGTCCACTCACTAAACATAAATGCCAGGCTTTTTACTGTGATTACTACCTTCACCCTATCACAAATTAATCACTCTTGAAGGATCATATTCCCTATTGTCAAGAACATGGACCCCAGAGAGTAGAATTTCCAACTGAAGAGGAGAAATGGCTGAAATTCACAAATTTCAAGTTTCAACAGCCCGTTCCATAAGTGATTTACGCCGACTTTGAATCATTCCTAATGAAATTGGACGCTTGTACGCCTAACCCTGCAAAATCTCACACCACTATCACGGCAAATCATGATGCCTGTGCATTTGCATATCTTGTTGTTGGACCTGAAAGCTGCAGCTATTAACCTCCAGTAATTTATAGAGGTCCTAATGTGGTAAGAATATTTTTGGAATGTCTGCTTAAAGAAGAAAACGATATAAAAAATTTACTCTCGGAGATCAAACCAATGGGACTTTCAAATCACGAAGAGGAATCATTTCACAACGCTATCAATTGTCATATATGCAAAGATGTTTTGGGACCAGATCGCGTGAGAGATCACGATCATTTAACCGGAAAATTCCGAGGAGCCGCTCATAATGCGTGTAATCTGAATTTTAAGCTCGCAAATAAGATTCCAGTTATATTTCATAAACTAAAGGGATATGACAACCATCTTATTATGCAAGGAATCGGTATGAACAAAAATAAAGAGATTAAATGTATTCCCAATAACATGGAAAAATACATAGCATTCTCCCTTGGGACTTTGAATTTCATGGATTCCTATCAATTTTTAAGTGCATCTCTTGAGAAGCTAATCCATATTTTATCAGTAGGAGAATTCCATATTGTAAAGGAACGTGTTGAAACTGAACGGTTACACCTGGTTTTGGGAAAAGGAGTTTGCCCCTACGATTACATTGACAGCAGCGAAAAGTTTGAAGAAACGTTATTACCTCCACGTGAAGCTTTTTACAATCAGCTAACAGAAGAGGCGATAAGGAAAGAAGTATATATCCATGCAATGAAAGTATGGAACTCTTTCGACATAAAAAATCTAGGCCAATATCAAGACTTGTACCTGAAGACCGACGTATTCCTCTTTGCTGATATGTTTGAGAATTTGAGAAAACTATGTATCAGACACTACGAAATTGATCCCTGTCATGTTTACACAGCTCCTGTACTAGCCTGGAAACCATGCCTGAAGATAACAAATAGTAATCTAGGGTTGATAACAGACCCTATAACGTACCTTTTCCTGGAAAAAGGCATACGAGGAGGAATTTCAGTGATATGCAATCGTTTTAGCACTGCAAACAACAAGTATTAGATACCTATAATCCTTAGTTACCCTCTAAATACATTATGTACAATGATGCCAACAATCTTTATGGATGGGCAAAGTCACAATGTCTCTCTCAAAGCGATTTTGGATGGCTTAATAAAGAAGAAATAGAAGATGTAGAAATTAACACAGTTGCAGATGATTCGAATAAAGTGTACGTGTCACAGAGATTTTATCCTGTGGACACGACTTTGGGTCTGAAGTATTCTCGAACATTCTATCTACATGGCAGCGACAAAGACTTTCCAGCTGAATTGCAGTTCGGAGAAATTCTCCGGCACCAGACTTTAGCAGAGGACAAACTTCGCCTTAAGCATGGAAGATTCGCGATCTGACCGTAGCAATGGATCTCTATGTTGCGATCTTGTGCAACCACGGCAATTCCCGGTTCCGCCTGACAGCACTACCTGGTTGAAGAAAAGCCATGACTATCTAGAGCCGAGGGCAAGGAATACGCCCTATAGGCGCACCTCAACCCCGGCCTCACATGGCAGCAGTCCTATAGAAGGAAAGCTGACCACTGGAAGAAACCTAACTTTAATCTATTCCCCGGTTTGCAAATGTGCAAGGATATAGAAGATCCAAGCTCGATCGGCACCCGGGGTGGAGACTCTTAGTAAGACCCAGACTTTTTTTTTTTTTTTGACAGCTCGTGCCTTTCGGCAGAGCCGTCGAACAGACCACACAGGTCTCCTGAGAGGTGAGGTCTCCAACGCCGTCACCATCCGACCGGCAATCAAGCCGGCCAGCAGCGTCTTCAACCTCGGGTGGCTTCAGCAATGCTCCAGCCAGGGACCACCCCAACCGGCAAAACCTTGGAATGCTCCAGCTGGTGCCCACTACAGCCGGCAAATCCTCTGGCCTGCTCCAGCTAGGGATCCTCCCGACCGGCAATGCCTCCTCAGCCGGGTTGCTGGGCCCTAGGCCCCCCCACCACGACAAGGTGGTCCCCTATCGGGGGGGTCTGACCGTAGCAGTGGACATCAAGGCCCGAGGGGTGCATCCCCCCCCATGGGTCAGCCGCGCTGCCCAATGAGCATTAGCCGTCCCCTATCGGGGGGGTCTGACCGTAGCAGTGGACATCAAGGCCCGAGGGGTGCATCCCCCCCCATGGGTCAGCCGCGCTGCCCAATGAGCAGCAGCCACGTCGGCTAACGCTGCCCTCCGATAGGGATCGTGGTGTGCTTCGTTTTTTTAGTGGTGAACAGTATTGCGTTTTCTTTGCCTCTCACTCCTTCTTCTTGCCTGAGCTCTCGAAGGTGAGAGACGTCTCCTGCAGATGGTGCGAAAACTCTACAATGCGAGTATAAGTGAATGTGCGGCGCAATGCTGGGCTGAACAATGTCCCAACCCTGGCCAAGCGGCCTAGTGATGCTGCTTCATCTCAAATTCTACATCTGAGTGTAGGTAGGGAATAATTTGTCGTTATTCTGGAACTCATTTTTCACAAGCGCATTATTAATCTTTTTGTAAGCCGCCGCCACGAAGCCCAAGAGTGGGACATCCAACTAATCGTAAAGATTGTCTTATGAGCGAGCAGCTCATTCTCCATGAACTATTGGAGAAATAAACTGTTCCGGCATCAATGCGTAAGGTTTTCCCCTTGTTAAAAAGGGTCATACTAGAAGTGCAAATGGCGAAACCATCCCGAGAATGGGGCTCAGTTATCTGTATGTTGTCTGATCTGTGAAATATGTTAATAAATGTTGTATTTTTGTGTTAATTGCCAGTTTAGCTCAATTTGTTCTTGCTATTAAATGTCTCGATATCTGAATCTAAAACTTAATCGAATGAGCTGCATAACAGGGCTGAATAATGCCATTTAATAAGTTAACAGTATAAAAAGACACAAAGCAAAGCATACCCATTTAGGGGGGTCTAAATCCTTCTATTTCCCCCCCCCCTAGTTCTTCCACCCCATCACCCAGAGCTGGTGGGGTGTGGAACATATATGTAGGAAGTTGATTTAGATTATCCATTTTCATTACATGACAAGCATAAGGATTATCCATTAGCCCCTGAGACACTACAGATTACCAACAGCATGCTATCGCCATATTGTCAAGAGGTTGCTCAAAACATTGGAATAAATACAAGCCAATCAGTCGTGAAATTAGCCCCAAATCTAAATTCTAAGGAAAAATATGCCCTTCATTACTGTAATATCAAACAATACTTAGCCTTCGGGATGCAGCTGAAGTAAATACATCGTGTTTTAGAAATTAAACAGTCTTGCTGGTAAAACCATATGTAGAATTGAATACAGATCAGTGGAAGAAACCTAGAAACGACTTCGAGAAGGATTTCTTCCAATTGATCAATAATGCTGTGTTTGGAAAAAACGATGGAAAATTTGAGAAATCGAATGAAAATTGAATTGACTCAGAACCCCAAGAGAGTATGTAAACTCGTAGCATCAGCTGCTTTTCACGCTTTTCGCGTTTTTGACAACGAACTCGCATGTTTACAATCAAAGCTAACTAAATTGAAACTCAACTATTATGCTGGATTCAGTATTCTAGATATTAGTAAAATATTGATGTATGGCTTTCATTATAACTATATTAGTCCAAAATATGGAGAAAGAGCTAAATTATTGTTCACTAATACAGATTCATTGTGCTATGAGCTTCAAACCGAGGACGTGTATGCCGATGTGAAAGTTCATATAGATCATTTTGATACGTCCGACTATCACATAGATCATGTTTTACATAGTACGCAAAATTAAAAGATACTAAGTAAAATGAAAGATGAACTTTCAGGAGTACCTAGCAAAGAATTTGCAGGCCTTCGTTCAAAAATGTATTCTATTCTAAGTTTACAAGAGGAGAATAAGACTCGGAAAGGATGTCCCAAATACATCGTAAAAAGAACCCTTCGTCACAAGGATTACAGAGACTGCTTGATAAACAAATCACCTTGTCGAGTAGATTTGACAAGGATTCAAAGTAGCAATCATCATCTTCATACAGTGAAAGGTGTAAAACTTGGTCTGTCATCATTTGATGATAAATGACATATTTCTGAAAATGGTATGACACCCTTTCGTACGGTCACTACAACACAATGAAAAAATAATATTACAGAAAAAACGAATATTCCGTTAAATGTTTGATTTTTAATATGTTTCAGCTATATGTTAATATGTATAAAAAATGTGATGATTTTATCTGAATGTGCATAATTTTTTTGTATAACCCTGTATATGTAAAAAAAATCACAGGTAATTACTATATGTAGACTGCTATATGTAAAACCATTTCCTCTGTTAACCTGCAATTTGAAAATATCTTTCTCGAAGTCTTTTCTAGCTTTCTTCCACTGACTGTATTCAATTCTACATATGGTTTTAGCCAGCAAGACTGTTTAATTTCTAAAACGCGATGTATTTTCTTCAGCTGCATACCGAAGGCTAAGTATTGTTTCATATTACAGTAATGAAGGACACATTTTTCCTTAGAATTTAGATTTGGGGCTAATTTCACGACTGTTTGGCTTGTATTTATTCCAATGCTTTGGGCAACCTCTTGACAATATGGTTATAGCATGCTGTTGGTAATCTGTGGTGTCTCAGGGGCTAGTGGATAATCATTATGCTTGTCATGTAGTGAAAATGTATAATCTAAATCAACTTCCAATATATAAACTTTATTCGAATCATCTGCAACCGTGTTAATTTCTGTATCTTCTATTTCTTCTTTATTAAGACATCGAAAATCGCTTTGAGAGAGACATTGTGACATTGCCCATCCATAAAGATTGTTGGCATCATTGTACATAATGTATTTAGAGGGTAACTGAGGATTATATGTATCTAATACTTGTTGTTTGCAGTGCTAAAACGATTGTATATCACTGAAATTCCTCCTCGTATGCCTTTTTCCAGGAAAAGGTACGTTTTAGGGTCTGTTATCAACCCTAGATTACTATTTGTTATCTTCAGGCATGGTTTCCAGGCTAGTACAGGAGCTGTGTAAACATGACAGAGATCAATTTCGTAATATCTGATACATAGTTTTCTGAAATTCTCAAACACATCAGCAAAGAGGAATACGTCAGTCTTCAGGTACAAGTCGTGATATTGGCCTAGATATTTTATTTCGAAAGAGTTCCATACTTTCATTGCATGGATATATACTTCTTCCCCTATTGCCTCTTCTGTTAGCTGATTGTAAAAAGCTTCACGTGGAGGTAATAACGTTTCTTCAAACTTTTCGCTGCTGTCAATGTAATCGTAGGGGTAAACTCCTTTTCCCAAAACCAGGTGTAGCCGTTCAGTTTCAACACGTTCCTTTACAATATGGAATTCTCCTGCTGATAAAATATGGACTAGCTTCTCAAGAGATGCACTTAAAAATTGATAGGAATCTATGAAATTCAAAGTTCCAAGGGAGAATGCTATGTATTTTTCCATGTTATTGGGAATACATTTAATCTCTTTATTTTTGATCATACCGATTCCTTGCATAATAAGATGGTTGTCATATCCCTTTAGTTTATGAAATATTACTGGAATCTTATTTGCGAGCTTAAAATTCAGATTACACGCATTATGAGCGGCTCCTCGGAATTTTCCGGTTAAATGATCGTGATCTCTCACGCGATCTGGTCCCAAAACATCTTTGCATATATGACAATTGATAGCGTTGTGAAATGATTCCTCTTCGTGATTTGAAAGTCTCATTGGTTTGATCTTCGAGAGTAAATTTTTTATATCGTTTTCTTCTTTAAGCAGACATTCCAAAAATATTTTTACCACATTAGGACCTCTATAAATTACTGGAGGTTAATAGCTGCAGCTTTCAGGTCCAACAACAAGATATGCAAATGCACAGGCTTCATGATTTGCCGTGATAGTGGTGTGAGATTTTGCAGGGTTAGGCGTACAAGTGTCCAATTTCATTAGGAATGATTCAAAGTCGGCGTAAATCACGTATGGAACGGGCTGTTGAAACTTGAAATTTGTGAATTTCAGCCATTTCTCCTCTTCAGTGTTCCCAGGTTCGAGTCCCAGCTGGGTCAGCGTTGAGATTTATCTCCGCAAAATTCCCCGCCCTGCCCACGGTCAGTAGGGGACACCGATGGGCTTGGAAAGGCCGCCGTCCGTCGGATGGGACGTTAAGCCGTGGCCCCGTGTGCGGGAGAGCCATACCCTGTGCACGTTAAAGAACACGCTGGATGGCCTTGACGGGAGGCTACCATCTGTCTCCCAACAGCTATTCCAGTGGGTCCCCTCCCCCAACCTTCTCTGAGCCTTCGGGGTCCTGGCCATTTAGCCCATGGTGACCTGGCCATTTAGCCCATGGTGTGCAAAAAAGTGCCGCTCCGAGGTAAAACAACCCAAAACAACCCAATCCTCTTCAGTTGGAAATTCTACTCTCTGGGGCCCATGTTCTTGACAATAGGGAATATGATCCTTCAAGAGTGATTCATTTGTGATAGGGTGAAGGTAGTAATCACAGTAGAAAGCCTGACATTTATGTTTAGTGAGTGGACTGCGAAGTCTACTCAGATTCTTAATGGAGCAATAATGCTGCTTTTCATCAGCCGATAACAGAAGAAGATTTGCATGGTCTTTAAATCTGAATGGCGTGATGTAGAACGGGAACACCTCTTTCTCGTATCCAAAAATATTGACAGAACTGTTGTTCATTTTTTTCGAATTTACATATTTGATTTATTGTTATAGGGAAAATTAGGCCAGATGTGTTTAATTTTTCTTCTAAATGGATATAGATGGTAGGGCGTTGTGGATGATCTGTGGCAGGATACGAAGAGGCTAAAACAGACCACACGAAACATTTTTGACCAGAATTACATACATTGACAATAGCGTGTTTTAATAGTAATTCTCTTTTAGTAGGGGTATAACTAGACCCTGCAAGGGGGATATATTTTCGAATGTTCATTTCAGCGTGGAGTACAGTATCCAGTGTCCATCCACTATGTGGTCCTTCAAATTCTTCAAATGAAGTCTTGATCCTCTTGCACGCTGTATCCAGTTCTTTGTTTAGGGATGATGTAGGAAGACTTGTGACACAGTTACTTCGGAAAAATGGGGTGCAGTGTTCGAAAGTAGAAGAGGAAATTTTTCGCCTGAAGCGTACTTGCACGGCAAGGTACCATTTAATGCTCTCTTTCGTTGCCAGTTCTTCTTTCAGATGAGTTAGGAGCGACTCCCGCGACGATTCAAGGAAAAAGGTGAGGTCAACAGATGTTTATTCCGTTGCCATCAGCTTATGTGTTGACAGGGTCCTTTTCATTTCTTCTGTAAACCGGCAGGGGTCGTCAGGGTCTGATTTTTGTTTCTTCTGTGGAATCCTTTCATCTTCGGAACGCTTTCGCTTATTATTGTGTGGTTTTCTTTGATGGCGCAAAAGATTGTCTTTTCTTCCAAACTCCATTGCACATTCTTCGCATTTGTAGGTTTTCCTGGAGGTGTGGGATAACTCATGACGTCGGATGTCATCTCTCCTTAAGAATGTCGATTCAAATTGAGAACACTTAAACAGGCTATTTCCATCGTGATCTCTCTTATGGCGAACGAGATTCGTCTGGAGCGTGAAAGTCTTCTCACATATATCACATGGATACATTTCAAAAACAGTAACCTGTAAAATAGCCGATTTATACTACAGGAGGACGTCGAGAGTTATCACTATTGAAGTTGAAAAATCACGGAGACGCAGCAGCAGAAAACTGACACTGTCAACGTTTGACAACAGAATGAAGATTCTGACTGATGGATGTCGTATTTATACCAGAAGAAGGACTATCCCGCAGAGACTGAAATAAAAGTCTGCCCCGCAGAAAATGTAAAGAAAAAAATTCTATTGGGTAAAAATAATTTTAAAGGTAAAACTTTTAATAGGTCACGTCAGGATTCAAAATGGCGGGGACGAAGATGGCGGGTGTACGACAAAAAACGCGGAAATTTGTGGCGACGTCAGGATTCAAAATGTTGGACTCGGGACTTGGAAAAATTCGGGGCTTTGCAGTTAAATGATGGAATTTAGAATGGTGGATGAATGGTAAAATTTGTGAGGTGATGACGTCGGAAACCGTGATGGGTGTTGGTGGAAATTACGAGTGGGTTTTTATTCAATACCATCTGTTATATATCAATTATTATCTGCAATTTAACTGAATAATATAATATCATATTAATACACCTGTGGAGGGAGGTATTTTATTCGACATTTTCCGACTATGCTCTTAAAACAGTGACAGTTTTGACTTATAAGTGTGACAATGATCCGCCTCTGCTTTGAAACACATGGGACGCGGATCCCATAGGATTAACATTGTGATCCGTGTCTGGTCCAGAACCCCCATTAACCTCCTATTAACCCCATTAACCTCCTCTTTGCGCCATAGAGTAGGTCACTAAAGATGATAAGAGGTTTGAGATGATAGGATATAATTGTTATTACATGAGAGAATTTAACAGAGGAAGAGTTGTTATTACATTAGAGATTTTAACAGAGATCGTTTAATACGCCAGAGAGTAGGTCACGAAAGACGATAACAGCTTAGAGATGATAAGAGATAATTTTTATCACATGGGAGATTTTAGCAGAGGAATAGTTGTTATTACATGAGAGATTTTAACAGAGATCGTTTAATACGGCACAGAGTAGGTCACGAATGATGATGAGAGGTTTGTGATGATAAGAGATAATTATTATAATAATAGATTTTAACAGAGGATGGGTTGTTATTGCATGAGAGATTTTAACACAAGAAGAGTTGTTATTCCATGAGAGATTTTAACAGAGGAAGAGTTGCTATCTGTCTAAAATCTCTCATGAGAGACCATCACATGAGATATTTGTAGTTTGGATGATTTGTTATTTTAAAGTGGATTTGCTGTTATAGGAGAAATTCTTATTTGTTACCGTATAAAGGATTTGTTACTATAAGAAGTGTTTATTTTTACATGAAAGATATTTAGTATTAAATTTATTGCTATAAGAGGGATTTTGTACCATACGAGAGATTTATAGTCATAAAAGGGATTTTTTAGTCGAAGAGAAATTTGTTGTTACGAGAGGGATTTTGTTATTATAAGTGGGATTGATCTATATTAGAGCTCTGTTATTTGAAAACAGCCAATGCAAATGACCATGGGATTTGTACCACGGACATTTTCATTGGCCCTTTAGTTTCTGCCTTTGTACCTTATCCGGTAAATTCCCAGGTTGTGTGAATTAGAGATATCAAGGAAGAAAGGTTAATAGTAAGTAAACGTAGAGCATTGGTACAACTAAAATGGTATGATGAAGCACCTCTCCAAGTTTTTGGACCTCGTAGCTTTCTTGCGTATGAGCAGAAAAGGGCTTATCGAAAGTGAAATTTTGTTGTGAGTAAATAAAACCTTATCTTTGTCCCTTCTTTCCTTAAGCAATAAATATGGGAAATGTTTACTGGGCATGATTCAGATTTTTGATGTTGATTAACATTCCTAGAGATCAACGTTCCAATAAGAAGCTCTCCTCTGTATTGTCGCAATGAAATATGAGCTTCCTTGGATCGACCATTTCCTGATCGATGAATTGGAAGAAAAGGGCCTCTTGCCTGTCCATGCAGATCTCCGGATTTCATCCCTCTAAATTACTTTTCCTTCGAAATTCATGAAAACGTCTCGTACAAAGAGAAAATGTTAAATTTGAAAAAATTGAGGAAAGCATCACGAAAGATATAAGAGGTCGCAATTTTTGTTAGTATATAAATCTGTTTTGTCGCCTATCTTAAATTAAGTTAATAAAGATGCATTAAGTAATTTCATCACTGGTATGATTTACTTCTATGTTTTCATTTTTAGGGCACATGGTAAGATACCCTGCTGAAGCAGATGTTTGCCACAGAGGTTTAACAGGAGCCTGTCAGTTTAATATGCCATAGAGTAGATCTGAAAAAGAACCCGATACCTCAGCTGAAAGACAACGCAAGCATCCATGCCTTATCCCGGGTATCATCGGTATCCAAGCACGCTATCCACTAGGCGACGGGACGGCTAGTAAGATATACTACCTAGAAAAATTATTATGAACACTTACCCAACACTTCATTGTATGCATCATGGCACAGTTATCAAATTTCAATGTTTTCAATTCACATTTGATTTGCAGATGAAAAAACATTTGCGTAGTGTAACTGATTCGTCTGATTATATTTCGTTCTCCATTAACCAGGTTCACTGTTCCGTCGAACACTTCTAATACTGTTGTTTTCGGAAACGAAAGGCTTTCGTATCATAGTACATTTCCCAAAGTTTTCAATCATCTGAACGTAGTTATCATTCAAAATGATTTTAAATTACTGCTACGGTCAACTCTCTCAGCTGATGAGCTGCAGCACTTCTGTTTTCCCGTATAGTTCGTGCCAACAAACTCTTGCTCCTGTCTGTCAATGCCTTTTTCATCCTACTTTTATCTCTATTGGCGGCCTTTTTTTTTGAGACCGTTGCCATTCTCCATACATTTGGGATATTGTGCCCCGTGATTTTTCGCTGAGTTCCATCCTTCCTTTACGAATACTCCTGCCCATCGCAATTCAACAATTAATCCATTTTCGAAGTAAGTAAGTGAGATCAGGCTTTTTATATCTGTCATACTTTGCTTTTCACCATGACTTTACGGCTTTTATAGGACTTCGTAGTGACGTAGAATACTATCTTCAATAAGAAATTTGATATACAGTGTCATGATTCATGTTACGTCGTGCACGATGAATAATAATTTTTCCAGGAAGTGTATTTTAGAATTTGGATTTTTTGTTACATGCGCATTTGTTGTGTAAGAAGCCGAAAGAAAGTGAAATACGTTTTCCTACCAGCATTTGGTTTAACCTTATTACAGATAAAACTGCAATCTGCAGAATTCACAGCGTTTTGTGAACACTAAAAGACTTATTTTCAACAAATGCATCTCTTTTTTGAATAAGATGAAAAAAACAACTTCAGTGTTTATTCACAAGTGACATCTGATAGAAAGTCTGTTGTACGGCTGTTTCATTAGTTAGTTGCAGTTTTATACAGCACTAACATTTACGCTAGACAAGATGAAAGAGAAATAGGTTGAAAGTATTAGGAATACCGAACGCAGTTAAAATAGAAAAATCAAGTGTAGAATGAAATTTAAACAGAAATGAAATGTAACTACTGGTGTATGGAACGCGGAAAAAAGTAATAATAGTATGAGATTTGGGTTGTTTTACCTCTGAGAGACGCTTTTTTGCAATCAATGGGCTAAGTGGTCAGGTCACAAGGACCCTGAGGGCTCAAAAAAAGGTGGGAGAGAGGACCCACTGGATAGCTATTAAGAGACAGATGGCAGCCTCCTGTTAAGTCCATCCATAGTGTTCTTTAACGTGCACAAGGTATGGCTCTTCCACACACGGCTGCATGCCTTTACGTCTCATACAACGGACGGTGATATTTCCAAGCCCATTGGTATCCCCTACTGACCAACGCCAGTGTGGGAATTTTGCGGAGATAGATATCAAAGTTGGACCAGATGGGGCTCGAACATGGTAACTAGAGATTAGGAGCTTGATGCACTACCGACTGAGCCATCCCCACTGCCTAATACTTAAAGAAGACATAAAACTAAATGAGATTAAAAGAACCGATATATTTTCGCAAAAAATGGGAAATGGGCCTTAAAAAAAGAAAAAGAGCTATCCGAAGGTATCTTATGTGTCAAATGATGTAAAAAAAAAAATTCCTTCACGATTAGAAGTTTGATAATTTATAGAAATATGATGATCGATCAAAACAGTATCAAAAAGACGCAGGTTAGCCCTCGGCCAGAAGAAAACAATTGTATGATAAGAAATACTAGATTGATTTAGTTGGTTGTTTTGCCTCTGCGCTGCATTTTTGTGTACACAATATGCTAAACAGCCAGGTCATAAAGACGTCTAAGGGTCAGAGGTAGCTATGGGAAGAGACCCACTGGACAGCTGTTAGGAGATCTCAAAGTTATTCAATTTGTGTTTTAATCTGAAAACCGTTTGACTCTCCTGCACTCGAGACCACGGCTTTACATCCCATCCGACATCCACAGAAGTGACAAGAAGTTTTTCACTCCGATGAATCTTAATATTATGACCACAGATGATGGTAATATTAAACAAAGCGGTAGAAAGTTGTACAAAGGACAAGTACTCTACTATTTTGCGAAAAGCGATTGGGTTGGAAAGAACGCTGCCCATTGGATGGGACGTTAAACCGAGGTTCCATTTGCCTCGTTAAAGAACATGCTTGGAGGCTTTGATGGGAGGCTACCATCTGTCTCTTAACAGCTGTCTAGTAGGTCCCGTCCCCCAAAACTTCCTTGTGACCTGGCTATTTAGCCTATTGTATGCAAAAAAGTGCCGCTCAGAAATAAAATAACCAAAATAAACCAAATCGGGAAAGAGTGCAGTGGATGTAAACATATGACGTCAGAATTATCGTGATCAAGTAGTTAGCTGCCTTCCCACATGTAAACACACTGCCGTAAGTAATTACGTATAAAAATAGTTTTTTTGAACCACTGTGTGCATAGTAGGGGATAAAGGAGAAACTTGACTCAGAGGCGGGTCAATGTTAATCCTATGGGACCCGCCTCCTTGTGTTCTAAAGCGGAGGCGGTCTTTCCTCCACACAAACAGGTCAATATTTCCTTCAATATTTTACATAATTTATTTTTTTTAAATCAGAGATTTTTTTTTAATTAATTTTTTACGGTTCTCTGCTGCTTCGTGATTTTTTTTCAACTATTAGAAGCCAATAGTGATAGTTTTTGAGGTCGTCCAGTTTCTGCGAATAGTCCTTCTAGTATAAATACGACATCTATCAGTCGGAATCCTCATTCTGTTGTCAGACGTTGATAGTGACAGTTCTCCGCTGCTGCTTCGTCATTTTTTTTTCAACTTTTAGAAGGCAATAGTGATAGTTCTCCCTGTCCTCGTGCAGTATCAACTATTTTTCATAATGTATCCATGCGATATATGTGAGAAGGTTTTCATTCATCAGACCCATCTCATTCGTCATAAGAGAAATCATGATGGAAATAACCTCTTTAAATGCTCTCAATATGAATTGGCATTCTCAAGGAGAGATGATGTCCGACGTCATGAGTTAACCCACACCTCCAGAAAAACCTACAAATGTGAAGAATGCGCCATGGAGTTTGGAAGAAAAGACAATCTTTTACGACATCAAAGAAAGCCCCACAATAATAAGCGAAAACGTTCTGAAGCTGAAAGGATTCCCCAGAAGAACAAAAACCAGACCCTGAAGACCCCTGCCAGTTTATAGAAGAAATGAAAAGTACCCTTTCAACACATAAACTGATGGCAACGGAAGAAACATCTCTTGACCTCACCTTTTTCCTTGATTCCTCACGGGAGTCACTCCTAACTCATCTGAAAGATGAATTGACCTCGAAAGGTAGTATTAAATGACACCTTGACGTGCAAGTGTACTTCAGACGAAAAGTCACCCCTTCTACCTTCGAACACTGTACCCCGTTTTTCCGAAGTAACTGTATCACAAGTCTTCCTGCATCATCCGTAAACAGAGAACTGGATTCAGCGTATAAGAAGATAAAGGACTCATTTGAAGAACTTGAAGGAACACACAGTGGATGGACACTGGATTCCGTACTCCAAGCTGAAATGAACATTGGAAAATATATACCTCTTGCAGGGTCTAGTTATATCCCTACCCCAAGAGAATTACTATTAAAACGTGCTATTGTTACTGTATGTAATTCCGACCAAAAATGTTTTGTCTGGTCTGTTTTAGCCTCATTGTATCCCGCTATAGGAAACACTGAACGTCTTAACAACTATATACATTTAGAAGAAAAATTAAACACATCTGACCTAATTTTCCCTGTTACAATAAATCAAATATCTAAATTCGAAAAAATGAACAATATTTCTGTTAATGTTTTTGGATATGAGAAAGAGGTGTTCCCACTCTATATCACGCCATTCAGATTTAAAGCGCATGCAAATCTCCTTCTTTATCGGATGATGAAAAGCAGCATTATTGTTCCGTTAAGAATATGAGTAGGCTACTCAGTCCTCTCACCAAACATAATGGTGTACGTTTCTACTGCGAATACTGCCTTCACCGTTTCGCAAATGAATCACTCTTGAAGGATGATATCCCCTATTGTCAAGAACATGGACCCCAGAGAGTAGAATTCCCAACTGAAGAAGAAAAATGGTTGAAATTCACAAATTTTAAGTTTCAGCAGCCCGTTCCATACGTGATTTATGCCGACTTTGAATCATTCCTAGTGAAAGTGAACACTTGTATGCCTAACCCTGAAAAATCTCACACCACTATCACGGCAAATCATGAACCTTGTGGATTTGCATATCTTGTTGTTGGACCTGATGGCTGCAGCTATAAACCTCCAGTAGTTTATAGAGGTCCTAATGTGGTAGAAGAATTTTTAGAATGTCTGCTTAAAGAAGAAGAAAACATCAAAAATTTACTATCGATGATAAAGCCAATGCAACTCTCAAATTACGAAGAGGAATCATTTCGCAACGCTACTGACTGTCATATTTGTAAGCGTGTCCTAGGAGCAGATCGTGTGAGAGATCACGATCATATAACAAATAAATTCCGAGGAACTGCTCATAATTCCTGTAATCTGAACTTTAAGTAACCAATAGGATTACAGTTATCTTTCACAATTTAAAGGGATATGACAGCCATCTTATTATGCAGGGAATCGATAGAATCAAAAATAAGAAGATTAATTGTATTCCCAATAACATGGAAACATACATAGCCTTCTCCCTGGGGACATTACATTTTATAGACTCCTATCAGTTTTTAAGCACATCCCTTGAGAAGCTAGTAAATAATTTATCACCAGATGAGTTCCATATTTTAAAGGAACATGTTGAAACTGAACGGTTACACTTGGTTTTGAGAAAAGGAGTTTACCCCTATGATTATATTGACAAGAGTGAAAAGCTTGAAGAAACAGTATTACCACCACGTGAAGCATTTTACAACCAACTCACAGAAGAAGCACTAGAGGAAGAAGACTACACCCATGCAATAAGCGTATGGAATGCATTCAGCATAAAAAATCTAGGCCAGTATCATGACTTGTACCTGAAAACTGATGTGCTCCTCTTAGCCGATGTTTTCGAAAGTTTCAGAAAACTATGCATCAGATACTATGAAATCGATCCCTGCCATGTTTACACAGCTCCCGTACTAGCCTGGCAAGCATGCTTAAAAATGACAGATGTCTTGAGTTGATAACTGACCCTACAATGTACCTTTTCCTGGAAAAAGGCATACAAGGGGGATTTTCTGTCATATGTAATCGTCTTAGTACTGCAAACAACAATATTTGGACAACTATGATCCTCAGTTACCCTATAAATACATCATGTACTATGATGCGAACAATCTTTATGGATGGGCAATGTCACAATGTCTCCCTCAAAGCGATTTTCGATGGCTTAATACAGAAGAAATAGCAGATCTAAATATTACGACAGTTGCTAATGATTCGAATAAAGGGTACATATTGGAAGTTGATTTAGATTATCCAGTTTCTCTACACGACAAGCATAATGATTATCCACTAGCCCCTGAGAAACTTCAGATTACCGGCAGCATGCTATCACCATATTGTCAAGAGGTTGCTTAAAACCTTGTAATAAATACAAACCAATCAGTCGTGAAATTAGCCCCAAAATATAAATTCTAAGGAAAAATATGTCCTTCATTATCGAAATCTCAAACAATATTTAGCCTTCGGTATGCAGCTGAAGAAAATACATCGCGTTTTAGAATTTAATCAGTCCTGCTGGCTAAAACCATATATAGAATTTAATACAGATCAGCGGAAGAAAGCTAGAAACGACTTCGAGAAGGACTTCTTCAAACTGATGAATAATGCTGTGTTTGGAAAAACGATGAAAAATTTGAGAAATCGAGTGAAAATTGAATTGACACAGAATCCGAAGAGAGTATGTAAACTCGTAGCATCACCTGCTTTTCACGCTTTTCGTGTTTTTGACAACGACCTCGCATGTGTGCAATCAAAGCTAACTAAATTGAAACTCAACAGGCCTATTTACGCTGGATTCAGTATTCTAGATGTTAGTAAACTATTGATGTATAGCTTTCATTATGAATATATTAGTCCGAAATATGGAGAAAAAGCTAAATTATTGTTCACTGATACAGATTTACTGTGCTACGAGCTTCAAACCGAGGACGTGTATGCTGATATGAAAGACGATATTGATCATTTTGATACGTCCAACTATCACATAGACCATGTTTTGCATAGTACACATAATAAAAAAAGTGCTAGGTAAAATGAAAGATGAACTTTCAGGAGTACCTATCAAAGAATTCGCAGGACTTCGTTCTAAAATGTATTCTATTCTGAGTTTACATGAGGACAAGAAGACGGGGAAAGGAGTCCCCAAATACATCGTAAAAAGAACCCTTCGTCACAAGGATTACAGAGACTGCTTGATAAACAAATCACCTTGTCGAGTAGATTTCACAAGGATTCAAAGTAGCAATCATCATCTTCATAAAGTGAAAGGTGTGAAACTTGGTCTGTCGCCATTTGATGACAAAAGATGTATTTTAGAAAATGGTTATGACACCCTTTCGTATGGTCACTACAAAACGATGAAAAAATAATATAACAGAAAAAAAAAACGAAGTCATTATTATATGTAGACAGATGTATGTAAAAAAAACATTTTCTCTGTTAACCTGCATTTTTTGTAAGCTGTAAAGTATATCTATAATCAATGTAAAAAAAAGCATCATTGTGAAATGTAAAAAATTGTAAACCAATGGAACTCATTACACGTGAAACCTACGCATTGTCATTGTATCTCCCAATACTTTGATATCAATAAAAAATTTAAAATGAAATATATATATTGTCTGAATTTCTGAGTCTTATCTTTAGCAAGTAGGGAGGTACAAACGGTCAAGCTTGCAGGATGAGCGTAGACCATTCCGCAATCTTTACACTCAAACATCGGCTGCAGAATCAACATACAAACGCAGTGGACAGCTGCGCGAACACACTTACGGACACACAGACGGAGAGGTCTTAAATGTGTGTGCCCCCTAAATTAATTACTGTCCGCAGTGGAAAGCTCTAAAACAAATTTAAGTGTAAATCTAATACCGAGACACTCAAATTTTCATCGAACATTTAATCGCTACATCAGAATAAAATTTAATAATAATCGTCATATATTAGGGAATAGGGGCAGAGATATAGATTCGAAATGTTAATCTATAAATTAATCATGAATCACATTATTGCCACGCTTTCTCAACTTGCATTCACCTCGTTTTCACACGCAACGATCTTCAAGGTCATCTCTTGTAAACTCGGTGCAAGACACACTAGCAGCTGTGAAGTAACTCTCACGTAGTATGAATGAAGGTTGGGTGTCGGAAGTAGCTCCACTGTCCACTGCACACGGTGACGTCATCGCAGGCGTCGGTGGCGTCAGGGGCTTAATTTTTGAGGGGGGATGCCACCCCCCAGACGTGTGTGGAGGGCGACCGGAAGTGCCGACCCCCCTCGCAGTTGTGCGGGATGGGCTTTGATGGGGAGGGCTTAATTTTTGGCTTCCCACGCTGGCGTCGAGGGCTTATTTTTTTTTAACGACCGGAAGTGTCGTACCCCTCACGTGTGTGTTGGCGGCGGGGAGGGGAAGTGCCGTCCCCCCTCGCAGCTATGCTGGCTTCGGGATGGGCTTTGATGGGGAGGGCTTAATTTTTAACGACCGGAAGTGTTGGAGACGGAGAGGTCTTAAATTTCGTGTGCCCCCTAAAAAGGCCCCCTTAGGTTCACTTATTTTTAATGCTCGTGTCGGCCTAGGGCTTTACGCCCACGCAGGATGGGGTGGGCTTCCACCCATATGCTTTTCCTGGCTTCGGGATGACCGTGGGATTCTGAATTTTTCTTGTAATGACGACCCTATTTCCTACCCCCCACGTATCAGCATTTGGCTTGCCCCACGCAGGCACAATGTTAAAAACGGATGCCACGGGAGGTCACATGATCGTGGGAGAAGGGTTTGACACCCCACATTTCCAGATTCTTGCTGAAAATGTCCGTTGGAGGAAACCGCCCATGCAGGTAGAAACCGCCCATGCAGGTAGAAACGAGGCGGGAGCGAAATTAAAAAAAATGACGGCTTCCACCCCATTTCTTACCCCCATGCATATCAGCATTTGGCTTGCGCCTGCGACAGTATGGTGACCACCCACGCAGGCGGGTTGTTAAAAAAAAACGGACGCCACGGGAGGTCACGTGAGCTTGGGAGATGAGCCCCATTTCCGGTTACACATATCCTTTCTCGTATGAAGAGAAACTACCTGATTTAAATCGCGACGCTGGCGTCATAGCGCACCGTTAGCGAAGCATGACCTGTGTGCCTGAATTACATAATTTATCGATCAAAATACTATCATTTTAAATATTACGTTTGAGTGTAATTTACCGTACGTTTTAAAATATGCTCATGATGTTTGTCATAAAGGTTTGATTCATGTTACGTTCAATACATAATTTATCAGTCATTTTAAGTATAGTCACGATATAAAGGCGTGAATAAATTTTACGTATAAGTGAAATATATTCACATGTAAGCGTACGTTATATGGTCACATATTATAACTTAGGTTCTACACACCAATAGTCACTGAATAAGATAATGTTTAACAAAAAAAAACTTTTTGAGGTCGAGAGATCTGCATACAGAAATAGCTGAAACACAATTGGGAATTAATTTTGCTCTATCTGTAGATAATTATAAAACAGATTTTTTTATTCTGCTCTGTGAACATTTTCAATTCTTGAACATTTTGGATCTACAACTTCCGTCAAACAAAAAAAAGGGGTAAAATGTTTGACTAAACATCTTCTGATTTTATTGAATATGATACTTCAGTCGGGGGTATGCAATGATTATGTTAGAAAGTATTTCTTCATTTGGCGAAGTCTTTTCTTATTCATCTCCACAGTAATGGAAAAGTCAGTATGAGAAATTAATGTACAGTATGAGAAATGAACTGACTTTTCCATTACTGGGGAGATGAATAAGAGCTTTCATAGTAAACCTTAATAAATGGATTCCATATGTTATGAATCAAAAGGTAGTAATTGGCTTAACAGTCTGACTCAAATCTTTTATCATCAATATTTTCAAGGTTATATTTTGGAAGGTGATTCCAACAGATGTGCAAAACATCGAATAAGTTAACCCCCCAAAAGTTGAACCATGCATTGTTTTATGAGTCATGTGAATACATTTTAGCATGTACAGATCTTCTTCCGGGTCAAATCCTCTGCTTTAAGCAGAATAAAAAAAACTGTTTTATAATTGTCTACATATAGAGCAAAATTAATTCCCAATTGTGTTTCAGCTATTTCTGTATGCAGATCTCTCGACCTCAAAAAGTTTTTTTTGTTAAACATTATCTTATTCAGTGACTATTGGTGTGTAGAACCTAAGTTATAATACATGACCATATAACGTACGCTTACACGTGAATATATTTCACTTATACGTAAAATTTATTCACGCCTTTATATCGTGACTATACTTAAAATGACTGATAAATTATGTATTGAACGTAACATGAATCACACCTTTATGACAAACATCGTGAGCATATTTTAAAACGTACGGTAAATTACACTCAAACGTAATATTTAAAATGATAGTATTTTGATCGATAAATTATGTAATTCAGGCGCACAGGTCATGTTTCGCTAACGGTGCGCTATGACGCCAGCGTCGCGATTTAAATCAGGTAGTTTCTCTTCATACAAGAAAGGATATGTGTAACCGGAAATGGGGCTCATCTCCCAAGCTGACGTGACCTCCCGTGGCGTCCGTTTTTTTTTTAACACCCCGCTTGCGTGGGCGGTCACCATACTGTCGCAGGCGCAAGCCAAATGCTGATACGCATGGGGGTAAGAAATGGGGGTGGAAACCGTCATTTTTTTAAATTTCGTTCCCGCCTCGTTTCTACCTGCGTGGGCGGTTTCCTCCAACGGACATTTTCAGCAAGAATCTGGAAATGTGGGGTGTCAAACCCTTCTCCCACGATCACGTGACCTCCCGTGACGTCCGTTTTTAACATTCCGCCTGCGTGGGGAAAGCCAAATGCTGATACGTGGGGGGTAGGAAATGGGGTCTTCATTACAAGAAAATATCAGAATCCCACAGTCATCCCGATGCCAGGAAAAGCATACGGGTGGAAGCCCACCCCATCCTGCGTAGGCGTAAAGCCCTAGGCCAACACGAGCGTTAAAAATAAGCGCACCTAAGGGGGCCTTTTTAGGGGGCACACGAAATTTAAGACCTCTCCGTCTCCAACACTTCCGGTCGTTAAAAATTAAGCCCTCCCCATCAAAGCCCATCCCGAAGCCAGCACACCTGCGAGGGGGGACGGAACTTCCCCTCCCCGCCGCCAACACACACGTGAGGGGTACGACACTTCCGGTCGTTAAAAAGAAATAAGCCCTCGACGCAGCGTGGGAAGCCAAAAATTAAGCCCTCCCCATCAAAGCTCATCCCGCACAACTGCGAGGGGGGTCGGCACTTCCGGTCGCCCTCCACACAAGTGTGGGGGGTGGCATCCCCCCTCAAAAATTAAGCCCCCGACGCCACCGACGCCTGCGATGACGTCACCATGTGCAGTGGACCGTGGAGCTACTTCCGACACCCAACCTTCATTGATACTACGTGAGAGTTACTTCAACAGCTGCTAGTGTGTCTTGCGCCGAGTTTACAAGAGATGACCTTGAAGATCGTTGCGTGTGAAAACGAGGTGAATGCAAGTTGAGAAAGCGTGGCAATAATGTGATTCATGATTAATTTATAGATTAACGTTTCGAATCTATATCTCTGCCCCTATTCCCTAATATATGACGATTATTATTAAATTTTATTCTGATGTAGCGATTAAATGTTCGATGAATATTTGAGTGTCTCGGTATTAGATTTACACTTAAATTTGTTTTAGAGTGAAGCTGTGAATATTGTCATTTGTGTTCGTGCAGCTGTCCACTGCGTTTGTATGCTGATTCTGCAGCCGATGTTTGAGTGTAAAGATTGCGGAATGGTCTACGCTCATCCTGCAAGCTTGACCGTTTGTACCTCCCCACTTGCTAAAGATAAGACTCAGAAATTCAGACAATATATATATTTCATTTTAAATTTTTTGTTGATATCAAAGTATTGGGAGATACAATGACAATGCCTAGGTTTCACGTGTAATGAGTTCCATTGGTTTACAATTTTTTACATTTCACAATGATGCTTTTTTTTACATTGATTATAGATATACTTTACAGCTTACTTACAAAAAATGCAGGTTAACAGAGAAAATGTTTTTTTTACATACATCTGTCTACATATAATAATGACTTCGTTTTTTTTTTTCTGTTATATTATTTTTTCATCGTTTTGTAGTGACCATACGAAAGGGTGTCATAACCATTTTCTAAAATACATCTTTTGTCATCAAATGGCGACAGACCAAGTTTCACACCTTTCACTTTATGAAGATGATGATTGCTACTTTGAATCCTTGTGAAATCTACTCGACAAGGTGATTTGTTTATCAAGCAGTCTCTGTAATCCTTGTGACGAAGGGTTCTTTTTACAATGTATTTGGGGACTCCTTTTTCCGTCTTCTTCTCCTCATGTAAACTCAGAATAGAATACATTTTAGGACGAAGTCCTGCGAATTATTTGATAGGTACTCCTGAAAGTTCATTTTTCATTTTACCTAGCACCTTTTTATTATGTGTACTATGCAAAACATGGTCTATGTGATAGTTGGACGTATCAAAATGATCAATATCGTCTTTCATATCAGCATACACGTCCTCGGTTTGAAGCTCGTAACACAGTGAATCTGTATCAGTGAAAAATAATTTAGCTTTTTCTCCATATTTCGGACTAATATATTCATAATGAAAGCTATACATCAATAGTTTACTAATATCTAGAACACTGAAACCAGCATAAATAGGCCTGTTGAGTTTCAATTTAGTTAGTTTTGATTGCACACATGCGAGGTCGTTGTCAAAAACACGAAAAGCGTGAAAAGCAGGTGATGCTACGAGTTTACATACTCTCTTCGGGTTCTGTGTCAATTCAATTTTCACTCGATTTCTCAAATTTTCCATCGTTTTTCCAAACACAGCATTATTCATCAGTTTGAAGAAGTCCTTCTCGAAGTCGTTTCTAGCTTTCTTACGCTGATCTGTATTAAATTCTATATATGGTTTTAGCCAGCAAGACTGACTAAATTCTAAAACGCGATGTATTTTCTTCAGCCTCATACCGAAGGCTAAATATTGTTTGAGATTTCGATAATGAAGGACATATTTTTCCTTAGAATTTAGATTTGGGGCTAATTTCACGACTGATTGGTTTGTATTTATTCCAAGGTTTTGAGCAACCTATTGAAAATATGGTGATAGCATGCTGCCGGTAATCTGAAGTTTCTCAGGGGCTAGTGGATCATCATTATGCTTGTCGTGTAGAGAAACTGGATAATCTAAATCAACTTCCAATATGTACCCTTTATTCGAATCATTAGCAACTGTCGTAATATTTAGATCTGCTATTTCTTCTGTATTAAGCCATCGAAAATCGCTTTGTGGGAGACATTGTGACATTGCCCATCCATAAAGATTTTTCGCATCATAGTACATAATGTATTTAGAGGGTAACTGAGGATCATAGGTGTCCAAATACTTGTTGTTTGCAGTACTAAGACAATTACATATCACAGAAAATCCCCCTCGTATGCCTTTTTCCAGGAAAAGGTACATTGTAGGGTCAGTTATCAACTCAAGATTTACATCTGTCATTTTTAAGCATGCTTGCCAGGCTAGTCCGGGAGCTTTGTAAACATGGCAGGGATCGATTTCATAGTATCTGATGCATAGTTTTCTGAAACTTTCGAAAACATCGGCTAAGAGGAGCACATCAGTTTTCAGGTACAAGTCATGATACTGGCCTATATTTTTTATGCTGAATGCATTCCATACGCTTATTGCATGGGTGTAGTCTTCTTCCTCTAGTGCTTCATCTGTGAGTTGGTTGTAAAATGCTTCACGTGGTGGTAATACTGTTTCTTCAAACTTTTCACTCTTGTCAATATAATCATAGGGGTAAACTCCTTTTCTCAAAACCAAGTGTAACCGTTCAGTTTCAACATGTTCCTTTAAAATATGGAACTCATCTGGTGATAAATTATTTACTAGCTTCTCAAGGGATGTGCTTAAAAACTGATAGGAGTATATAAAATGTAATGTCCCCAGGGAGAAGGCTATGTATGTTTCCATGTTATTGGGAATGCAATTAATCTTCTTATTTTTGATTCTACCGATTCCCTGCATAATAAGATGGCTGTCATACCCCTTTAGATTGTGAAAGATAACTGGAATCCTATTGGTTAACTTAAAGTTCAGATTACAGGAATTATGAGCAGCTCCTCGGAATTTACCTGTTATATGATCGTGATCTCTCACACGATCTGCTCCTAGGACACGCTTACAAATATGACAGTCAGTAGCGTTGCGAAATGATTCCTCTTCGTAATTTGAGAGTTGCATTGGCTTTATCATCGATAGTAAATTTTTGATGTTTTCTTCTTCTTTAAGCAGACATTCTAAAAATTCTTCTACCACATTAGGAATTCTATAAACTACTGGAGGTTTATAGCTGCAGCCATCAGGTCCAACAACAAGATATGCAAATCCACAGGGTTCATGATTTGCCGTGATAGTGGTGTGAGATTTTTCAGGGTTAGGCCTACAAGTGTCCACTTTCACTAGGAATGATTCAAAGTCGGCATAAATCACGTATGGAACGGGCTGCTGAAACTTAAAATTTGTGAATTTCAACCATTTTTCTTCTTCAGTTGAGAATTCTACTCTCTGGGGTCCATGTTCTTGACAATAGGGGATATGATCCTTCAAGAGTGATTCATTTGCGAAACGGTGAAGGCAGTAATCACAGTAGAAACGTACACCATTATGTTTGGTGAGAGGACTAAGTAGCCTACTCATATTCTTAATGGAGCAATAATGCTGCTTTTCATCATCCGATAACTGAAGGAGATTTGCATGCGCTTTAAATCTGAATGGTGTGATATAGAGTGGGAACACCTCTTTCTCATATCCAAAAACATTGACAGAAATATTGTTCATTTTTTCGAATTTAGATATTTGATTTATTGTAACAGGGAAAATTAGGTCAGATGTGTTTAATTTTTCTTCTAAATGTATATAGTTGTTAAGACTAGTTCAGTGTTTCCTATAGCGGGATACAATGAGGCTAAAACAGACCAGACAAAACATTTTTGGTCGGAATTACATACATTAACAATAGCACGTTTTAATTGTAATTCTCTTGGGGTAGGGATATAACTAGACCCTGCAAGAGGTATATATTTTCCAATGTTCATTTCAGCGTGGAGTACGGAATCCAGTGTCCATCCACTGTGTGTTCCTTCAAATTCTTCAAATGAGTCCTTTATCTTCTTATACGCTGAATCCAGTTCTCTGTTTAGGGATGATGCAGGAAGACTTGTGATACAGTTACTTCGGAAAAACGGGATACAGTGTTCGAAGGTAGAAGTGGTGACTTTTCGTCTGAAGCACACTTGTACGACAAGGTACCATTTAATACTACCTTTCGAGGTCAATTCATCTTTCAGATGAGTTAGGAGTGACTCCCGTGAGGAATCAAGGAAAAAGGTGAGGTCAAGAGATGTTTCTTCCGTTGCCATCAGTTTATGTGTTGAAAGGGTCCTTTTCATTTCTTCTATAAACTGGCAGGGGTCTTCAGGGTCTGGTTTTTGTTTCTTCTGGGGAATCCTTTCAGCTTCAGAACGTTTTCGCTTATTATTGTGGGGCTTTCTTTGATGTCGTAAAAGAGTGTCTTTTCTTCCAAACTCCATGGCGCATTCTTCACATTTGTAGGTTTTTCTGGAGGTGTGGGTTAACTCATGACGTCGGACATCATCTCTCCTTGAGAATGCCAATTCACATTAAGAGCACTTAAAGAGGTTATTTCCATCATGATTTCTCTTATGACGAATGAGATGGGTCTGATGAATGAAAACCTTCTCACATATATCGCATGGATACATTATGAAAAATAGTTGATACTGCACGAGGACAGGGGGAACTATCACTATTGCCTTCTAAAAGTTGAAAAAAAATCACCAAGCAGCAGCGGAGAACTGTCACTATCAACGTCTGACAACAGAATGAGGATTCCGACTGATAGATGTCGTATTTATACTAGAAGGACTATTCGCAGAAACTGGAGGACGTCAAAAACTATCACTATTGGCTTCTAACAGTTGAAAAAAAAATCACGAAGCAGCAGAGAACCGTCACTGTCAACGTCTGACAACAGAATGAGGAATCTGACTGATGGGTGTCGTTTTTATACAGGAAGGAGGACTATCCCGCAGAAACTGATTTAAAAGACTATCCGCAGAAACTGATTTAAAAGACTGTAACGCAGAAACGAAAAGAAACAATGCTATTGGGTAAAACATTAATTAAAAAAAAAATCTCTGATTTAAAAAAAATAAATTATGTAAATTATTGAAGGAAATATTGACCTGTTTGTGTGGAGGAAAGACCCGCCTCCGCTTTAGAACACAAGGAGGCGGTCCCATAGGATTAACATTGATCCGCCTCTGAGTTAGAACTCTCCTTTATCCCCTACTGTGCATTCAGGAACGTGATGATCCTCCTTTTGATCTACCCAGTTTTGCACGAAAATTCGTTCATGTCTGAGTAATCAAATAAATTGACGATTTGTGTGCCTTGAATATAATTCAATTGAAAAATAATTTAAGTGCAATTAAATAATTAATAAATTTAATTACAAATTCATTTTAATTAAACTAGTTCAATGCTTAATTTCAACAAAAATATGGGGCGAGGGTGGCTCAGTCGCTAGAGTGCCAGGTTCGTAATATTTAGTTCTCAGTTCGAGTAACACCTGTGCCAGCGATCAGAAAGGGAATGATGTGCTTTGGAAGGGACGCCGTCCGTCGGATGGGACAAAGCCTTGTCTCCTTGTACAGTCCAGTGGGTCTCCTTCCTCGACCTTCTATGGCCTCTGGGGTTCTTGTGACTAACCATTTAAACCATTGTGTGCAAAAAAAGTGCCGCTCGAAGGTAAAACAACCGACCCAATAATGTTTTTATCACAATTTCGACTTGAACATGAAAACTGCAGATATTAGTAATATGAAATCACATGCATGCAGACCAAAGTTTCATTTTGTGTGATAAAAGAAATTGCTAATAATTCGTATTTTACCTGTATATCAAATCATGATTAGTTTAAAACTGATAAATGTTAGTATTTGCTACTTTAAGTATAATTATCTTTACTTTTCGAATTAATAGTTACAATAATTACAAATTTCTACGTTTAATAATCGCCATTTAAACCTCTACAAAGGACAACTGCATCAGCTATAGGCATTCTTCCAATATAATAAAGAGTTGAAAGTCATCAAAAAATTTTCCCTTCAAACAAACGAACAAAAAAACCCTTCCCAAGCAATCCGATCACCTCTTTACTCCAGGGATCTTTAAAACGGAATTTGGGATGTCGATTCGGAGGAAACCTTTGCATGAACCCTTTCAAGTGAATACTTCATCGGCTTCATTAAATTGAAATTCTGACAAAGGGATGTGATTAGCATCTAAGATAACCAAGCTTTTCTATTAAGTGTAAACAATGCCACTGATTCTTAAGAATCACTTACATCATCCAACAGATTTGAACACTAAAGCTTCAGACGCATCCTTTCCTTTTTCTCTCTCTTAGTACTTTTAATCTGCACCTCCATTATGCAGATCGGAAAGCTATTTGGATGGTTCCTTTCATCGGCGTTGAAGTGTCTCTCTTTCTACCGCCTACTCTTTTTACTCTCTCCGCATCATTTTCCCCTTCCAACTCCGATAATGGTTATGGCGGAGGTTATTATCATTATCATTAGACCCAGCCGCGACCCCAAAGCACAAATCACTCTCAGCGCCCTCTTGCGGTCTATTACCATCCTGTCCTTTATTCCGTCTCGAAGACGAAGGACTTCCCTGATGGAAAAGGAAGATTAACCAGACAGTTCCTGACGTTATTTCCACCGGGTGGAGATAGGGAAGAGATATAGCCCGTTTCGGCTTGATGACGTGACGGTGCAATGGCTCTTGTCATGGTCGAAAGGAACAGTGTCGTGGAGGGTTCGAGGGTACATGATTTCTCGCAGTTAAATACTTTTCTACGATGCTCGGCCTAAGGAACTGACCACGTTGTATATCATTGTGTTCGTGAACAGAAGACAGTGAAAAAAAAATAAAAAAAAGCGTAAGTTGTTAGAAAAGGAAAAAGGAAATAGGTTCATTTTAAGAGAAAATATTCAACGAAGCTGCTGTGTATTATGTCCTACTTTGTGGGTCAACGATTTCACTTTCAATGCGTTCCGTTAAAAGACTAAGACTGCAGTTCTGAGAATCTGGCTTTGAACTTTAGTTAAATCATTGTAGTTAGTATCAGGGCCGGATCTGGTGGGGGGAGGCTCCTCCTCCTTCTTTGAAGATGCTAATAAGGATAAAGGAGACAAAAAAGCATTTAATTTGAAAATTTTTCACACATTTTTTTAAGAAAATGAATTTTTAAGAAAATCATTTTTTAAAGAAAAATTTTAAGACTTCTAAAACAGACGTTAAAATGTTATACTTCAATGAAATCCAGTCTCTTGCTTCCCCCTTTACTTTTCCCTAGCTCACTTGTGCCACTTGCCCTACTTACCTCATTCCCATCCCCGTTATTTTTTTAAAGATCCTTCATGGCTAATAACAAACTTAAAAACGGAAATTTGCACTAAAAACCATCGAGGTTACAACTAAAAAAAGATGCAAAGATTTTTCTAAAACTCTATATGTTGTTTTTGTATTTTATTTCAGCATTAGTTTGTTAGTTTCTGTTGGACATTAATAATTTGGCTTATCTTTTTATGTTTTCTTTTTCATATGTTGACTCTTTATGGAATTCAGTTTTGGAGACTATCGGATTCTTTGTAAGTTTTTTTTAAATAATGTCCGCTCTTTTTGATAACTCTTGTAAAGCTATTTTAGCTTCGGAAACATAACTTTTTTAATTACAAATTAAAACTAATAAAATTATTTGCTCCTAAACCGTTTTAGTCTTTTAAACTCTGACATAAAAATTTCTTTAATATTTTGCTAGGGCAGTGTAACTCATTTTCGTATATTGTAAAGATATTCATCGTTTTAAACTAATGGGAATAACATTCCCTAGCTTACAATTGCTGTGATTCCAAAATACATTACAGGGAATAGAAAATGCCACACTTGAAAGAATTTATGCAAATGGGACGAAATTTAGGGAGGCTATGGTATATGGAAATGCATGGATATGATTAGGTTTGCAGGACGGTCGAAACGATTGGACAGGCGCGAGCTGACGTCACATGTCCGAAACAGTCAAACACAGATAAAGGTAACCAAAGCTCCCTGGTTGACAAAACGTTGTGGAAATTGTTCTAAACCACTAAAGATTCCCTTACGCAGATGTGTACAGCCGTTCCAACAGTTAACAGACTTTGAGCATGGAAGAATCATCGGCCTCAGAGGAGCTGGTTTGTCGTACAGAGATGTGGCCAACCTTGTTGGCCGCAATCTCAGCACCATCGTACATATATGGCACCAGTGGGTTCAAGAAGGATCCAGCACATACTAACGACGTATGACCACGGAGCGACTGGACCTCCATTTGCGATGCATGGCATTGCATGACAGATTCGCGACTACAATGCAACTGCAAAGGGACTGGCAACAGGTAACACATCGAATACCTACCAGAAAATAAGACGGTAAACAACAGGCTTTTACTGTTTTCATTGCGAGCCTATCGTTCGGCACTGCGTTTGCTCCTCACATCTGCCCACATGCAAGCACGTCTTCAATGGTGTAGCCTTAGACAGAACTGAAACCAACAAGAGTGGAAATATTCAACGATATTTAACGAACCGTGTTGTTTAGTGACGAATATCGTTTTGTTTTGGTCAGCACGACGGTAAACAATCAGCCGTCATCCAGGGCAAAAGGAACGCCACCCAGTGCGTTCAACATCGTCACACAGCTCCAGCACTTGGTGTATTGCCATTAGTCAGACACCTCGGTCAGAACTGGTCATATGGGGATCTCTACTTGCCCAACGATATGTTACCAACATTTTGCAGCCAGTGGATGTCCCATTTGTTCAGCAGCACGGAATCTTTTACCAGCAAGATAACGCCCATCCGCACATAGTCGCATTAGTTTGCAGTATCTACATGAGCAAAACGTTCAGGTACTACCATGGCCAGCACGCTCGCCGGAGCTTTCACCTATTGAACACGTCTGGGACATGATGGGCCGACAGCTCCAACAATACACAAGAGGTGCGCCAACCATGTCACTGAAATGGAATAGCGACTTCGCACTATTTGGTGTTCTATCCCTCAGGAGGATCTTGTAGAGATGTACGATAGCCTTCCCCGCCGTGTTAATGAGTGCATTGCTGCGCAAGGCGTTTCAACTTCATATTAATTATACCACTTTACCGGGTAGGTAAATATTTTCCATATTTTTTTTTGGATAATGTAATCAATTGCACATCTCAGTGTATGCTAACAGCTGCCTTCGTTTCAATAAAATAGTATTAACCTTTCCAGGTGTTGAATTTTTTTTCCCTGCAGTGTATTCTTTATTACAAAGTGATATCTGAGAATTTTTCCAATTACTCATGTCAGTGTTACGTTGCTGACAAATTGCTGCAGCCTTCTGTCTCGTAGATCCAGTTTGGAAGGGATTCGATAGAAACTGAATTTTGTTTCATAAGTTTCGTTTCTGAGAGACATCACACAACACTGCATCATCGTTTACACTTCTAGTTAAAAACGGCAGCAAGTAGATGGAAGAGTAAATAAATCAAATATGAACAAATCCGTATCAGAATCCAATTTTAAAACTAACAGTAATCAGCGTAATAAGGCTCGTAATCTGTAGTTCCCAGGTTCGAGTCCCAGCTGGGTCAGCATTGAGATTTATCTCCGCAAAATTCCCCGCCTTGCCCACGGTCAGTACGGGACACCGATGGGCTTGGAAAGGCCGCCGTCCGTCGGATGGGACGTTAAGCCGTGGCCCCGTGTGCGGAGAGCCATACCCTGTGCACGTTAAAGAACATGCTGGATGGCCTTGACGGGAGATTACCATCTGTCTCCCAACAGCTGTTCCAGTGGGTCCCCTCCCCCAACCTTCTCTGAGCCTTCGGGGTCCATGTGACCTGGCCATTCAGCCCATGGTGTGCAAAAAAGTGCCACTCAGAGGTAAAACAACCCAACTCAGCGTAATAACCTATACTGCTACGAAGCAAGAAGCAAGCAAAACGGCAGATCGCCAGCGCCACTGCAGTCGAAAATATAACTAGCGCTACTGTCGCTTCACGTCTTGAAATCGTTAGGCATTCCCATTACGTAGGCATCGGCAATGCAAACTGTCATGTAACTGATATTAGCTAAATCAGTGGTTACATTTCTCCAAATAATGTTTTTTTTCTGTGTTTTTTTCTCTTTTGTGTCGTCCCTAGTTGTCTGTTATCTTTTATATAATTAAAATATTTAAAAAAGGGAAAGAAAATAAAACAGTGTATATTATGTAACTAATATTAGCTAAGTCAATAATTACATTTCTCTTTTATGTGCCCCTTTCTATATATTCCTAGGTGACTAAAATTGTATACATGCTATGTATCATATGTATATTACTAATATATATATATTGTGATGTAACAAAATATGTCTGTGTTATCCATGACTTACTACCACTATACCATCTTGCCTCCATCCAGCTTCTAAAGCATACACTAATAACTTGTATTAAATTTAATACTATTATAGTCATGTATGTATTATATGGGAAATAGTCATATATGTATTATATGTGAAATATGTGAAATCTGTATCTCCTCTCCTCATAGTTTTCTTTAGCCATTCCCGTAACATCTTTATATCCACATGTTTCCATCCAGCTTCTAAAGCAAATACTATTAACTACTTTGCATTAATTACTATCATAGTCATGTATTATATGTGAATAATGTGTATTTTGTTTTTTTTCTCCTCATAGCTTCCCTTTAGCCATTCCCTTAACACCAATATATCCACATGTCTCCCCCCCCCCAGCTTCTAAAGCATATACTAACAACTATTTTATATTAAATACTATCATAGTCATGCATTATATGTGAATTATACAAATTTTGTTTCTCTTCTCCTCACAGCTTTTCTTTAGCCATTCCCTTTACACCTATATACACACCTGTTTTCCTCCAGTTTCTAAGCATATACTACTAACTATCTCATATCAATTTCTACCATTATTACGTATAATATGTGACAATTGGCTCTCATCCCCTATTAGTGTTTTATTAGTCATTCCCTTACTACCTACTTACCCCCAAGTTTCCCTCTAGCTGCTGGAGTATCACTCCTCCCAAGACAGCTTCATCCCCCCTGATGACCACGGGCTCCCGTTAGCTCTACCCCCCTGTTAACTAGGTCCAGAGTAGTTTCTCCTGCGGGGCGGGGGTGGCTCAGTCGGTAGCGCGCCAGGCTCGTAATCTGTAGTTCCCAGGTTCGAGTCCCAGCTGGGTCAGCGTTGAGAATTATCTCCGCAAAATTCCCCGCCCTGCCCACGGTCAGTAGGGGACACCGATGGGCTTGGAAAGGCCGCCATCCGTCGGATGGGACGTTAAGCCGTGGCCATGTGTGCGGGAGAGCCATACCCTGTGCACGTTAAAAAACACGCTGGATGGCCTTGACGGCAGGCTACCATCTGTCACACAACAGCTGTTCCAGTGGGTCCCCTCCCCCAACCTTCTCTGAGCCTTTGGGGTCCATGTGACCTGGCCATTTAGCCCATGGTGTGCAAAAAAGTGCCGCTCAGAGGTAAAACAACCCAACCCAGTTTCTCCTGCACAAGACCTCAATATTCGCCCCAGGTGTATGGCTCGCCTTCATACCTTTACCTTTTCTCTGACCCTTCTTATCTCATAAATTAAGCATGGCCTTATCTAGGCTTGTATTGGCTATAATGTCTATAACATAATATGCAATATTCTGACCCCATAACCCCCCTTTCTCTATCTCATTCTGATCTTGTCTTCTACTAGACGTGTCATGTGCTCCAGTGGGGACTTGGGGGTTCCTGGGTCCACATTGTTTGCTTTCGGCCGGCCTACTCAACTGCCTTGGTGAGTGGTGGGACTGAGGGTGAGAACCCCGACCAGTCTCACTCCTCCCAGGTCAGTCTCTTCCTCCCCGAAGACCACGGGCTCCCGTTGTCCTTTTCCCCTCCCTTGGTAGACCAGGTCTAGTGTAGTTCTCCTGCACAGGTTCCTTGTCTCCCCCCAGGTGATAGCCTTTCCTCCATACCTACCCCCTTTCTCTAACCTCCCTCTCTTATAAAATAAGAAGGGCCAGCACTATGTCTGCTAAACTGTAATGTTAAGTAACAGCTGATCCCAAAACCCACCCTTCTTTACCCCATTCTGATCTTGTCTCCTACTTGCCGTGTCACGTGCTTCAGTGGGGACCTAGGGGGGCTTGGTCCACACTGCCCTGCTCCACTGCCTTGGTGAGTGTTGGGGGTTGGGGTGAGAGCCCTGACCAACACCACTCATCCCAAGCTAGTTTCTGTCCCCCCCCCCAAGGTCCAAGGGTGCTCCTTGGTCCTCTCCCCTCCCCTTGCAGACAGGGTCCTGTATGGTCTCCTCTGCACAGGACCTTTGTCTCCCGTCCCCCGTGTACCTCTTCTTATCATTTCTATCCTGTCACCTTCTACTTCCTATATACCGGCTTAACTTGAGTATAGCATTGTATACTTCTGTTTAGCTTTCAAAATTCAAAAATTTCATAACTGTTTGGCATCCCATTTAGGCTATTATTACTGTTTGGCACTTCCATTTAGACATGCGCTCAAAATTCTAAAAGACCTACGAACCTCAATGATTAAAAACCCAGACTCACACTCATCTATCAGCAATGGTCAAGCTCACAATGACAGGTCCTCTCTCTGCTGTCCTACAGCAATGATTCTAATTGAAGGCTTTTCTGGAAAGTAGATGGTGGTCAGTGGCATTTCCCATAAGATGTAGTGCTGTCTTGTATAGCGGAGCATCGGGTCTTGCCACACAATTTACTACAATTTTCCAATCTACGCAAAAATGCACAACGATTGTTCCAATAATCATCATACCACTCACCGTTTCTGACATTTCGTGCCACTAAGTATCGCCGCAGATATCAACATGTATGGAAAGTGTATAATTTTTATACTCTTATCTTATTGCATATTGCAGAATATATTAAAGGTAATATTTATAAGATATTTTGGAAGTCAACATTAAATATGCTAATATAAAAATTATATTTTATAAAGTACAATTTGTTCTTGCATTTCTAAGTAAAGTTCAGGAAGTTTTGTTTTTACTTCGAATGGTATGAGAATAGTCGAGAGAGGGGGGGGGGGGGCGCCTACAGAACTGAAAACGACCCATTTTATGCGGCCCACCCAAAAAAACCTTTACCTACCAGAGCTACAAATCTTGACGAAATGGGACACTAGGCACATGTAAACTAGTCATAAACTAAAAGCCTGAAAATATATAAGTGCGACCGTGTCACACATCACTGAAACTGCAGCATAGTAGGCGCTCAGATATTCTAATTTAATGTCACTTTGAAAGCCAAAAAAAAACATTCTAGATAATTTGAACATACACCTACGCTTTGATGATTTCTTAGCACCTTGGGGGCGGGGGTGGCTCAGTCCGTAGATCGCCAGGCTCGCAATTTGTAGTTCCCAGGTTCGAGTCCCAGCTGGGTCAGCGTTGAGATTTATCTCCGCAAAATTCCCCGCCTTGCCTACGGTCAGTAGGGGACACCGATGTGCTTGGAAAGGCCGCCGTCCGTCGGATGGGATGTTAAGCCGTGGCCCCGTGTACGGGAGAGCCATACGCTGTGCACGTTAAAGAACACGCTGGATGGCCTTGACGGGAGGCTACCATCTGTCTCCCATCAGCTCTTCCAGTGGGTCCCCTCCCCCAACCTTCTCTGAGCCTTCGGGGTTCATGTGACCTGGCCATTTAGCCCATGGTGTGCAAAAAAGTGCCGCTCAGAGGTAAAACAACCCAACCCTTGCTTAGAACCTTATAATTTATTCCAAACATCAATGTTAAACTTCCCCATTAAAATGATTTTAAGATTTCTGGGAAAACATTTTCCCTTGATTCATGATATCTGCCCGTATCTAAAAGATCGCATTTCCCATGGTTTTCGATTCCACATTAATCCATTATAACTGTCTCGAAAGAGCAGAACTATAAACGTTTGTCGAGGAGGAACAAGCTGACTCTTTATTCTACTTTTTGTTTTCAAATTTTCTCGTGCAACCATAAACCTTGATTTAATCATTAATGCTTATTACCATCTCCTCGTCAGCGAAACTCACAGATGAGCCTAATGTGCGCTCCAAACCACTGTTACAGTACCTTTACATGCATTAATTTACAAATTTAGGTAATGTATATTATTGACTCTCTCAGGCACGTATCCATGAACACACACACATTAAATGATCAAAGGAACATAAAGGAGAGGTACAGAGCAGACTACTCATTAAACCAATCACGTGTCTATAGTTAGTTTACATACGAAATATATGCAGCAGGCTTATAGCAGTTACAACCCTTGGTTTGAAGCATTGTTTACTACTAGTAGTTGTGGAGTTATATAGTCTTTTGCTGTGATAGGTGCCGATCTAGAAAAAAAATAAAATGTGGAGAGAGTGTGTGTGTGCAAGAGACTAATCTATCCACTTCAGTGTAATCTTCAAACGTTTTCTTTACAAAGGAATGGAATACGCACAATATTGCCCTTCATAACCCTTACTAGCATTCTCAATGAATACTAGTAAGGTCGTGAGACGAGAACGTGTCACCCTTGTCCTCCGACCTAGATGCTGCCCTCTTATGACAATTGCTCTTTGATACCTGCTTCCATGCAACATATTGTTATATAATAAAAATAAATCATGCACCCCCTGAAGCAGCTGCTTGTCACAGAGATCTTACAAGATCTGTCAGTTTAATAAGCGAAAGAGATGATCTGCGAGGAAGGCGAATCTCAGGAGAAAGACAATACAAACAACCATGCTTTGCCTGGGGCTCGAACCCAGGTCCCTTCATAAGTAGCCAAGCACGCTAACCACTAGGCCACCGGGATAAAATATTCTGCAACAATGGTATATCAGTCTCAATATTCTGAAACAAAGATCATAGTTGCAAATTTTCTTGCAAGGTATTTGTTATAGAAAATTTGTTACTTATTGTGGAGTAACCGCACATTCGGACATTTCGTTATATTAAGAGCTAGTATTGCAGTGGGAATTTTCTTATCTTTAATATAAGAATTTGTATCTCTTTGTAACTAATTAATCGTTGTTAGGCATTCTTAAAAAAATTAATACCCTCTCAAGCAGCTGCTTGCCACAGAGGTCTGACAGCAGCCGGTCAGTTTACATGCCACAGTAGGTCTGTGAGGATGGCAGGACTCAGTCTCATACTATTGTCGGTTAAGGTTGAGTCAACATTTTACGAGGGGCGTTCAAAGCGTTTTTCACATGCATCTGCAGAACAACAACCATTGCACTTACCTCAGAAAAACTTTTACTGTCCTTCCAAATACTCCGCTCCAGCATCTATGCAAAGTTGCTGATGTCTACGCCAATTCTGGAAAGCTTGGTGGTATTCCTGTTGGGGAATACTCCACAACTCTGAATGAACGCATTTTGCAAGGCATAGGAAAGAATTTCTAACGGTGCAAGGTCTTTTTGGAAACAACCAAAAGTCGAATGGTGAAAAATCGTGTGATTTGAATCGCAAGATGGGGGGAGCTTTTTGTTTTTTAGCTGCTCCAGATAGATCGTAACTTGCTAGGTTTTCTGAGCATTGACACGAAGAATCCCTGGCTGACACGAAGAATCCCTGTTGTTCGAAGCTGCTCCTTCATCTACTTAACCATTTTGATTAGAATAATGTTAGGTACTATTGCCCATTTATAGTCATTTTTTCTGGTAAGATGTCCCGTGGCTACCACTCATTGGAAATTGAAAAAAATTGTGAATATCTTCTTTTAGAGAAAGTCTTGTAGGGAGGGAGGGATTTGGGAATGCAATCCATCTTCTGCAACTCAAACATAATTGTCCAGATAAATATAGAGGAAAACTTGTCATTAGCTGGGTGGGATCTGAACCCACGACCACCTGATAACATGCCAGATACTCTGACCACTTCTTTATGGGATTGTTTAGTAATAAAACCGCGTCTCATCACTTGGGACAATGTCTGTTAACCGTTTGGGTCCAGTAGTCCCCAAAACGTTAAGAATAACGTTTTGGGGACTAGTAAGTATTATGTCACTTATCACTGGTCCCAGGTTAACTAGTGGGATTTAATTGTGAGGAAAAAGGGGACCTTCAGTCACATTATCCACAGTTTACCTGATCTTCAAGTGGGCCCAATATATATATATATATAATTATTTTACCCCCTCAAGCAGCTGCTTGCCACAGAGGTCTGACAGGAGCCTGTCAGTTTATATGCCAAAGTAGAAAATCTGTGAGGATGGCAGGACCTCAGCAGAAAAACGACACATACATCCATGCCTTAACCGGGGTTCGAACCCAGGTCCCTTAATCAGTAGTCAAGTGCGCTAACCACTCGGCCATGGGACGGCCCAATATAGCAAGCATAAATTCTTCGCAAGCGGTATAGGGCTACGCGACGTAATCCACTTTCAATTACACCTGGCCTAAAGTCCTACGTGACTCAGCCTCTGGGAGGGTACACCTGCTGCTGAAGCTACCACACGAAATTCGGTCTTTTCTTTGAACAATACTAACTGTTGTTACACAGTCAATAACTACTAACAGTCAAATATGCAATCACCTTGTTTTTTTCTCTGAGTAGTACTTTTTTGTACATATTGAGCTAAATGGACAGGTGATGAGGAGACCTGGATCGTCTAGACTAGGGTTTCTCAACGTGGTACGCGATAAAATTTTTTGGGGTACGCCGTGAGAGCTCAAAAGTCGCTCGATTAGTAACAAAGTCAATGTTTTATTTTATTCCCAGTGTTATACTATAACTATAGTTACATACAATGGGTACGCCAGTTACATACACATTTCCAGGGCGTACTTGGAGCATAAAAGGTTGAGAACCACTGGTCTAGAAGATACAGGTGTTCTTTAACGTGCATAGGGTATAGCTCTCATGGACACAAAACCACGGTTTAACGTCACATTTGACTGACGGAGGCCTTCGGACACTAAAAATGTCCTTTTCTCACTGAGGGAAGAATGGGGGTTAGAGAAGAAAATTTCTCGAAGCAGGCGCAGTTCGAACTCGAACCTAGGAACTGTAGATTACGAGCCTGTCGAAATCTGTTCCCTTGTTGGGGAACAGAATACACGTTTACATCGGTAACTTCGTGATAAAAAAGGAAAAGGATAATGATATAAAATATGAGTTGAGTTCGTAACTCGGCTAGAAACTATAGATGCAAAATATTTATTTAAAAAATAATTGAAAAAAATAAATAAATTAACTGAGACAACTGGGAGGGTAAAGTTAAAGTTACTAAGAAAACTGATGAGGGAGAGTAAAGTTACTGAGAAAACAGGAAGAAGAGTAGAAATGAAGAAATAGAAAGGGAAATGTGCGTATCTCGATCTATCTGAGAAAATAAAACTCAAACTTTTCCGAATAGCTTCCGTCTTTGTGGATGTAACAGTAGCAAAGTGTATAAGGATCGAGGTTCTGAATCACGGCTAACGGTTGTCGGAAATGCCGTAGTGAAGAAAAACTAAGTGCCCTAGGGAAAGATAGAGAGGTTGTAAGCTTTGCTGGTTGGACTTCTGAAATCATGGAGAGTGCTGACGTTTCCTTTTGCTGCTGTTGAACGAATGCTTTCTTTTACGTTATGGAGAAGGAAACAAAAAAAGTGATGTTCTCTTTACTGCGAGTTTTATTCTTTCCTCTCTTCACTTTACAGGTCCTCTGCACAAGTCTCTCGAGTTTTTGCTCCCTGCAGAAAGAAATACGAAGAACTGCAAGTGGAGTGACAACTTTGTTTGTTTCCTTTGGCGAAATGGTCAACAAACAAAGCATACAAATAAGTGAAAATATTTTACTGGCTCACTCTCAGTGGGCTATTCAAAGTTTGAACTTTCTTTTAAGTCGATATACAGATAACCTCAGGGAGTTATTAACGACTTCAAAATGGCTGCATTAATGACTTCAAAATAAGGATACGATGATGTTTGTTTGTAAATGTTCGACACAGAACAAAGAAAACTATAAATTATCGTAGCTTCTAAGGATTGTCCATGAAGGACATTCCCACCGATGTAGTAGTTGGATAAGCCTGCTATAACAGTAGTTATGTTGTTTTGGGTTGTTTTATCTCTAGACGGCACTTTTTTTCAACACAATGGGATAAAATTCGACACAGTGGGTTCTTTTCACACAAGGGCCGCAACGGATTAGAGAAGGTTGCAGAAAGGGACCCACTGGATAGCTTTAGGAGATAGAGGGGTTTATCAAAATGATGGAAACACGTACTGTTTGTGGAGAACATTTTATTAACAAGCTGTAGGCCCACCTCTGGCGTTAAGAACAGACGCAATTCGATGTAGAATAGACTTATACAAATCATGCACATACGGTAATGGAATGTGGGACCATTCTTCCTGTAAATTATGGCCCAATTGTGCCACTGATGCTGGAGGTGGAAAGTGTGATCTGACCTTGCGCTCCAGATATTCCCACAAATGTTCAATAATATTGAGGTCTGGAGATTGAGTGGCCAGGGTAGCTGCTGTACCTCATCCTCCCGCTCTGCAAACCACAATTTGACATGTTTCGCACAAAGCACAGGTACAGTCGCTCAAAAAAGTATCCGAACGCCATGGTTGACTACAACATTCAAATAAAATATCTGGCAACGATTTTTTCAGAAATTAGTGATCTGGCATCCTTCGTGTTCTGCACACGAAGGATGCCAGATCATTAAATTCTGAAAAAATCGTTGCCAGATATTTTTTCTGAATTTTTTTTAATCAACCATAGCGTTCGGATACTTTTTTGAGCGACTGTACGTTACCTGCTTGAAACCATGGACTGTTATTAGGGAACAATGTCCGCAACATTGGGTATAGGTGGTCCCTAGAATGGATTCGTGCGTTGCGGATGTGATTCGATCCTGCAGAATAACTAATGGTCCTAAGGAATGTCATGATATGGCACCCCACAGCATCAGGGATCCACCTCCATGCTTCACAGTCTGAACCAAACAGTCAGGGTAGTGCGGTTCTGCAAGTTGTCGCCAGACGTACACTCTACCAATGGAGGGAAACAATGTGTAGCATGATTCATCAGACCAGATGACATATTTCCAGTCTTTAGCATCTCAGTTTTTATGTGCTTTGCACAACCTTACATGTTTTGTTGCATTGATGTTAGCAATAAGAGTTTGTGAATTACAGTACGGCCATAAATACCGGCACGATGAAGTTCCCGACAAACTGTTATGACGGAAATGGGATCATTCCGACTGTTGTTCAAATCTGCTGTTATTTGTGGTGCCGTGGTCATGTGCTTCCATTGTACAATCTGCGCCAACGTTCGCTTATCCCTATTTGAGAACATCGTATGGCGTCCACAAAATTGGCACGTACCGATCTCCATCTGTTTAATGAAGGTTATGTAGATGCTATTGAGGTATCTGGTAAGAGCACTATGTCAATATACCTATTGTCATGTAGTAAGCGACAATTTCTTCCTAATGTAAAAGACTGACGAACCAATAATTTGAAGAAGAAAGTGGGCAACGAATGGAGTTGCCTACATTCGCTCCTAATTTCAATCAGAGATTTTAATATTATTTTACGAAATGCTCAGGAGTCATCTATGGGTCATCTATCATGGGTCATCCATCATGGGTCATCTATGGGATGTCTTGGGAAGACTTATTGTCACCCTTCAATCATCTTTCCATTTTCTCCAGGCACTCAGGACTGATGTTATGGTTCAGCTAACTTTATTGTTATCTCATTAACTGGATTATCTTATTAAAGGCGTTGTTGACCACCATCGGTACTAAAGACTATTAACAATACATTTTGAATTCAAAACAATATTCTCTTCTTTTTCTTTTCTTTTTTTTTCGAATAAATATAAATCATTTTTGACAAAAGGTTAGAAGTGATCATCATCTTTATACCTTCCTGTGACAATTCATTAAATTTGCACAAATTCAAAAGATTTTCGAGATGTGATCATTTTATTGATCCATGGTTAACTTTTGACGAACCGTGTGTATACACGAATCAGACTTTGAAGCACAGATGCTTTCTGATAGAAATGATTAACTCATGATTAATGTCATGATTTTGATTTTTCTTTCACTTCATTTTGATTTACTCATCGCATTTCATCATAGGATTACGAAATACCTAGAATAATATTCAAATGACCTAATTTTGATACAGACCAGTTTTGTTATAACGTTTCAGTCGCATTCTCCTCGTTATTTACGCAACTTGTCACGTGCCACGTTCACTTTTAACATTCACGCAATTTGTCGCATGGTCACGTCCTACTTTAATGTTCACGCAATTTGCCGCAATTCCGTTTAGTGCAGGAGCACTATAGTCTTAATTAACTATTGCGCCATATACTCTAAATGACCAGACCAAATAACCATTCAGGAGAGATAATAAATATTTAGCAATCCGTGGAAACTTTCTTTCGACGGCCTTGCGTAAGATTGTTATTTCGTATTGTTTAGTTTAAATTATGAGAAAACCATGGACATTCGGTCAAAAGCAGGCATCAGAAAAATTCTGATAATTTGGGGAAAAACCTCTCCTCACATAACACACACACACACTAATAATATTAACATATTATAATTAACCCTGATCCACATAATAAACCAGGGATGGGGTGTGACGCAAGTGAAAGGGTGAAGTAAGTAAAGGTGAGGGGCAGGGGACTGAATTTCCATTAAAGTATAACATTTTGCATTCCATTTTAGGTTAAGGTATCTTTAAAAATTAGTTAAAAATATCTGAAATATACGTAAATTTAAAACTTTTTGTCTCCATTACTCTACCTAGCATTCTTAAAGAAAGAGAAGCACAGTCCCCCTTGACCCCTCCCATCCAAGATCCGGAATTACATTGTACGAGGGGCGTTCAAAATGTTCTTGACCTGCATTTCAGAAAAAAAAGGAAAAAAAAAAACATTGCATTTACCTTAAAAAAATATTACTGCCATTCAAAGTACTCCCTTCTAGCAGCTGTGTAAAGTTGCAGACGTCTACGCCATTTCTGGCGTAGACGTTCTGCCACCATTGAATTGTCTTCTACGCCAATTCTGGAACACTTTCCTGTTGAGAATATTCCGCAACTCTGAATGAACGCATTATACAAGGTTTTGCATCCTTGAAAAATACTTCCGAGCAAGTACCTTTTAAATTTTTGGAAACAACCATAGCTCATGTGGTGCAAGATCGGGTGAATATTCAGGATGGAGTATCTGTTTGATTTTTTGTTGCTCCAGATAGGCCGTAACGTGCCGGGTTTTGTGAGCACTGGTACTGTCACGAAGAAAGAGATCCCTTGGCATGCTTGGTATTAGACGCTGCTCCTTCATATCCTTAACCATTTTGAGTAAAACAGTGTTGGTAACACCAATTAAAACAGTTTAAATTGGCCATTTATAGTCATGTTTTTTTTTTTTCAAATAATATGTCCATGGCTACCATTCTTGTGAATTTAAAAAAAAATGTGAAATCATATTCCTTCAGTGAAAGACTTGTCGGAGTATTTGGGACGAAGTTCTTCCCCAACCCCAACGTATTTGTCGATCTTTTTTGGAGTTGTATAGTAATAAAACCATGTCTCATCACCTGCGACAATGTCTGTTAACCGTTTGAGCCCAGTAGGTTCAAACATTGCCAGCATCTCCTGTCATGAGTCTATTCCAGCCCTTTTTTGCTGTTATGTCAGTCTGTGGGGTACCCGTTTGGCTCAGAGTTTTTGAAACTTTAAATGTTGATCAATAATTGTTTCCACACTACCAATCGCTACACTACAATAATTGTTTCCACACTACCAATCGCTACACTACAATAATTGTTTCCACACTACCAATCGCTACACTACAATAATTGTTTCCACACTACCAATCGCTACACTACAATAATTGTTTCCACACTACCAATCACTACTAAACGTATTACCTGAATGGTGATGAATGGGTTTTCTTTAATCAATTCACGAACAGCAGCGATGGTTCTCTTGTTCACGGCCTCCTTCGGTCTTCCTGCACGAGGGAGATATTCGAAGCCGTTGCCGTCCTTCTCTGAATTTGCGCATCCACCACGCAACAGTGCCATATGAACAGGCATGATTCCCATATACCTGTGGTAAATCAGCATGAAATTTTTTCGTGTCTTTCCTCTCTTTAGTAGGCTGCATCTGTGTTGCTATGGAGCCACACAGATCCTGCGATATCTGTGTGGCTCCATAGCAACAACACACAGATATCGCAGCCGGCGAAGAGAGAAATGATGATACGCTCTTTGTTTTCAACACGTAATGTAAAGTTTTGACAAGCTTTCAAACAAGTGATATCTCGTTAACTTCGAAGGAAAGAGTTACAAATCTACAGATACGTATCAAGAACTTTTTGAACACCCTCCGTAACGTTTACCTTACTTGGAGAAGTTACAGCATTACCAGAAACTTCAATTCTCGTAAAATGGAAAATTATATTTCAATAATTACATTGGAGCGCGAAAGTTAAGAATTGTTGACCGAATGAATAAAACGAAAAATACGAAATGATATAATAACATGAGCGATTTAGTGCAGATGGAATATGAAAAAAGACACAAATACACGATATAACTGACATAAAACACAAGAACAAACTGTAGCAATGCATTTTAAGGCAATAGAGAATAAAATGTAAGCATCACCATGTTACGTCCATGGAGAGTTAAATTCGAAGAGAAAATACAATAAGGATTTTGCAGGAAAATAACACTAGATAAATTAAAATTCCATTCAAGCCTCTGTAAATCTTGATTTTGAAAAATATCCGATCAATACTTAAAGAATTACAGAAGTTTGAATATTAAACGTCAGTGATGTCAGTCATAAGAATATATATTAAAAATAAATTGAAACTTAAAAAAATATTATTTCAAACTGTTTAATAACACAAGATTATGATTTAGAATTTTGAACAAATAATTCTTTTCATAATTGTCAGTTTTTTCATGTTTCTTACGAATGATTTCGCTACCGTTAAATATTCAAATTCCATAGATCTTTAAATATCTAACGAATCCAGTTTCAGAGAGATTTGAATTAGATTTTAACTTATCGAGCACTATTTTATTGTAAAATGCTTATTGTAGAAATTATGATCTTCGAATTTTGACTCTCGGTGACTGAGCATGGGAATGTTTCGATTTTTCTGTCCATTACATGTAGTTCAATAGGGTGGCAATAGTAGTTAGGTAACTGAGAGTTCTGGCACAATATTAATTCGACGAAATCTCATGTTAACCTATGGGAGATGTTTTTACAGATGATAGTAAATTTATGTAAATATGGCGGCCTGTGGGAAAGATAGGAAAAATTGGGTTTTGTTGAGAAATTGTTACAGTTATCTTCATTGATTTGTAAAAAGGATAAATTGAGAAGAACAAGACAGTTTTCGACCATTAGTTTAAGAAACATGACAATTCAAAATCAACAGGTAAAATTAACGTTTTGGGGGAGGGGAGTGATGAGAGGGAAAATATTCGATGGAAAGATTTGGTAGTGCACCTGGATCGTAATATGAAGTTCCCAGCTTCGAGTTTCAATTGTATCAGCGCTGAGAATTATCTCTACTAACCGCCACTATGCCCTCGGTCAGAAAGGGACACCGAATGATCTTGGAATTGTCGTAGTCCGTCAGCTGTGACTCCATATGAGGGAGAACCATATCCTTTACACGTTAAAGAATATACTGTATGGCGTTGATGGGAGGCTACGGTCTTTTGTCCTAACAGATGACTAGAAGGTCCCCTTCTCTCAACTTTCTCTCAGTAATTGGGTCCATGTGATCTGGACATTTAGCCCATTGTGTACAAAAAAGCGCCAATTATAGGTAAAAGACCAAAAAAACCCCCGACAAGGAAACAACGTGATGTCACCTTTATTCAAAAGAAACGAAAAGCTCAGTGAAATCACCCATCACCAGGATGCTGACTCATAAAATATCATAAAACCACGTCTGTATCAGATATAGCCATGTGGATATGGTGTTTCGTGATTGGGTGTCATTGGAATACTGGTCATGTGATAGAGGTGAAGAGCGGAATTTCAACACCTTTCCAAGCTTCTTCTGTATTTTGGATATTTTGGATTTGCATTGAACAGAGAGGACCTACCAACGAAAAGAGTTTCCCTCGAAATTGTGTTTAATACCAGTATTGACCAGACTTAATGAGGCTAGGTGGTGTAGACTGCCAGGAGGGCATTTCCTTAATTTGCTACGAGAAACTAGTGGAGGGTTTAAATTGTATATTTATATGCAAATATGGTAGCTTTGTAAATAAGATTAAGTTGTACATAGTCATGCACAGTGTTTTGTGAAATGGAATGTGACCATCCACCTTGATTTTAATTTCATGATTGAAATCACTAATGTTCAGGGCTATGGGTTCTGCCTTTTTTGACAATATCAACATTTTAACTTGACCTTTGACCTCTGTAATAGTTTGATTATTAAATTAAAATAAAAAAAATGCGTAATACAAAGTACTCTAAGAATAGTGTATTCTTTCTATAGTAAAGAATCGCATGGTATGTCCTGTAAACGTGGAACATGAAATAATAAGCTGGAAAAAAATTGGTTTTGCCGTGAGTAGGATTCGAACCCAATAGGAGACGTGGGTTCGATTCACACTCACGGGAAAACCAAAATTTTCAGCTTATTATTTCAGTAGTGTATTCTTTGTGTTTTCGTATGCTTAGTCTTTTTATTGGACTACTATTTTGCATGAAAATTATATACAGAGACATGGAACGAAAGACAACAAAGATAACGAGATAATTCAGATAATCTGCCTTTACATACCTTACATTCAAAATCCTAATGCAGCCATGTGCTACTGAGGTCTTATCAGAATGTGTAATTTTGTTCTCCAGGCATAAAGTCTTAAGCTACAGCTGCTTCATTTGGCCGCTGTAGACGAATTCTAACAAGGTTCCGTTTAATATTGTCTGCACATCGCATCCTAAAAGTCCCCATTTTCCTGAGACCTCTGAGCACACTCTAACCCTATTTGCCAATCTGCCACTATGCATGAAAGCAACATGGACAAACCAATGTAGTCTCTCTTTGGACAATAGGCTAACAATGGAGATTGCTGACTCTTTCATCTAACTCCATCTTGACTTACAAAGTCAAACCACCTAAGCCCCAAGACACTGTATAAGCATCTAGAATGAAAAGTATCACTTTTCGTCTTATACTGCTCACAAAGGGTCCATGTTTCACTACCATAATTAGCCTTAGAAAAAAACAAACTATTATTCTGCCTAATTTTAGATTTTAGATGTATACGCCTATTTTTTCCATAGGCTTCATAGATTCGTAAAAGTATCAGCAGCAATCCCCTTTCTTCTACAGAAAGTTTTTTAAAGTTTTTGACATTTGTCTGTAGATTTGCACAAGTTCCTCCGAAGCTAAAAAGCTATGGCTTGTTTTAAAGCTTACCGAAACTTATCATTATGTGTTAAAAATAAAGGGCGCATCATCATTTCTCTCTTTGCTGGCGGCACATAAAGTTCGGTCTGTGAAATCTATACGTTGTTGCTATGGAGCCTACTAAAAACGGCAAAAAGTTTAATATTTTCATATGGATGCAGACTGGGGACGACACACAAAAAAACATGCCGATTTATCATACGTGTATGGGATCATGCCTATACTTATGGCACTGTTATGGGTGGTTGCGAAAATCCCAAGAAGTACAGCAGAGCTTTGAAAACCTCCTTCGTGCAGAAGGACTGAAGGAGGCCGTAAACGAGAAAACCATCACTGCTGTTAGTGAACTCATTAAAATCCCACATTTTACCGTTCAGGTAATATGTTTAGATGTCAGTGTATCGATTGGTAGGGTGGAAACAATTATTTATCAGCAATTAAAATTTCCAAACACCTGAGCCAAATGGGTACCCCCACAAACTGACAGAACAGCAAAAAAAAAGGCTAGAGTAGACTCGTACAAGGAGAAGCTGACAATGTTTGAACCTAGTGGCCCCCAAACGGTTAACAGACGTTATCACAGGTGATAAGACGTGGTATTATAACTATACAACTTCCAGAAAGATGACAATTATGTTTGCCTTGTGGAAGAGGAACCGCTTATTCAAATCCTATAACAAGACTTTTGCTCAAGGAAGAGGATTTTCACAGTTTTTTTTTTATCCAATGAGTATCAGCCGTGGGACCTCACCTGAATAATTGACTATAAATGGCAAATGCTACAACATTGTTTTGCCCAAAATGGTTAAATCATTTTTCAAAGGTGTTCAAGGGGAAGCAAAGGTGTTAAAAGTGTTTTTCAAAGTTGTTTAAAGGGGAGCCTTTTTAAAGGGCATCATGACCTTGCAAAATACGTTCATTCAGAGTTGCGGAGTATTCCCCAACAGAATGCTTAGATGCTGGAGGGGAGTACTTTGAAAGATAGTAGAAGTCTTGTTGAGATAAATTTTGTTGAGGTAAATCTTAATTTCAAAAAAATTCTCAATAATATTATTTCTAAACTTAAAACTATACAAAGAATATGAAACCGTCAAATGGTTTTTGATCTGCAGATGTATATCAAGAACATTTTGAAATCTGTTCGCATTTATCTCATGCTTCACATCACTAGCATCTGTTACATAGCTCCCGGATAATTACAGTGGGACATTGTTCAAGGGTGCAGCCGATCAAAATAACTGTAGTACCATTTACGTAACTAATTTTTATCACTTTAGTTTTCTTTCTGTTTATCACCAAATCTATTATTACTAGTTTCATTAACAAACATAACGAAATAATTCATCTCAATAAATCAGCAGTAAAGAATCACAGGATAAGTCCTGTAGACATGGAACTCATGAAATGATGAGCTGAAAAAAATTTGGTTTTGGCATGAGTGGGATTCGAACCCATGTCTCCAGGAAACATGCCTGTTATTTGGAGACGTGGGTTCGAATCCTACTCATGGCAAAACCAATTTCTTTCAGCTCATCATTTCATGAGTTCCATGTCTACAGGACTTATCCTGTTACTCTTTACTGCTGATTATTGATTTAACGACCTGAGAGTGAGTGACAAATATTAATTCTATCTCTAATGAGGCAACAGAGTTGTCCACTTTCCGGATAGATGGCGCCACTAGTGCGAATCAAATAAATAAAATCCGGAAAGCTTATAAGGTCACTAAGCTGAAAAAAGGTTAGCCATTGATAGCCTAACAGGCATTTTCCTAGAGACCTGGGTTTGAATCAGACTCATGGCAATATCAAAATTTTTTTCAGCTCATCATTTCATGAATTCATATCAATATTATTTGCCAAAATGGCTAAATCATCAGTATCATCTAACTCAGATATTTTCAAATCTATAGATCAATTAAGGCCAAAATCTTCCCTTTGCAGAGAATTCCGCATAACACAGCCAGTAGCCAAACTAAAGAGAAAACGAGACAAACTACATCCTTGTCGAACTCCACTAGCAATGATGAACCAATCATTACATGCCTTACCAACATTCAAACACAATGTAGAGCTCATATATAGAACTTTCATTATGTTAATCAACTTGTCAGGCATGCCATATTATCTTAAAATCTACCAAATATTATGACGGTCAACAGAGGAGTCAAAAACCTTTTATTTAAAACAAAGCTAGTAACTACAGACTGAAACTCTAAACATTTCTCAAGAATTTGCCTAAGCGAAAATATTTCTTCTATACATCCCCTACCACGTCTGAATCCACACTGTTCATCAGGTCGTTGTCCATGAACCAAATTCTTAATTATGTTAAGCCTAATCGTGCAAACAACTTTATCTGGAACAGAATGTAGACTATAAAACTTTATCTGGATTTTTTTATCTTTATCTTTATCTGGAATCTTTATCTTTATCTGGAACAGAATGTAGACTATATAAACTTTATCTGGAACAGAATGTAGACTATATAAACTTTATCTGGAACAGAATGTAGACTATAATAACAGACGAATTGTGATCACATTGTTTAAAAATATTGATAATCCATCTGCTATAACCTACATATTCTAGGCTTGCAAGAGACCAGATGGACAGGTAAAGGTGAGATACTTAAAAATAACTTTAAATTTCTCTTTACAGGGAGGGAGGATAGAAAGCATCACCAAGGCGTGGGTCTGCTTCTCAGCAGACATGCTAGTGATGCTCTTCTAGGATATGAGTGCATTAATAAAAGATTTCTTACAGCAAAATTTCAAACAAGCATTGACTTGAACGTTATATGTTGTTATGCCCCTACTGAGGATGCCTATGAGGATGAGAAGGATAGGTTTTACGGACAACTTCAGGATATTTTGAATTCTGTTAAAAAGGAGATATTACTCTTGTTCTAGGTGACTTCAATGCTAAAGTTGGTACTGACTCTGACCTTTGGGGAGGAGTAATAGGCCCTTTTGGTATTGGTAGCTGCAATGGCAATGGGCAACGTCTCCTACAGGTAAGTAAACTCAATGGATTCAGAATAACTAAAACACCGCGGCATACACAAGTACACATGGGTTTCACCTGATGAGCTGCATAAGAATATGATTGATTACATATTAATTAACAGCAAATGGGCTAGTTCTGTTAGGAAAACCAGGTCATATAGGGGAGCTTAAATTGGATCTGACCATTACCTTGTTAAAAGTGTCTTGCAACTTAAACTTAAAAAGTGTTGTGCTAAGGTTAAAAAATTTATCTTTAATACTGAAGCTCTGAAAGACCCTGTTAGAGCTAAAGCTTACCATGATAGGTTACTTATGTCATTATGACATTATGTCATTATGACAGTCATGGTGTGCTTTCTACTGAAGTTCAGGAAGAATGGGTCCATTTTAAACAGACTTTTTTGGAAACTAACAGAACTCTTTTAGCGAAAAAGGAGCAGAGGTAGCAGAATTATTTGAGTGATAAAGCACTTGAGCTTATTTCAGAAAGAAAGAACTGAAGGAATGACCTTAATCAATACCCTACTAGTCCTAATAGAAAGCATTACAGAGAGCTTAATAAATGTGTAAAGGATCAGTTAGGTGCTGATAAGAATCTTTGGTTTGGTGACTTGGCTGACAAAGCCTAGGAAGCAGTTAGACAGCACAACATCAGAGAGGTGTACCAGATAATTAATGTTTTGTGTGGTAGAAAACGAACAGGTATACAGGGATTGAAGGATAAACAAGGTAAAGTTATAGAAGGTGAGGATTCTGTCATGGCTAGGTGGACTGAGCATTTTAGTGATGTTTTAAACAATGTGGTTAGTTCTACTCCCATTTTTTGTAATGATGATAGATGCGTTACTGGCTTTAATGTTGGCCTTATAAACAGTCTGAAGTTATTTTGGCTGTTACAAAACTTAAACTACATAAATCTCCAGGGGTAGATGAAATTACTACGGAAATCCTTAGAGCTGGGAATGTTTCGGTTACCACCTGATGACTGAAATTTTGAAAAGCTTTTATGATAAAGGAATGTTTCCTAAGAATTTTAGCAGAGCTATTTTTATCCCTATATTTTTAAAAAAAAGATGATCGCAGTTCTTATGATAACCATACGATTTCAGTCTACTATCTGTTTCAGGTACAGGTTTTTGCATGATTGTGTTTAATAGAATTAAGAATCTGGTTGACAGTCAATTGCATGATGAGCAATGTGGATTCAGAAGTGGTAGGGGATGTGTGGATCAGATATTTACACTCAGGCAGAGTCTTGAGAAATGTTTATAGTTTGAGAAATCTTTGGTTGCTAGCTTTGTTGATTTCAAAAAGTCTTTCGACTCTCTTGATCGTCATAATTTGTGGCTGATTGTGAGATCGTATGACATACCAGACAAGTTAGTTAACTTAATGAAAGCTCTCTATAATAACATTGAATTGTGTGTGAGAGTTTATAAGGGTTGCAGTAAATGGTTTAGCATCGCTTCTGTTGTTCGACAAGGGTGCATTTTGTCTCCTTTTCTCTTCAGTTTGGTTATTGATAATGTCATGCGAAATTCACTACAAGGGAAAGATTTTGACCTAAATGGTCTAGATATTTTAACATTTCTGATTTAGATTATACTGATGATTTGGCGTTGTTGGTTAATGGTGTTGAGAAGATGAATTCTTTCATTAGGGCTGTTGATGAGATTGGTAACAGAGTTGGTTTGGTGATAAACGGAGAGGAAACTAAAGTGATGAAAATTGGTCTGGCAGTTGGTGCTTCATTCGCTTTGAATGGTTGCGCCCTTGAACAAGTGTCACAGTTTAATGTTCTTGGGAGCTACGTAACAGATGCTGGTGATGTGCGGCATGAGATTAACAGACGAATAGGGATTGCTCCCGGGATTTTTAAGAATCTATAGAGTGTGGAGAAATAAGCATATGCACCTAAAGACTAAACGTAGACTGTATAATAGTTTGGTTCTCTCTAGAGTTAGTTATGGTAGTGAAACTTGGATGCTTTGTAAATAAGATAACAGGAAACTAGATGCTTTTGATTCTAGATGCTTACGCAGTATCTTGGGCATTAGATGGTTCAAATATGTAACTAATGATGAGGTTAAGCAAAGGAGTCGGCAACCTCCTTTAAGCAGCATATTGTGCAGAGAGAGACTCCGTTGGTTTGGCCATGTTGCCCGTATGGATAATTATAGATTGGCGAATAGGGGTTTGAACAGTGTGCCTAAAGGCCTCAGAAAGATGGGGAGACCTAGGATGAGGTGGGCAGGCAATATCAAACAGGACCTTGTTAAAATTGTTGTGCAGTGGCCGAATGCAGCAGATGTGGCTCAAGACAGATATGCTTGGATAATTAAACTACACGGTCTGGTTGGACCTTCGTAGCCCATGGCTGCTTGATGATGATGATGATGATGATGATGATGATGATGATGATGATGATGAATAGCTTTATTGAAATTCTTAGGAATAACATATTTATCATAAAGAGCATTCAAAAATTCCGTCAGCCACTTGACCATACAAACGTCTCCAGTTCTAAACATTTCAGTGGCGATTTCATTCTCTCTGGGGATAAATGCAGCTTTAATTTTGAGATATCCAAAGCGACTTCAAACTTGTGATATAGGGCCAACATTAAAGCCAGTAATGCATCTATCTTCATTGCAAAAAATGGGACATCACTGAAATGCTCCGCCCATCCAGCCATGACAGAACTCTCACCTTAAGGTAACTTACCATGTTTATCCTTCACTCTCTGTTTGTTGTTTTGTATATCCGAAACATTAAATTTAGCTGTAAGCCGTTTTTTCCCATACAAAACCTTTGGTGTGTTTTGGAAGTATAAACAGTCGTTTCTTATGCAAGTCGAAGTACTGAACACGAAAATGACAGCAAAAATGTTTGACTAGCTACGGTTTTCGAAATACAATCACTCACCTATATTATGTCATTCGCTGAAAGTCCCTAATGGTGCAATAGTTTTAAGGTGTTGCATTGCCTCTAATGACGCAATAGCTCCCTGGTATTGTATCACCTCGGCGCTTTATACAGCACGTGAAAGACTCAAATCAGCATACACCGTATATGAACCCAGTCTCTTGTATTTCGAAAACAGGAGCCAATAACTAATTCTTTTTTAACAATAATAATAACTTTATTATGCCTTAGAATGGTTATTTACATAGATTACCCCGCTAAGTCTTATGGCTTGTCAGCAGGATTCCTTTGAATCACATGACAGGTTAATTACAGAATAAAACATGTATAATGGAAAATAAACACGAAATTAAGAACAGAATATGAAACAATAATAACAACAAAAAGAAAAACACTTATTGAAACACAAATATGAAAAATTAAACACATTTATAAAATAATCCAATAAAATTACGGATTACAGCACATATTGCACAAAAATATCACCTATTGTACAAGTCATCATTTCACATTAATATTGCAGTTGTTAAAACGATACCAGATACAGGATACGACTCTTAGAGTTTATTATTATTGAACATTTATTTTATTTATATATAAATAAGAACAGAATAACAAAACAATATAAGAACTTGGATATACAAACAGAAAACAATAGTAGGGCAAGTCAGAAACAGAATAAAATAAAATGTAAACAAAATAAATAAAAATAAAAGTTACGTATTAGCAGACCTTTGAGCAATTTGCTCATTTAGGATGCCAAATTTAATTATTACAGTAAGAGAAATGTCTTTAGTAACCAAAAATATATGTCATTATGTTAGAAACAAAATATTATTATATGATTTTAAAGTAATCATCAATATTTGAAGGAGTAATAATAAAATATTCAACTTTCAATTTAAAAACACTGTATGAACGTTCATTTCTAATTTCATTAGGCAAGGAATTAAATATTCTAGGAGCTAAAAATAAAAAGTGTTTATGAGCTATTTCTTTCTTTACTTTAGAGATTACAAATAAAAGACCAGATTGACGAGTAGCATAATCTTTACATTTAACTTGAAGAATTGTTGAATTTTGAAAAATAAAAACAGCTGCTGTATATATATATTGATCTCAAACTAAGAATTTTATAATCATTAACAACTTTAGTCATATAGATTTTATTATGAAACGTCATAACGTTTATGAATTTATAATGTACTTTACTAACACATTCAATAATATTCATATAATACCTCCCCAGCTAGTCAAAGCATATTTTAAAAGAGATTGTATCCAAGCAAAATAAAGAGTAATTAAAAATCTTACAGAGATGATTTTTCTTAAATGGTACAATTTGACTAATTAAACTCGTATTTTATTTACTCTCATATTAACATGTGATTTCCATTTCAAATTGCTGTCTATTCAAACTCCCAAATATTTTGTAGTGTTCATTTGTTTTGATTTCAGGGCATTCACAAGAAATTTTGTTGACACAATGCATACTATGAAATTGTAATTTATTAAAAAAAGTTGTTGGGGTGAGTGAAAAATATATAAAGCATGTTTTATCAGAGTTAATTTTTAATCCATTTTTGTTAAACCAAATTGCAATAATATTTAAATCATTATGAATATTAAGAAATAAATCATGTTGATTTCTTTCTTTGTAAACAAGCACTATATCATCAGCAGATGATATTGATTTCCCTTTCAAATTTTGATAAAATAATCGTTTATATAAATTAAAAATAAAAAAATCCTAAAATAGATCCTTGTGGAATTCCTTTATTAATCCATATTTTAGTACTTTCAATATTATTAATAGAAACTATTTGATAGCGTTCAGATAAATAAGATTTAAACCATATCCATAAATGTCCCCTAATTCCTAAAAAATATAACTTCTTTAATAAAATATCATGTCTAACTGTATCAAAAGTTTTAGATATGTCAAGAAATAGGGTTAGTGTTTTTTCAGAATTATTTATCACTTGATAAATACTGGTAGTAAACACTAAGATAGCATGTTCAGTACTTAAACCTTTCCAAAAACTAAACTGAAATTTGCATAAAAAGGAAACTTTTTCTCAATAATTATTAAGTCTTATTTACATGATGGTTTCAATAACTTTTGAAAAGGTGGGAAGAATGGAAATTGGTCTATAATTATTAAAAGAATTTTTGTCTCCAGTTTTGTAAACAGGTTTTTCAATAGCAATTTTTAAGTCTGAGAAGAAAATACCTTTTTGAAAGCTGTTATTTATTAACTTAACTAAAAAATTATAAATATATTTTACTATTATTTTAATTATTTTTAAATTTATACCATCATATCCTGCTGCTTTATTATTTTTAAGATTACCAAAAATAAGATTAATTTCTTCTTCTGTTGTCTCTATCATATACATTGAATTTTGTTGAATTAAATCATCAGGATATTTATAATCTGAGTTACTAGAACATAAATTTGAACTATTTACATTTATGAAAGGTTCGTTAAATTTTTCACCAGTTTTTAAAAATTTCTATCATTAGGCAAATACGTTTATTATTAATTTTAGTATTTAAAATATTATAAACAATTTACCACAGTTTTCTTGTATTTCCTTTACATTTATTAAATTTATTAACATAAAATATAGTTTTTGTTCTTTTTATAGTTGCAAGGGTCAAATTTATAATTCTTTGATATTTTTTTTATAAATCAATATTAAAGGATATTTTCTATGCAGTTTATATGCTTTTTCTCTTTCTTTAATTAATGACAAAATTTACTAATTTATCCATGGCTTATGTCTCTTTGAACTGGAATCCTTTATATAATATTTTTCTTAGTAGTACTTTGTAGAATACATGACTTAATTTGATCTATATAAATGTCAAACATTGTATTTATTTGAATATTCTCATCATATATAAAATTCAAATTTTTAATTAAATCTTCAAATATGTTTTTAAACATTATTTTTCAAATATTTACATTTATAACCATTTCGAATCTTTAGTTTTAATTTCTGAATAAGTGCTCAGGCATAACAGATCTCTCGGTAAGGAATAAAAATTTTGGGTATTTGATAAGATCCGCGCTTTACCCTAATTATTGTTCGTACCATTAATAACTGGTTCAACAAAGCAATTTTCACACTTTCGTCTTGTATTGATCAAATGCAAAATTTTCTCCTTGTATTCATTTTTAAAGTCATTTCTAATGATAGTTACATAAATATATAACAAATCAACTGGTAAAATGTTCAGATAATGAAAACTATTGCCAAGTTGATCTTCATTAATTACACGTTTATTGAATTTAACAATATTTTTAGATTACTTTTTTGTATTCGTTTAATTTTATTTAAAACAGATTTATATGTGCATCCATATATATTGATAGCATACCTAATGATAGATTCACAGAGAGCTTTATACCTCATTGTTATGACATCCAATGGAATAAGTGTAATAAGTGTAGTTCAACTCTTTGTAAGATGCATACCTTAGTTTATCAAAATATATTTTATGTGCGATTTCCATTTAAAATCTTGGTAAATATAAATATCCAAATATTGAATTTTATTAAACTCTTCCACAATTGGGCAGGGACATGCATTTGGTAAATGTTTAATTTATATTGACAGTTATAATTATGTGTTTTAATGCATAAGTTATTTAACTTGTGCCTAATCTGAATGGTCATATATTTCGTTTTTTCATCATTTAAAAAGAGTTTTTTTTTTCTGAAACTAAGAATTTGCTATAATATAGTTGCTTTGCGTACATGTAACTACCTCTTGTACCTCCATACCTGCGTTCAGCAGAACGGTATCGTCAGCAAACATAAACAAATTACTCTGAAAATTTATTTCTGCCAAATCATTTATATAAATTGCAAATAAAAGTGGCCCCAAAACTGAGCCTTGTGCTACAGTTGCTCAAAAAAATCCGAACACTATGATTGATTACAGAATTCAGAAAAAAATATCTGGCAACGATGTTTGTAGAATTTAGTGATCTGGCAACCTTCGAGTACAGTACACGAAGGTTGCCAGATCAGTAATTTCTAAAGAAATCGTTACCAAATATTTTTTCTGAATTCTGTAATCAACCATAGTGTTCGGATATATTTTTGAGCGACTGCACACCTGATTTTAAAATTTTATCTCTACTCTCACAATTTTCAATCCTAGTCCTATTAGACAAGTAATTTTTGAATGATTTATTCAGTGAACCTCGAATTCCCATCAAGGATAACTTTTTAACAATATGTCATGGTTAACCGTGTCAAATGTTTCATTCAAATCCATAAATATAGCACAAACATTTTTTTCCAGAATTGAGTGCTGTATTAATGTATTGTGAGAAATGCTCTAATAAATCAATTATTCCTCTGTTCATCCTAAACCCGTATTACCTATTTGTAATTATTTTGCACATATCCAAAAAATTATTAACATATTTGTTTATATATTTTTCCAAAACTTTTTCAATAACTGATAAGATCATGATCGGTCTATAATTACTATATATATATTTCTTGATCCATTTTTAAATATAGGACGCACAATTGCAGTTTTGAGTGTTTTAAGAACAATGCCAGTGTTCAAATTCAAATTAATCAAGCGTTGCAGGATCTCAAAAAAAACATCTGCATTGCTTTTTATATATGAAGTTTTCACCATATCATAGCCCACCGCATTACCAGTTTTTAAATCGCTAATGATCTGTACTACCTCATCTCTATTTGCTTCAGATATAAAAATAAAATGTGAATTAGAAGGTGTTTCGAGCCTCTGGTAAGGCATAGCTGTTTGTGTCGTTTTTCTGCTGAGGGCCTGCCATCCTCTCAGACCTTCTACTATGGCATATAAACTGACATGCTCCTGTCAGACCTCTGTGGCAAGCAGCTGCTTGAGGGGGTATTTATTTTTTTTATTTAATAATCTCGTTGACAGCCATATTTATATTTTTTGAATATTTCAGAATTGCATTTTCTGTAACACTAGAAAAGTAATTGCTAAAATCATCCGCTATCAACTTTATCGCTCTATTTTTACCAAAATGGCGTTTTATTTGTACGTCAACAAATAATTTCTTTTTGTCATTAATAATATTTTCTACCAGCTCGCAAATTTTCTTATTGCTAACTTTATTTAAATTGATTTTATTTCTATAATAAAACATTTTTGTTTTCTTATCAAACTATTTACAGTGTTCCTTACTTTTTCATATTCATCGTATAATATCGTACTTTGCATATTATTCTTATATTTAACCCACAATAGATCTATATCGTCAATAACTTTAATTATCCCTTCAGTTATCCATTCTTTCGGTTTACTTTTGAAATTTTTAACTCTAGATGCTTTGAAATAACACTGATTCCTAATTTTGTTGATTTTATCTAATATCAATTTTGACAAATCTTCCGCATTAATAACCTCACTTCCAATAACATCTCAACCTATTAAGCCTAATTTTCGGGAAAGTTTTTTATCATCGACATCTGTACCTAAGTAAGCGTTATTACTACGAGCACTGATCTTAGTTGAATGATTTCTATTTCTGTACGTTAAGGATTTTATTTTTGTTCTAAATAATATTCCATAGTGATCAGCAATATTTTTATAGACTCTTACATCTGCTTCAAAGTTTTTAATTTTATGAACCACATGATCAATTTGAGATTGTTTCAACATTCCCATAACGACTTCTTCTCTAGTAAAATCTGATACCTTCTGCTCCAGACCATACTCCAATAACAGATTCAAGTATTGGTCGCTACCATATTTGTCTATATTTGCAGTATCAATATTAAAATCGCCAACCAAGAAAATATCATTTAGCTTTAAAATCAAGTCGAACCAATTTTTCAAATTTGATAGAAATTCTTTATCCTTTGTTCTTGATGATCTTTATAGAGCAATCAAGTTTAATAAAAAAGCCATTAATTTCAATCTGTAGATGAATTATTTCCGCAGGTAAAATCGAAATACTTAGTTCAGAAACATTCAGCTTTTGTCTATAGAAAACTATAAGACCTCTGCCACTTGAAATATTAACATCAAAAACGATTTTATCAACACCAGCTATGTTAATAAGTGAATTTTCCAGTGTTAGTTGTACTTTCTGCTAGAAAAATAACATCGAAATAATCGATAGACGAATCGATATAAACAATAAAGAGGTCCCAATTTTTTTAACTAATCTTGCCTAATTAGTTTTCATCTTTACCATGCAAAAAATATTAGGATTAAACTCTTGTGTAGTATCACGGCTATCCAAATTTAATTCATTATCTATTAGTTCAATAGCCTCCACAATGTTTAAAAATGAAAAAGAAACTATAATTTAAAAATGGCAAAAATTAATCTTTATTTAAATCTTCAACAGTATCAAGCATATTAATCCTAATCAGCTTATCGTTATCTCCTTTTTTAACTAATATTTTGTTTTTTCTTGTACTATACATATTTATAGTTATGTTTTCTAACAAAAACTCTAGCTCTCCAATAAATTTCTCTGTTCACCTGTGTCAAATTTTCGTTAATGTATATTAAATTATTTGAACTGTCATGAAAAATCTCATCACTGTTAATTCCAGTTTTTTCCCCAGCAATCCACTTATTTTTAATGGTTCTGCTCTTAAATTGTATGATAACATAGGGTAATTTTTGTTTATCCCGAACAGAGACTCTGTGAATCACATCAATATCTTTCGTTTGAAAATCAGTAATGTTTAACATATCAGCTAAATTTTTACATAGCCATGCAGAACACTTTCATCTTCTTTTCTTAATGGGAAGCCGTGTATTTCAATATTTTTATTTTGACTGTATTGTTCTATATCATTATTGGCCATTTTTAGATCGCGAATCTCTTTCTTTAGCAGAGTTTCTGTTTTGCATTCGGTCAACAGTTCTGTGAGCTTGTTATTGTTCTTCTCATAAATTTGTTCATTAATATGTCATATTTCTGACAAGAAGCTCATAGAGGTTTTCAATGAACCTATTCTGTCCTTCATGTCGGGGGGGGGGGGGGGGGGGGGTGGCTCAGTCGGTAGCGCGCCAGGCTCGTAATCTGTAGTTCCCAGGTTCGAGTCCCAGCTGGGTCAGCGTTGAGATTTATCTCCGCAAAATTCCCCACCCTGCCCACGGTCAGTAGGGGACACCGATGGGCTTGGAAAGGCCGCCGTCTGTCGGATGGGACGTTAAGCCGTGGCCCCGTGTGTGGGAGAGCCATACCCTGTGCACGTTAAAGAACACGCTGGATGGCCTTGACGGGAGGCTACCATCTGTCTCCCAACAGCTGTTCCAGTGGGTCCCCTCCCCCAACCTTCTCTGAGCCTTCGGGGTCCATGTGACCTGGCCATTTAGCCCATGGTGTACAAAAAAGTGCCGCTCAGAGGTAAAACAACCCAACCCAAACCTTCATGTCGGTTAGTATGGATAACTTCGTATCGATATGAAGTAACATTGATTTCACTTCTCTAATACAAGTTTCATCCTCTACCTGAAAGTTCAGAATGGCAGACGCTATATTGTCCTGAGAAGTCTGTTTCGCTATAGACTTTATCATGATTTGCGAAGGAGTATTTCTATTTGCAACCGATTTATCGGAATCTGTATTCCTTTTGGAACAGTGATGTCAAATCCATTTATTTCTCCGTTCTTTCGACATTCTTCTAAAATTATTTCCACTTATGCTAGGACATCAGAAGTGATACTTTCCATCGCACTTTTGTAATGCATCAAATCCTTTTCTTCTAGCACCTGTTTGCTGCAGTCTGAGCAGGCAAGGTTCACATTCGATACACGGCTGTTGTACCTAACTGCTATTTCCGGTTGACACTGTACGGGATGAAGTGCTGTTTCCAATCTCAAGATACGGAAAGGGGAAGAGTGGGGGAGTTCACGAGCGTTCTGCTGACCGCCGTAGCTCTGTCGAGGTCAAGAAAGGCCAGGTGACGTCTCGTCGCGAAAATGGGGGCTTGTTGGACGAAAAAAAAGAAAATACCCCCTCAAGCAGCTGCTTGCCTCAGAGGTCTAACAGGAGCCTGTTAGTTCATGTGCCATAGTAGAAGGTTTGTGAGGATGGCAGGACCTCAGCAGGAAAGCAACACAAACGTGCATACCTTATCCGGGGCTCGAAACCAAGTCCCTTAGATCAGTAGCCAAGCCGAGCTAACCACTCGGCCACGGGACGGCTGGCCAGAACAAAGCCTTGATGTAAACCAAAAGAAATCAACAAAAAGCGGAATAACACTTACGTAATATTCTGTCTTTGGTTAAGTTGATAGATGATCATCGGATTATTCTAACATAAAATGTCAAACTTTAACACAAAATAAAATCAGCATAATAAAGTAACATTTGGAGCGCTATCAGAGTGTGAACGAACTTTGTAATCTCATAATCGTGTTTAGTTCCTCGAAATTAGCAAAAAACGGCTGTTTTAATTTCCGAAATATTTTGAGTGTTGTACAATGCTATCGTTACAGCTCTCTGCTGTTACGCTGTCTAGCTGCATCCTCTGTTTTGGCAGCCAAGCTATCAAACCAAAGATTCTTATCAGCTCTTAACTGATCCTTTACACCTATACTAAACTCTTTGCAATGCTGTCCATTAGAATTATTTTTTTGGGTTGTTTTACCTCTGAGCGGCACTTTTTTGCACACCATGGGCTAAATGGCCAGGTCACATGGACCCCGAAGGCTCAGAGAAGGTTGGGGGAGGGGACCCACTGGGACAGCTGTTGGGAGACAGATGGTAGCCTCCCGTCAAGGCCATCCAGCGTGTTCTTTAACGTGCACAGTGTATGGCTCTCCCGCCACGGCTTAACGTCCCATCCGACGGACGGCGGCCTTTCCAAGCCCATCGGTGTCCCCTACTGACCGTGGGCAGGGCGGGGAATTTTGCGGAGATAAATCTCAACGCTGACCCAGCTGGGACTCGAACCTGTGAACTACAGATTACGAGCCTGGCGAGCTCCATTAGGATTATAGTTGGGTGTTGATTCATATTATTCCTATACTTTCTTCTCTCAGAAATAAGCTCCATAGTCTTGAATTCGTCTCCTCTTTCCGTTTTACCTAAAACAGTACTGTTAGTATTAAGAAATAAAAAAAAAATAAATAAATACCCCCTCAAGCAGCTGCTTGCCACAGAGGTCTGACAGTTTATATGCCACAGTAGAAGGTCTGAGAGAATGGCAGGACCTCAGCAGAAAAACGACACATACATCCATGCCTTACCCGGGGATCGAACCTAGGTCCCTTAGATCAATAGCCAAGCGTGCTAACCACACGGCCACGGGAAGCTTGTTTAAACTGATCCCATTATTTCTGAAGTTTCTGGACTTTTTATTCCCATTCTTTCTGAAGTTCAGAAAAAATGGAAATTAAAACAAGCAGAGGTAATAACTAAGTAGCATATCACAGTATGCTTGGGCAGTATCTGGAACTTTCAGAGCTTCATTGTTAATGGTAAGTGATTCTCTGAACATTAACAGATTTTTAAGCTTCAGTTGCATCACACTTTTGAGCAAGTAATGGTTAGATCCAATTTCCCATCACCTACATGATCTGGTATTCCGAACAGAACTAACCCATTTGCTGTTAATTAATATATAATTGATCATATTCCTATGCAACCATTAGATGAAACCCATGTGCATTTATAAAGGTACTGGCGTTTGTTGTATATGTTAGTTATCTCAAACAGTTAAGTTTACTTATCTGTAGCAGACGTTCCTTTTTGCTATTGCAATTGCAATTACCATTACAAAAGGGACCTAATACCCCTGCCCAAAGGTCAGAGTCAGTACCAACTTCTGACTGGAGTCACCCAGCACAAGATAATATCTTCTCTTTTGACAGAATTCAAAATATCCTGAAGTTGTAAAATCTATCTTTCTCGTCTTCATCAGAACATTACAGATAGCATTCGTCTTTAATCTTAGTTTTAAATTTAACTGCAAGAAATCGTTCATTAATTCCGTCTTATCCCAGAAGAGCATCACTAGTGTTTCTGCTGAGAGGCCTTGGAGATCTATACCTTGGAGATATCATCCATCCTTCCTCCCTGAAAACAAAAGTTTTAAATTATTTTAAGTATCTTACCTTTTACTTGTCCATCTGGTCTCTTGCAAACCCAGAATATCTAGGTTATGATGCTGGAATTCCTGTGTGAGGACGTCAAGATAATAATCTTAATGCAACGTCGTCACGGCCAATGCACCTGCAGAGATAAAATGATTAGTAGGATTTTTAAAGAAACTAGGTTTATTGAGAGAGGTAGCCCATTCCCCCAAAACGCAAGCATAGTCAGAGTCCCGTTACTCCCACAGCTAAAGGCTGAAGCCACCAATGCTAGTAGGAATTTCAGTCACCATCCTTACAAGTGAACCTTTTCAAGAAGAATTTTTTTAGAAATTAATATGCCTGAGACACTTTACTCCAGACTAGGATTGGCGATGCCCAACTAGCAAAAGTAAGTATTCAAGTACCTGCGATGGTCACTGATCAGGATAATTCATCAGCTGATATAAAGTATCCTGTGCTTCTGTTCACTTAGGAAAGAGATATCATATAGGCAAACGGAAAACACGCCGGCAGATTTTCAATCAACAGAGATATGCCAGTGCAGCAAGTCCAAGATCCCTAATCACACTCAAACCCAAAAGTCAGTTGAGCTTCTTTAAATGGTCAATGCTAGATCCCTGTAAAGTTGACCACTCCTCAGCATGTAAAACAAAAGTGACCATAATGACCACATCAGTATGCCACACAGATCTGACAGCCCTACCTATCTTGTTCACTTCCAGAAGAGAATATCTGTTCTGCCTGCACCATGAGAAATCGGGGTCGGATATTAGGTACTAAGTTTGGCCAGTTCTCTCCATCATAATCGAGGATTGGCTCTTTTTTCGGTGTATACCTAGTTACCATTTACAGATACTATTTCACATTTGGGTTGCATTTGGAATGACAACTCCATAAGCATTCTCTGTGAGCTCAGACCGATACTGCCGCCACGATAACTTCTGCATTTATGTGTTATTTTTTGTTTTTATCTTTTAATCAATGGAATAAGTGTTCTTTAGCTAGATTAAATAAAAGGTTCACCTATTACACCAACTTCAATTTATAGCAGCATTACAATTGCTATTTTACTCTCAATCTGTAATCTGTAGTTCCCAGGTTCGAGTCCCAGCTCGGTCAGCGTTGAGATTTATCTCCGCAAAATTCCCCACCCTGCCCACGGTCAGTAGGGGACACCGATGGGCTTGGAAAGGCCGCCTTCCGTCGGATGGGACGTTAAGCCGTGGCCCCGTGTGCGGGAAAGCCATACCCTGTGCACGTTAAAGAACACGCTGGATGGCCTTGACGGGAGGCTATCATCTGTCTCCCAACAGCTGTTCCAGTGGGTCCCCTCCCCCAACCTTCTCTGAGCCTTCGGGGTCCATGTGACCTGACCATTTAGCCCATGCTGTGCAAAAAACTGCAGCTCAGAGGTAAAACAACCCAAAACAACAACTCTCAATCTGTAAATTATTTAAGTTAAAAATCACATTTATCACAATGGCGTTTCCTTTGCACTTTTCTTTCCACAAGCACATTGATAATTCCCTGGATTCCCACCACATACGACTGTTAGACTTGGGAGAGTATGGCATATCCACTCAGTCATTGCTCACCCATCGACCTCTGTAGGTAATTCTTTATCCTTTTGAGTTTCAAGAAGAATATCACTTCGGTTATCACAATGATGGTGAGAAATAGTACGAAACGGCTCAGATATCCGTCTTTTATTAGTTTTTCAGAGCAATTATTTAAACTGGCATTGTTGCTGTTAAATATTACAATTCTGTAACTCTCTAAAGAGCGAACTAATATTGTTGATAATTTACATTGAAAAAGATTTGACTGAGATCTTTAAAATTATCTTCAGTCGCATCTTTTCATAAAAAGCTTATTCAAGAAGTTAACGAGTTCTATATCTGAATTGTTATTGATGTAATGGAATTGTACGTAATGAAGTGATTGTTGAATGTACATGTTTAGTGTCTCTACCATACTTTTTTACCAATTTTATCGAAATTAAAAAAATTTACCATTACTTTAAGAGATGGTCGATTCGTATTATACTTCAGGCATTTCCTAAAGAATAAGATTTGAGATCGAAGGGATGATGAAAAGCCTGAGCCGAATTCTTTGGTGTGCTGCTCTATAGGATCGTAGAGAGTGGATGACGTAGAATGACACAAAATGGTGATGACAAGGTTACAAGAATTCCAAGGTCTCAAAGTGGTAGGAGAAACTAACCGCCAGCGAACAGCGGTTAGGAGGGGTAAAATAAAAATTATAGTTAAAGAGAATCAGTTGTTAATAAATTTGGATGACACCACTTCTTTTATTCATAGTCTTAAATCAACAAGGATGCTTCTTTTAATATGAATGTTGTTAGCCTCCCGTCAAGACCGTCAGAGTGTTCTTTAACGTGCACAGACCCACGTCTTATCACCCCATTCGATGGATGGTATCGTTCCAAGCCTATCGGTGTCCTCTTTCAGACAGAGTGGGGATTTAGCGGAGATAATTCTCAATGCTGATATAGTTGGGAATCAAACCAGGTAACTTCAGATTAAGAGTCAGAAGCGCTACCAACTTTGCCAACTTCCATTCGTAGAATAAATGTCATTACACGTGGTTCATTAGCACTGCAGGATGTACAGCACGAGTAAGCCTCAACTTTGTTTAAGATTTGAAGTATTCCTTTAGCTCCACTATCCTCCTATCGATTTATTCATTTATTTATTTTTACATTATACGCCTCTGTGGTATTTATTTGTACACTTCTGCCTTAAAGACATTGAGAAACTGAAAAACTTGGAATAAGATTATAAAATAATAGCATTAAGTCGTTCATCTTTTTTACGTCTATCCTTAAGAATTCCTGGTCCCTGACACAAAATGATTCTTAAAAGTCCCCTCAACAACACATTCTACCAAGAATGAAGTATTGTGAAATTTGTCGACATTTCTGCATAATCAAATGACATATGTTTTAAGCTTCTTGTTTTGAGTGATTCATCGTGAAATTTTCTAAAATTAAAAAAAGGAGCTTTTTCGATTTGTTTTAGGGGAAAACGTAATCATGGTATCGAGCGATATTTTGTGGATTTTATCTAACATTGCTGAAACTTACTCGAAATTCCTAATGCACTTTGTCTGAAAGGGGGAAGAATATTTTTTCTTTTTTACCTTCTGTAAACTGTTAAAAAAAAACCTTATCTCAAAACTGAAATACTTTCCAATCTATTTCTTCTTTCGACAAATAGAAACCAACTTAACTTGCTTCTTGTATGAAAGCAGTCTCTTCGCTTTGGCATTCCTTTTGAATCACCTACACTTTCCATTCACTCTTATATTCATATATAGACACATTCATAACATATATCTTTCTAGTCCACCTTAGGATGTTGCATCCCCCAACTTTATGCTCATCGATTACCAAAATGCGACGTCGCCATTATGAGAATCGACGTTCGCTAATGCCCCCATATAAAAGGGGAGCAGTGGCATCTGATTGGACCGTGATCTGCAAGCTATTAACTGGTGACGAGAGTAAGTTGCTTCCCCTCCACATCCCTACCAACCATCATCGTACTCTTCCCCCATACACATCACTCTTCGACCCAACATCCTCTACCTTTTATCCCGCACTGGCGTCATACACGCGGGAGAAAGTCGACATCATCTCCGTCCACCCTCTTCTCAACTTTAGCAGAAAGAATGATGGATGAGTGCAACATCACCTCTACTAGTGCTTCTTCCTCTTCTTCTAAAACGTAGCGATAGCAAGAGATGGTTTATTCTCTTTTTTATTCCCTTCATTTTTACTTCATTTCCCACACCCATAAAATTCCTTGAAAGGAGTCTTGGTTTTTATATTTCGCCTATTAAACTTCGAAGCTTTGTAATAAAAGCTAATGCTTGGTCTAATGGAAAGTATCCCAAGTTTTTCTCTTCTGAAAAGGAAAAGGGTATAGAGTAGAAGAGAAGACGGAATGAGAAAAATCTCTCTGCTGAAATTGAAAAGATTCCAGCTGCAATGGGGAGAGAAAAAAATGAGGAATGCCGAAATTTTTATTCATATTTATTATATGTGCATGGTAACATCTACTGCATTAAGCGAAGTGTAGAAATTTATGAAGGCTGTCGCCGTTCTCTCAGAGTTCTGCATCTTGTGTACATATTTATTCTGAGGAAACTTTCTTTCTGCCTGCATCTGAGATATTTTCTGTAGTTGGAGTTAAGTCAGTTCTCTACCAGAGCTGGTGTTTCCTTTTTCTAATATCTTTCTTTGAGACAGGATTAAATATTATTAACTAACGGTTTAAAATTGAAAAAGTATAGAATGAATCCCTGAAGCAATATTTTGTTGAAACCATTAAAGGTTAAGCTATTCTAACAACGTTTTAGTTTACCTGTATATATCTAGCCTGTTCGTAATGGTTCTTTAAATAAATTATTAAAATATTTATTAATTGACGAGACTGTTGTTAAAAGATACAAAAAAAAATAGGAATTTAAAGAATAAAATTCTAAACAGAATTTAAAATGAAACAAATATATCTTAAAGATCAGTTAGGGCTGAAATTTTGGAGCCTGGGCCACGTTCTGGATCTAAAATTTAGATAAAAATTTAGATCTCAAAATTTAGATAAAAATTTAGATCTCAAAATTTAGATTCACATCGGGCTCAGTAGTTATCATCAGGTTCTGATGGGGGAGGGATGGCTCAGTCGGTAGTGCAAGCACGTAATCTGCAGTTCCCAGGTTCGAGTCCCAGCTGGGTCAGCGTTGAGATTTATCTTCGCAAAATTCTCCGCCCTGCCCACGGTCAGTAGGGGACACCGATGGGCTTGGAAAGGCTGCCGTCCGTCGGATGGGACGTCAATCCGTGGCCCCGTGTGAGGGAGAACCATACCCTGCGCACGTTAAAGAACACGCTGGGTGGCCTTGACGGGAGGCTATCACATGTCTCCTAACAGCTGTTCCAGTGGGTTCCCTCCCTCAACCTTCTCTGAGTGTTTGGGGTCCATGTGACCTGGCCATTTAGCATATGGTGCGAAAAAAAAGTACCGCTCAGAGGTAAAACAACCAACCAAAATCACGTTCTGATGATAACTACTGAGCCCGATGTAAAAAACGCTTTCTCTGACTCATCGTAAAATGTGTATACAGATGCGACAACCGTTAAACGTTTTTTTTATTCTGCCTATTATGGGCTATTACAGACCTTGAATAATTTTAAATTGATCACAATATTAAAATCTGAACTTTTGTCTCCAGTGCTTCCGAACAATTTTCTTTTCAATAATAATAAATTTTATTCAATTAATCACAGTACATTTTCACGATACACATTCATAAATTACTTTTCCTAATTTCGTATGCAATGCATATACATTGTTCTGCATAACAGAAATATCAATATATATACGTAAAGAAAATTGCAAGAAAAATATAACATTATAAAAAGAATTCAGATGCAATAGTTTTTATATTGATATGAACAACGAGCATTTGTTTTTTACTGTCCTGTGCAGTACACTAGATTTATATTATTAAGAATCAACAAAAAATCTGAAAATGAAATAAAGAAAGAGAAAAGTTAAAAGGTGGCAACCAGTTTTTAATACTCAGAGAAAAGGGGGCGGGGGTGGCTCAGTCGGTAGCGCGCCAGGCTCGTAATCTGTAGTTCCCAGGTTCGAGTCCCAGCTGGGTCAGCGTTGAGATTTATCTCCGCAAAATTCTCCGCCCTGCCCACGGTCAATAGGGGACACCGATGGGCTTGGAAAGGCCGCCGTCCGTCGGATGGGACGTTAAGCCGTGGCCCCGTGTGTGGGAGAGTCATACCCTGTGCACGTTAAAGAACACGCTGGATGGCCTTGACAAATTTCCCGCCCTGCCCACGGTCAGTAGGGAACACCGATGGGCTTGGAAAGGCCGCCGTCCGTCGGATGGGACGTTAAGCCGTGGCCCCGTGTGTGGAAGAGTCATACCCTGTGCACGTTAAAGAACACGCTGGATGGCCTTGACGGGAGGCTACCATCTGTCTCCCAACAGGTGTTCCAGTGGGTCCCCTCCCCCAACCTTCTCTGAGCCTTCGGGGTCCATGTGACCTGGCCATTTAGCCCATGGTGTGCAAAAAAGCGCCGCTCAGAGGTAAAACAACCCAACTCAGAGAAAAGCATTCGAAATCATACAATAACTCTAAGTATTCAATTGGTCAACAAACGTACACAAGGATAAATTAAGTTTCGATCCTCATTCATTTAATCTTCAACAGCAACTTCTTTGTTTTACTCATCCGTTTAAAAAATGTTTTTAGACAGGGCATGTGTAGATTTTCCTACCTTCAAGTCAGCGTCAAAAAATTTCTCCTAACCGTTCTAAATGTAATATCGACTGCATGAACTTTCAAGTGATCTTCAAGTCTGCTGAAGTTCAATTCCGTAGATATAAATTGACGATATATAAATATAAAACACTATTACCCTATAATGTCTCTCTTTTAGCAGTTGTTGCTATCCGCGCAATTTGAAAGTTTTACTGTTCAGTTTCACGGGAGTCATCAATAGCAAAAGAATAAAGGAAAACAAATAGTCATAAAATTACTATTCAATGCAATACTTATCTTTTGGCGGTCCACTCGTTCTCTTCACGCTTTTAGCGGTTGTTATTATTGTTGTTTATTTGTGTCCGGTCGTTTGCTGATCGCCAAATGAGTTTTTTAACACTTTTTAGACCCTGCACAATAATTTTACGCAACACTGTTGTCGACGCGTTCGATTCAACCACAACTATAGGAGCATAGACACCAAGTCTCCTCACGCCTAATGTAACCTTTCGTTCACGTGGCCGAGAGTAGTTGTCTTGATAATGAAGCTACGGTTTCGGAATTCATGGCATTATTGAACAGAGTGTAAAAAGTTTTAAAAAACTCTCTTGACGATAGGCAATCAGCAAGCGCCAGTAATAACAACTGCTGGAAACATGAATGTAAAGAGTGGACCACTTAAACATAAGTATTGCGTTGCACAGAAGTATCACTATCCGTTTGCCTTTATTGCTTTTTTACTAATAACTCCAGTGAAAACTGAGCAGTAAAACTTTCGATTGCACGGATAGCAACAATTGTTAAAAGAAGAAGATAGCAGTTTAATAGTATGAAATATTTATTTTCGAATTTTGTTATATATTTGATTTCTAATTAAATTGAGGAGTTTTTCCTATTTTGTCTTGTTATTTTCCTATTTCTATCGTATTTCCCTGTTCGAGACCAACTATAGTCCTCTTTTGTATTCTGTCTTGATGCGGCTTACGATTTTTAGGACACTTTTAGTTTAGCCACTATTTCTCATTGATAACAATAATTCATTTCCAAAAGATTTGTAATGAGAACAATTTAGCGGTGAGAAGCCCTTTTTATTATCCATTGCTCCTTTAACAACAAAACCGTTAACGAAAATTACATATCTCAGAAAGAAAAAAAAGACCACAAATTTTGCATTAAAAAATTGATCCAGAGTTCACAAAAGATGAATAAAATAAGAGTAGTAAAGAAACAGAATAAAAACCAAAATATTATATACAAGCCCCTCCTTTCCTTGAGAATTTAACACATAAAATGGCTTACAAATCACAAAATGCATGGTTGCAACAATTACTGTTTGTAAAATGATAATTGAACTGCTGCCATCGAAAACTCACAAGTATGGGATAACAAAACAACTAAATTAATTCATTTTTTAAAATAAAAGTAAAAAAAAAAAACGATGATCCAATGATAGTTTAAAATTTCCAATTTTGCATACTTTGTGTTTAATAAAATGCCATCTTCTTCGCGTAACCTACCAATTCCTCGTTTATGCACTTACATAATTCGTGCCGATTTAATTTATATTTCAGACTATTTATTATTTATGAGCTTATTTTTAGACTATTTTCATGTGAATGCCACGGCACACCGACAAAGAAAACCACTGACGTAGAAGCTTATCAAGCTTGTCCTGGTTTCTCATACAAATAGGAACACATAACCAACCAAATCATCCAGGGAATCGAATCCAAACTCTTGCAGGTGCAGTATCACCGCGAGCCAGCGCGAGCCATTGTGACACAGAGGCGACATTACATTTAATGAAGCACCACATGCATATGCTAATTTAATTCTTTTGGGTGTTTGCTTGTTTAAATGGAACGTTATTATGCCGTTAATATTAAGACGATTATAAAATTGCTCTAATGAAACAGGCCGAAAAAAAACAACAACTGAGATTAAAAAATACTGCTTAAGCATGCTTCAATCATTTAATGAAAAAAGAAAAAAGATAACTAATATAGCTTTACTGAATAACCACAAAGTGTAGCAAATGATTATCCAATAATTAATTTACAATCTTTAGTGGTTGTTCTGTAATCTTAAAAGCTTTTGACTCAAATAAGAAAAATAATAACAGTCGATACTTATAAATATTCAGGTGATAAAAAGTTAATTGGGGATTTTCTCTTTTGCATCATTTTAATTTTCTTTTGCTGTTCTTTGGCTTTTATTATTTCTAGTTCCAATAAAGTTCATTGAAATTTTGGAGAAGAAAAATATTACTTTTTCGCATTTTTTATGTTAAATCGTTATTTAAATTATCTTTATTCAAATCAGCTGTCCCTAAATTTTAGTCTATAAAGGACCTTCATTTTTACTAGATGAATACGATTTATAACACCATTTTAGTCAGTAAACATGGCGGACTAGTATTCTTAATTGATAGATATGCCTGAAGCTTATTTATAGTCAGAAAAAAAAGTCCCTATTTTTAGTCGGTTGACAAATCGAAATTTCAAACATATCGATACTGTTCAGGGACTCCTAGAACTGTAATTATTATAAGAGAACTAGAACTGTAACTCATTATTCTGTAAATTAAAAATAAAATGTATTGAAGAATAGGTGGTGCTGTAAGAATTCTCCAGACCCTTTACAACAATGCTTCTTAAAAGTGGTGATCTCCAGATCCCAGCCGGTTCACGAGCCATCAGTCGTTGGTCCGCAGTGAGCTGCCAGAAAAGAAATATGTTTTCAAAAGCATAACCTTGTTATACCTTCTTTTTGCTTCTTTTTTTTTAAATGAATGTAATATCATATTTTTATATTTTAAATAAAAGTACATAATTTTTCGAGTCAGAGGAATTTTAATACCCCCAAGTTGGCAATCCTATACCGATACATGGCACAGTGGCAAAAAAATGCCTGCCAGTCACATCATACAGTTTGATAACCAGTACCTAGAATGGTAACAGCGAACCTTTCCTAGCTCGCGTGCCATAATTACAGAAATAAAATGAATTTGTCTAGCTTGTATGCCAATGTAGCCAAACTACTTTAAAAAGCCATTTATGCCAGCTAAAGTTACATGTCCACTTATCATACAATACAAATAACAAAATGATACAAAATAGTAAGGATACGAAACACTAAGTTTAAGATTCGCCATTATATAAGAGAAAAGTAAAAAATTAAATCTTTTTTTACCATAACCAAAATCAGTCAATCACACGCGACTTTCAACTTACTATGCTCAGCGCATCAGAAACGCTATGCCACCGTTATCAGAAAAAAGTGAATTTTCATTGGCTGAGAGAGTAAAATGGATTTCTCAGACCTAGCAGTAAACCGAAATAATAACTATATTTTAAGATATACAAAAGTGTTTTAAAGGAAATCTATGACTAGTTGATAACTAATAGATTTAGTATGTATATTTTTATGATTCAGTATGTTGTGCAAGGTGTATTCCACGAGCTCCAGGCACGTACCAGAATTTCGTTTTGGGTGGGGTTGGGGGAGGGGCTGTTAGAGAACTTAGTTTCGGGGAAGGTTCCACAATTCTGTTTCGGGAGGGGGGAGGCGAGAATTTAGTTTCAAGGGGGGGATCTCAGAATAAGACTTTAATAGGTTTCCACAATGACTAAAACATTCCACCGGATAGGAAAGGTTAAAAAACCCTGTTTTATATTGCCCTCCTACATATTCTAGGCCTTTCTCTATTTCTGAGAAAAAACATTTTATTCTCACAAACAGTTTTTTTTAAACACCCTTTCTGAGAAAAAACATTTTAGTCTCACAAACAGTTTTTTAAAACACCCTTTCTGAGAAAAATTATCCGTTTATATCTTGACTTCATAAACACTGTTTATAACTGGACTCACTAAACACTGTTCACAACTCGAATCGCTAAACACTCTGTTCATAATTCCACTCTCTAAACGCTCTGTTCATAACTCGACTCGCTAAACACTGTTCATATCTCGAATCGCTAAACACTCTGTTCATAACTTGACTCGCTAAACCTTGTTCAAAACTCGTCTCTCTAAACCTTTTCAAAACTCGTCTCGCTAAACACTGTTCATATCTCGGCTCGCTAAGCATTCTGTTCACAATTCAACTCGCTAAACACTTGTTCATAACTCGACTCGCTAAATGCTCTGTTCGTAAGTCGACTTCCTAAACACTTTATTAATAACTCGACTCGCTAAACACCCTGTTCATAACTTAACTCACTGAATACTCCTCATAATTCGCTAAACACATTGTTCGTAACTCGACTCGCTAAACACTGTTCATAACTCAACTCACTAAATGGTTTGCTCATAACTCGACCCTCTAAAGGCCCTGTTCATATTAAACTATCTAATCCATTGTTCTGCAACATGGACAAAAATAGTTTTTTTTGCTGCATTAGCTGTTTCTCAATGTTGGTTGCTAACCCTTTCACTAACCTTATTTTTTTTACATAGTCAAATCGTGCAATTCCAAAGATACTGCACAAGAATTAAAGGTATAAAATTTCCCATTATCATACCTACAAAAGTTCCCAAGTTTCGCTACCAGAGCAGACTTAAGAAAGGACTAGAGCATTACACATGCTGACTTTAGTCTTAAGATGTATGGGCCTATTTTTCCACAATTTCCACAGATTCTTACAAATTATAGAAGCATTACATATTCCAAGCACACAACCCAGCCTTTTTTATCTGAGTCGGACATTAACAGTATCTGTTACAGAATTCCCGAGGTAATTAAACTGGGAATCTTAGACATTCAAACAGACTGAAGCACCATCCACCTAACGGCAATCACTTTAGTTTTCTCCCTATTTGTCACCAAACTCATCTCATTACTAGTCTCATAAATATCCTTAATGAAAGAGTTCATCTCGTCAACATCATTTGCCAAAACAACAAAATCGTAAGCACACTCAAACCTCTAAATTTTTAAATTATCTAAGGCTCCAGTTTTCCTCATGCAACGAATTTCTCATTACTTAATGAGTAACCAAACTGAAAAGAAAAAGTCACAAAATGCAACCTTTGTCAATCCCCAGTAGTAATTCTAAACTGATCGTTGCAAATTTTGCGAACTTTCACACATGACTCATTATAATTAGAGTTATACACTACTCTAATAAAATAGTGAAGAATTTCCATGTTAGCTCAAAGGGAATATAACTTAAAAGATTATTAATTTCTAAAATATGCATTTAATGGGAAACTTGGAGTGAAGATAAATTAAGATCATAATCAACTCTAAATTTAAATTTTCAACACTATTTTTTCATTAGTAGCTGAGCGGTTAGCCTGCTCAACTACTGATCAAAGTGATCTGGGTTCGAGCACAGTGTAAGGTTTGTAGCTGATTGTTTGAGGCAAGCATCTGTTTGCAATCAACAATTTGAGGGATAATTTATGCTTGTGTTGTCTTTCTGCTGAGGTCCATCCTACTTCACAGATATTCTCTGTGGCGTATTATACTGACAGACTCCTATCAGACCTCTGTGGCAAGCAGCTGCTTGAGGGATAATTTATTTATTTTTATATTTTAAAGTTATGGAAACTGGACTATTTAGCAACAAATTGTTTTCTTCTCCAAACATTATTCCGAATTTTAAAATAATGAAATCATTATGCAAGCTTCTAAAATGTACATTTATTTTATTAAATGATTTGGAACAATATTTATTGTTTGTGTTTTAATTTCTGAGGTAAAATCTTAAGAGAAAAGGAGATAAAATGCACCCTTGTCGAACAACAGAAGTAATGCTACACCAATTGCTACAAGCCTTACCACTGTCACACACGACACAGTGTTATTATAGAGAGCTTTCATTATGTTAACTAACTTGTCAGGTATACCATATGATCTCACAATCAACCACAAATTATGACGATCAACAGAGACGAAAGCCTTTTTGAAATCAACAAAATTAGCAACCAAAGGTTTCTGAAACTCTAAATATTTCTCAAGAATCTATCTAAGCGAAAATATCTGATCTACACATCCCCTACCACTTCTGAATCCACATTGCTCATCACGCAATTGCCTGTCAACCAGATTCTTAATTCTATTAAGCACAATCATGCAAAGAACTTTCCCTGGAAGAGAGAGTAGGCTGATACCCCTATAGTTATCACAAGAACTGTGATCACCTTTTTTTGAAAATAGGGATAATAATAGCTCTGGTAAAATCCTTAGGAACCATGCCTTTATCATAAAAGATATTCAAAATTTCAGTCATCCAAGTGGTAACAGAAACATTCCCAGCTCTAAGCATTTCCGTAGTAATTTCGTATATATATGTGGATTTATGAAGTTTAAGTTTAGAAACAGTCAAAATAACTTTAGATTGTGTTATAGGGCCAACATTAAAGACACCAATGCATCTATCATCATTGCAAACAATGGGAGTAGAACTACCCACATTGTTTAGAACATCACTGAAATGCTCAGCCCACCTAGCCATGACATAATTCTGACCTTCTATAACCTTACTTTGTTTATCCTTCAATCCTGTATTGTTTAACAACTATCTGCATATCAAATGAAATTGAATACAGATATATTGAATATAGAAATGTAGATTGAAGGATAAACAATTATCTGTCCGTTTTCTACCACACAAAACATTAACTATCTGTTACAGCTCTCTGCTGTTGGGCTGTCTAACTGCTTCCTCGGCTTTGTCAGCCAAACCATCAAGCCAAAGATTCTTATCAGCAGCTAACTGATTCTTTACTTTATTAAGCTCTCTGTAATGCTTTCTATTAGGACTAGTAGGGTATTGATTAAGGATATTAATGCACTTTCTTCTTTCTGAAATGAACTCAAGTGCCTTATCACTCAGATAATTCTGTCTCTTCTGCTCCTTTTTTCCTAAAAGAGTACTGTCAGTGTCCAAAAAAGCCTGTTTAAAATGGTCCCATTCTTCCTCAACTTCAGTAGTAAGCTGTCATAATGACTACGTAACCTATCATGGTAAGCTTTAGCTATAACTGGGTCTTTCAGAGATTTAGAATTAAAGGTAAATTGTTTAAACTGAGCACAATACTTCTTAAGTTTAAGTTGCAAGACACTTTTAACAAGTTAATGGTCAGATCCAATTTAAGCTGCCTTATTGCCTTGGTATTCCTAACAGAACTAGCCATTTGCTCTTAATTAATGTATAATTAATCATATTCTTATGCAGCCCATCTGGTGAAACTCATGTGTACTTATGTATGTCGCAATGTTTGTAATTAGTGTTAGTTATTCTTAAACCATTTAATTTACTTACCTGTAGAAGACATTGCCCATTGCCATTTCAACTACCAATACCGAAAGGGCCTATCACTCCTCCCCAAATGTGAGAGTCAATACCAACTTTGGCATTGAAGTCACCTAGATTTAATCTCCTTGTCAGAATTCAAAATATCCTGAAGTTGTCCGTAAAACCTATCCTTCTCATCCTCATCGGCATCCTCAGTGGAGGCATAACATCAGATAACATTCAAGTCTTTAACGCTTGTCTGAAATTTTGCTGTAAGAAACCTTTCATTAATGCACTCATATCCTAGAAGAGCATCACTAGCGTGTCTGCTGAGAGGCAGACCCACGCCTTGGTGATGTTTATTATCGTTCCTCCCTGAAAAGAGAAATTTAAGATTATTGTTAAGAATCTGACCTTTATATGTCCATCTGGTCTCTTGCAAGCCGAGAATATCTAAATTATAACGGTGGGATTCTTGTATGAGGACATCAAGAGAAAGAGCTCTGTGCAGAGTTCTCACATTCCAACTACCTATGAAGAGAAAATGGTTAGTGGGATGTTTATAGAAACTATGTTTATTGGCAGAGGAAATGGCGACAATATCAAACAGCCCCCTAATCGCAGACATGGGGCAAAGATCTTTTCCCCCACCACTAAAGACTGAAACCATTTACATTGGAAGATTTTCCCGAATGTAGAATTTGACGATGCCAGTAGAAGCAAAGAGTTCAGGTGCCTGCGATGACCTCTGCTCAGGATTATCCACCAGCTGATAAACATATCCTGTGAATCTATTCACTTGGGGCTGTCAACCCACAAACAAACAGAAAACACAGCGGAAGATTTTCCCTCCACAGAAGCCCACCAGTGGAGCAAATTCTGGATCCATAATCCAGCTCAGAGCCAAAATTCAGTCCCGTCCAGTGGGTTGATATGGTCGGCACTAGGACCCTGTGTGGTTGACCTCTCCTCAGCAGGTTAGAAAAAAAAGAAAAGTAGCCAGAATTATCCAGATCAGTAGACCAAACTAATCTGTCAGCCCTCCCCTTCCGTTCACTTCCACAAGAGAGTATCTCTTTTGAAAGGTACTAACGGTCTGCACCACGAGAAGGCGGGGTCGGACATTAGGTGCTAGGCCTGGCCGGTTCTATGCATCATCACAGGAAATTGGTGCATAGCTCTCCTTACAGTGACTACCTAGCTACCATTTACAGACCATATATTTATATGGTCAGTATATGGTCAGTAAATGTACCATTATACAGACCATATAATATATAATATATTATATATATATATTATACATATTACCCCATATTATATTAAAAACTCTTCCAGTAGGCCATACAAATTATGGCAGCTAGAAAGTAATATAGAAAGCTTTCTTACAACCTACAAAGCTACCAACCACATGCTTTTGAATCTTTAAACTTTTTTACAAGTGAAAACATTTGATCTATGCAAAAGATGCAATCTCTGAACCCAAGACTCTTCATTTCAAATGGTGTCCTTCAATCTAATGTATATGTATATAACAGATCATATACGCTCATGGGGCAGATTTTTATGATCTAAAGAAATTTAAAAAAAGCGTAAAAGTGCCAGAAGAAAATACCGAAGCTGACAAAAGAAAAATAAAAAATAACATAGAGGAATAGGATTCCAAATTGTTTAAATATAAAGCAGAAAAAACACGAAAAAAATAAAATAGGAAAAAAAAAATACATTATATATAAATGTAAAAAACTAAAGAAACTATTAAAACGCAGAAAAACGTTTTACTATAGGAGGATATAGGAAAAACGTAAAACAAACAATGATATCAACAAAAACAAACAACTATCAAATTTATTGAACTGGTGTACTAAAAAACGAAAACATCAAAAATCAAAAAATTATCTATTAAGATAAAACTGACATGTCCTCCGACCACAAAAAAATTAATGAAGACACATAAAAACAAAATAACTTAAGGAAATTCTAAACAGATGGAAAGCACATAAAGAAAAACACTAAAATTTTAGATTTAGAAAGGAAAAAAATTATTGCCTCAGATTAGGAAAAAAATCAAATTTCGTACAACAATTATTTCTTTCTTTCACCTGGCTATGGGGGCGGTGGTGGCTCAGTCGGTAGCGCGCCAGGCTCGTAATCTGTAGTTCCCAGGTTCGAGCTCCCAGCTGGGTCAGCGTTTAGATTTATCTCCGCAAAATTCCCTGCCCTGCGCACGGTCAGTAGGGGACACCGATGGGCTTGGAAAGGACGCCGTCCGTCGGATGGGACGTTAAGCCGTGGCCCCGTGTGCGGGAGAGCCATACCCTGTGCACGTTGAAGAACACGCTGGATGGCCTTGACGGGAGGCTACCATCTGTCTCCCAACAGCTGTTCCAGTGGGTCCCCTCCCCCAACTTTCTCTGAGCCTACGGGGTCCATGTGACCTGGCCATTTAGCCCATGGTGTGCAAAAAAGTGCCGCTCAGAGGTAAAACAACCCAACCCAACCCACCTGGCTATGGGAGGAGGAGATCATCACTTGTTGAAAGTCGAGGTTAACACCGGTTGGCACGTGCTGTCCAAGACAACAGACGGCTCATGATCCTCAATTAACGTCAGACTACTACTACTACAACTAGGACGTACAGAGAAATGTTTCCATGCACTCAATCCAGCGGACGCGCTTGCTGATACGCGGTCGGCGTAGGTCCATCAGCGTTAGAAGTCATGTGCTCATGTTGACCGACGTCAGTGACAGTTCTGCCTTCAGTGAGCACTGGACAACAGTGACTAAATATTGGACGACTGAAAAAAGGTGCCTAGTCCGATGTGTCCAAGCTACAGCTCCACCATGCCGATGGACGAGTTCATATTGGACGCTACGAAGGTGAACAGCTGCAACCAGATTGCACGGTTGGATTGCAACCGGCCGACGACTGCGGTATCATGGTATGAGGATTGTTCTCATGGACATCACTTGGTCGCTTCATCTCACCACCAGCCCTACCAGGCCTTGTTTCGGACCAAGTTGTGCCCTACATGGTGACAATGTATCCCTATGAGACTGGACTCCTTCATCAAGAAAATACCCCGTGTCACAAGACCCGCATTGGGCAGGAATGATTCGAGGATCATGCCCAAGTATTTCGTGTGCTCCCCTGGTCACCAAATTCTCCCTGTGCGAATCGCATTGAACATTTGTGCGCAGTGGAACGCAGCATTCGCCAGTGAACGTCAGTGTCTTGCTCCTTTGCCGAACTCCGCAACGTCACTGTCCATCTCGTACATAATACCTGATGACCCCTTCCGCGGTCTAGTGGAGTCGATGGCACGTCGGGTGAAGCAGTTATCGCAATTAATTGTGGTCCAACGCGCTCTTAGGCAGGGGGTCATAATATTATGGCTTATGAGTGTATGCATTAGTGCTTGAGATAAATTCTTGAATAACACATTGTTTCAGATTAAATAATTTTTAAATACTGTTTACACAAAAAACTTACTTCAAACTTCTAGTGCTCGATGGCAATTTACATTTCGAAAAACATATTATTATCTTTAAATAAAAGATGTTTTTAAGCAGTGGAACAGAAAAGAAGAAAAAACTCGTTATATGAAACAAAACTTTAATTTAAATAAATATTATAATTGACAGAGAAATAAAAGGGAACGAGAAAATTTAAAGCTGAAATTGCAGTAAAGGACAAAGCTAATTTTGAATCGCACAGTATGTTTTATAAAGGAGATATAATTCAAATTTTAACGAGACTCTCGGGGATATAAATTATTGTGAACGAAAATGTCAATCTAGATGAAGAATACAAAAGACTTATTCATATATTTAAAAGCATGCCAAAATCTGTTCAACTTATAAAGTGATGTTTTAAATTTTTTTTGTGTCGTGTTTTTTTTACTGGATAATTTATATACTTTGTCTGCGATGCAGCTTGGATAAATTTAAAAAAATAAAGATCTCGCGATAAAAAATCATACTTTATTTCTCGAAAAATTCAATGATTTCCTTTTGTTTAGAAGTCTTCAAAATGTGTGAAATGTTGAAGCTTTCAATTAAATAAAAGCTGAATTGTAAACTATCAGGCACAATATTGTGTAATATAATAAATTACTAATAAATACATAAGAGCAGCCACGGATCTAGGAAAAAATCTAGGTGGGTGGGGGGGGGGGGGGCAAGAAACACAATCGAGCCAGAAAAATGTAAACGGGGGGGGGGGGGACCAAGCAGTATAACATTTCCAATGCAGTATAACATTTCACCCTCCTTTTTGCAATTCTTAAAAAAAGTCTTAAAATGCATTAAATTTTAATCAATTCATAATTTTTTGGCTCTTTTATCCTTACTAGGATAAACTAGGGAAGGGGCATACCCTCCCCCCTTCCTAGATCCGACCCTGCATAAGAGCACCGGATTTCTGTAATAAAATTTTAGTGTAAATGTCAATCAATTAAAAGCAAAGACGGATAAAATGGGATAATTTATAAAGTATATGCAAAAGTATCATACGGCTAATGCCAATTTTTTTTATCTATTTTTTTATCTAACATATTACCAACGGGGGGTATATTTATGAGATCCTAATTATTTCAACAATAATGCTTACGCTTGATACTCGACGTCTTGGCTTAAACAAAATATAATGCCGCTTGATATTGTTTGGTCGCGTGCACCAAACTAGAAAGTGCCTTCTGGACGAGTGAGTGAGTGTCTTCAATTACAGGCAAATACATTTCCAATGACAAATTCTATGGTATAATGCTTAAAGGTACTAATAGAGAATGATTGTTCGGCGGTTGGTAGTTCAGCGATCAGAGCACCTGACATGTTGTCAGGAGGTTGCGGGTTCAGAACCCACCCGAAGAATGACAGTTTTTCCTCTATATTTATATAAAAAATCCTACTTAGGAAAAAGAGAGAATATTCAATATTCTCTCTTTTTAAAAAAAATAAAGAACACAAACTAGCGATAAATGCCAAAAAATAGAACAGGACGAGGCAAACTTAAAACAACTAACCATAAAGTACATTAGAGTGCAAAAAAAAAAATTGAAACAATAGCTTCTGTTAACTTGATTTCACGCAATAATCCGACTACTCTCTGTTTTTGGGACAACTAACTGCTGTGAATCGCCTTCTCTGTAATGAAATTTGCTAAGTCAAAACATTGTGCTATTCTTATTAACAGCCACCTCGCTGAGCTTCTTAGAACAGCTTTGGCAGCCTACCAGATTTTAAACTATTAACTGCAAAAATGAACACTCAATCAAAGTCTTCAACGAGCAGAGATTAAACATATTCTGCTTTGGTGAGAAGGACTACTATATAGTTGCATTTTTATTATTTATAAACACAATTTTAAAATAATATTTTCTGTGGCTCTTCAACATTCAAAAATGTATGAAAAATATTTTATGTGGCTCTTCTTATTGAAGAACTTGCCCATCCATGCAATGTATATTATTAACCGTATTCAGATATTTCTATGTTATTTAAGGAATTCAAAGTTCATATTCAAGAAACATATTCAAAGTTCTCTGACTTTGAAAATAAGTTTCTGTAGAAAAATATTGTAGAAGATAAATTGTAGATCTCAATCAAATTTATCCTCATTTCGATTTTATAAAATATTAGTTAAGAATGCTGATCGAGTGGATAGAGTTTCTGACTACTAAGACCAGCAGGCATGTCCTTGTGTTTGTATGTTGTATGAGAAACTAGAACAAGCCTAATGTAGCTTCTAGTTTATCTCCGTCCTTTGTGTAGGGAAGTATCTTCTTCCTAGAAAAGAGTTATTGAAGCTGAAACATTTGACAGCAGAAGTTGCAATATTTCATTCATTTTTGGCTTTCGTAATCACAAAAAAAGCAACTCCTTTACCCCTCTACTCATTAATGATGTAATGATTCCTTCTATATCTTCTGCCGAACTTCTTGGTCTTTACATTCAGAATTACGGATCTGGAGTCTCAATTTCAATTATCTTCGGAGTTTAGGGCTTCATTTACACAATGTGATTAGCTGAATGTCAGTCCTCAAAAATCGAACGCTAAGCTCTGTTCTTCTCTCGTTAACTAATGCTAATTCAGACAAAATTCACTCTTTGTATTCTTTTTTCCCCATCTGCACCTCGGTCGCTTTGGAATAACGTTACACCAGTTTAGAAGTTGGCTATCTCCAATCAGTTACAAGACGTACTTAAGATCAGCTACCGCACTCTATTGTAGTGCCATTCAAATTTGAGCTGCCATTTCAAAATTTGCCGAGAGAGAAGGGGTTGACGTATTGAGAGTCTTATTATTGTGAATTTTCTTATGAAATAATATTTGCTGTTTCAAGCCCTCAAGAAAAAGGTGGTTATAAACCCTCTTTTGGTAAGCCGTAGTCCCCTATTATATATAAAAGCAAATTTCAACTGCTATTTTAATATTTAAGAAGAGAGGGTTGATGCCTTAATTGTCTGTTTATCGTGAATTTCTTAAGACCATATGCGAGATTCAAGCATTCTAGGAAGGAGGATTTATAACACCCCTGCCAAATTTGGGTACACCACTGCCTGCATTGTATCTAAAAAGTAAGTTGAACTGTTCTTTCAAAAATTTTACATCGCTTAATCAATATAATTCATTAATACTCTGGGCAACCCGTTGATTTCCTTATTTCAAAATAATTCGCACGTTGATTCCACTGCTGTAAAGTGACTAACCAGTGAAAAATGATTGAACACTTCTCAATTAACGTAAAGGTTAAGAAAAAGTATTACGCATTATGGTTATATTTTGTTTTATAATACACACGTGAATGAAAAGAAATATGCAAATACACGGCTCGTAGAAAGTTAAACATGGACCACCAAAACCAAAATCATAATCGTTACAGGTAAATAAAGATTATTTACGTACTTTGCTAATATAAGGTGTATAGTAGGTCTTGGAAAACATTTTAGCTGAAGGCCCCCCCTAGAAAACCGAAATATAAGGAATATATAATCAAAGAAATATATAATCATTAACATATGTACAATCACCATAGAGAAAACTTAAAGTGAAAAACATAAACAATACAATTTTATTAAAAGTAATTATTTTAATGGGAATTCGCTCGACCCAAGTTTGACTTTCTGTACTTTATACGTTCTTTTTCTTTTGCAAATTTAAATTTATTTGTCATCAGTAGCTTGTGGGCCGCACGAAAAGAGGTGGCGAGAATATGCGGTAGCGGGCCTTAGTTTGCCCAGACCTCGTATAGAGTCAAAATTAACATGTAAATCCTCTATAACCTCACGGAATATGTAAAACAGGTACTTTATAAGATTATTTTCGGAGATACTTTATTATATCAAATTGAAACGCTGTATTGTCATGCTGGAATAGAAAATTGCTTTCTGACAAAAATAAATAAAAATAAATACCCCCTCAAGCAGCTGCTTGCCACAGAGGTCTGACAGGAGGCCTCAGAGAAATGTTCAGACGACTAAAAACCTGAAGACCGTTAGAAGGTTGGAGACTGGTCAAGCAGTCACAGAGCTGGCAATATTCTTTGGTGTCCACCTTTTTGTTACCTGAAGGTTATGGGCAGAAATTCTAAATAATCCGAATAGCTATTAGAAAATATGTTCAAGGACCTTCTTTGTTACAAGCCATCAAAGTGTTCGTTGTATTGTACTACCATCCCACAGAACAGTAGAATTGCTACATAATCTGTGCTTTCAGACTTGATCGCAGCCATAAGAAGGTATGTACCTTTCTGAACTATCACCAAAAGGCTCCACTAGGTCAGACTCTATACCCGTCTTTATTCTTCAAATACAGGCAGGGCCATTTGAAATGGCATCACGATGTTGTAGAGTGGAGCCGAAAATCGTGGTGTTGTCTTGTTTTATTGCCACCATATATTATTTTCTACAATTGGACAGCAGATTGATCCAAAGAGAGGTGGAAATATGTTCCATAACATCGTTGGGCGAAGTGCATTTGGTCGTGGAGATCCAGTTTTCTGGGTCGGGTTTTCATTGGGTGATAGTACCGACCTCCATGTGTCTCATGGAGGTTCTCACTATGATCTGAGATATTAGGATAAGGTCATTGATCCCTTTGTCAAACCCTATGTTGGTGCAGTAGGCGTCGATTTAGTTTTAATGGGCCATAATACCCATCTCACAGCGCAAGACTGATCACCAATACTTAGAAAAAGGTATCCAATGAATAAAATGGTCCACATTCTCAAAACATCCAAAAAATCTATGAGATGTCTTGAAGAGATCTAGTGCTGCTTTCTAACACCCTTCACAATTGATCAGTGGATTTTATTGCCCTCCCATTCCCCGGAATATCTTATTGAGGGCATGAATCAATGTTTTTAGGAGTGCATTAGTGCTAGAAAAAGGCATATGCCCTATTGACTATAATTTTGCATTCAAAACCACATATCTCTCTTCGTGTACTTTTCTTTATTCCTTTGTTTTAGGGGCGGTAGTTGACTCAGTCTGTATCAGTTCCCAGATTCAAGTCCCAGCTCTACCAACTTTGTGATATATCTCTGCTAAACCATCACCTGCCCTTGGTCAGAAAAGCGACTTGGAAAGGAACTTTGGGCTTGGAAAGGCCGCCATTCGACGAATTGAGAGTAAAGCCTTGTGTCCATGTGCAGGAGAGTCATACTCTGTGCACGTTAAAGAACACCCTGGATGGTCTAGACAGGAAGCTTCCATCTGTCTCATAACACTGTCCAGTGGATTCCCTTCCACCAACCTTCTCTGAGTCCTTGGGACCTTGTGACCTGGTCATTTAGCTAAGTGTGTGGAAAAGTGCAGCTCAGATGTAAAACAACCCAAATAACAACCCTGTATTTTAAGGTACCATACGAGTATGTGGCATATTGAATGCCTATGCCTAAATTACAGCATCGACCCCGAGAGGTTATAGAGGATTTACATGTTAATTTTTACATGTTATTTTAAGTATTGGTGATCAGTCTTGAAATGTAGCCGGCTAATAGCGCAGAATGCTGAAATAGTGATTCGATATCAGACAGGAATATCAGATATCCCGGAAACTGCTAGACTGTCCCGCAGAGTATCAATATGTCTCGCGACTCTCACCAACCTTCAAATGTCTAGCGAAATTCAGTCCTATTGAGTTGGTATTATGTATCTCTTAAACAATAAGCTAAAATGTATCTCTCTTTCTCTCTGTATATTTGATATACAAATCTTTGCTGTTCAATCTAATCCCATATAACTTGAGTTCTTTGATAAAAAAAAGTGTCTGGTCTTTCCAAGAAGATTTAAAATTAAAATTGGCTCAGCGAATGTATTTTTAAACATTTTTAAATGAAGGTAAGTCACCGGGGGAGGTGTTAGTGTTTTGCTTTTAGAGTGTGCTGAAGTAAGTCTTACTATCTCTCCAGCGCCCACTGAATGATGTTCATTGCTGCCAGATCCCAATATCTACACAAACTATTGATATTTATATCACCCAGCAGATTTCATTCCCCTGTAAGTGTTTTCGTTTTTTTTTTTTGTAATAACATGTTATTAATTAATTAAAAAAACTCCGATCAACAATTGCGTGGGTTTCAGCTAGTTTCTGTAGCACGGGCTTCTAATTTTAATCTGTAGCACGGGCTTTTACATCAACTTAGGCTCAAATTGTAGCCGGAGACAAGCAAGCTTTCGCAAAATATAGTCGGATACAAGAAAGAACCTGCAAATTGTAGTCGGATACAAGAAAGAAACTGCAAATTGTAACAGAGTACAAGCAAGAATTTGTAATTGTAGAGAGATACAAGCAAGACATTGCAAATTGTGGCTGGAGACAAGCAAGAAATTTCAAATTGTAGCCGGAGACAAGCAAGAATTGTAAATTGTAGTCGGATACAAGAAAGAAACTGCAAATTGTAGCCGAATACAAGCAAAAATTTCCAATTGTGGAGAGATGCAAGCACGAAATTGCAAATTGTAGGCGGATACAAGAAAGACACTGAAAATTGTAGCCGAGTACAAGAAATAATTTGCAATTGTAGAGCTACAAGCAAAAAATTGCAAATTGTAGTCGGATACAAGAAAGAAACTGCAAATGTAGCCGAGTACAAGAAATAATTTGCAATTGTAGAGCGATAAAAGCAAGAAATTACAAATTGTAGTTGGATACAAGAAAGAAACTGCAAATTGTAGCCGAGTACAAGAAAGAATTTGTGCTTGTAGAGATATACAAGCAAAAAACTGCAAATTGTAGCCGAGCACAAGTAAGAAATTGTAATTGTAGAGAAATACAAGCAAGAAATTGCAAATTGTAGAGGGGATACAAGCAAGAAATTGCAATTCGAGAGAGGCTGCATTCGAGTTCCTGCAAAATGCAAATTGCAGCCGGATACAAGAAAGAAACCGCAAATTTCACCCACTTAACTTTTGAGGAGTAGTCTAAAAATTAACAGCGAAGATAGAATTAAACACAGTGTTCAAAAAACGATCAGTAAAAACAGTTCTAACATTTTTTTTCTGAAAAGTAATAAGATGTAAAAAAAGGAAGGAAGTGTTATTTCAAATATAGGTCAAAATCATTGCTATTTACAGTTTTGTATCGTAGAACATTCTAAATTAACCAGAAAATATATCATTTGTTTCTGAATTCGACTATCGGTCACAGAAACACCTTTTCACGCTTTTACCAAAAATGTGGATTGTATATTGCTTTTGTTTAAAATGTATATACTAGCTGAACGAAAGCCTGCAAGCTTCATCTTAAATGCCACTCTAACTAAAAGCATGAAATATTAGTCGAACTCACTCAACTTGTTTAGCACATCTGTTGAGTACACCTCGTGTTCACACTTACTGTGAATGTCCCATGTGTTCACTTCCACACTGCATCCCTCGAGTAAGTGACACAGCTGCGCCATCCCCTTTCCATTCCGATTTGCATATTCCCCTAGTCGATGCTTTTGGTCTCTATTGACGTCGCTCAGCTATCCACTGATAACTTTCCTCTTTCTTCCTGAAGAGTCTTAACTTCTGCTCTTCGACATCCCCACTAAAAGGGGAGCAGCTGGCAAAGAACGTTTTACGTGCACTATTTGTGTCCCTTTCCGCTATTGTAAACCGAAATGCCTGTCATGCTCAACTTCTCAGTCAACGTAGAAATGCTGGGACGAAATTTCGTCAGTGGAGAACTTCCTTACGATCGATGATCAACTCGGATATATTGGTTTGAACATCACAAAAGGCCTCGAATTACCATATACAGCATGTGCCTCGAAAGCTGATATTGTATAGGATATAAAGAAGATTCAGTTGAATCATTTATGTCTGGCTATTCAAGGAAACTTTTCTAATAGGCTGTGCTCTCACAAATCGGTTTAGTAACATTGGAGATGCAATCATAAAATTATTATCAAAGATAGCACAGCGAAACTTACATTGAATATAAGTTTCCAATACGTTTTTTTACGATTCCTATAAAAATAAAACGTCTTTGAAGCGAGAAGTTTACAGGGAATAAAGCTTGCAGTTATACTATATCTCTAATTATTTTTAAAAATTCCTTCTGTGTATATATATATATTTCATTGCATCACTGGGATTTGTGTAATTTGAATCTTCCAAAAATGTGTTTTCGAAAATTACTCGAATTAAAACTAGCATTCTTTGTCTTGTACAGTGTTTGAAACCTCCAAGGAAAATGCCTCCAATTTGCTAACAAGGCAAAGGTTTCCAAGAAGCTTATTGCTTTTATTTACAAATTAAAATTTTCAAGTTCAAAGAAAGTGTTTGTCTAAGTGTGAGTTAGAAGAGAGGGAGTTTGGCAGGTTCCTTAGATTTCCATTTTCAAGTCCATACTATGAATATGAGTCCCTTCTATGACTGCATTCGAGTTTCTGTTTCTAGTCCCCGCTGCCCCAGCTTGAAATATTTTTCTCTAACTCTAGCTCCGACTATGGTCTTTATAATGTCTCTATCAGTCGAAAGTGCCATTATGTAGGGTGATGAGTAACCCTAGTAAAGGTTAAAAACATGCTGGACAACCTTGACGGTACGTACTGAAATTATACCCTTCCTGATCACACTCTGGCCACTTGCGGTCTGTATGACTAGACTATTTTGTCTCTTGTAAGCATAAAAGTGTCTCTGAGTGTTACAATAACCCAACACAAGTGAATCCTTGTATTCTTCGTCCTTATCCTTGTCCTGCTCCTTATATTCTTGGTTCTTCTCCTTGTCCTGCTCCTTATACTCTTGGTTCTTCTCCTTGTCCTGTTCTGTAGTAGTGGCCCTTCTCCTTTGTCATGCTCCTTCTAGTCTTGACCCCTCTCCTTTGTCCTGTTCTTTGTAGTTTTGACCTTTCTCCCTTGTCCTGCTCCTTCTAGTCTTGACCCCCTCTCCTCTGTCCAGATCTTTGTAGTCTTGACCTTTCTCCATTGTCCTGATCCTTGTAGTCTTAGAATGTTTTCTTGTCCTGCTCCTTGTAGTCTTGGACTTTTTCCTTGTCCTGACCTTTGCAGTCTTGATCCTTCTCCTTGACCTCTCTTTCCGTATAGTATTGACTCTTCTCCTTGTGCAGCTCCTTGTATTCTTGGTTCTTCTCATTGTCCGCTTCTGATATTCCTGATCCGTCTCCTTGTCCGCTTCTGATATTCCTGATGCGTCTCCTTGTCCTTCTCTTTGTATTCTTCTACGCCTATGAATATTATATGCCACTTCAAGACATACATTTGACATTTCAATTCACTAAAATAACTGAACTATTAATTAATATTACTAAAATTCCATAATGCTTATACAAAATTACACTGTCGATAAAATTACATTTCGATACATCAAGAGGAACATAATGGTTTATGTTGATTAAAAAGTAAAGAAGGACGGAATGTGAAAGGATAGAGCGAAAGTAGCGTGAGAAAAACAGAAAGAAAATGTGGTTTTATGAATAATATTTTTAACTCCTGAAAGACAGACTTTTTTTACAATATTTTTAGGTTTTTTAATAGTCGGTCCTGGCTGGACCGACTATTAACATTTAACCTTAGTGTTGCTACTTGTAAGAATTTGCCTTAAAATTATAACCAATCCTTTACTGAAAAAATGTAATTTTAGAAGTTTGGGTATTATTGTTTCCTTTCTTCAATTTTGAAACTGTGTTTAGGAGAAGCACAACAGCATCTGCTGTCAAATATTTTAGCTTGAATATGATTGAATATGATATGACAGCTTTTGAATATGATTCTCCATTCACACAACCATCTCTGAGACGTTGGAGTCCTTGTGACCTGGACCATTTAGCCCATTGTGTGCAGAGAAAGTGCCGCTCAGACATAGAACAACCCAACATTCTGCCTATCTTTTTCGTTTTTATCAATAATTATAAAAAGTAGTGCACACTAATTGTTAGATTAAAGTATTTCCTTTTTGTCTAACAAAGGCGTAAATTCATCCTTTGTTTCTAACAGCACAAATTTCGGAAGAATTTTCAGTTTAAATTCTCCTTAATTCCAATGAAGAAGTTACCTATTACAGGAAAAATATTTAATTTGATTTACAGCAAAGCAATTATGATTTTGCTGTATGGGAAAATTGGATTTTGTTTTTAGATTCGGGAAAACAGTCTTCGCACTTCGTGGTGAGTTTAATAATTAAACTCTCTTCGTAGATATTTGTTTTGAAGCGAAAAAATAGTTCCAAAAAGTGTATAAAATAGATTTGAGCCTGACGAATTAGTTTTACTTGCTGAGTAAATAAAGAAGATTAAATAAAAAACAAAAAAAATACACAAATGGACTATAAAATTGCATTTTTTGAGTAATGAAACGGTTCTTAAAGATTTATACAAATTTATGTTTCTTAGATGCGAAGTTCGAAGCTGATATTTGTTCTAGAAGTTCTGTCTCTCATGCAAAATTATCTCCAAAAGCGAACTTATCGGTAGAGCCCTACCCGGATAACAAATGTTTTATCCTCATTTGCAAGATCTTATTCGCATATGCAAGGCCTTTATACACATCAGCAAATCTTTATAAGCATCAGCGTGCATTTCCTACTGAATAATCGTCTTGAGTTTTCTAGTGCTTGAAATCTGACATATATTTGCGAGCAGGACTGAATCTTTGGGGAGGGCTAAAGGGGTATGCCCCCACCTTTGAGAATGCTAGTAAAGGTAATGAGAGACAAAAATTAATAACAATTTGCATATTTCAAGCATTTTTTATGAAACTTTTTGAAAACTTCTAAAATGAAAGTGGAAATGTTACACTACAGTGGAAATTCACTCCCTAGACGCCTCCTCTTTAATTTTTTCTAGATTAAGTCTCGTTTACGAGTAAAATTATTTAGTCAAATTGTTTATTAACAACAAATAATTTACTGAGAAAAATATACTGCGATAATAAAACACGATTTTATTTCAGAAACATATACTTTACTAAATATTAGACAAAAATTTACCTAATGTAAATTCGTAAATTCTTCCGAGTTACTTTCTGTTTTTTTTTTCCTTTTTTTTTCAATGCAGTTATTAGCGATTATGGGAAGACATTTATTTTTATTACCCAATAATTCTCCCCCACATTTCACTATACAAGCTTTAAGATCTCCACTATTGAAATTTATACGCAGATGTAATTCCAGTTTTCTGATCCTTTGTAATAGTCAAGTAATTTTTTTTAATTTAAATTCTTCTCAGAAGAAAAGAACACATAAATCATGAAATAATAAGCTGAAAAAATTGATTTTGACATGAGTGGGATTAGAACCCACGCTTCCTGTAAAACTTAAGGGAAAACGTTAGCCGATGATAGTTTAGTGGTCAGCGCAATTGGTATGTTTTCAGAAGATGTGGGTTCGAATCCCACTCATGGCAAAAAATAATTTTATTTTCAGCTTATTATTTCATGAGTCCCATGTCTACAGGGCACTTCCTGTGATTCTTTACTACTGAACTACATATAAATTAGTTTTTTATATTTTCGTTTCATCCCAGTGAATTTTTTTAAAAATTAATATAATCATTGAATTTTTAAATCAGGTTTTTTCCATTACCTGAAGTTTTTTTTTTCATGTCGGCTATGAATTATGCAGTAATATTTCTCCATGTTCCTGTTATTCTTCTTAAATTCTCGATTTTATCTGCTATCCGCATAATATCAATTTTTCCCCACGATCTTATCAGTGATAATTTTAATTTCTTATCCTCCGAGAGTTTTCAAATGCGAATATTTGCATCGGCGCATGACTCTACTCACGGGTTTTACAACAGAGCCTTATGAAATAATTTTATGTTATATATTGAAAATTCACGAAATTTGCCAAAAAAAGTCCCCTTTATTTGCAGAAAGGTTTTCCTCGATTTACTTTTTTCAATTGGAAATGGAGATATGAACTCGCTGGCCATTGAATTGGGACCACATTATCCTAGTCTAAAGAATGAACTACGCAAGCATAAAAAAACTAGTGTCTCTAATAGTGGTAGTATCCAGTTCGTGGCAAAGTTTCTGAGACGAATTCGGTTGTTTTACCTCTGAGGGGGTGCTTTTGCAAACAGTGGGTAAATGAACAGATCACAAAGAACCCAAGGGATCAGAGAAGGTTGAGGAAGGGAATCTACTGAACAGCAGTTAATAGACAGATAAAAATCTCCCGCGAGTTATGTTGGAATTATTTTTTAGCTTCAAAACTCTTCTTTAATATTCTGTTGATATTTTCGTAAAAAATAACCTAAAATGGAAGAAACCAGTGGCGACTTGTGAGTATCTAAATAAGTGGGGCCAGCATAAAATTGTATACAGAGAAAACAAGTAGGCAGGAGTTATGATGGTTCAGATACACTGAAGAGCCAAATTATTATGACCAAGCGTCTTTATGCAAATCGAAGCAACTACAGGTAAAAGACGGCGCCTGTGAAAATAATGAAACGGTATAAATAACACCTGATACTGAGCGCTGTTAATCAGTGTTATTCTTGTTCTTCAGATGGGAAAGACAGCGGTCCTAAGAGAGTTTGACAAAGGTCAAATTGTAATGGCCAGATGACTGAATCAGAGCATTTCCGAGACGGCAAAGCTTGTGGAGTGCTAACAATCAGCCGTAGTTGGTACCTTCAAAAAGTGGTCTGAGGAGCGAAAAACTAAGAACCGCCAACGAGGTGTAGGACGACCACAGCTCATCGATGCTAAAGGTGAACGAAGGCTATCCCGTATGGTACGAGCCAACAAAATGGATACTATGGCGCAACTCGCCCGTAATTTGAATGCTGATGATGGAAGTAATGTGTCACAATACAGAGTACATCGAACCCTGCTGAAAATGGGGCTGCGTAGCCTCAGGCTGCTCTGACTGCCCATGCTAACCTCGTTCACCGTTTAAAGCGCCTACAATGGGCACTCGAGCATCAAAACTAGACCTTGAATGATTGGAAGAAGTTCATCTGGTCCGATGAATCTCGTTTCCTGTTGCACCATGTGGACGGCCGGGTACGTGTGCATCATTTACCTGGGAAAGTGTTGAATTTAGGATGCACCATGGGACGAAAACAAGCCGGTGGAGGAAATGTAATTATTTGGGCAATGTTCTGCTGGAAAATCCAGGTTCCAGTTATTCATGTGCAGGAAACTATGACGTCTACCACCTACCTAAACATCATGGCATATCAGATATATCCTATCATGGCAACGATATTCCCATCTAGTAGTGTCTTATTTTAGCAGGATAATGCGCCATGCCTCACTGTCCGGATTATTTGAGAATGGTGTGCGGAATATGAGAAAGACTTTCAGGTATTGCACTGACCTCCAAATTTCCCAGACATCAATCCAATCGAGCATCTGCGGTTTGTGTTGGAACAGCATATCCAGTCTGCGACGGCTCAACCACGTAATTTACAAGAGTTAAATGATCTGCTGGTTACCTGTTGGTAGCAGATACCACAAGACACCTGTAGAAATAGTTCTTAACGTCCATACCTCGCAGGGTAAGAGCTGTTTTGGCGGCACTTGGAGGACCATCATCATACATGGCAGGTGGTGATAATGTTTTGGCTCTTCGGTGTTTATATATATTGTAGTTTATGTCTGGCACGCACCATCGTGTTGATAATTAAGGCGCGCAAGACATTTTCGGGTGTATTACTTCACTAAATGAACATTAAAATTAAATAAAACCAACAAGACGCTTTAGAGAGCCACAAAAAATATTATTTTTATTGCTTTTTCCAGTTTGGAGTTTAATGTTTTTTTATATACACGGTCGTATCAGAATAAAACGACCACCTACCATAATATATGTATGGTAGGTGGTCATATTATTCTGATACGACCGTGTGTATATATATATTACAAAATGTTGGTGGGGCCAGACCCTCTGGCTTCTAATAACGTGCCGCCACTGGGTTGGGATGTTTTACCTATGAGCGGCACTTTTTTTCACTAAATGGCCAGGTCACAAGGACCCCGAAGGCTCAGAGAAGGTTGGGGGAGGGGAGCCACTGGAACAACTGTTAGGAGATAGATGGTAGCCACCCGTCAAGGCCATACAGCATGTTCTTTAACGTGCACAGGGTATGGATCTCCCGCATACGGGGCCACGGCTTAACGTCCCATCCGACGGACTGCGGTCTTTCCAAGCACATCGTTGTCCCCTACTGACCGTGGGAAGGGCGAGGAATGTTGCGGAGATAAATCTCATGTTTGACCCAGCTGGCACCCGAACCTGGGAACTACAGATTACGAGCATGGCGCGCTACCGACTGAGCCACCCGCGGTCATGACGCCACTGAAAGAAACATATTGTCAGTATAAAGATAAAGCAAGTTACAAACTGCTTAAATTACACCACTTAAAATACGAAGTTAAAATACAATTTGCGAACATTGAATATCTTTCTGATGGATGCAAGCAACATTTCCATATAATTTGTTGGAGTGAAACTTACAGTATGTCTCGATTTTTAAACTTCTGGTTTCTCTGCCAAAAAAAAACATTAAATTAATTGCATAAATAATATTAATATTGTAAGTAATTTCAGTCGTTACTCTATGCTGAATATTCTACCTATTATTAGAGATTTATTAATTTTTAGAGTGATGGTACTTTTTAAGCAGAATTGCATTAATTATCAAATTCAGCAGCAATATATAACTTCAAAGAGAAAGTTTCAAAATAGACAGTTCCTTTGACCAAAAAATATTGCTCATAAGCATTGTTCATATATTGTACCTAAGATCTTCAATAATTGCCTCTTGAAATTATAAATGGAAAAAAATAATATGTTCACACAGAACTTAAAGAGCTTTCTCTTTTCTTTGGAAGATGTTGCACCTATGTTCAATAATCTAGTGTAAAGCAGAAATTTATTGTACATATCTCATAAAGTGTCACATTATCTGTGATTTCTGTGGCAGCTAATGTGTATACTAGATAACTGTGATACTAGATTTCTAAATACTACATTTCTGCTTTACACTAAATTATTTAGCAGAGCCTTTACTATGTTGAACGACTTACTAAGTCGTTGTTGATTTTAGTATTCATTTTTAGTGGACTCGACCATGTGGCTTTTTGGTTCACTCATATTTCTCTATATTGCAAATTTTATGTAATGATGAAATAAAGGTGATAACCTTTCTTGATCACTATAAGGAAACAGATGGGAGTCTCCCCTCCCCCAAGGACAACCAACGAGTCCTTTAAACTGAGCTGGGTATGTCTGCCCAGCACAAGAACCACGAATTAACGTCCCATACGACGAACGACTGCCTTTCCAATCTGCGTCTTCTTTCGCACAGAGCTCCCGATCCCACCTAGGAGTTAGCAAACAAAATTCTTAACCTAGTACAGTCCATAACTCGAGTCTGGAAATATACATCAGAGTAAGAGACTAAGGCGCAACAGACAAAGACAACTCCCGTCCAAAAAGTGTGAAATACAAATCAAGAAACTACACAATAGTTAATGATTGCTAAAACCTAATGTTGAGATTTAAAACCTGAAGCATGATAGTGTCACTATGATAGTTCCATTTCTTTCAATTTTCTGTTCAAACTTTAGACTGTTGGTGCAAGCAAAATATCTGTTGAAAGTCGGCGTCCACATTGAAGTAAATTTTAAGGTCTCATAAGGGAAATTGTGGCCTTTCCAAGCACACTTATTGTTCTTTTTGTCACTTCGGCCATGACGTGAGGGGATGGAGCTAGTTTAGTCCATAGCGTGACAGGCTCATAATCTGTAGTTCCCAGACTCGAGTCCACCTGTGCCAGCGTTGAGATTCATCACTCCTGTCCTCGGTGACAAAGGGGAGACTGATTTGCTTGTAAAGTCCTGCATTGTTAAATGGGACATATGTAAAGTCTCTGTTCCGTGTGCAGGAGAGCCATACCCTGTGCATGTTAAAGAACACATAGGATGGCCTTGACGGGAGACTGGCATCTGTCTCTTAAAAACACTCTAGTATTCACACTTCCCTAGTAGAGACTCTTCTTTGAGCTCTTGAGGTCCTTGTTGACCAGCCATTTAGTCAATTGTGCACAAAAAAATTGCTACCCACAGGTAAAACATGATATAGATAGAACGCGAAAATAGTAACTGGCCACTGAGTAGGAAAAATGTGTAACTGTAATTTTTCTGAGTGCACACTAGATAGCCAAGTTTCAGTGATTACTCTTTGTTAGGTATGATTGTCAGCAGAGAGTGGATAAAAATCAACACCAAGTGAATAATATACTTGAAATGAATGAAGTCCACGAACACCTACAGAAAGTGTAAAAAAATATTGAAAACTTACATTACACTTGGCAACACACAAAAGGCTTTGAAATGAAAATAGCCAATCTTTACTAATTTCCAGGTGCTGAACACGAAAATGACAATAAAATCTGTCGATTGGCTCTTGTTTAGGATACGCAAAATTCCCCGCCCTGCCCACGGTCAGTAGGGGACACCAATGGGCTTGGAAAGGCCGCCGTCCGTCGGATGGGACGTTAAGCCGTGGCCCCGTGTGTGGGAGAGCCATACCCTGTGCACGTTAAAGAACACACTGGATGGCCTTGACGGGAGACTACCATCTGTCTCCCAACAGCTGTTCCAGTGGGTCTCCATCCCCAACCTTCTCTGAGCCTTCGGGGTCCTTGTGACCTGGCCATTTAGCCCATGGTGTGCAAAAAAGTGCCGCTCAGAGGTAAAACAACCCAACCCAACAAACCTTGTTTAGGAGAGACATATATGGTCATGCATAAACGACTCAGTTCGCAATGAGTACCTAGGTAATCATTTCGCAATGCTGTATTTTAAACTCCAGATTGTAACATATTGCGTTGTATTGCATCAACCCGCCATACGCACAACCCCCGGAGGTGTGGCATCGTTTTCTGATGCAATGTAGTTGAGTCATGACATCGCTGCTTTACGATCGCGGACAAAAGATGATGCAATCGTTAGTTGTAAGTGACGTCTCGTAGGGTGAGCAAGTCTTTTGAGCAACCCCATTTACTCCTGAGTCATAAGTACAACACAAGTTATCCTTGCAGTTTTAATCCAGCAGTAGTGATGCCACGTAACTGTGTTAATAGTGCAGATACATTTTGTTAAATTTGCGGGGAAGTGACGTTTGCAAGCCAGAAAAGGACTGTCACTCCAATAGTGAAAGCGGTGTATGAGTTTTATTTTGTATGCAATATCGTGGACCAGGAAAAGGCCTGGGCCCAACACATATGCTGCAGTACGTGTGCAAGATATCTTCCGAAGTGGCTGAAAGACGAAAAAGTGGCGATGCCATTTGCTGTTCTTATGGTTTGGAGAGAGCCAAGCAATCATGCAAATGACTGCTACTTCTGCATGGTTCCACCTGTTTCTGGAGACATCACAAGTGAAGAGAAGTGGACAATAGTATACCCAAGTATACAATCTGCTCTTCGTCCAGTTCTGCAAGGCGAAGGTCTTCCCGTTCCCGAAACTCCAAAAGAATTTTCTATCGATTCAGACGATGAGGAAGGAGGCGAACTGGCATCGGGTTCTCTGCAGCTTTCGGTATCTAATGATGATCCATACGTCTGTCACGGTGGGTCATCTGCACCACACATTCTCACCGAAGACGAAATGAACGATCTTATTCATGATCTGGAGCTGTTCAAGGCCAAAACAGAGTATTTTGGATCAAGACTTAAACAATGGAATCTTCTCAAGGAAAATGTCTGAGTGACCTCGTTTCGAACTCGTCATGAGCAGTTTGCACCTTATTTCAGAAAGGAAGATGACATTGTGTCTGCTCCGATGTAGATGACCTGATGAATGCCCTCGGAATAAAATATGATCCTCAAGAATGGCAACTATTCATAGACTCCTCGAAATTGAGTCTCAAGGCGGTGTTGCTGCATAATGGAAATCGACTTCCATCCATTCCAGTCGGACACGTTCTGTACATGAAAGAAACCTACAACAACCTAAAACAGCTATTGAACTGTCTTCAATACAGCAAGTATGGCTGGCATCTCTGTTGTGACTTGAAGGTAGTGCCACTGTTGATGGGTCTGTAACTGGGATATATGAAGTATTGCTGTTTCTTATGTACAGCCGAGTAAAGACTTTGCACTACGTGACGAGAAACTGGCCTCAGAGGAAATCTCTGACTGACAAATTCCTTCGACTCAGCGAAGCGAAAGTTAAAGAGGGAATTTTTGTGAGTTCTCAGATCCGCGATCTGTTCAGAGACCAGATGTTCGACAACCTGCTTCAGGGTGACGAGAAAAAGGCTTGGGACGCGTTTAGTCTGGTGTCAATAAATTCCTTTGGAATGCCAGGACAGACAACTACAAGAAACTGGTTAAAGACATGTTGTCTCTGTATCACAAACTTGGCTGCAATATATCCTTAAAGATCCACTTTCTCCATTCCTACTTAGATTTCTTCCCCGACAACTGCGGCATGGTTAGTGATGAGTACGGTGAACGTTTTCACCACGACATTGCAACGACAGAAAAACGATACCAGGGAAACTACCTGTACTTCAATGTTGGCTGACTACTGTTGGACGCTCACCAGAGATGATCCTGAGCAGCTGTACAAGCGATGGGCAAAGCGACGTCGGAAGTAGAACCGGAGTTTTACCGATACTCTCATATGTACGTATTACTCTGTTACATAAGAAACTATTGCGGATTTCTCAGAAATCGTAGCCAATTTTGCATTTTCATTGTCATATTCGTGTTCAGCACCTTGAAATCTTGAAGAAATGGCTACTTTGATCTCAGAGGCATGACTTTTATGAAAATTTGTTGCCCAGTGTTATTATAAAAATCTAAATCGAAATGCATGTCTAAAAGCTTCTAAATTTTTCATGAAATCATGTACATGAAGAAAAGTAAAATGCAGAATCAAATCCCAGTTTTTATTTTAAGTTGAATTCAATTAGTACTTAAAAGGTTTTCGAAAGATTGTATATGAACTACATAACAGATCTCTTAATCAGAAATATTGCTTTGAAATTATTTAAAATTGAAAAAAAAAAACTTATTGTAGAGCTAGGCAAGAATACGGATATCTGCATTTAAAAGTGCTCCAGTGATAAAATATTAACGTTAATGCTTAAAAAACTGCTGTGAAATAATTAATCTTGACTCGGAAAAGGTATACGTAAGAATATGGGCCGACACGACTAAAGAAAAAACAAACCTGCTCAACATAATGGAAGAGAGCTGACTTAAAAATTCATTGAAAGAACGCTGATTTGAAAATCGAATAATGGATATTCAATTTTTAAAAGAAAAAAAAACACAGGGGGATAGAGTCTCAAATTAAAAAAAAAAAAACATATTTTATGTGAAGCGATCATTTTGTTGACAAAGAAAGTATAAGTTCCAAAAATTGCTGTAGAGTTGTTGAGTAGAAAACTGGAATTGAATCTACGAACATTTCAGTCTGAAGATCCCGATGTTCACTGGGTAATTAGAAAAAGATTGTCTTCTCATAATCGTGGATGAGTACATCTAAAAGCGCAAAATTTAGTCAAAAGTATTTACAAAATTACATTATTTTAATGCCATTTTTATCTAATATTTAGTGGGGCTTATTTTTCTTAAATATAGACTTTTTATAAAAGTATATTTTTAAGTTAGTTATTAACCATTAATAAACCATTCGACTGATTTATTTTGCTCTCACTCATACATCAAACCACATGCACTTGTAATTCCTCGATGTTAAATAGCTAATATACAGGACGCTGATAAGGTTTTTGGTGCAATATGTCCTTAGTTGCCGTTGCGCCCCCCCGCCAAAAAAAAACACCCACCAACCATGTTGATAACGTTCTGTAGAGCTGGTTAGACCTTACGGATGCGGATAGAATTTTTACTAGCCGCTCAGAGACCTGGTTATTGTTACTTGCAAAATTTTCGTTTTGAATTAATTTGTTTGAGACAGCAAGTTAGAACCTGGAAGAAATAAAGGGTAGCATCAGTCTATATAAAACATACATATATAAATAGAATTTAATAAGAACAAAATGATAATGCATACTTGCATACACAAGCACAAAACATTATTAGGACAAGTCAGAAAAACAATTAAATATATATAAAATAAATAAAAATAAAAAGTTACATTTTAGCATAACTTTAAGCATTTTCTCATTTAATACGTCAAATTGAATTTTTACAATCAGATCTCTTTATTGGCAAAAAATGTGTCTCATTACGTTGCAAACAAATATTATAGTAAAACCATAAAGTAGCATCAATATTTGAAGCAGTAATAATATCATTTTTCACCTTCATTTTAAAAACACTATATGAGCTTTCACTTCTAATTTCAATAGGTAAGGAATTAAATATTCTAGGAGCTCAAATTAAAATTTTTATGAGCTACGTTTTTCTTTACTCTAGGAACTACAAATAAAAGACCAGATTGACGAGTAGCACACTTTTTATATTTAATGTGTAAAATTGTCGTTTCTTTAAAAAAATAAAAACAGCTGTAGTATATATACAGTACAGTGATCTCAAACTAAGAATTTTATAATCAAAAATAACTTTGGCAGAACTGCAGTATAGGGTCCTCAGCCGCCATCTTGTTTTATTTCGCAGCGGCGAAAAAAAAGTCTGAATAGTAAGAGTAGTCCATTCCGCATCTACCTTAAGATGCGTATTGAGGATATATATATATATAATTTAAAGCATATATATATATCATCAAAACAAGATTTTATTAACAACGCTTATTGATACAAAATGAACTCTCGTTTCGCACTCAAATAACCGCCCGAAAATTAAACAATTTCAGAAAAATTAGATTTTATTAACAACTCTTATCGCTGAAGAATAAACCTTCGTTCTGCACTTAAAAAAAAGCCCCAAAAATTAATATTCTCGTCAAAACTAGATTTTATTAGCAGCTCTTATCGCTAAAGAATAACTGCTTGTTCTTTACTGAAAAAAAGCCCCCAAAATAAATTATCTCATGAAAAGATTTCATTAACAACGCTTATCGCTAAACAATGAAACCTCGTTTCGCACTTAAAAAAATCATATTGCAATTCAACATTACAGGTTTTACTGGGGAAAAGTGCAACATGGCGGCTGAGGACCATATACTGCAGCGTAGCCATAACGTTTTTCATATAAACTTCATTGTTAAATGTCATAAATTTTAAGAATTTATGTTACTTTAGTAATTTTTTTAGTTTTTTTACACGTGGCAACAGCTTTTTAAGCTGATGGTTCTGTTAGTTTTTTGCTCCATGATTTCTGTTATTTATTCCGGTTTGGTTTGATTATGTTGTTGCTAGATTTGAGGATTGATTCATTAATATGCAAGGTATGATTTGAATACGTTTTGAACTCCTTTATAATTGCTACAACATAGTTTGATTTCCAATATTTCTCAAAGGGATTGTAAAATCGTTAAGAAATTTGCTGTATTTTGTTTTAAATTGACTTCAGAATGAACATACGTGAAATTCTTACTTCTTCATGCTAATATGTCATCGCATGTCAGTAACTCAAGCTCATTATTTCGTCAATATATTCCATTGTTGTAAACTAATGATATTCTGCCTTTGTGGAAATTATAACTTCAATGGTAATATTTTGTTTCTACATTTCACTTGAAGAATTATTTAAAGATAACTAACTGCTTTGCTTAAAAAAATTTGTAAGATGCATTACTCAAGCAAACTTTCTCCCAGGCATTACTCTGATACAGGTGTAAGATGTATAGAGACTAATGATTATCATGACAATATAACTAATAACAAAACAAATATTAAACATGATTTACAACCACATACAGTTATTTCTGATAGCAGGTTTGTACCGAAAAAAGACATTACTGATTGTATAGGTGAAGGATTTGTCAAAAATAACAAATATATATAGAAAGAATTTGAAGACATTAAAAAATCCTTAGAATTCAATTCTGATTACATAATAGAATTAAACAAAACTATTAATGAATTAAAATTTGAAATTAAAGACATCAAGAAAGAAAATTTCAGCCTACAAATGAAAATTTACAATTAAAGGATGAAATGAATATGATGAAAATACAATTAAATGTTCTGGAACAATATTCTAAAAACTCTAATATTGAAATATTGGGTATTCCAGAAGACAGAAATGAAAATATTCATGATATTTTTCGATCTCTAACAAATCATCTTAACATTAAAGAAGAAGTTGTTATTGAACGAATACATACAATTCCAACGAAGGTAAAAATAAAATCAAGCCCATTATAGTTAAATTCAAGTGCAAAGACCAACGAAACAGATTTCTTCAAGCTGCTAAAAAAAGAAAAAAAAAATCAACACTAATGAGATCTCTTCCAGATTTATGAAAACAAAAATCTTCATTAACGAACATTTTACCCAGCTCAATAAGAAACTATTCTATGAAGTTAAACAGTTTGGTTACGAACACAATTACAAATATATATGTACTAAAGAAGGAAAAGTGTATATGTGAAATAATGACAATTCTAGAGTGTTACGTATAACAAATGCTAATGATTTAATTAATATTCCTTAAATTATGAAAAATTTAGATCATATAAATTCTAACATTTTTCCTTTCCATAATACTAAGTGTTCTTAATTTGATAATATAATAGACTTCGGTAATTTCATTAGACATGATTTATACAATTGCTTTAATATACTTCACCTAAATATTCGTAGTTTCAGAGCACATTTTGATGAATTATTAAATTTATTGTCTACTGTTAATTACAACTCAGATGTTATAATATTAAGTGAAATACGGGTGAAAGATGATGAAATCAGTTTATTTAATATAATAGGATTTCAAATGATTTTTAAATGTAGAGATTACAATAAATCAGGTGGCAAATTTTTTATTTAAAAAAAAATTTGATTTTCATAATATTAACATTGAAATGAATACTGCTGATAATATAAATGTATACGTAAAGTAACTGATCTTTATATTATGGCATTATATAGGGATCATAATTATTCAACTCACGATTACCTGAAAGAACTAGATTGAAATTTACATAACTATTAAATACAAAAATGTTTTATTTATTGGAGATATCAATATTGATAGAAGTAATGATAACAATAATACTAATGAATATTTCAATATATTATCAGCAAATGGATTTGAATCTTTCATAAACGACTATACAAGAATTTCTAATCACTCTAAAAGTTGCATTGATCGTATCTTTATTAGAGAAAATAAGATATATGATTACAAATGTGCTCTATTTCTAAATGATATAACAGATTACTATACTTTAATTTTAAAAATTCTTAAACCTAATACGAAAATGAAACAGAAACATGAAATATCTCAAAGAACTAGTATCAATTTTAAAAAGTTGGAATCTAAGATAAAACAATTAAATTATAAATTAGATGAAATTGATAATTCAAATATTAATGATATATATCAAACTTTTATACAGTTAGTTAATAATGAAATATTAAACAGCACACAAACACATGATATTGATGATAGAAACATAAAAATTAATTGTAATCCTTGGAAAATTAATAAAATATTTATTTTGATTAAAAAAAGAGAAAAAGCATTTTTAAGACAAAAAATATCCATGTATATTGCAATATAATGATGATTATAGAGCAATTAGAAATAACATAGTTTCTAAAATAAGAAATCTAAAAAATAAATATTATGAAACTGAATTTAAAAAAAGTAAAAAAGATACAACAAAACAATGGAAATGTGTAAAGAAATTTTTGAATGAAAAAACTCCTGATTCAACATTGCCAGTGTATACTGATGTAGTAAAATTAACTAATGACTTTAATTATCATTTCATTAATCTTAATAATTATAATAATGACACAAATATTAACTTCCATAATTATCCCTCTATCTTAAATAACAAAAATTCCATGTTTTTACAAAAGATAGATGAAGCTGAATTGAATATTATAAACAATTTAGTTGAAAATAAATCTTATGGATTTGATAATATAAGTCCAAAAATATTAAAAATCATTAATAAATATCATGCAATATTTTTAACACAAATCATAAATATATCGTTTAATTTTGGTATTTTTATAAACCAATTAAAAACTGCTATCTAATTGAAAACTGCTCTTAATAACTAATATAAAAAACTGCTATATTATAAAATTGCTATTTTTTAAATAAATTGCATTAAAAGCAATTGAAAATTGCTTTTAATGCAATTTAAAACTGCTATATTACTGTATAACTACATCATTTTTTTTTGTAAATCGCAATTTGGGTTTAGAAAACATAAGAGTACAGATCATACAGTGCTGGAAATGTCCACTACTGTTTTACATGGTATAAATAATTCTCCAAAAACTAAGGTAATTTTTTAGACATTGAAAAAGCATTTGATACTATAAATCATGATATCTTATTGCAGAAACCTCATTACATTGGTGTTAGAGGAAATACGCTAAAATGGTTTAAGTCATATATTACAGATAGAAAACAAATTGTAGACGTAAAAAATACAAAATGTTCACCTTTATTGCTTACTAAAGGAATGCCTCAGGGCTCAGTTTTAGGACCTATTTTATTCCTGATTTATTTCAATGATTTCTTTTTTAATAACTTAAAAGGATATCCTATATCCTATGCTGATGATACTGCTATAGTATATAGAAGTAATAATTTTGAAGAATTGAAATCGACTATATCTCATGATTTAAAAAAAAATCAGTTATGGTTTCATCAAAATCATCTTACATTAAATATCGAAAAATCGTATTCAATGTATTTCACTCTCACTAACAAGAGTTATTTCAAAGATAAAATCATATATCATAGATCTACTTGTGATAATAATATTGTATGTACATGTGCAGAAATTAAACAAACTAAAACATACAAATATTTGGGGATTACTATTGATAATAATTTGAAGTGGAATAGTCATACAAATATAATTGCAAAACGTTTAAGATATTTCCGAATTAGAATATATCATCTAAATAAAATTGTAAGTACTTCCTTTCTAATAACTCTTTATTATTCATGGATTCAATCTACTTTACAATACTGTTTAATTAGTTGGGGAGGAACATATCTTAATTATTTAAATAAATTAATAACATTACAAAACAGAATTCTGAAGGTTATTATGAATAACAATATTACAAATTTAAAAAAATATGATTATTGAAAATGAAATTTTGTATTTTAGACAATTATACATTTTTAAAATCCTTATGTTTGTGTTTAAAAACCCAAATTTCTTAAAATTACAACATACAAAAATAAATCTTAGAAATAGAGAAATTTATTATGTACCTTTTTCAAGAAAAGAAATTATCCATAAAATTTTAATAAATTACCGAAAAATATAAGGGAAGAAAAAAATGAAAATATATTTAAAATAAAAATTAAGCAAAGATTATTACATATACACAATATTGAGTCCTTATTGAATTGTTAAGTTACTTACCTCATTTCATGTCATTAATGAATAAATCTAAAATTATTAATTTTTCCACTCTTAAACCTTTAATTATGTATTATAAAAATGCATATCATTAATAACTAATAATTTAATTTGACAACATGTAAGAGCATAAAGCTCATTGGTTGTTCTTATATGTCTTCTATTTTATTGCATTTCATTTCACAATAAATATTTTACATTACATGGATTTATTTATATCAGTTGCATGTTTTGTTCAATTGTTCATACCGAATTGTGGATTTTATTTTAACTCATTATGTTGTATAAGCATTATTTATTTTATAGTTAAGTGTATTATATGTTATATATAGTCAATACATAAATAAATAAAACTTGTTATAATAATATTCATATAAGCACACACTCCCCCTCCCCAGTTAGTCAAACCATATTTTAAAACAGACTATCTCCATGCAAAATAAAGAGTAACGAAAAATCTACCAGAGATAATTTTTCTTAAATGTTACAATCTAAGTAAAATCGTACTTTATTTATTATCATATTAACATGTGATTTCTATTTCATATTGCTGTTCTTAAAACTCCCAAATATTTTGTAGTTTAAATCTGTTTGATTTCTGGAGAGTCCCAAGAAATTGTGTTGACAGAATGCCTATTATGAAAATGTAATTTACTAAAAACAAATACTCGGGGTCAGTGAAAAATACATAAAACATGCTTTACATATCAGAGTTATTATTTAATCCATTTTTGTTAACCAGCTTGCAATAATATTAAAATTATTAGAAATATCAAGAAATAATCCATGCTCATTTCCGCTTCTGTAAACAAGCAATGTATTAACAGCATATGAAATTGATTTTCCATTTAAATATTGATAAAAAAAATCTTTTAAATAAATTAAAATAAAATGGCAGAACTCCTTGATTAATCAATATTGTAGTATTTTCAACATTATTAATATAAACAATTTGATAGCTTTCAGAGAAATAAGATTTAAACCATCTCCATAAATTTCTCCTAATTCCCAAAAATATATAATTTCTTTAATAAAATATGTTTAACTGTATCAAAAGCTTTTGATATATCAAGATATAGGGATAGTGTTTTTTCAGAATTATCTATCCCTTGATAAATACAAGTAATCAACTGTAGGATAGCATGTTCGGTACCTAACCCTTTCCTATAACCAAACTGAAACGTGTATAAAAAGGAAATATTTTAAAAATAATTATTAAGTTTTATTTTCATAGTAGTTTCAATAACTTTAGTAAAGGTGCGAAGAATGGAAATTGATCTATAATTATTGAAACAGTTTTTGTCTCCAGTTATTAATTTACTCAACCAAAAATTTAAAACGATATTTTACAATTTTTTGAAATATTTTTGAATTCATATCATCATATCCTGCAGCTTTATTATTTTAAAACTACCAATAAAATGACTAATTTCCTCTTCTCTTGTCTCTATCATAAATATTTAGTTTCGTTGAATTAATTCAGTAGAATAAATATAATCTGAGTTATTAGAACACAAATTTGAACTATTTTCATTTGTAAAACGTTCATTAAATTTTCCTACTAGTTTCGTACAATTGAAAAGAATACTCATGAGCTCTACAAATTGCTAGTATATACATATATATATGCCATTTTTGTTATCTTAGGCTGAAACACGTTCTGCAGTTTCCATTGTTACAGCTTCTGGCAAAAAATTCATGGTATTAAATTTTTAATACATTATAACAATAATCGATCTATTTTTATTCCTAAAAATTACGCATCATTTTGTATCTGTCCATATGATACAAACTTATTCATTTTTCTTGTACCCAAATTTCACTTAGAATAATGATAACAAGATTATGTTTTACACATTTTGTCATAGCCAGAAACTCATCGTAATGACAACATAAATTAAGTATATTTAAATGTAACAGAAAACCAGCTGAACTATCATTAAAGAAAGCAAAGAAATCATCAGAATTATTAATATAATTGGAACGGTTATAGTCAAAAACAAAAGTACTATCAGAATCAACAACGAAGTTCACAAAAGCAGGGATCGCGGGTGACTCAGTCGGTAGCGCACCGGGTTCGTAATCTGCATTTCTCAGGTTCGAGTTCCAGCCTAGTCAGCGTTGAGATTTATCTTTGCAAAACTCCTCGCCCTGCCAACCCTCAGTAGGAGACACCGAGGGCTTGGAAAGGCCGTCGTTCGTCGGATGTGACGTTAAGCCGTGACCTCGTGTGCGGGAGAGCCATACCCTATGCACGTTAAAGAACACTCTGGATGGCCTTGACGGGAGGCTACCATCTGTCTCCCAACAGTTGTTAAAGTGGGTCCCCTCCCCCAACCTTCTCTGAGCCTTCGGGTCCTTGTGATCTAACCATTTAGCTCATTGTGTGCAAAAAAAGTGCCGATCAGAGGTAAAACAATCCATCCCACAAAAGCAGACATTTTTTCTATGTTTTATCTAAGTTCTGATATTCCTCATTCTTAGTACCCTTGATAATTCCCCTTTCTTGACAAAAATCTTTCCATCTTTCGTCCATAAATATTTGTAACCGTTCCTCAGCTTAAATTGTTTAGCTTTAAAGAAATGTTATTCTTTTTTTAAGTAAAATGTTCATTGACAAAGATTTTAGTTGGCTGGAACTTTTTATTTATATCAGAAGCGAAAAACGTTTTAATTTTAGCAGCTTTTAGAAATTTATTTCGTTGGTCCCTGAATTTGAATTGTGCTGGGTAGGTTTGATTTTTTTCCAATCATTGTCGATACTCTGCGAATTGTAGATAGTTCAATTGTTTCTGTAATGTTTAGTTCCTTGCTCATATTTTTTAACTATTTCTGTTAACTCTTCTTTCTCTTCTTGGATGTCAACAAACTCAAGGTTCCAATTTCTGGAATATTATTCTATGTCATTCATTTGGACCTTAAGCAGTTCTATTTCTTGTAACATATTACTGTTACTAAGCTTTACAAATTGATTTTCTAAAAATAAACTAAAATTTTCAATTTAATTTTTTATATTGTCAATAATGCTCACTAACTGTTGCAAACATTTTCAATTGAAGTTAAGAGACTCTTTTATCCAGCACAGTTCATCAAATATTTCTTTATTGCAAATTTTTAACTCTTCTCGTATACATTTCCTTATCGCACCCCGAAGAGAAGATTCAGTCATATTAGAAACGTTATCTGCTGATTCTCCAGTATTATTATTTAATTCAGCACTAAATTTCAAATATTATTAGATGACAAGGTATTAGAACCAGATACCTGATTGCACTTCAAACATCTCCAATTATTTTTCTTCTTCTGAGTAAATCTCTTATATTTTTTTTCCTATATAACCCTTTTTTATATCTCATTACAGTAATAATGGAATTTATTATCACATAATCCCGTGACAGAGTGGTTAGCGCGCTTGGCTACTGATCTGAGGCACCTGGGTTCGAGCCCCGGGTAAGGTATGTTGTATGTGTCGTTTTTCTGCTGAGGTCCTGCCATCTTCACAGACCTTCTAATATGGCATATAAACTGACAGGTTCCTGTCAGATCTCTGTGGCAAGCAGCTGCTTGAGGGGGTATTTTTTTTAAGCAACCAGCAAGAAAAATCTTTATTAACAAGATAAATTGATTTAACTTTAACTTTTGTTTTTTCAAAAGAAAAATCTGACGAGTGATTCAAACGATCTAGAATACTATAAATATTTAGGAATTATTTGGATAGAAAGATGTCCCGCAACATACAAATATCTGACGATGTTAAAAATTTAACTGCTTTATACCTAAATTTATAAATTAAATTTTAGTAAAATTACATCCTTTGGTTGGATTAAATCTTATTTGTTTCATGGTTTTTTTATCATGGGGTAGAGTGTATTTGACTCCAATCAAACCATTACAGTTTGTGCAGAACTACGTAATTAGATATATGATGAAACAGAGAAAATTTGATAGTGTGCAAATGTATACAATGAATTAGGTATATTACAAATTAGAAATTATATGTATTTCATATTCTGAAATTTATACGGGAGAATTGTAATGTTCAAACCTTACTGCATTTAAAAGGAATACCCCACTGTCAAAAATATTATACTTGATTTAAAAACGTACAAAACTATTGTTGAAAAACATCACGTTTATTTGGCGCCATAGTTTTTTAATGGTTTACCAGAGTACATTAACATCACAAGGAGTGATAACATTCTCTCGAAGGAATTATGAAAATAGATTTTAAATATGGGAAACAATGAATCCTGACCATGTTTTGCATATAAAAATCAATGCGATATTCTTTTTTCTACTTTTGTTTTCTACACAGTAGAGTCTTTCTTTTTATTTATGCTTAACGATATTTTTCGAACTTTTCATTTTGGTGAATATTTTTACTTTATGATATTTATGATCAAGTTATCAAAATGTGAAATGGAAGCATTTACATTTTCATTAAAACTTATAAATATTAATTTTCTCCCGTAATCGTGTATTTTATTCTCATGAAAAATTTTCAATTTTTTCTCAGACTTCTACTGTAAAATGCATGTAAAATTATAATACACAATAAAACTATATTAAAATATTTATATATATATTGGTAGGAATAAATTACTTGTAAATCCAATTTATACTAAAGAAACCAGGTATAAAGAAGAATCTATAAAGATAAGTTATAATGGTTAAAAATTGTGTATCAAAGATATGTAATGCAGTGGGTCCTCGACTCCCGTTAACATCGACATACGAATATTCTCAGGAACCGATTTACCTTCCATAAGTGTTTTCATTTTTAGGACTAATACTACTTTCAGGAATCGATGGCTTTCCGATACAGCTGGGAACAAGAATGAGTGGAAATTTCCAGATGCGTGGGTGGAGATAATATAATCTCAACACTGGCTCAGAACGAACGATGACGTCCCGTCAATCGTTCGTTCTCGTATCGTTGTTCTCAACCAATCAGAGTCTTTGCTATTGTTCAGCATAACATTCCCGCTTTGTCCCTATCTTCTATTTGATGAGGTTGTTCAGTGTAAACAGAATGCATTTTTGTGAATTATAATTAATTTGATTGTGGTTATTTTTGAATTACCATCAGTGCTTCATTTAAAATTTAAGGCAAATGCTAATTTATTGTTTTTTTGATGTTTTTTCTTATTTTGAGATATTTGATAACTATTTGTTAAATAATCTTTATTAAACAGTCATTTTTAATGTAAAAATCAAGTATAACATATAAGAATACTTATTTTATATGATGTTGGGGTCGCCTATCAAGGGTTTGGAACGAATTACAGAAAACCAATGTATTATTGGTTTCAGCTACGATATTTTCAACATAAAATGGGTTTTATGGAACGAATTACCATCGGATGTTGGGGCCCCACCTTTATTATATATATTTCATTGCAATTGCAATTCTAAGATAATTCATTTTAATGTAAATGTAATGTTGATTCATATTCTGAGAATAAATCTATCTAGCTGTCTCTCTATCTATCTATCCAATAGTTGGTTAGGTCACTTCCACATTTTCCAATTTTTTCCCGGTTTCCCAGGTTCTCATTAATATTTTGTGCTTAAACGTTTAATGCCTTATGACTCCCCTAACAATGCAATTAACTATTCTAACTCCTTTAACTGAAAATATACTGAATACTGTTGAAAATTATCGAATATTTATCTTTAGGCATATTTACCAAGCAGCAAACTCAGTTTAAAAGTTACCAGTCTTTCGGCTGAATTTCTACTTTCATTGTACAGTGGAAATTTCGGTTACTTTTTTGTTCCTTGTTACGTTAAGAGTTTATAAAGCCATGAAGTTAAGCTGAGGGCATTAACTGCATGTTTCATGCAATGCAAGTGTAAATAGTTTCCTTATATGTTGCTGATAGAAAGAAATCAACACATAATTCAATATTTTTTTATCAGGAATTACTTTTCGGAACCAGCTGTTGTAATCTCTGCATCACTGCATTTACCAATAATAAGAGGGGCCTCTTCTTAAAATGTAACTCCGCTTTCTTTGCCTCCTGAGGTTATTGCATCGATCACAACCCATCAAGCATCACCTTTAAGATTGCACTCGAGAAATTTGTCCTTTGCACGGCGAAAGCGCAAATGTTTTAAAAGCTTTTTAAACAAATTGCAAAAACCGGAGAAAGCAGCAAATGCACTTTGGAAACGAAGTGGAAAACGTTCACGAAACGTAAAAGCTGTCGAATGGTTTGCAGAAGAATAAAACAAACAGAGACAAATAATGTTCTGTAAAATACGCAAAAGAAAAATATTGAATGGTGTGAAAATGTCAAAGTTAATGATATTTCGTTTCCAGATGGCGTTGAATACCACCGATGTACAATTTGGATGTTTACTCTGAACTGGTGAGTAAATTTAGAACTGTTAAGACGGAAAACAGATACTTCTAAAGGTATAAACGAAAACGCCACGTTTGTTGATTCAAGTAGGGAGGGGTGCATAAGGATGAGATATTAGATTGAGAAAGACAAGCTGAAGTTATCATTAAAAAAAAGATCAACTAACAGACTTTTGCATCAGTTAAAGTGTTTTCTGGTTAGCGATATTCTTTTTTTCCGAAAGCGACTAAACTCTCAAAGGATTCATAATTGGCTTGTCGAAAAATTATCCGACAAATCGGAGTTCTCCGTTAAAAAGCTCTTTTTCAAGTTAGGAAGCTTGCGTTTTTTTTCTGTCTTCCTATTGCTTTGGTTCGTAATTTATCAGTTTGTCGATTTTTTTGTGAAGGCAGTTGTTCGACCACATTTTTTAAACACGTAGGCCGAAACTAACGAGTTATTTAAGCAATTACAAATAAATCATTTCTGTTTACAGATGTCCGGGAAATCTAACAGCTTATCTGCAGGAGAGAATAATAGATTGGCATAATATTTTACACCTTCTTTCTGTCTTCATCCGATAATCTTAATATAATTATATATTGCTGAATTTTTTATACTATTTTATTATTACTGCTCTGTGCCTTTGCATATTAGCTGTGTTACCATAGATCACATTCTTACGAAAAGCTACTACTTGGTGGTGACGGCGATTCCATGAATTAAATGATCCGCCTACGTACATAAAGGTATATGTATTCATATTATATTTATTTCTAGTTATTTATTTAGTATTTAGAAATTTAATTTCTTTATATATCCATTTATTAATTTTATTACTAAATAATATTTTTTTGATGAATTAAATTTTTCATTTCAAATAAATTCGATAATAAACATTATACAATGAAACTAGTACACCAATATGCAAATGAAGTTATATTTGAGTTTGGAGTATAAAATTACTCCAAGATATTTATTCAGTTCTGTATTAGGCTGGCGAACGTTGTCTCGTTCATTTTAATTTAAATTATGGCATTATTGTCATTAACCATCACACAAATTTGAACTCTTTCTGGATGCGTACTTTATCTTATTGACGTATTTGAATTAAATTAAAAAATTCAATTTAGTTTAATCATGGAAAACGGAATATAATTCAGAAGTTATAAAACTGAGAGACTTTGAGAGGCCACTTTGAGGGGCCACAAAAAATATAATTTAAGAAAGAAGTACACGAACTGAAACATAGAAAAACGTATTCTCAACAACTTTGCAAACAACTTGCCAGTTTTTAAACAGCAGCCGGTCTACATATACTTTAAAGTTAACCCATATTAATATTCAAACTCATTGAATGATAATTAGTGATATTATACCACGGAGGGGTATGTGACGAATTCTGTCATTGGTGCAGGAGAGAAGAGGTGACATGACGTAAAACACGTAAAATAAAGGCTTGAAAACTTCTGATCTAGTACCATATAAATCGAGGGGTATCTTCCGAGAAAAAAAGGGGCGTGTGGCTCAGTCAGTGGCGTGCCAGGTTCGTAATTTGCAATTCCCAGTTCGAATCCCAGCTGAGCCAGTGTTGAGATTTATCTCCGCAAAACCACCCTGCCCTCGGTCAGTAGGGGACACCGAAAGGCTTGAAAAATACGCCTTTCGTCGGATAAAACGTTAAACCGTGACTGTATGTGCGGGAAAGCCATACATTGTGCACATTAAAGAATACGCTGGATGGCCTTGAAGGGAGGCTACCATCTGTCTTCTAACAGCTGTACAATGGTTCTCCTTATCCAACATTCTCTCCGAGTCTCTGTGACCTGGCCATTTAGACCATTGTTTGAAAAAAGCACCTCTTAGCGGTGAAACAAACTAACCCAAAAAGTCCGAGAAAATAAATACAAATAAGTAAAATCAACGTAAAACTTGTGCCAGGCCTGACGGAAATCTCAAACAAAATGACAAAACATCTGCCACCCACGTCCATAAGTAATCTGTTGAAAAATAATTAACCATTATTGGGCATAAATTGAATTAACACCCCAATGGAATGAAGCATTCATCATTCCAGTACCGAAATCAGGAAACAATTGTCAAACAATGAGAGGCTATCGGCCTACACACTAACATCCCTCTTTGCCAGCCATCGTTTCTGTGCACCCGGACTTCTTGCCCACAGATGGCTGGAAGTCTGGTACATCTGTGAATCAGCCATGGTCTGCTGTGATATAATCATTGCAGACCAGATCACACAACAGTGTTCCATTTTCACTGCAGAGTTGCATGCTATCAGCCTTGCCTCGGACCACATAGCAGCTAAGCATCATCGTCAGTGTGTGCTTTATACCGACAGGCTTAGCTCGCTACAGGCTTTGATCTCAGTGAGGCATCGGCCTTACCCTGTTCTCTCCAAGGTGCGCCAGCATCTCCATCGTCTGACAGCCACCACCAACTGTTGTTGGGTCTGTTGGGTGCCCGGTCCACAGTCTGTTGGTGCCCGGTCACGTCGGGATCAGGGGCAATGACTTGACAGACGCTGCTGCCAAGTTAGCCACGCCCCTCTCCGACTTTCCGCTGCCGATTCCATATGTGGAATTCCTGCAACCTTTTTCCATCGAGCTCCGGGCACAGTGGCAGAGATCTTGGTCTGAACAGGTTGGTAACAAGCTTTTCGAGATCAGGCCCATTGTCAAACCGCGGCAGTCTTGTTTTTGCAAGAATCGCAAGGAGGAAGTTGTACTTGCTCCGCTCTGCTTAGGTCATTCATTTATCATTCATTCCTTTCTTCTTCGGGCAGATGATGAACCTAAGTGCGAGTTTTGTGACACCATTTTAACGTTAAGCATATTTTAATTCATTGTCCAGCTTTTAACCTCGAACGTAGAATGTATTTTACCTTCCACAATTTTACGGCCGAACCTCTTACACTGAGCCATCTTTTATCTGATAACTCTTTTTTACCATCAGTCATTGCCATTTTATGTTTTACGGATTATTTTAGCAGACCGTGATTTTCTGGATTTGTCTTTTATACCCTATACAAACTGGATCTTTTAAACCTGGGTTGGTTTTACCATTTATCTTTGTATTTATGTCTTTACACCTATTTATGGTTTTGTCCTTCACTGTTTAGAATTTTAACTTTGGTTGTGGGTTTATGCTTCTTTTACCCTTTTTTCGTCTCGTTTGGCGCATTATTGCCTGAGTTGCCAATGCACCATTAAACCCCAAACAATCAACCAACACTAACATCCACAAATATCAAAATAATAGAAAAAAAATGGCTAAGAACAGATTAGAATGGATATTAAATAAAATCAATTCTTTGCATAACACCCAAACAGGTTTCTGTAAGCGCAGAGGCACAGCGGATAGTATTCTAGAGCTAAGCCTTGCGGCGCAAACTAGCATAGCCTTTAGTCGCCCCATGGTTGCCATCTTTTTGAACCTCAAAAGAGCTTACACAGGACTGATTCATAAACTGAAAGAAATAGGAGTCGAAAGACACATGCTTGCTTTTTTCGGAAACTGTCTCACTAAAAGAAAAACTGAGTTGGGTTGGGTTGTTTTACCTCTGAGAGGCACTTTTTTGCACACCATGTGCTAAATGGCCAGGTCACATGGACCCCAAAGGCTCAGAGAAGGTTGGGAGAGGGGACCCACTGGAACAGCTGTTGGGAGACAGATGGTAGCCTCCCGTCAAGGCCATCCAGCGTGTTCTTTAACGTGCACAGGGTATGGCTCTCCCGCACACGGGGCCACGGCTTAACGTCCCATCCAACGGACGGCGGCCTTTCCAAGCCCATCGGTGTCCCCTACTGACCGTGGGCAGGACGGGGAATTTTGCGGAGATAAATCTCAACGCTGACTCAGCTGGGACTCGAACCTGGGAACTACAGATTACGAGCCTGGCGCGCTACCGACTGAGCCACCCCCCGCCCCAAAAATAAAACTGAAGTAAAATTAGGAACGCATCTGTTAAAAGAAATGACTGCGACTTCTGGAGTCCCACAAAAGACTGTCTTAGCTCTGGTATTTTTTAATATATTTCTTCCCGATCTACATAAGGAAATACCCCACAGGATGAGCATGACATAGTAGGCACTGTCGTGACCACCCCTGAGTGTTTTGGGGATGGCTCGACGTTAGGGGCGAACTTATAAAAATGAATTGGTTTGAGAAAAAGGCATTGTGACTTCATCAGGCCCAGCCTTCTATCCAGAATGAGCCTGATGCCGCAATAATTGTATCCAGGAAGGATGAGGATTACCAATTCCCCCTTAGGCTATCTGTCTACCTCTACGTGCTGAGGCTGACAAAGAGATATCATAAACATACATTCCTAGGCAAGAACACTTATAAACATTTATTTAATACATCTCTGAAGGAACTTTCAATACAAGTAAGCTCGTTTCCTTCGAAAGACACATGCTTGCTCACGCTCGAAACCACTTGCCACACACTCGAAAGCTCGGACGAATTGCACATAGCAAATTCCTATGTGCACATTGGAAAACCGAATCTTTCTGAACGGTGATATGAACCAACGAGCTCGGAAAAAGGCGGACAACCTACGGCTCTAAAATTCCTCCGAGGATAGCGTGGCGGCGACAATTTACAAATAACGTGTGAGGGGAGACCAGATCAGAGAAAGTGACTCTACCTCGTTCCATTCCGTGTGGGAGAAGAGAAAGACTGGTTTGCTCTTTTTTTCGCATGGCTCACTGCAGTGCTTCGCCCGTCCTAGGCGCCTTAGGTTCATCCACGGAGTCGGCAGCTACTATATCGTCTCATACATCGTATCTAGCTGTCATCAATCAGGTTGGCTGCTACAGCTGGGCACATCGGCAGTTGCAACTCACAAAGAAACACTGGGCACGTCCTCCTGTATCAACAGTTTCGAAAACAAGTCATCAAAAGTGCGCGTCATTTTTGCTCTCCTTGGTTTTTCCGCGGGCCAGTCTTTTCCATCTGGGCGACCATGGATGACAGTCATTGGTGCGCGAGGGTCAGCGCAGGAACTGCTTGACCCATCTGGCACTTGTTTTTTTCTGATTTGGTCAAGTAGACCGCCCATCTGGCGTGCTTTTCTGACCGAATTTCCTCATTCTTGGCCTACGGCCGTCTTCTTCTATGCTATAGAAATTCTGAGCCAAAATGTTAGAAAATGGTGGCCACCATAGACTAGTGGCAACATGGCGGATGAGGCTCATCCCGTATAGATACGTCATGCCCACATTTTAAAACAAATGTGAGCAGCACAGTATGCTGATGATATAGACATCTAGGCCTCTGTCTATCACTTTCACACATTGAAAGAAAAGATTCAAATTTCCTCGACAAACTATAATGAACATTTAGTACTACAATCCTTTAAAGACATCAATCAATACCAAAGAATTAAAATGTTGTTAAACAATTCTTATTATGAAAGTTCACATTGTAGCAATTTTGAAAAATGCAGTATTATGTAAAGTTTGCATCGAAATAGCGTATGATCTGTACAAAATAATGAAAATCCCAAAAATAGGGAAAAATATATTATATTAGCTAAACAGAGTTTAACTATGATGTTGATAAGAATTATTTCCTTAAATTTCATTTTTATATTTCTAATCGGCTAGCTCAATTTCAACGGCAGACTGATTCAACCCCACTGTGGCATATACAGTAAATAAACAGCCCCGGTGCAGCCACAAAGGCAGCACATGAAATGCAAGGAATGTGGCATTAAAAACGTCTAACAAAGAGGAAATTAACAACTAGCTGTTGCAGAAAAGTCATTAACACATGGGACTCTAAGGAAGAAGAATGACTTTGCCACTATATACGACAATAGCAGAGATACGAAAGCCCAGCCACCACCAACTTAAACTTAAAGTCAGGAAACAACAGGTGATATTACGGAATGGCAACAACAATCTCAGACAATGAAGTTCCTATCTGGCTACATTAACAAAAGTTAAGATAAATACCGACAATAGAACCCTCTGCACTTCAAATTTAGTATACTATAGGATGAAAGTAAAACTTACAAGTGCACAAACATTATTGCACTTCTTACTCAACAAATCTGCCAAAGGAAAAAAAAATAATTAAAATTGTAAAAGAAAATATAGGAAAGTAAACAAAACAAATCCAATTGAAAACACAGAGTAATACAAAAACCCAACAAATTGGAGTGAAGAAAATGAATGCACACTAAAGACAGTAAAAAATAGAAGCCTCACAATATGTCTTCAAGACAGAATCATAGAAAGACAGCACATAAACAACAAAGTAGACTCAAGATAATTTAATAATTGAAAAACCCCACTAAATCAAATCATCATGCCAAGATAATGAAAGTACTCCCAGCAACAAGAATGCATAGTTCTTCCCCCCCCCGCGAAAAAAAAGAAGAAATTTTAAGCACCTAAATATCATGCAGCAACAAAAAGTAGCCTCCAAAAAGAAAATCATTCCCAGATAGCACTTTGCCTCTACCTCCGAACAATTTTCTTCAAAGATGATTTTGAGAAGACATGAAGATCTCCCTTACTGTATATTTTCTCTTCCCCATAATACCATTTTTCTCTCTATTTAAGTATGGGAAAGAGGGATTCACAGGCCCAAATTTCTCTTATTATATTGGATGATGGATAGATAGATATTTGGGTTTTATCGTAATTCACGAAGGGCAAACATTTTTCTACAGAGAAGAAGAGAGGTTCATTTATTATCAAAAGAACATAATCCCTAATGACAAACATCGATAAGGAGTTTCTGTGAAAGTTTGGAAATCTTATTTTGTACTTCTTATTATGAAATATTTCAACATCTACGTTTTCTGAACAGATTCACCTCCGAGATGGAAAAAGAAGAATCGAAAAATATGTTTTGGTTCCTTTTTGTAACTAAAAGCAGAAAAGTAAACTGTGTCACGTTTTCTTGGCATTAGCCAACAAGAAGGCTACCATCAAATGAAATGAAGAAACTTGATACGATGAGTGGTAAAGATGTGTATGTCAGCATCTCGTGAAATTCTGAAATTTCATCTCTTACAAGAGAGATGATCAAAAATAATAATAAGAGTGATGCGAACTTGAGATTTTTAGGTTAAACTGAGTTCAGTTTTATGAAACTATATAATCCAAGTGCCAGCATCTTTTTACGATTTTTTTCACCAGAGTTAGCTAGTTTTGTTCTGGTTTAAAATCTCTCTTCTGATGGATTATTGTTCCGTTACAATTTTTTTAGAAGAGTTCCGAAATCTTTATCCGCATTAATCACATTGGTGCAAGTAGCGTTGCAAAATTTACGTCAGTACAAAGGAGGACGCAGGCGGGCATAGGGGACCGAAAAGGTGAACATAGGAGAACGTGGTCAAACAAAAGGGACTCTTCTTTTCATTGAAGGCTAAAAAAAATTTTTTTACAACTATAACTAATGAAAATGTTATCATTGCTTAAATTTTCTAATGAAGGCAATTTTTATTTTCATGCTATTATTATTTTACTAATTTTGTAATCTATTTATGTTTTGAAACCAAACCATTTGAAATTTCTCTCAATATTAGAACTTGTTAGTGATGAGGGGAACTTGGAAGATTCTGCTTGGCCATTTATTTCCACATTGTCCTAAACGGCCATCGGGTATTTGCCACGTGCTGCAGACCCCCGTGTACCTGGAAAGAATGATCCTTAAAGTTGTGTGTACATCCTCTTTTGTCCCACCTTTTTCTATGATTGCTGGGGCACCTTTCCGCCTGTTTCGCAGCTGGATAGTCTATTAGGCAGTACTGAGGAGGTCAGTCTGCTATATTCTGTTTTAATTTCTGCTTGAGGTAGACGGAAGTCGTTGATTAGCTCTCCGGGATCAGTAAGTTGTGAGATTCGCTACTATGGCCAAATGTGCAATGAAGGTGAATTCCTTGCCTTTGCCGAAATATAGATTAGCAACCTTCAGACATATGTGGCAAGCAGGTAATTAAGGGGTATTTTATAATTTTGCTTTCAGTATTTATTCATTTTATATTTCACTTTTTTATTGCTTTTATGGCGTTTGTTTTAAAATTTTGCCTATACAATCATGTCTTTTTACTTTATTTTCGGATAAATATCGCTACAATTTGCAGCATATTTCCGAGAAATAAATATATGTCTAAGACAATTACAAAAAAAAACTGCCAAAAATATTTTGTGGCAGCGACTTATCCGAAAAATAAAAATTGTATCAAACCTTGAATAATTTACATTAGTGAACGATTGCAATGTGTCATTTCATGAAATATAATGTTTAAAAATTCCATCATTTTTAAAGTTAAACTTGTTTGAACTTTAAACCGTTTCTAGGCTGTTTCCGTTATTTTAATCAATTTATCCGTATTTTGAAGATATTTCTGAAAAGTGAATGAGAATTTTTTTTTTTTTCTAACCATGAAATCTGAGTATAACGCTCATTGTTCCCACAGTGTTTTATATCATTTCTTCTGTTCTCAAAATATTTTAATACTAGGCTATTGGTGGATGGATAATAAAAAGGATAAGAAAGACTAATCTTTCAAAGCTTTGGTAACTCTAATTGGAGGAGAAAACCTTTACATCATGAGCTCAGTTCCAAGGTTAAGTTCTGAAGCCTCTCTCCCTTGAGATAAAATTAAGCTCGAGTATACTAATTATCGTAATAAATTATATTAATCGATTTTGGGGGCGTTTATATTTTGGGGTTACAATGTTACATATGAAGCACCAGTTGTATGGATTTTAAGCATTATTTTTATTGTAATATATGTCGCACATTCTCAAGAGAAATATCTCATGGATCGTGTGGGCATTAGGGTGTACTCCAATTGGGTAAAAGTGAATCCTATCATATAGTGGCGGTCCTATTGCGCTGTGTAGCCCAACGCTGGTAACCATAATGAATGGCAACCTCGTTGTGCCCTCCTGAGGATCAAATTAAAACTGTACACTGAATGGTAAAGAAAACTGGGAGTAGCCGTAAACTCATTCTATCTACTCTTTATACTCCTGTGGAGTATAGTTCAAATATCAGATCAGTTCCCTTTACATTAAGCATATTCTTATTGCTTACTTTACCAACCTCAAAACCGAATAGTTCTGTGACTGAAATGGTATCCTTCCCTCCCTCAACTGTTGACACTACGGCGTCCGTGAATTACCCGAATGGTGAAGTTTTGGGCACTTAGGTAACGAAATAGCTGACCGCCCACCGAAATAATTGACTGTAAGCCAATGATTTATCACACTTTATAGAGCTAGCTACTCAAGTCTGGTAAGTAAAATAAGCGAAGCCTAGATTATTTGACTGAAATATAGATATAGGATGTCCTCCTAGGACGGTTCTCGACTCGGTCCTGGGGCCTTCTAAGACCCAACAAACAATAACCTAAAGGAATACACTTAGCACTTCAATTTAGAATTTAAAATTATAATTTATATCATTTATTCTAAATACTTCTAATCAATGTAGAAAAAAATTATGTAACGAAACTTTAGAATCTCTTAACAGCTAATCATCCTTAACTACAATTTAAACATTACTGTAGTTATTAATTCAAATAATTATCTGATTTAGAAGGTGAGACACTAATTTAGAAATGGACCATAGCTGGTGATCACCCTTATGCCAGATCACTGCTCATGCTGCGGTTTTCTCAGACGGAGAAGTAATACTTTTTCATGACAAGATGCACACACTGTCTTTGGGGATTCGGAACTCCCTGACGAAATAGCCATTCGCTTCTAACAATGCTGGGTGCGTTTGGTTGCTACTAGCTGCTCTCAGGAAAGTTCACAATGCTCTTCATCGGCATACAGTGTCACCATGGTCTTGATGTGCTCACCCACGGAGTGGCGAAATAACGGTAGTTGTTGATATTTGGAGCACTTTGACGGGGAGAGATGTGGCTTGGTTCTGTCCCTCACATAACAAATTAGTTTTAACTGCCTTCTATTTCACTCGGTACAGTCTTTCGAATATTAGTAGAATGCAGTTTCGAATGCTAGTTTTGCAGTACCAAGGCTGTGGGCAAATAACTTATCCAAACACAACAACTATGTCGTTTATTCTTAAGCCTTGTGGTATACATCAATGTAGGTTTCCCTAGGTGGTAGTTGGAGTCTGTGCAGCTATGCTGAGTTCACGTCGGGTGGACAAGGTTCCAGAACCTCCCTCAATAACTTAACGAACGAAGTAACTCAAAAGTACAGTTGACTTTTGATAATATAGCTTGGGCTTCTAATTTGGTAAACAATCAATACACCCGGATGATGTTTATGAATGTTTATATTGCCATGCATACGGACGACTTACTATGCATGCGCGCACTTTGTTTAACCTGCAGGCATAGGCCTTTTAGCATCGCAGTCTAACTTCTCAGCATTGACATTTCCTATAGACCTCCGTTTGTCCAAGTAGCTCGCAAGTTCCAAAAATAGAAACTATTTGGTACTTGGACCATTGTGTGTAACTAGCTCAGCTTCTTCTCTTCTGATTATTGTGACCAATAAAGTTCTTTTTTGCAAGGCTATTTAGCAATTGTTTTAGTTGTAGTTCTCTATCGTTGAACGTTGCTTCACTAACCTTGCTTTTACAAAATATGTTCATATTGTGCTGTGCTTTATTTATTTACTGGTTTGTTTAATTTAATAATGGATGGGCGCAAGTCCCAAGTACGATAGCATTAAGATACAGAAATACAGAAGCTAAAATTAGAGGGTGCAATCTTTCCGGAACGGGAACTGTGGATTCTTTTATTCAGTTACAAAAGATTGCAAAATCTGAGTGCGATATGTAATATGTATCGTTTTTTTTTACCTTCCCTAAAAAAAAAAAAAAAAAAAAAAAACTTATCCGCAAAAAACTGCCCACGGTCAGTAGGGGACACCGATGGGCTTGGAAAGGCCGCCGTCCGTCGGATGGGACGTTAAGCCGTGGCCCCGTGTGCGGGAGAGCCATACCCTGTGCACGTTAAAGAACACGCTGGATGGCCTTGACGGGAGGCTACCATCTGTCTCCCAACAGCTGTTCCAGTGGGTCCCCTCCCCCAACCTTCTCTGAGCCTTCGGGGTCCATGTGACCTGGCCATTTAGCCCATGGTGTGCAAAAAAGTGCCGCTCAGAGGTAAAACAACCCAACCCTAAAAAAACCTCTATAATACGAAATTTCTTTCCTTTGAAACATTTCTTCATAAATCAGTCATTTAAGGTTATATCTACTTCGGAATATTTTATTCTAACGATTTACAAAATTGTTAAATGAGTTTTACTTTGAATCCAAGGGAGGAGTTGGTCAGTCAAGATCGCCCCAGACTTGTAATATACACTTTCCAGTATCGAGTCCCAACTATGATAGCATTAATATTTATCGCCGCTAAAAACCCACAATTCTCTTGGTAAGAAAGAGGTCACCGACTGGGCTTGAAAATTACATCCAACAGAAGGACAGCAGAATCGGCCGCTGAATCATGAACAACTATCATTGACCGAAGATTGCAAGTTGCGATCTTTCTGCAAAAAGTAATTAACATGAAAATTAAGAACCAATTTATACAGGATTTGAAATGTTCTAATTCCACTGTCGGGTGAGGAGGCGAATTTTCGTCAGCTAAGGTTAAGGAAAGATATCGGAGATCAAAACCATGTTTTATGCTTTTTGAAGAGGAACATGTGAATGAATATATAATTTTCTTGTCAATTTGTAATTATCCCATATATTGTCTGTTCCCATTTAAATTAGCAAACATCTACTCTCGTATATCAGTCCAAAATAAATCTTTTTGCTCAATGAGGTTCAGATTAGCACATTTCTACAAGGAACTGAAAGAAGATTTTGATTTAAGGGGAGAACTTGTTAGTTGATCGACAGCTGTGAAAAACTTCCTTCGGAAAAATCTTTAGGTTATCCCACAGATTTCTAACTCACACAGAATCCTCAAAATAGAATGACCTTGACTCCAGTGGATTTGTGTTATTTTACCTCTGAGGGGCACTTTTATTTTTTGCACACAATGGAATAAATTGCATGGTAACAAAGACCCCAAAGCTCTGAGATGTTTGGGAAAAGAGGGCCCACTGGACAACTATTAGGAGACAGATGGTAACTTCCTGTCAAGGCCATCCAGCATGTTCTTTAACGTATATAGGGTATGGCTTTCCTGTGCACTAGGTCAAGGCTTTACGTCTTATTCAACGGACAGCGTCCTTTTCAAGCCCATCGGTGTCCCGTTTCTCACTGAAGGAAAGGTGGGATTTAATGGAAATAAAATTGAACGCACACGCAAGTGGGATTCGAACCTGCATATTACGAACCTGGTTCGCTGCCTACTAAGTCAACCACAGCCCCCACCTCAGGGGATCATATACAATTAGAAAAAGAAGCTATAGCAGAAAGAGTCTGTAGGAGTTCATCTCTTCAAGGGATTTACATATTATCTCGAATTAATTGATAAAATGCTAAAAAATGGACGTTATTCTGATGTAGGAATTTTCATTTGTGGATTTGGATTGGATTGGACTTATTTCACAACTTTTACCGGATATCAGATAAATTTGTGATTTCCATCACATATGCGTTTTAAAAGTTACAAATAAGAAGCAGTAAACTGCTCCGATCATTTTGACCACCAACTCTCCATTCCCTTAAATAGTAAAACACTTCTGATATTTCAAAAATAAAAACAAAAAGCAGAGGATTAGTACTAGTAATTTCCCTGCTACTTATTTAGAAAGTAAATTCCGGGCCCAATAAATAAAATAACTTTTCTTAGAGAAAAGTAATTTCTTAAGAAGTTTGCTTTCCTTTATTGTGTGCATTACTTTACAATCGACTCATGTTCTTTATTTTGGTATCTATTTCCCACTCTAAAATCAACAGTTTTAGAGAGCGATAGATAAAACATATTTGCAAAGGATTCTATTTTCAACGTAAGATAAACTTTTCGCAGATACTTTTTGAATTGACGTCAAATTTAATTCAATCAAGTAAACAACTTATATATTTTCTCTTTTAATTAGCTATCTCCATCTCCTTTTTTAATATCCTGCATTTTGAAGTCTCTGCTTATGTGTTGACATTACTGCTATTTTCTTTGTATAAAAAATATTTGTTTTAGAATATCTTTTTTTGAGGCTAAAAATAAGAATCCTTTGTAGTTTTCAACATTTTCTCATTTATAAACAGCATGCACCAATCTGGTTAAAGAAAAGAGTACTGCATTCAGAAAACGAATGCTTGGAAATGTTACTGTGCTTAACACTGTGAATTTACTGTGTAAATTTCACTAAAGATCTGAGCAAAAAATACCCTTCTTATCACAATTAAGTCTGTAAATGGTAGCTAGGTAGTCACTGGAAGGAGAGCTATGCACCAATCCCCTGTGATGATGCATAGAACCGGCCAGGTCTAGCACCTAATGCCCGACCCCGCCTACTTGTGGTGCAGACCGTTAGTACCTTTCAAAAGAGATACTCTCTTATGGAAGTGAACGGAAGGGGAGGGCTGCCAGATTAGTGTGGCCTACTGATCTGGACATCTATAGCTACTTTTCATTTTTTTCTACCCTGCTGAGGAGTGGTCAACCACACAGGGTCCTGGTGCTGACCATATAAACCCACTGGACTGAACAGATATATGGCTCTGAGCTTGATTATGGATCCTGATTTTGCTGCACTGGTGGGCTTCTGTGGAGGGAAAATCTTCCGCTGTGTTTTCTGTTTGTTTGTGGGTTGACAGCCCCAAGTGAATAGATTCACAGGATATGTTTATCAGCTGGTGGATAATCCTGAGCAGAAGTCATCGCAGGCACCTGAACTCTTTGCTTCTATTGGCATCGTCAAATTCTATATTGGAGGAAGTCTTCCAGTGTAGATGGCTTCAGCCTTTAGTGGTGGGGGAACGGGTCTTTGCCCCATGTCTGCGATTAGGGGGCTGTTTGATATTGTCGGCATTCCCTCTCCCAATAATCATAGTTTCTTTTAACATCCCACTAACCATTTTCTTTCCAGAGGTAGTTGGAATGTGAGGACTCTGCACAGAGCTTTTTCTCTTGATGTCCTCACATAAGAATTCCACCGTTAAAATTTAGATATTCTCGGCTTGCAAGAGACCAGATGGACAGATAAAGGTCAGATTCTTAAAAATAATCTTAAATTTCACTTTTCAGGGAGGGACGACAATAAGCATCACCAAGGCGTGGGTCTGCTGCTTCTCAGCAGACACGCTAGTGATGCTCTTCTAGAATATGAATGCATTAATGAAAGGTTTCTCACAGCAAAATTTCAGACAAGCGTTAAAGACTTGAATGTTATCTTCTGTTATGCCCCCACTGAGGATGCCGATGAGGATGAGAAGGATAGGTTTTATGAACAACTTCAGGATATTTTGAATTCTGTCAAGAAAGGAGATTTTCCCTTGTTCATGGTGATTTCAATGCCAAAGTTGGTACTGACTCTGACCTTTGGGGAGGGGTGATTGGCCCTTTTGGTATTGGTAGCTGCAATGGCAATGGGCAACGTCTCCTACAGGTAAGTAAACTCAATGGATTCAGAATAACTAACACTTATTACAAACACCGCGACATACATAAGTACACATGGGTTTCACCTGATGGGCTGCATAAGAATATGATTGATTACATATTAATTAATAGCAAATGGGCTAGTTCTGTTAGGAATACCAGGTCATATAGGGGAGCTGAAATTGGATCTGACCATTACCTTGTTAAAAGTGTGTTACAACTTAAACTTAAAAAGTGTTGTGCTAGGTTTAAAAAATTTAGTTTTAATACTGAAGCTCTGAAAGATCCAGTTATAGTCAAAGCTTACCATGATAGGTTATTTAGTCATTATGACAGTCATGGTGTGCTTACTACTGAAGTTGAGGAAGAATGGGATCATTTTAAACAGGCTTTTTTGGACACTAACAGTACTCTTTTAGGAAAAAAGGAGCAGAAGAGACAGAATTATCTGAGTGATAAGGCTCTTGAGCTTATTTCGGAAAGAAAGAACTGCAGGAATGTCCTTAATCAATACCCTACTAGTCCTAATAGAAAGCATTACAGAGAACTTAATAAACGTGTAAAAGATCAGTTAGCTGCTGATAAGAATCTTTGGCTTGATGGTTTGGCTGACAAAGCCGAGGAAGCAGTTAGACAGCACAACAGCAGAGAGCTGTACCAGATAGTTAATGTTTTGCGTGGTAGAAAACGGACAGGTATACAAGGATTGAAGGATAAACAAGGTAAGGTTATAGAAGGGGAGGATTCTGTCATGGCTAGGTGGGCTGAGCATTTCAGTGATGTTCTAAACAATGTAGTTAGTTCTACTCCCATTGTTTGCAATGATGATAGATGCATTGGTGGCTTTAATGTTGGCCCTATAACACAATCTGAAGTTATTTTGGCTGTTTCTAAACTTAAACTACATAAATCCCCAGGGGTAGATGAAATTACTACCTATGTTTCGGTTACCACTTGGATGACTGAAATTCTGAATATCTTTTATGATAAAGGCATGGTTCCTAAGGATTTTACCAGAGCTATTGTTATCCCTATTTTCAAAAAAGGTGATCGCAGTTCTTGTGATAACTATAGGGGTATCAGCCTACGCTCTGTTCCAGGTAAAGTTCTTTCCATGATCGTGCTTAATAGAATTAAGAGTCAATTGCGTGATGAGCAATGTGGATTCAGAAGTGGTACGGGATGTGTGGATCAGATATTTTAACTTAGGCAGATTCTTGAGAAATGTTTAGAGTTTCAGAAACCTTTGGTTGCTAGCTTTGTTGATTTTAAAAAGGCGTTCGACTCTCTTGATCGTCATAATTTGTGGTTGATTGTGAGATCATATGGTATACCAGACAAGTTAGTTAACATAATGAAGGCTCTCTATAATAACACTGAGTCGTGTGTGAGAGTTGGTATGTCTTGTAGCAATTGGTTTAGCATTACTTCTCGTGTTCGACAAGGGTGCATGTGTCTCATTTTCTCTTTATTTTGGTTATTGATTATGTTATGCAAAATTCACTTCAAGGGAAAGATTTTGGCCTTAAATGAGCTGGAGATACGACAATTTCTGATTTAGATTATGCTGATGATTTAGCCCTTTTGGCAAATGATGTTGATGAGATGAACTCTTTCATTCGAGCTGTTGATGAGACTGGTAGTAGAGTAGGTTTGGTTATAAACAGAGAGAAAACTAAAGTGATGAAAATTGGTCAGGCAGGCTGTGATTCAGTTAATCTGAATGGTTGCAGTCTTGAGCAGGTGTCACAGTTTAATTATTTTGGGAGCTATGTAACAGATAATGGTGATGTGCGGCATGAGATTAACAGACGAATAGGGATTGCTGCCGGGACTTTTAAGAACCTATGGAGAGTGTGGAGAAATAGGCGTATACACCTAAAGACTAAAATTAGACTGTATAATAGTTTGGTTCTTTCTAGGGTTAGTTATGGTAGTGAAACCTGGACACTTTGTAAACAAGATAACAGGAAACAAGATGCTTTTGATTCCAGATGCTTACGCAGTATCTTGGGCATTAGGTGGTTCAACTTTGTAATTAATGATGAGGTTAGGCAAAGGAGTTTGCAACCTCCTTTAAGCAGCATATTGTGCAGAGAGAGACTCCGTTGGTTTGGTCATGTTGCCCGTATGAATAATTATAGATTGGCGAATAGGGTGGGTTATGAACAGTGTGCCTAGAGGCCTCAGAAGGAGGGGGAGACCTAGGATGCGGTGGGCAGACAATGTCAAACAGGATCTTTTTATAATTGGTGTGCAGTGGCTGGATGCAGCAGATGTAGCTCAGGACAGATATGCTTGGAGAATTAAACTGCGTGGTCTGGTTGGACCTCCGTAGCCCATGGCTGCTTGAGGATGATGATGATGATGATGATGATGATCACAATTACAGTACTCATGGGCACATAACCTTTTTAAATAAAAATATTAAAAAAATTAAAACTCTTAAAAATTATTTAAGACATTTATATATATATAATAGAACGCATATTTGTCTGTATGTTGATTTATTCGACATATCATCCTAGAGCAAGGACCATCAAATATCGTCTACAGCTTCATCTCACCGTAACGTAGTGCACTGAAAGGTTTTAGGTCCACCCCCAAAATATGGCAGTGGAAAAACGTCTGCCCATTGATAATTTGGCTCATCGATAACATTTTACTCCAGTCAAACTTTTGGTTCTCCATTCATAAAGTAGGCGACTTCAATGAAATTTTGAATACTTGCCGCAGGTTCTAACCCGACCCACCGGAACCAAGAACCGATCTCTATACCCTGCGTGGACAGAATTAAGTGGTACCAACACAACAAATTCTGGACTGATCGGTCCAGTATTTGGGGAATTCCAGGACTTCGGTCACAGGTGACGTTACCAAGGATGTACCGAGTTTCCGTGCACCAATTACGAATATGCCTGTCGTTACATCGAGGCACGAGCAATTCTGATAGTTTCACATAATGTTTCGCAGTTCTATTGCAAAGTATGGTCAATTATTATATTTATTGTCTTCCAATTTGTAATCGTAAGAACTTTATTTCATAAGCGTGGCTTTGTTGATAATTTTGCTAACGATATATCAAAAAAATCTTAGAAAACATTCTTTGTATTGAACTAAATTTGGTGTTGAACTAAATCAAACATCTTAAATCGTACCTTCTAAATTTTGCTCTATCTGAAACAATATTTCGAAATCGTTGCTTTTCCACTTCCTACTCAAAAGTGATGACGTCTGTATTTGTTTAATCAGAATCATTGTAAAATTCATTGGAGCAAAAGTTGTAACGAGCACAATGGACTGTAAATTTTAAAAATGTGGCAAATTTTTCAATTGAGCTATGTAAGGAATCGGCTTCGTGTACTGAACAATAAACATCTTCTATAAATGTATATGTTACAGTTTAGGTCTGTAAATGGTCTGTAAATGGTAGCTAGGTAGTCACTGGAAGGAGAGCTATGCACCAATCCCCTGTGATGATGCATAGAACCGGCCAGGCCTAGCACCTAATGTCCGACCCCACCTTCTCGTGGTGCAGACCGTTAGTACCTTTCAAAAGAGTTCTCTTGTGGAAGTGAACGGAAAGGGCAGGGCTGCCAGATTAGTGTAGCCTACTGATCTGGACAACTATGGCTACTTTTCTTTTTTTTCTACCCTGCTGAGGAGTGGTCAACCACACAGGGTCCTGGTGCTGACCATATAAACCCACTGGACTGAATAGATATATGGCTCTGAGCTTGATTATGGATCCTGATTTTGCTGCACTGGTGGGCTTCTGTGGAGGGAAAATCTTCCGCTGTGTTTTCTGTTTGTTTGTGGGTTGACAGCCCCAAGTGAATAGATTCACAGGATATGTTTATCAGCTGGTGGATAATCCTGAGCAGAGGTCATCGCAGGCACCTGAACTCTTTGCTTCTATTGGCATCGTCAAATTCTACATTGGAGGAAGTCTTCCAGTGTAGATGGCTTCAGCCTTTAGTGGTGGGGGAACGGGTCTTTGCCCCATGTCTGCGATTAGGGGGCTGTTTGATATTGTTGGCATTCCCTCTCTCAATAAACATAGTTTCTTTAAACATCCTACTAACCATTTTCTCTCCATAGGTAGTTGGAATGTGAGGACTCTGCACAGAGCTTTTTCTCTTGATGTCCTCACACAAGAATTCCACCATTATAATTTAGATATTCTCGGCTTGCAAGAGACCAGATGGACAGATAAAGGTCAGATTCTTAAAAATAATCTTAAATTTCTCTTTTCAGGGAGGGACGACAATAAGCATCACCAAGGCGTAGGACTGCTTCTCAGCAGACACGCTAGTGATGGTCTTCTAGGATATGAGTGCATTAATGAAAGGTTTCTTACAGCAAAATTTCAGACAAGCGTTAAAGACCTGAATGTTATCTGCTGTTATGCCCCCACTGAGGATGCCGATGAGGATGAGAAGGATAGGTTTTATGAACAACTTCAGGATATTTTGAATTCTGTCAAGAAAGGAGATATTTCCCTTGTTCATGGTGATTTCAATGCCAAAGTTGGTACTGACTCTGACCTTTGGGGAGGGGTGATTGGCCCTTTTGGTATTGGTAGCTGCAATGGCAATGGGCAACGTCTCCTACAGGTAAGTAAACTCAATGGTTTCAGAATAACTAACACATATTACAAACACCGCGACATACATAAGTACACATGGGTTTCACCTGATGGGCTGCATAGGAATATGATTGATTATATATTAATTAACAGCAAATGGGCTAGTTCTGTTAGAAATACCAGGGCATATAGGGGAGCTGAAATTGGATCTGACCATTACCTAGTTAAAAGTGTCTTGCAACTAAACTTAAAAAGTGTTGTGCTAGGGTTAAAAAATTTGCTTTTAATACTGAAGCTCTGAAAGACCCAGTTATAGCCAAAGCTTACCATGATAGGTTACGTAGTCATTATGACAGTCATGGTATGCTTACTACTGAAGTTGAGGAAGAATGGGATCATTTTAAACAGGCTTTTTTGGACACTAACAGTACTCTTTTAGGAAAAAAGGAGCAGAAGAAACAGAATTATCTGAGTGATAAGGCACTTGAGTTTATTGCGGAAAGAAAGAACTGCAGGAATGTCCTTAATCAATACCCTACTAGTCCTAATAGAAAGCATTACAGAGAACTTAATAAACGTGTAAAAGATCAGTTAGCTGCTGATAAGAATCTTTGGCTTGATGGTTTGGCTGACAAAGCCGAGGAAGCAGTTAGACAGCACAACAGAAGAGAGCTGTACCAGATAGTTAATGTTTTGTGTGGTAGAAAACGGACAGGTATACAGGGATTGAAGGATAAACAAGGTAAGGTTATAGAAGGTGAGGATTCTGTCATGGCTAGGTGGGCTGAGCATTTCAGTGAAGTTCTAAACAACGCAGTTAGTTCTATTCCCATTGTTTGCAATGATGATAGATGCATTGGTGGCTTTAATGTTGGCCCTATAACACAATCTGATGTTATTTTGGCTGTTTCTAAACTCAAAAATCCCCAGAGGTAGGTGAAATTACTACAGAAATGCTTAGAGCTGGAAATGTTTCGGTTACCACTTGGATGACTGAAATTCTGAATATCTTTTATGATAAAGGCATGGTTCCTAAGGATTTTACCAGAGCTATTGTTATCCCTATTTTCAAAAAAGGTGATCGCAGTTCTTGTGATAACTATAGGGGTATTAGCCTACTCTCTGTTCCAGGTAAAGTTCTTTCCATGATTGTGCTTAAAAGAATTAAGAATCTGGTTGACAGTCAATTGCGTGATGAGCAATGTGGATTCAGAAGTGGTAGGGGATGTGTGGATCAGATATTTTCACTTAGGCAGATTCTTGAGAAATGTTTAGAGTTTCAGAAACCTTTGGTTGCTAGCTTTGTTGATTTTAAAAGGGCTTTCGACTCTGTTGATCGTCATAATTTGTGGTTGATTGTGAAATCATATGGTATACCAGACAAGTTAGTTAACATAATGAAGGCTCTCTATAATAACACTGAGTCATGTGTTAGAGTTGGTATGGCTTGTAGCAATTGGTTTAACATTACTTCTGGTGTTCGACAAGGGTGCATGTGTCTCATTTTCTCTTTATTTTGGTTATTGATTATGTTATGCAAAATTCACTTCAAGGGAAAGATTTTGGCCTTAAATGAGCTGGAGATACGACAATTTCTGATTTAGATTATGCTGATGATTTAGCCCTTTTGGCAAATGATGCTGATGAGATGAACTCTTTCATTCGAGCTGTTGATGAGACTGGTAGTAGAGTAGGTTTGGTTATAAACAGAGAGAAAACTAAAGTGATGAAAATTGGTCAGGCAGGTTGTGATTCAGTTAATCTGAATGGTTGCAGTCTTGAGCAGTTGTCACAGTTTAATTACCTTGGGAGCTATGTAACAGATACTGGTGATGTGCGGCATGAGATTAACAGACGAATAGGTATTGCTGCTGGGACTTTTAAGAATCTATGGAGAGTGTGGAGAAATAGGCGTATACACCTAAAAACTAAAATTAGACTGTATAATAGTTTGGTTCTTTCTAGGGTTAGTTATGGTAGTGAAACCTGGACACTTTGTAAACAAGATAACAGGAAACAAGATGCTTTTGATTCCAGATGCTTACGCAGTATCTTGGGCATTAGGTGGTTCAACTTTGTAACTAAGGCAAAGGAGTTTGCAACCTCCTTTAAGCAGCATATTGTGCAGAGAGAGACTCCGTTGGTTTGGTCATGTTGCCCGTATGAATAATTATAGATTGGCGAATAGGGTGGGTTATGAACAGTGTGCCTAAAGGCCTCAGAAGGAGGGGGAGACCTAGGATGCGGTGGGCAGACAATGGCAAACAGGATCTTTTTATAATTGGTGTGCAGTGGCCAGATGCAGTAGATGTAGCTCAGGATAGACTTGCTTGGAGAACTAAATTGCACTGTCTGGTTGGACCTCCGTAGCCCATGGCTGCTTGATGATGATGATGATGATGATGATGATGATAGTTTAGGTGATTGCGTGTTGTCTAAGAAGCACAAGGAATGCAGTAGTCATTAAAATATTAAGAGCTTCTTTCCTTCTTAGATGACAAATGTTCAGTCTGGATTCCGCTCATACAGAAATACATAAAAACCAACTTTCCATCATGACTGAAAGCTATGATAAAATTACTAGGCAACTGGCCCGGATCTATAAAAAAATAAAAAAGGTATATGGGAGAAAGAACCTTAATTACTATTGCAGTGTAAAATTTGTTAAATTTTTTTACAGTTTTAAAAACATTTTATCAAAAAAATGCACAAATTTAATACTTTTTTGTCTCCATTGACATTACTAGAATTATCAGATGGGAAGGTCACTCTTGGTCCTTTACCCGTTAACGTGGTATGGTTTTCCTGATTTACGTCCTATCCAACGGACAGCGGACTTTGCAAGCCGTCAGTGTCCTCTACTGACCAAGGTGGGTGTTTTGCGGAGATATATCTGACCGCTGACCCAGGTGGGACTCCAACCTGTTAAGGCAGATTAATAACCTGGCTTTTACTGACTGAACCACTTCTGCTCTTAGTGGGGAGGGGGTGGCTCAGTCGGTAGCACTCCAGGCTCGTAATCTGCATTCCCAGGTTCGAGTCCCAGTTGGGTCAGAGTTAGATTTATCTCCGCAAAACTCCCAACCCTGCCCAAGGTCAGTAGGGGACACCGATGGGCTTTGAAAGGCCGCCGTCCGTCGGATGGGACGTTAAACTGTTAAGGAACACACTGGATGGCCTTGACGGGAGGCTACCATCTGTCTCCTAACAGCTGTTCCAGTGGGTGCCCACCCCAAACCTTCTCTGAGCCTTCGGGTCCCTTGTGACCTGCCCGTTTAGCCCATTGTGTGCAAATAAAGTGCCGCTCAGAGGTAAAACAACCCAACTCTGCTCGGAGTTTCAGTATTAGATGTTGCATTTTATTGAGGGTCTTCCTATACATCCAATTTTTTGACAGACTGATTCGAATGGTTGCTAGTCTCCTTTAATAACGAAATACTAAAATATTCACTAGCAACAAACTTGGATCAAATCGATATAGCCGATGTCTACATTATCTGGGAGGCTAATACGAAATCATTATCAAAATTTTGCATGAAAAATAACTCGGGGAACTCAAAAACAGTATCATTTTCAAAGAAATATTCATCGGAATGCTTTAAAACATAAACAATACTTATCGTTTTTTTATTAATCTTTATATTAAAACTATGATACTTAGAACACCTTTTGCGAAATATTTCTTTCATTTACTATGCAGAGTATCGCTGAAAGCTCAAGTAATAAAGTTTCCCCAACTTCATTCCATCAGTCATAACCAAAGTCTCACACTTCACCTGTGTGACCAATTTTCTACCTCATTGACAAGAAACATGCAAATAAAGTGAGCTCCTTTTTCGATTGAGAGAGAAGAAAAGTTGGAGGACCAAAGGCTTACGTTGCTCTAAGATGACGAGAGGAACTGGTGCGAAATTCATTTTCTTAGCTTTTACCTTATAAGAGTTCAGATACAATATTCAAAAACTATTGAAAGACTGCAAAAGTTCTGCTTGTTTTCACTAATAAGTTTGTTCAGTGTTACAAACATTGAGAAAGAGTGAATAATTCTTCCAAACGTCCCCCCCAGCATGAATCTCTCTTTTTTTCTTCAACTAATGTTATTTTCCTATTACCCTATACTAGCTTCGAAACATTTGCAACTCATTAATATCTTTTTAACTATGTAAAGATATTGACTTGGTTTTTGAAATTCTTGAGTTAAATTGTATACATTTAGGGGGGGGAGAAATAAAAATAAATGAGAAAAAAAACATTACATTTGTTATTCGTTCAAATCATTTCTCCTTATCATGACAAAGTATTTAATTTTTATCTCATTTTCAAAACCGCAAGACCTCGACAGGCATAGTGGTCAGGAAGCTAGTTACTGTTCCTGCAGAGCAAATTTTGTGTGTTGTCTCTTTAACCGAGGTAATGATCAGCAGTGACCCTGTCACTTAGTGGGGCATGTCTTTCTAACAAGAAGCCCTGTAAAAGCTAGGAGTACCTTCTAGGATTCTTCTCTCTCCTAAATGTAGCAAATAAAAAAAAAGTAATGTGTTCAGACATCGAACGTTTTCGTTTTTTGAGATAAATCAAAAATTCTTTTTGAGTTAGATAGGTATTGATAAAATATTACGAAAAGTATTTGCTGAATCTTCTGAAAGCAACAATCGCGACCTCTAACGGTGGAAATTCTTAAAATTCCAAATATTCAAACGAATACGTATTCCGACGATGTATTTATGCAAGAAATCTGAAAGTTTGGTGATGGAATGTGAACGTATGAAGTTTTTACTGCCTCCAATGAGTTGACCCTTTACCGATAGAGGGGATGAGAAAAGTATTTTTTTTTAACAGATAATTGTTTTTTGAATAAATTTAAAATACCTTTTGGGTTAGCTAGGTATTGATGAAATATTATGATTCGCACTTTTCGAATCTCCCGAAACTATAATTACGCCCTTTAACGGTGAAAACATATTAATATTCCTAAATTTTAATTGAATATTTCGAAAGTTGTATTCATGCTAGAATTTTGAAATTTTGGTAATGGAATGTGATGGTCATGAAGATGCCACTGGCAACAATGAGTTGACCCCTTACGCTCAGGATGGGTGGGAAAAACGAAATATTTTAAGAAATAATTCGAAAATTCCTTTTTTTCGTTTGGATTGGTACTAATGAAGTATTATAATTCGCATATTTGAAATTCTAAAGTAGTTTTATTTTGCATCGTTAAAAGGTCACTAAATATGAAAACTGCAAAAGGTTTAACGAATGTTGCAAGTAATGGTAGAAATTTGGAATTTGAGTGGTAGAGTGTCAAGAGATATTCCACAGTCAGCAACATTTGTCCCCTTTCCTCAGAGGGGTGTGAGGAAAGCGAACTTTTAAATTGAAGGATAAAAGATAAATACTTTTTCATGAAACAATAAGCTGAAAAAATTGTGTGTGTCGTGAGTGGGATTCGTACCCACGTCTTCTGGAAACATGCAAGTTATACTAACCACTACACTAGGGGTTCTCAACGTGGGGTATGCGGTAAAATGGTTTGGGTACACCGTGAGAGCTGAAAGGTCACTAGATATATGTTATATATATATATGTTTTATTTTATTTCCATTCGTTTACTGTAACTATAGTTTTATCTATCTATACAAGGGGTAGCCAGTTACATACACATATCCAGGGGGTACGTGAAGCATAAAAGTTTGAGAACCACTGCACTACACCATCATCAGCTAACGTTTTTCCTTCAGTTAGTGTGACTTATAATTTATATTTACTTACTTATATTTTATTCAGCTTATTATTTCATGAATTCCATGTCTACAGCACACATCCTGTGATTCTTTAATACTGATATACTTTTTCTGTTGTATAAGCACTAATAAAATTCTACTGTTTGCATTTTCCCCCATCATCCATTAGTTTGAATTAAAACTTTTAAGAAATGGGTAAGCGAAAAACTTCATTCTCTTTGAAAACGAGACTACCATATGCGCCAGAAGCGACGTGCTTTCTTCTAGATCTTATTGTTGCAAGTCATTGCTGATGCATCATATTTCCCCCTGTTTATTAGATAACTTGGTACTGATCGGAAGGAAGGTGTGTGTGGGGAGAGCTAATTTTACATTTTGCGTGGAAAAAAATTCCTTCTCCGGCCATGATTTTATTTAAGTCATCCTTTAAAAATAAATAAAAATAAATACCCCCTCAAGCAGCTGCTTGCCACAGAGGTCTGACAGGAGACTGTCAGTTTATATCCCATAGTAGAAGGTCTGAGAGGATGGCAGGACCTCAGCAGAAAAACAACACATACAACCATGCCTTATCCGGAGCTCGAACCCAGGTCCCTTAGATCAGTAGCCAAGCGCGCTAACCACTCGGCACTGTATTTAAAACACTCTCTCAAATTCTCCTGCAACAAATATGATAGTATTGCAGTCGCAGAGAGAAATATTCCGGTGGTTTACGGAGATGATACAAATGACGACATCACGTGTCAGCGGTGTTGGCAGATATTTCTATCTGGGAATTTTTCATGGCAAGATGAACTCTGCTAAAGGCGTCCCTCTAAAATTGACGACGCTACTTGACTTGTCATCATCAGTGAAGATCCTCGCCAAATAACAGTAAAGATTGGAGATTAAGTCTAGCTTCAATCTGGAAGCTTTATATCAGATCCATCGATTGCGAATGGTCTCGAAACTTTGTATTTGGGTCACAAACCCTTTGTCCGAGAGGACGTTAATGGAATGCTTTGAGGTACGCACTTCACTCGATACGATTAAACGTCATTCTTGGACCGACTCATAACTGGAGATGAAAAGTGGATTGTGTACGATATTGTTAAACGAAAACGGCAGTTCTGCAAAAAAGAAACTCCTGGTGCCGTATCAAAGCCATACATTCATCAGAAGGAGGTCATGATGCGGTTTTGGTTCCACTGTAACGGAATCTCACACAACGTGCTTCTAGACCCAAAACGAGCAGTCAAAGTGACCATGTAATGTGCTCAACGGCAAAAAATGAGTGTAACTGTTACGGTAAACGACCAGTTGAGCGCATACCAAGGGAGTATTTTTTTCCATATACGATAACGCTTGCCCAAATGTTGCAATCTCCAAATCAAACGTAAACTGAGGGAGTTCATTTGGGAAATTTTGCTTCATCCTCCCGACTAGGCCCTGTCGGATTATCACTTCTTTCAAACATTGTGAATTTTCTGCATGGCAATATTTTCCATAATGTTGATGATGTCAAGGCTAAGAAGTTTTTGTTTATTTCTAAAGGTAAGAAATGTTATTTCAATGGCATTAATAAGTTGCCTGAAAGATGGGATGAGACTGTTTCTCACAAGGGACCATACATTGTTAACAACTAATACTTATCAGTATAGAAAAATGGGCTTTATTTTGATAACAAAAACTTGTAGAATTTTGCAGTCACCCAATATATTATTGAACACCAGCAGAGTTGTTCTGCTTTTCTCAGACTCGTAATTCAATTAAACTACCTAAAGTAAATAGTAGATGATACCTTCCACTCTCCGAAGGCTTTCACTTGAGATGATCGATCAACCTTTCTAAAATCCTAAACACATTTTTTTAGAGGGGACATCCTAATAATAGTTTGGCAATCCATTATACTCTCTAATTTATAAGCATTTTTTGAGGTATAATTTGTTTATACTGGACGTTGTCTTGCGCAGTCCGTTTTATCTCTTATTTTTGAGGGTAGACTTTTTTGGACGTAAAAAAAAACTCTCAGAGTACAAACCTTTATATCGCTTTAAATTTGAAGAATAGCAAGCTATATATATATATGTGAAAGAAAATGAAAAGTGGATTGTATATGTATTGTTAAACGAATTATTATATATTTTTATTGTTAAACCAATTACTATATAATTAGGGAGTTTAAACTTTTACACTTTCACAAAAGTACTTCCAACCTTTTTCTGGGGGGGGGGGGGGGGGAGAAATGAGGTAGGTCAAACTTTGCTTTGAGTTAAGATAAGAGCAAGTTATATACGGATTTGGCAGTCTTAGCTCTTACCGTTTGGTAGGAGTTCCTAATCAAACAAACTCTTCAAATGTTACAATAGAGTTTCAATTCCATTTTGCATTATTTTCCTTTAATATTGATTTTTATTACTGCATATAATTTTACGGTGTAGATATTTTATAAATTTAAACAGGGAATACTGCAATACCAGAATTTATCTCAGGCATTTTTTGTGTCGAGATTTTCGGAACCTAACCCCGACCCAAAACGTGTTTCCAAAGAAAAGGAGGCAAAAACTGGTGTATTTATTGTTGTTCAAGCTTTCATCACAATCTTAATATAGTGTGCAGTTTGTAAGTATAAGAATCCTTTAACATATGTCGATTCCGTGAAAACTGGAAGAGAAGCGAAAATACTCTTTATTTTCCTTTAGATGTAATGTTATAAATGGATAATTGTTACCTGGAAACTAGAAATCATTCATTTTTTATAGTACTTTATAGCATTATGAATACTATCTAACAGCCTCCTGCTGTACAGTCGCTCAAAAAAGTATCCGAACACTATGGTGGATTACAGAATTCAGAAAAAATATCTGGCAACGATTTTTTTTAGAAATTAGTGATCTGGCAACCTTCGTGTCACGTGACACGAAGGTTGCCAGGTCACTAATTTCTAAAAAAATCGTTGCCAGATATCTTTTCTGAATTCTGTAATCCACCATAGTGTTCGGATACTTTTTTGAGCGACTGTACTGTGAAATACTTCGATCAATAAAAACTTTGGAAGAATTATGTAACTAATTGCGATAAGTTGTTCAAGAAGTGTCCGACTTTCGTGCGACTTGATAGTTTTCCAATGGGACATAGGAACGCGCATGCGCGCTCAGTGTTGGAGAGTTTTTATCTCTTTTTAATTGATTTGAATCCTCATGCCATAATAATGTAATTTCTAAGATACCTGACGTCTTGTTCCCAAATTTTGCAGATGAGATTTGCCCATGACCCTTCAAGTTCAAAATCACATTTGTTTTCTGACTTTAAAGACATGTTGAATTTCAATGGGAAAAATCTACTAGTAATAAATACATTTATTAAAGTAATTTAAAGCCGTCTCGTGGCCGAGTGGTTAGCGCGCTTGGCTACTGATCTAATGGACCCGGGTTCGAGCCCCGAATTAAGGTCATGGACGTTAGTGTCATTTTTCTGCTGAGGTTCTGTCATCCTCACAGACCTTCTATAGCATATAAACTAACAGGCTCCTGTCAGACCTCTGTGCAAGCAGCTGTTTGAGGGGGTACTTATTTATTTTCTTTATTTAAAGCGCAAAAACTCAGATTTAATAGCGTGAAAGTTTTGCTTAAATGAATTGACATCAATCATTCAAGTGTGATTAAAAATATACTGGTGAGCTCCATTGCTTGGCCATACAGATGATTTTTTTTGGAGGAAGGGAAGGAGGGATTCTAGGATTTCTCGAATATTGTTTAATTAGATTATTCAGCAATGTTCAGGTGCCACTTAGACAAAAGACGGTAGCTACGTCAGCTATCTTTAATATCATTGATAAATTAGCAAACGTTTATAATTAACTTTGCACGAATGAGAGAGGAATTTTGTTATAATTGGTTTCAGACTAATGAGGAGTGAATTTGGATATAATTGGTTATAGACGATTATAGATTTAGAGGGTAAGTGTAATATAATTGGTTTTGGAAGAATGAGAGGGGGAATTTTGTTATAACTAATATTAAATGAATGAGAGAAAAATATTGTTATACATGTTTTTGAATGAATGAGAGAAGAAATTGTGTTAAAATTGATTTTCAACGAATGAGAATGAGAATGCTATTATAATTAGTTTTGGAAGAATGAGAGAGGGATTTAGATATAATATGTTTTAGAACAATGAGACGAGGAATTTTCCTTTGGACCAGTTAGAAGACGAATTTTGTTATAATTGATTTTGGACGATTGATAGAGGAATATTGTTGTAATTGGTTTTAGGAGAATCAGAAGGACAATTTTGTTATATGTGGTTTTGAACTAATGAGAAATGGATTTGTTACAATTGGGTTTGGACAATTGAGTGGAATGTTGTTATAGCTGGTTTTAAAAAAATGAGAAGGAAAAATTTGCTATACATGATTTTTGAAGAAAAAGAAGAGGAATGTTATTATAATTTGGTTTTGGTAGAATGAGAGGAGGGAATTTCAATGTATTCGGTTAAAAAAAAAATGCGAGGTGGAATTTCATTACAATTTGTTTTGGACGAATCAGAAGAGGAATTTCGGTGTAATTGATTTTGGAGGAATTATAAGAGAAATGTTGTTATCATTGGTTTTGGAAGAATGAGGGGAGAATTTCAATATAATCAGGTTTTAGAAGAATGCGACGAGGAATGTTGTTGCAATTTATTTTGAACAAATGAGAAAAGGAATTTCGTTAAAATTGGGTTTGGACAGAAAAGGTTGCGAATTAATGCCAAGGGACGATTTTAATCATTGATTTTGAGTCGTAACAAGCAAAAAATTGTAATAAATGACTTTTTTCATATGTGAAATTAAGAAATTATTTCACAAACTGCAACAAAGATCTGTGATTTCGTGGTTAATCATTATCATAATTTTCTGAACAAGGTGAAAATATCTGACAACTAGTTAAACATTAAGATACATATTGGGTACTTCAAAATTTTCTTGAACCCTCCAAGAGCAACATATTAAAATTTTTGAATAATATAGAAATTAAGTTGCTCTTACACCTTATAGTAGAATTTTCATCATTCTTACGAAGTATCCAAGATCGTAGGATACGAAACACCTGGAAAATCTCAATTCGGAAAATTTCTTTTTCGCCCCAATTTGATTTTGAGTTTCAAGAATTCAAGAATTCATTCACTTTCAAGAATTTTAACCTAATCGTAACCGCTGTGTTTTAGACAAATTCGAGTAAGCTGATCAAAATAAAACTTCCTGGAATGTCTAGAGAAAAGTTTCCAACATCTTCAAAGAAAAAATGGGTTTGGGTTTACGATATCCCCAGATACTATCCATGCACTGGAAATGCAAATACGACAACTCCTCAAAAGGTTTATAGCATCCTGCCCTGTTTTGTCGTGTAGAATATCATGTTTCTAATTTTGTTAAGTGCACAATATCAGTTTTTATTTGTTGAACTCGATGCAGTGTCTCAAGCAGTTTCTGCGAAGACTCCGGAAAAATTGTTTCCGCTTCGTGTTTCAGTTTCTATATTTTTGTTTTATGATAATTTTCTGAAGCGGTGTTTGTTTTGCATTCTGGTTTAGTATCTGATTTGCCCGATAAACCGACACCCACTTATTTTAAATTGAAAAAAGGAAAAAACATCCCTAAACAAGTTTTTACCAGTGAAGTATGACACGAATCTACCAGTTTAACGAGCCGTCGAGGAGATTACTGAAGAAGGCGATATCTCACTAGAAAAACAACTTGAGAAAAGAAACCTGCATACCTTATCCAGGGCTCGAACCCTGGTTTAATCCCCAGCTAAACACGCTATCTCACTCGACAGCAAGTTATTTCTAGTGATCTGAAACTTCTCTAGAATTTAAGATGACGTTTCACCACAATAAGGTAAGGAAACCATTTTTCGACGTCCTTTGGTTCGGTAGAATATTTTTAGAATGGTCATATCTTGTTGCACGATGAGCGTAATGGCTGGTAATAAGGATAGTAAGGATAAGGTCAAGATCGGCGATATCTACTCCTTGGATTGATTTTCCTCTGGTATTGATTCCCTGGAGGAACGAATTGGATTAGTATCAAAGTATGTATTTTTATAGCCCTTAGAATCAAGCCAAAAACAATCATAACGTTGAACAACGCTGTAGAGACAGAATGGAACTCGTTAATAATCTTCCTAATTTGAAAATGGGAATCTTCCTCACTAGCCTTAGCATCATACTATTCTGGATTCCGCTCTTATGTACAGAAATTTAAACGATGAAGCTTTCTTTTAAAATGATGAGGTACAATTGTCTGTCTATTGCTATTGTAACACATGCAACGTTTGTGAATCAATGATTTCAATTCATTCTAATATTTCTCGATGGTTGTAAATCAAAGTATTCAATCAATTCTGAAAATCGCGCAAATTGCTTGCTTCCGCATCGTATTCTAGGTGTCTAAAACAGAATTATGTTCAGACTGTTGTGAGGTACCAATAGAAAATAAAGCTTTGGAAAAGCAATCGCTTAGGTTATTATTTAAATAGCGTCGACATAAATCTCTTTGAAATAAATAAATTGTAGAATAGGCTGAACTGTGAAATGTACTTTATTTAAGACAAGCAAATAACCATGACTACGACATATTACTGCTTAGGAACACTCAATGACATCAGACCTCAATTGAACATAATTGTGAAAAGAGTTTAAATGAACATCAAAAACTTTTAAAAACATATCCACAGTGTATATATATATTAATTTTTCAATATTTTATCTAAATTATGTTGTGTAAAAAGATAATTTGTTTCTATGTCTATCTGTTTGTTCGACATTTCCTTTTAGACGGTTAGAGGTAAGACCACCAAACATCGTCTACAGCTACATCTCGCAGTAATTTAAAACACTATCAGGATTTCGACCGCACAAAAATAGCTCTCCCCGAAAGGTTGGCCCCGAACTTCTATCCATTGACAACTTTACATTAATAACTTACTAGTCCATTTATAACTTTCGAATTTCCGTTTATAAGAGAAATGTTTCACTTTCAACTAAATTAACTCTGGAATATGTGATTAGATATAATTCTGTAAATTGTACCAATTTACTTACTTCTTCATGTCTAGAGATGTCAGAGGTGTCAGAAATAAAATATCTAGGCGTTTTTATTGATAAATATTTATATTGGAATCCAAAATCTGCTATTAACACGTTATTCATTTTAAAAGATTTTTTCAATATTGAAACTTTAAAATATTTCATTTTTTGTATTTGTACTGTCTTATTTACAATATGCACTTCCTGTGTAGGGTGGAACTGGCCAACCATATTTAAATAAGTTAAATGTACTGTAAACATTTATTGTCTAGATAATGGTGGAAAAGAATAGATTAGCACATATACACAACATTTTGTTGATTACAATACTATTACATCATCTTATTATATGAGAGAAAATTGCAACAAAATGTTGATGCCTAGAATATTTAAAACACAATTTATACAGTGTGTTTATGTACATTCTCCCTAGACTGTATAATCAATTAAATGGTGAAATGAGAACACTACTTAATATTGTAAAGTTTAAAAAATAAATTTCGATGAATTAGTCCCTTGATTACCTTTACGCTTATTTCGGTGAAATCACTGGTTCGCAGTTGTTACACCGGTACCGACGTGTGCCTCAGATTTGCTGCACCAAGTGATGTAGAGAAATATGTCGAACAATTCACGCACGAGAGTTGTATAGGGACGACACAATTTATTCACATTATATACAATCACGTGCTGGGGATCAATCACCCTGATGTATTATTTTACTGATGATCTGTGTTGAAATTTAATTGTTCTAAAATTTCCTTATATACATCCGCAAATACGTTCTCAAGCGCATGTGGCTTGATTATACAAGTTCATAAATTGGTTTCAATAAATTTATTATTATATATTTATTATTATACGGCAGGCGACTGCAGCGCCACTAGAGATTTCGGATACTTGCGGTTTATTCAATTCCGAACCACGGCAGCTAGAAATCCGATATCTGTAACATAAGTAGCAAAACGCAAGTGGAACCACAGCAACAAATTCGGAACCGATCAGTCGAGTACCTGCGGAATTAAGGGGAACTGAAAATTTCCGCCGCCGGTGACGTCAACCCGGATGTAAACGAATGTTCCCGCATCAATTTCGCGTAAATCATTATATCAAGGCCCGAGGGCAATTCTACTAGTATTATTTAATTTTCATGCTGTATCCTCTACTTCAGCTGTCTCGTGGCCGAGTGGTTAGCGCACTTGGCTACTAGCCTAAAGGGACCTGAGTTCGAACCCGGATAAAGCATGGATGTTTGTATCATCTTTTTGCTGAGGTCCCCGCCATCCTCTCAGACCTTCTACTGTGTCGTATAAACTGACAGGCTTCTGTCAGACCTTTGTGATAAGCAGCTGCTTGAGTGGGTATTTATTTATTTATTTATTTTATTCTTCCACTTCGCTTCATATACATAACTATCAATAGAAGATCAACAAATCGCATCTGGCAAATATGGAATGGAAAATGAAATGGTCTTCAGAAGAAATGAATATGAAATGGTCTTCAAAGAAAATTTCAACTGCGGTTGACTATCTAGTAGGAAATATGATTAAATCCGAATCTCGCAATAATTTTCAGATAGAAGCATTGGATTAATCTGAGGTTCAAAATGGAATAGAATTTGATAAGGTGACTGTGGTAAAGAATCATTGTCAAGTACTTAGAATAAACGATCCTGATGTAAAGTGTAATCTTCCGATAGAAAGGAAATGTAATTTTGAAAGTAGGAGTAAATTTCAGTGGGATAAAATTTCTGAATGTGATGCTGAAATCATTATCAGATAGACAAGGACTCTAATGCTAAAATAAAGACTGATGTCTGTATTGAAAAGGTGAGAGAAATTAGTCAAATTAGTTGAGTAGTAGTTGAAATTAGCAAACAAATAGGTGATAGATATAATACTGAGGTAACAGATAGTGCACAGCTATTGGATAAAGATAAATCAGAGGAAATTAGACAGTTAACGAAAAGTGAGAATCTAACTGAGGACTTATATGAGGTCGGAACTGTATATAAAAACATTAATATTGAAGATGATGTAAATAGTAGTGATAAGGAGGAAACGTTAAAGGAGATAGGTGAGAGATTAATTCGAGACAGAAATGATCTTAAGGAAGAAGATTCTATAATTAATGATAGAGAGGAAGTGTTAAAAGTTCGGTTAAGTGCTGTCGAAGGTATGGAAAGAAAGGAGAATCGAATTTGTCTAAATGACCGAAGCAATGACGCTGAGATTAGAGGATGATTTAGCCTAGGTGCTAATCTACCATAAAGAGGTTCTGATATTCGTACAGTGATTGGAGAAAATTTTGTTAAAGGTAGAAGAAAGTACGAAAGCAGACCTATGTGGCCATTAACTATTGGTAAAGTAATACACTGAAGTGCCATTGAATTAGGGACAGCAACATGGCCCTGACATGTTGCTGTCCCTAATTCAATGGAAACTTCTTAACAATCAGACGGAGAAACCCATATTACCCCATACTACAGCCATAAACAACCAGTCTACGTACCCACATCTAAAACATCTGAGTCATAAATACACCACTGCGCATGCACCGCCTTCGGACCGAGATCAAGTTCCACGTGCCCCCGAACTGTAACCTTACACTTGAAGGAGCTCCTGCCGAAGAAAGGGCGTACCACCCGTACATACGACAGCCGTCAAAGGAAGAAGTGAACAGAGATCAGACTTGACCGCAACGCTAACGCATTGGAATCAACTCAGTGTAAGTGCTTCTTTCATCCCTCTGCAACACATCCTTTGGACGCAAATAACACCAGCGGCTGCTATATATACGTATTTTGCATACAGCAATATAGTGAACATTTACGAATTATTGAACCTCATGCTGTGTTTATAACGTTATTTTGACATCTGTATTAAGTGTATTTTTGGAAGTGTTCAGAGAGATGTGACTCGTGATTGTTATTCGTGCCTGAGCTAGCTCGCTGCACATGCGCACAGCAGCGAAAGCGCTTTTACAACTAGCCTGAAGCCCTAATGCGAGTACGGAGAGAAGAGCGAAAACAATGAAGGTGAGACTGAGCGCCGTTGACAAACAGGAAGGACGTTTACCCAGCGTGTCAAAACAAAACTCTTAAGCAGAGAGTTCGGTTCTGTCTGAACCAAGGTACAGTTCTGTTTGAGTCGTGGTACGGTTCTGTGTGAGCCATGGTACGGTTCTGTGTGAGCCATGGTACGGTTCTGTGTGAGCCATGGTACGGTTCTGTGTGAACCACGTAGTAGGCAAGGATTAAATATCCTCTCACCTAGTTTGAGGTCCGTAAAGAGAATCTGTGAAGCAATCAATCCGTATACGCAATTATATAATTATTAATGACGAAGTAAGCTTTTTTCGCTCACCACTTTCTTCCCAAATTAAAATGGTTGAAGAAACGTAAAATGCATTTTTTTTTAACTCGTTGTTACCTATTTAACCTGAAAAGAATTTTTCATTCATCTGTAGAAAAATGCAATATCTACAGACAGAAGACGGACGGTCGACAGTGAAAAATAGCAGCTTGATTTTGAAAACTAGATACAATAAAAAATATTACACTTTTTTATTTCAACTGATTTTATTTATATATATTTTTTTAATTTTAAATTTACATTTCATCACTGGCCATCAAATAGAAGGTTCTCCTTACAGTCGATATGCATATGCTATTTTCAAGCAATCCCTTCCGTAATGACAGTTGACTGTTACTGATTCCACTGCCTTGTGTGGTGCCTAGGTGCACCTTTGTTCCTGCCGACTAAGAGGCCATTTTCGATCTTGTTTACCCTCAGCTGTGTGTGTGTGATCCTCAGTGATCTTGGTGTCTCCATGCCAAAGTTGAAACTATAAATGAATACCACACTATAACTCTTATTAAGCACTCTAGGGATAAAGGAGTATAGTCTCAAATTTCCCAAAGGTAGGGACGATTAATAATAAAGAGTTGCGAACATTATAGTCTAGGGTGTCCAGCTGACGGCTCTCGAGCAATTAACTTGCTAATGTCCTTCATTGAATGTACCTTGAGAGATTAACCTGCGGTGCACTAATATTCTTCAACGAATATAAAAGTGTCCCACAAGTTCTTGAACAATTTCAAAACCAATTGAAAAACTGTGCAAAAGAGACACATAATTTGCGTTGTTGTATAGATTAATTCAAAACCTTTCTGCATAACATTAATGCATTTTAATCTATACACTATAGAAGAGGTCGGTCTAAATTTTTCGAGCTCGCGCCAGTCCGAGGTCAAAGTTATTGATCCCAAATCAGCCCGAGTCCGATTTGTGTAAAACATTTCTGTGACGCATCATAAGACATTTATACAGAAATGCATGTTGCATATCATTTGTTTTATTCAGTTATTATAAATTATAATCATTTTATGACAAATAAAATGTTAATGCTATTTGAAACGAAAAATATTAGAAATACTAATAAAAACTAGCCGTCCCGAAGCCGAATGGTTAGCAAGCTTGGCTACTGATCTAAGGGATCTGGGTTCGAACCCCACCTAAGGCATGGATGTGTGAGTCATTTTTCTGCTGAGGTCCTTACCATCCTCTCAGACCTTCTCCTATGGCATATAAACTGACAGGCTCCTGTCAGACCTCTGTGGCAAGCAGCTGCATGAGGGGGTATTTATTTATTTTTTTTTATAGTGAAAACTGAAAGTTCATGATTAACATCATTACATGCAAAGAATCATTCACTATATAGAAATTCATAATAGAGAAAACGCAAAAAAAATACTCACAAGCCGCATGATACTTACGTTTAATCACAAAAGATTCATCATCACCATCATCAAGCAGCCATGGGTTGCCTCATCTACCTAGCTACATTTGCTGCATCTCGCCATTTAGGCATACTATTCATAACCCCTATTCGCTATTCTATAGTTATGCATACGGGCAACATGTTCAAAAACGGAGACTGATTAAAAGTTAAAATTATAATCAAAATATGCTTTATACTTTTACTTATTTTTTTCACGATGAAGAGAATAATTTTAAGTTTAAATTAAATAATAATTATAATTAATAAAACCAGAGCCCTGCCGATCCCGAAGTCTTCTGTGAGACGGACAAAGCTCGATCGCGAATTCATTCCTTGTGTTAATCCTTTTCGACATGGAGTACATCCAATCGATATTTCATTGCTAGCCACATTCCCATCAAAAACTGTTGATCAATGGATGTGCACTTTCAGAAATCAATGTCTGTCACGTTCGAACTATATATTCTGCTTTCTATATATTTCCAAAAAGAAGTCCAGAGGCTTGCTATCAAGGGAATAGGGCAGCCATGAAATCTATCTCTCTCTACCAATTTATCTGCCTGCAAACTGCTCATTCAATTAGTCACAAACTACTTTTCCCAATGCTGCGGATTTCATGTTGATATCTGATAATGACAGTTCAAATCAGCAACTTCCGGAACTATGAACTATCGAATCATATTTAAATAGAATATCTTTGTGATGGTTGATTCGTAAAAGGAAAACAGTCAGATGAAATAAATAATAATAAATAGTCCCTTCAAGCAGTTGCTTCCTACAGAGATATGACAGGAGCCTGTCAGTTTAATACGCAATAAAGAAGATCGTGAGGAAGGCGAGACCTCAGCAGAAAAACAACAGAAACAGTTCCTTACCCAGGGATCGAACCCAAGTCTTTAATCACTAGCCAAGCATGCTAACCACTTGGCCACGGTACGGGTGCAGCCTGAAAATACGAATTAAATGCGCTTTATTCTCTACATTGACTTTAAGGCTATTGCAAATATGTTAAACAACAGAATATAGGTTCTCCAAACTTCAATATTTGTTGAGGCTCGTAGAAGAAAATGGTTCTTGGGATTAATCTCAACAGCCATACATTGTGGCGATTAATTGTTCCTGAGATGTGGAATATTGTCTGTAAACAAAATATGGCATAAAAATTGTCACCATCGTCCATACAGTCCAGGATTTTAATTTTATTTTATAAGCGGCATGATTTTCTTTGAGCAAAATGAGTGCGTCATTTACAGATAGAATCGAAGTTCTCCGTGCAATGCTCCCCACACTGTTGAACGGAGATTTCCAGTTGTCTGGGGGCAGTTCGGTCTGATCTTTAAGGGTTGTGCCGTTATGCCTCCTGCACACTCTCAACATCCTCCTCACTCATGCTCGGTCAGCCACTTCTCTTTCGATCAACAACGCTGCTATTTTTCCAGAAATTTCTTGGACTTTCATGCTCTGATACTGATGCGTGGTGATGGGTCCTTATGAAATGCGTGCGAAAATATCTCTTCATTTTTACATCATATTTTTGCTTGAAAAATGAACAAACTACACAAATCGCTTTTATAGCTCGATATTTGCATATTCTGTCACTGTAGTAAGAGTAACGCTTTCGATGCGAGCAACTTTTGGGACATCCTTAGATTTGTGATCCCAATGATGTCCCAAATCCATGGAATGTGCAACAACAATTTTCCTTTATACAAGAGAAATATCCTACTTTAAAATATCTGAATTATTAGACTTATAGATAATTGATACTACAGAGACCTTATGTAACAAATTTGCTACGTAGTAGCATATCATTTCTTTGTTCTTATTTGTACCAAATATACGAAAAAAGTGCTAAAATTAATACGTAAGATTACATTCTTGGGGTAGAATAGTTAGCAAGCTTGATTACTGATCAGAGGGTTCGATATCTGGGAAAGGTATGGATGCTCGGATTCAAGTGCTTTTCTTCTGAAGTCTCACCTTCCTCGCAGATCTCAATGGCATATTATACTGACAAAACTTGTCAGTAAAATACGATATTAAAAAAATGTGGAAGACATCTATAATATGTCACTGAGAAGATCTAAAAGACAGCCATAATACGTTATTGAGAAGAACTGGAATACAATCATGATACGCATTGAGAAGAACTGGAAGACAGCTGAAATACGTCAGTGAAGAGATCTGGAAGACAGCAATAATATGTCATTGAGAAGATCTGGAAAACAGCCATAATACGTCATTGCGAAGAGCTGGAAGACAGCCATAATACGTCATTGAGAAGATCTGGAAAACAGTCATAATATGTCATTGAGAAGATCTGGGAAACATCCATACTACGTCACTGAGAAGTTCTGGAAAACAGGCCATAATATGCCATTGAGAAGATCTGGAAAACATCCATAATATGTCATTGAGAAGATCTGGGAAACATCCATACTACGTCACTGAGAAGTTCTGGAAAACAGACATAATACGTCATTGAGAAGATCTGGAAAACAGCGTTATGCGTCAATGAGAAGATCTGGAAAACAGCCATAATACGTCATTAAGAAGATCTGGAAGACAGCCATAAGTCATTGGCAAAATCTAGAAGACAGCCACAATACGCCATTGAGAAGAAGCAGAACACACCTAAACTACACCATTGAGAAGATCTCGAAGACATTCATAATCGCCATTGAGAAGATCTGGAAGACAGCCATAATGTGTCATTGAGATACCTCAAACTAATTGGAAGTGTATATTTCATATGTATCAGATGCATATTTAAATTTTTTATACTCTGCCAACGGGTAGGTACCTGAAGCAGAATGTGGCCCTCTCGTTTGTTACGATTGAAATGTCCTGCTGTAGACAATAGTAGCAGATAGTGGAGTAAGGATAAAAAACGTAAGCTCACATTGTTTATATTTGCTATTTTTATATATGCAATATGTAAGAAATGGCTAAATGCAGTTAAAACTGAGAATATTCAGAAAAATACAGTAAACTCTCCATTATATGATACACATGGGGTTTAGGGCGTGGTGTTAGATAGAAAGCTACAAGGTATTTTGATGTACAATATAAGCAAACATAAAATCGACAGTGTGACATGTAATATATAATGGTAAATAATAAAGCCATACACACAGCTATGTAATAATTCACCAAAAGAAGCATCTGATGATTCTTTCAGTAATTTATGTCTAGAATGTTGGAGTAGTAAAACTATTCACCCAAATTGTATAGTATTGTAGCAACTTGGGCACAACTAAAGTCTGTAGTTTTTCGAAAATTACATTATGTACTGTACACAACACTGTAAGAAATATCGTTTTGCAGTGTTTACTGTTCTTTAAAGTGCCAGATGGGGTCCGATATTGTGCCGACACACAAGGTGGTTATTTGTAAAGGACGCTTTGAAAATGTACCGTTAGAGCTAGTTTGCCGCTAAATGAAGTGCCGAATAATCAAACGTGTACTGCATTCAGTGTTAAAAATAGATTACTAGCTCATAATTTTAACTTAAATATGTTTTATTGAACCTCTGAGGCATAATTGAAAATATTAAGTCGTTGCTCTGGATCAACTACATCAGGGAACTAAAACAGCAATTATTTTTCATGTACATCTTCTTTATACTCAAATAAATAGATCGCGCTCAAATATTTGACAAGAGAAAGAAAATGATCTTTTTATTTCCTTAGCAACATTACTATATTATATTGCATGTCAATACCACTACTGCATGCACAAAATCTTGTCTTGATCGGAACTAATCTTTAAAATATATATATATATATAAAAATATATATATAAAGTTAAATATATATATATAAATTCCTTCTTTAATGGTACACGAAGCACCATATTTCCAATGACATGAAGCATTTATGATGCTCTTTAGTTTATTTTGCATCTAAAGTAGTTTCACAAAAATAAGATGAATTGCAAAGAGCGAGAAATCAAACATGCGACTCATTATCTCGTTTTAATAGCTTGCCTGAATACTCAGGAAATTTCAAAGCCTTTTTTCGTATAGATATAAGTATTTGTTGTTTTAAAGACATTGCTACTCCTCGTAACAATTCAAAAAATCCTCTCACTTCAATTACATGTTCTTCTTATATATAAGGTCTAAAAAAATTCATATGTCAAAGTTTTTACTTAATTGGCAATAGTTTTTGTTTTTTGCATGCATCCACTTCATACAGAACAAAGTGCAATCACTTTATGCGTTTCTTTTGGGTTTTTTTTATGCTAACGGAACTCGTCTGCAATTTTCTTTCGTCTCTATGTCCTATGTTGTCAAAGATGTCTCGAGAGATATTTCAGAATCAATCCTGATCTCGTTAACGATTCTTTTCAACACGATTTCGTTTTTGAATTCCTTCAGACTATTCGGAAGATATGGAAAGAATCATCGATTGGGGGGGAGGGGGAGTGCATATTCTTCTTAACGTGAATTTTCGTGAGTGGGATGTTCTCGGAGCAATGTTTTAACGATGTGAGACAAAAAATGTATAAGTAATCTTTTATATCAGGGCTACTTAATTCTTTTTCAAACAGATCACAGTTTTTCATTTTTTTAATTTATCGTTGTTGTTTCTCGCAATCCATAGATGAAGATAAAAATATCATACATTGATCATAAAAATTCTCGCACACTTATTTGCAGAGTACAGATAATTTTTGGGCTCAAATCGTGCAGCTCGAGTCAGTAATTATTGATCAGAGACCGAAACCATTTCGGTAATTACTATGTCCTAGTTCGTACCAGAAAGGTTAGATGTGAAAAATTCTTTACACATTATAAAACATATACAGGGTGTTTCTAAAATGTCTAGTTAAGTTTGGAATGTGCTGTACTGCACATAATGTTAAAAATGTTTTTATGAATATCGTCCCAGAAACACGTCCCTTCCGATCTTTGGCACATTTTGAGAGTGCAAGTAAGGGAGCCTGTCAAAGATACGATGATAGGTACGAGGGGCTTTCAAAACGTTCTTGACATGCATCGACAGAACAAAAATCATTGCTCTTGCCTCAACAAAATTTTGCTGTCCTTCAAAATACTCCCATCCAGTACTTACGTAAAGTTGCAGAAGTCTACGCCAATTCTGGAACGCTTGGTGGTACTCGTGTTGGAGAATACACCGCAACTCTGAATGAATGCATTGTTTATGGTCTTGCACACTTGAAAAATGTTTCCAGCAAGTTCCTTTTTAATTTTTGGATACATCCAAAACTCGCATGAAAGAACTCACATGTAAATATGCAAGATGGGGTAGCTGTTTGATTTTTTCCTGCTTCATGAAGAACCATTAACCCGCCTGTTATTGGGCGCTGCTCCTTCATCTCCTTAACCATTTTGGACAAAACAATGCAGGTTTAGTATAGACCATATAAAGTCATTCTGTCATGTAAGGTGTCCACAGCTGCCAATTCTTGAGCATTGAAAAATATTGTAAAATATTGAGGATCTTCCTTGAGCCGAAGTCTTATTGAAGGATTTAGGGACGCGATAGGGATTTAGGGATTCGGTTCATCTTTCGCACCCCAAATTTAGTTGTCGATCTTTCTGGGAGTTTTGTAGTAATAAAATCAAGTCTCATTACTTGAGACAATGTTTATTAACCGTTTGGGACCACTAGGTTCAAACACTGCCAGAATCTCCTTGCACTAGTCGACTCTAGACCTTTTTTGCTGTTCTGTCAGTTTATGGGGTACCCATTTGGCACATATCTTTCGGAACTTTAAAAGTTGATGAATAATAGTTTCTACGCTGCCAATCGATACACTGACATCTAAACTTATTGCTTGAACGGTGATGTGTTGGTTTTCCTCATAATGAGTTCACGAAGAGCAGCGATGGTTCTCTCGTTCACGGCCTCCTTCGGTCTTCCTGCACGAGGAAGATCTTCGAAGCTCTGCCGTCCTTCTCTAAATTTGCGCATCCATCCCGTAATATTGCCGTATGAACAGCATGATCCACATACACTTGTGATAAATCGGCATGAATTTGATGTGTCATCCCCAATCTGCATCCATGTGAAATTGTAAAAACTTTCTTCGTCTTTAGTAGGCTTCATAGCAACAACGTACAGATTTCGTAAACTGAAACTTATGCATTGCCAGTGAAGAGAGAAATGATGATACGGCCTTTATTTTTGACATTCAAAGACAATTTTAGACATGTTTTCAAACAAGTCGTAGTTCGTTAACTTTGGAGGAACGAGTGCAAATTTACAGATACATGTTGACAACATTTTGAACGTCATCCATAAATTTGCATGTCTGACAGCATAGTAGATGTATGCAAATGTTGGACAAAATCCCATCATTCCTCGGTGAGGTCAACAGTTGTTCTGCTATTCCTTTTGTTCTGAAGTTAGGGTAAAGGAATCAGTACTCTTGTTATTATTGTCAACCTACGCGTTATTTTTGACCTTGACCATGAATAATGACAATAAATTGAAGAAATGGATAATCATTTTTTAATGTTGAAATAAAAGACATTGATATCATTTATGAAAGAGAAAACGGATACTGTAGTGTTGCTCAGCGTCTCTACAGGATACCCTTTCTGCAACGACGATATCTAGCCAGGAGCACTTCTGTAGTGTTTTCATTTCCGGAATTAAAAAAAAAAGACTAAACCAGTTTTAATTCCTCTTATTATAGGTCATTATAAACTATAAAATATTTTCAATTATTTGATGTCAGAATCAATATTATAACGTTGTTTGGAACGAAAAATAACAGAAATAAATCGGAGAAGCTGAAAATCCTTAGGTTAACATCATTAGAAACAACTAGGAAATGTACTCTGCGTTGCTCAGGTCTGAAACTCTCTAAAGATATAGTATATCTATATTACTCCATCCTCCACACACACACACGTCGCAAGCCTTCGTTTTCTATAAAACTCATTGTGATCGCTTACCCTCTAACTTTTAAAGAAGGAAGCTCCACTCTTAAACTCTTCTTCGAATCCCAACTTTGACAACCCCAGAAACTGATCTCAGGAAGAAAGGGAACAAAGAGCGATTAATTAACGAAAGAAAGAGGCTAGATGGAAAAATAACAAAGCCTGAATAATGCTTATTGTTCCTAATTGCTAAAGACCGGTTAAAAGATTGAAACTCTAGTAAAAAGAAATTATTTAAACTTTTTTACCTATTAGGTATACACAGCTCTCATATCTATTATATCGCTTACCCTCTCACTCTTAAAGAAGGAAACTCCACTCTTAAACTCTTCTTCGAATCCCAACTTTGACAGCGTTGAGTTCTTCGTTTAACCCCAAAAACTGATCTCAGGAAGAAAGGGAACACTGATTAACTTCGATAGGCCGCGGTCCGTCATATGGGATATTAAATCGTATCCTCTTCTACAGGTGAGCCATACCTTGCGCACGTTAAGAAACACGCTGGATGGCTTTGATGGGAGGAATACATCTGTCTCGTAACAGCTGTCCAGTGTGTCCTATTCCCAAATCTTCTTTGAGCCTATGGATACTTTGTGAACTCAAGGGTTCAAAAAATTCCATTTAGCCCATTGTGTACAAAATAGTGCCGCTTAGGGTAAAAGAATCGAACTTCCAGCCCCCGTGAAAATTTCTCCCCCTCTTTTAAGAGAGTAAAGGAGTGAACATAATTTTAGACACAGCATGATACTCCCATAGTCAGACGCTTCTAAATCGATAAACAGTATTACCTCGCTCAGAAAATCGAACTTTCAAATGCTCTCGTATCCCTCAGAGCTTCTCGGATCAAATTTGTCAAATAGAGATAACTTTACTGCAAAAAAATATTAAATACGGTCTAAATTACACACACACACAAAAACACTCTTGTGTTCTTTCGAATGACTTCAATTTTCACATAATAGCTCGTGCTATTTAACCATATCAAAAACAATTGCAATATTACACGGAAGCAGAAAGAAATTAGTTGCTGTATAACTTTTTTTAAATTTATTGGTGGTAACTGTTATTTTCAAACTCACTAATGTTAAATATAAATTTTAACCATTAATATTAAGTCCATGTAACTTTCGAGGAATTCGACCACTTCCAAACCGAACAAACCGAATATCTGAGATTAACAAAAAAAGTTTTGATTAACCCAGCGGCACGTACGTAGCCTATACTCTTTCCCAGGGTGAAAGGAAAGTTCATACAAAGTTTGGTGCCTCTAGCTCTTTAGGGGAATGAGCGCCTAGGCAGAATAAACAAACACCCAAGCAAATTCCCTTCTTTTTATATAAGAGCGATTAATTAACGAAAGAAAGAGGCTAGATGGAAAAATAACAAAGCCTAAATAATGCTTATTGTTCCTAATTGCTAAAGACCGGTTAAAAGATTGAAACTCTAGTAAAAAGAAATTATTTAAACTTTTTTACCTATTAGGTATATACAGCTCTCATATCTATTATATTGCTCTATATAATCTTTCTTATATCTATTAGAATTTAGACAATTAGAAAAAAAATTAAATAACGACTGAATCCGAGTATGAAATAGTCTGTGCTATTCTAACACGGCTATTTGGTCCAGCACGAGCTCGAACTCATTTCTAGTATAGAGTCCTACGAAACGTTTATAAAATTTTGACGTTGCATTAATGGAAAGGTAACTTTGAATCTCTGTAACAGAAGTTCCTGGAGGGCAGTCCCTGTGGACTCGCGGACAAATCTTCAGGATTCCCATTTTCCATGACTGAAACCAAGAGTTATTGCCCAAGTCTACATTCTAACAGTTTCAATATCAGCAAATTAATGGTCACTTAAACTTCTGCAATATTAATTAACCTCACTAATTCACCCTTCATTCTGTGATAATAATGAAAGTCAATTAAGCCATTTCAAATGAAACGATATGCATAGATGCGTTGTTTAAAGAATGGGGGAGGGGTCCACGCATATTTGCATTTCCTAATTAGTGCTTAATGAGAGCATCCAGGATACCTAGAAGGAAGTTAGGGAGTGATTAGCAATATAGGAACTACCAGCCGATAAATTCTAAAAGAAGCTTTTTACAGGAGAATGTAATTCAAGATCTCAAACAGTTATAAATTCGTTTTTTCACTAGTTTTCCTTCGATATTGAAAGAGTTAGAGAAGTTTAAATATTTAGCAACAGAAATTCCAGTCATATAATTTACAAAGAAGTTAATTAAAACTTTTATAGTAAATATTATTTCAACCATTAATAAGAAAATTTTCATTCAGTAAGTTTGTATAAATGATTCTGTCAATATTTGTCACTTTCGTTTGAAAGTTTATTAGTAAGCATTGCTGCTGTTAAATAATACAACTTCCACAACTCTTAAAATACTTAAAGAATAGTACTAAAAAACAAGATTTAGATATTTTCACATTTTTCGGCATTTTTCCCAAAAGAGACACATTTTAGAAGCTCAATATATTCCAATTTAACTTTCCACTAACAAAACGTGGAAAAGTTAAAGTAATTTAGGTGGACTCTATATACAGATGAATATAATCGTTGCCTAAATATTCTTATGTTGCACAAAGTGTTAATGATGGCCTTTGTATGAAGCATTTGGAAATATTTGTTAGTGTAGACGTTCGACAAGATATGAACAGATCGTGACAGACTTAAAAAGCACCAAAATAATACTTGTGCAAATGTCAACACTATACGGACAACATGTATTTATATGGTTGTACCCTACGATAGAGGGCCGAAAGGTATGAAACAGAAATGGCAGTGTACGCTTTAGAGTTGCAAAGGTTCAAATTGTTCCTGCTTCTTTCCACAACAGGCAAGTCAGAGAATTACGGATAATTCGCTTGCACGCATTGCCGAGACCGGATTAAGAAGTTTTGGGCCCCAGCCAAATCTAAAAAATCCCCCTCCCTCTTCTCTATAAGTGCCAAGTTATCTGATAGACAGGGACAAATTTGGTGCATGAGCAATTACCCACAAAAATTATAAAAAAGGAAAATTAAGTTTTTTCTCATGAGAGGGAGAAAGAGATTTGAGTGACTTACTAAATTTAATATTTTTCTTATTGTTATTAATTTTAAATCTTGATAATTTACGCCTACAACTTTACTCAAGAATTACAAAAAAAATAATCAATAATTTTACATAATTAAAAAAATTAATTAAATAATAAAGAGTGGCAGATGTTTCAAAGCTAGTCTTATCTACAGTCTATCGAATAGCCATTATCAACTAGCCATTATTATTTCACATACATAATTCCAATATTTACATCTCGTCTGAACTGTAGCAAGTCAGTTTTGATTTTGCCATCATTTGACCAACTCTCCTTAATTTCACGAAACTAATCTCAACTTTAAATCTCTCCTAAATTTGTCAAATCACTTCAAACTTTTCAAACACCCAAAGATTTTGCCAAGTTTTCTCGATTTTATTCAACTATCCTGAATTTCACAAACCCAATCCCAATTATCACAACTCGCCCGTATTTTCCAAGTGGATTGGAATTTTGACAACTGCCCTACATTTTGTTAAGTTTCCTCAATTTGTCCTACACTCCTTAATTTCACAATACAAAGCTCAATTTTCACAACTCGCCTATATTTTACCAAGTGGATTCGAATTTTGATAACTACATTAGATTTTGCCACCTCGCCGTAATTTTACAGAAAAAATCGCAATTTTTACATCTTCTCTGAATTTGCCAAGTCACTTCGAATTTTATCAACTCTCCTTAATTGCACAAGAAAGGCACAATTTTCACAACTCCCCTGTATTTTACCAAGTGGCTTCGAATTTTACCAAGAGTTCTTGTCTTTTCCAACTCTTCTTAATTTCACAAAACCAATCCCAATTTTTACAACTCACCTGTACTTTACCAAGTGATTTCCAGTTTTGCCAACTTCCCTAGATTTTGCCAAGTTTTCTCGATTTTGTCAACTCTCCTTAATTTTAAAAAAATAATCCCAATTTCCACAAATCGCCCGTATATTACCAAGTGGATTCGAATTTTGCCAACTGTCCTAGATTTTGCCATCTCACCCAAATTTCACAGAAAAAAAATCCCAATTTTACATCACACCTGATTCTTGCAAAGCCACTCTGAAGTTTGCCAACTCCCCCAAGATTTGCCAACTCTCCATGATATTGCGAAGTTACCTCGATTTTGCTAACACGCCATAATTTTACAGAAAAAAGATTGCAATTTTTACATCTCACCTGAATTTTGTCAACTCTCCATGATTTTGCCAAGTCACTCCGAATTTTGCCAACTGTCCCTAATTTTTTCAACTACACCTAGATTTTGCCAACTACCCCTAATTTTTTCAACTACCCCTAGATTTTGCCAATTGTCCCTAGATTTTGCCAACTCCTTAAGTGTTGCCAACTCTTCTAGATTTTGCCAACTCGCCATAATTTTACAGAAGAAAATCCTAATTTTTACATCTCACCTTAATTTTTGCCAATTCCTCACGTTTTTGCCAAGTGACTCCAAATTTTGCCAACTCTCCAAGATTTTGCCAAGTTGTCCCGATTTTGCCAACTCTACCTGTATTTTACCAAGTGGCTTCGAATTTTGCCAACTGCTCTAAATTTTGCCGTTTCCCCATTTTCCAAACTGCCTTAGATTTTCCAAGTTGCCTCCATTTTGGCAACTACGCTTAATTTTCCAAAAAAAAAATAAAAATTTTCACAACTCACCTAGAATTTACGAAGTCGTTTCAAATTTTACCAACTCCGAGTTACTTTGGCCCCCATCCAACCCATGGCTATGCCCTGTCTCTTACTATAGAAATCATTCGCAGTATTAGATACGGTTGGTCAATGCTAGATAACAGGACTCATACCGTGTGTAATGGTGTGAATATAGGACATCTTCGTGCATAATGGTTTGGTCAGGTGGTGTTTAGATCGAATCGTTGTGTATTCTTGTGTTGTCGTAGACTATGCAATGAGCTCGGAGGAGTATTTCAGCATTCATCATGTGATTTTGCACTTTCAGTCGCCTTTGTCATATTTTCCATTCTCTGTACATAATACGATTTACATCCATTTAAACTTCTTTCACTGCTGTATGTATCTGAGTCTTTAGAGCGCTTAGCTACTGATCAAAGGGGCTTGGATTCAAGCCTCGCGTAAAGCGCGGATGTTTGTGCTATCTACCTGCTAAGATCTTGCCTTCCTCACAGAACTTCTTTGCGTCGTATTGCAACTGACAGGCTCCTATCAAATTTCTATAGCAAGCACACGCTTGAGGGGTAACTTTTTTTAAATTTAAACTTCTTTTGTCAGATGATTTATATTTTTTTGACAGATCACGAAAGTTTTAAAATTATGCAAGGTGCCTTCGACTATGAGAAGTACACCAGCTATATTATGAATTAAATGCATACATAATCTTCAAGCAGCCATGGGCTATTGAGGTCCAACCAGAGTGTACAAGTTAACCCTATTAACACATTTATTCTGAGCTACAACTGCTGTATTTGACCCTGAAACCCTAGTCTAATAACGAACTGTTTGACATTGTGTGTCCACCACATCATAGAGCGTTTAATTTTCCTGTGGTATTTAGGGAGACTGTTCAGCATTATATTCGCTAAATATGCAGTTATATAACTTCATCATGACTTAAACCCAATGTCTCTGAACATAACTTGTTGCTCAAAGGTAGTTGTTGACTCCTTTGTCTAACATAATCATTGCTTACATAGCCAAACCGACCACCTAATGTCCAAAATGTTGCGTAAGCACCTAAACTCAGAGGTATCATGTTTCCTCTTATCTGGCTTAAAAATGGCCCAAGTGTCATTACCATAACTAACCCTAGAACGAAGCAAATTATTATAAACCTAATTTTTAGCATTTAACTCCTTCCAGATAAAGAATGGAGCGGTAAAATCTGAGGATCAAAGAAAGCAACAACCAATGAAGAGATGCCACACGAACATGAGTTCTAGCAAGAACTCGCAGATGTAATACTCTGCCACAACAAATAGTAACACCTCTTATGCAAGCATTTTCCCTAACGTTAATTATTGTTACATATAGTTACTGGAAATAAGCAATTGAAAATGCTGTTTTTCATTCCGGAATAGTGCAAAGTCCGCAATAAGGCATAATTTCTTTATACTGGAATATTAGTGACTAGAAGAACTGTCCTAGATTGTTCAGCTCGCTGTTGATATCATCATGCTCTCACTCATAGCCCGTTGTTTCGTTTCTACGCCAATTATCGTAAGTTTTATTTCGGTTTCGACAGATTTGCATCCTCTGCAATTACCTAGACGCTTGAGCGAATGGTCCTAAATTTCGCACATTGGTTCATTTGTCTGATCCCATGTTGTTTGAAAATAGCAAGTCCGTAACTGCAATGTGATGCTTAATATAATAATTTCTTTGGGAATGTGAGGAATCTGGCAATGGTTGATGGCTCCTGCGATTAGAAATTGCGAACACAGAGTTCTATATATCCTAGAAGTCGAACTCCTAAGAATGTTGCCACTGGACGCCGTGGATCAGTAGAGAGATAGCGTCATGACTAAATTGTTGGACTAAACATCGGAATCGTGGCACAAGTGCATGCACTTGTTTAGGACTCTACAGATGTTAAGAAGGCATTACATGGATATATTTTGTTCGTAAATAAACTCAAGTATCAAGGTAATTACTGTGTAAGAACTTCTTATACAGAAATACATTTCACTGTTGAAAAACGTTTAAAAAAATAATGCCTTTGTATGCCGTTTGTCATTGCGTTTGTCAAAGCAGATGTTTTGATAAGCTCTTTAACCTAGGAATCGATCATAACGGGTTCTGCATCAAATGAATAGGTCATACAAATTGTTGGTATTCTATATACAAATTGTTCGCCTACCCCAACAACAAAATGGATTTTTTTTTCCTGTTAGGTCTTCCATACGCGGTTTCTGACCATAAATACTGTAGTAATGTGCCAAATAAAAGCTTATTTTGTGGGTATTGCCATACGAAATAAAACGTATTCTCCTCCCCCCCCCCCAAAGTAACTCGGAGTTGGCAAAATTCGAAGCGACTTCGTGAAATCTAGGTGAGTTGCGAAAATCTGTAATTTTTTTTCTAAAATTAAAAAAAGTTAGCAAAATCAAGGCAACTTGGTAAATCTAGGGCAGTTGGGAAAATCGAGACGGCAAAATCTTGAGCAGTTGGCCAAATTCGAAGCCACTTTATAAAATACAGGTGAGTTGACAAAATCGGGACAACTTGGCAAAATCTTGGGGCAGTTTGCAAACTTCGGAGTGACTTGGCGAAATCTTTGGGAGTTGGCAAAATTCGGAGTGACTTAGCAAGATCGTGTGCAGTTGGCAAAATTCGGAGTGACTTGTAAAAATCGTGGAGAGTTGGGAAAATTCAGGTGATATGTAAAAATTGGAATCTTTTTTCTGTAAAATTATGGCGTGTTGCGCAAATCGAGGCAACTTCGCCAAATCTAAGAGAGTTAGCAAAGCTTGAGGAGTTGGCAAAATTTAGAGTGATTTTGCAAAAATCGGGTGAGATGTAAAAACTGGAATTTTTTTCTGTAAAATTGTGGCGAATTGGCAAAATTGAATAAACTTGGCAAAATCTAGGGCAGTTGGCAAAATTCGAATCCACTTTGTAAAATACGGGTGAGTTGTGAAAATTGGGATTGCTTTTATGAAATTAAGGAAAGTTGACAAAATCGAGAAAACTTGTCAAAATTTTTTGGGAGTTTGAAAATTTTGAAGTGACTGAAGGAGAGATGTAAAGATTGGGATTGGTTTTGTGTAATTAAGGAAAGTTGGCCAAATCAAGGGGAGTTGGAAAAAATTCACACTGACTTGCTACAATTCAGGCGAGGTGTAAATTTTGGGATTATTTCTCTAAAAATATGGCTAGTTGGCGAATTTGAAGTTACATGGCAAAATGTAAGAGAGTTGTGAAAATTGCGTTTCCCTCCCCCGGAGCGAAAATCTGGGTACGAACCTGACAGAGACATTATTTTGCCAGTTGGCAAAATTTGATTTTCGAGTTGGGAAATTTTCGATTTCTCCCCCCCCCCACCCCGCAATCATAGTCCTTGGCTACGCCCCTGATCTTCTGTCATCTCCCCAAGCATATATACAGTAGAAGTAAATCCACCACTGTTTCCATTAGTCCCCAGACATCTTGACAATTTATTCCGAAACAAGTAAAAGACATAGTTATTAAGGTTCAGAAAAAAAAACAATCTGTCAAAGACCTCCATTAGAGAAATCTACCAGGGAAATGAGGCACTTAATAAAATATCAATAAAATAATTACCAGAGTCATGCAGAGGGAGGAAGCCATAGGGATTAAGCTCCTGCCCTTTTCCCTCCACTAATCAGAAGTATCTTTTTACAGCAAACCAAAAAGACCCCCGAAAAAGAGAGTCTCATTTTCTGGCTCCGATCCCCTTTTTCCTTACAGTTTCTCTGCATAGCACTGGTCAGTGCATTGCAGAGAGCCCTATCAATTGAGTAGGGAATTTCAACATCACGTCAATGGTAATTTTCTTCGTAATTTATTTTAATGTTATATCAGCGGAATAATTTAGAACTTCTAAAATTTACTTTGTATCGAAAATTGTTGTTAAAGATAAATTGAAGATCACAATCAAATCTATCTAAATCTTAATTTTGAACAATATTCGTTTAAAATTAAACAACTATGGTAGCTGGAATTCTGTGGTTAATTCTAGGTAGCTCTACTATGGCCAATCCATAGCTCGTGAAAATGTGAATGAATGTTTTGGAAATAGCGATTTAGGAAGATTTGATTGAGATCTTTAATTTACCTTCAGCAATATGTTTCTATTCAAAGCGTATTTTAGAAGTTATTGAGCTTCGAAATACGTTTTACCCTTTGACAGAACATGGAAATACTGTAATAAATTGATATCGCTTTGTATTCGCCAAAGCTGACAAAAATGTACTTTTTAGGTAAAAAGAAATGTAAGAAACGTTTTTTTAAATGTAATGTCAACTTAAAATTCTAAAGTACCACTATATTATGCAATTGGCAAACGGAAAGAATGCATTTACTTCTGTCAATTTTTATTAACGTATACACTTAGGGTTCTTGATAAATCTTATCTAATGCCCCAATCTGGTTTGAGATGGATGCTGCATAATTTAATGAGCTTTGTGGGCATCGACAACTTTATGTTTTCGTTTCTGCATACGTTTCATGTTTACTAACCATCACCCTAATAATGGCTGTAATGGATACTTGTAACAGCAAATCTCTAAACCTAATCATTAATACAGTTTAGAATTATTTGTGGCATATAAATTGAAACTTTAAATAAAATTACAGGTAATATGTATATTTACTGTTGATTAATACCAATCATGAACTATAAATTATTTTTACTTCAAATAGAATATTAAAAAATTTACTTGAAGAAATTAAGAGATTAATCCTTATTGAAACGATATGTGTATTCTGTAACTGAACTATAAAATATTATTTCGTTATTTGTTTGAACCATATTTTATAATCAATGTACAAAATAGGCTTTCACTACTTTAACAATGCATTGCAATCGTCCTTTCTACCCAATTTGCTCTGCTCCGTTGTTGTCCATGGTACAGATGCCAGATCTATCTCTGATATATATATATATAGAACTCTGTGATTGCGAATGAAGGAACGGTTAATAGAGAATGGAGGAAAATATATTTTATATAAAATGCCGATTTTTTATTATTGACCCTATCGAGTTAATGTTTTGACAAAACAACCTCATGGACAAGATTCCTTTCTGGACAAGATTAAGCAAGTCATTCTGGAGATAGACACATTTTTAGGGATATAATGGAACATTATTTATTGTTGACTTCCTTGTATATCTCCACACTCATTCTTACATGCGCAGCCACTCTGGGTTCAGACAAAGTCTGAAACAGCAGTACACGTTCTAAAATGGCAGAATAAGTTGGCAGGTTGCATAATGATCGCAAACGAGACAATTGTGAAGAGGCATAGAGGGGAGGGACAGAGAGCGAAAGTAAGAAAATGGTATGATTGTGGCCTGACCTCCAAAACCATCTGTCATTGATGGATACTTCTTTCTGTTTCTGTCGGTTGAACTTTCTTATGCGAATCTACATTATGTATTATACTGTGAACTTAAGTAATTAACGTTAAGTCAGGATCTCATGGTCCGAAGTGGAGCTGTTCGGCTTAGTGCCTGCTCTGGCGTGACCCTTTGTCTCAGGATCTAGAGTTCACTTCCGCACATCTGCTTCTGGCTGCAGCAAAACTGGAAGAAGGCAAGGAAGATAATGACTGCTCGGCACTAAAATCTGGAGTCCAGCGACATTTGGGGGAGGGGGGAACTGGTACATTCAGCAAAGTCCTGTTCTCTCTTCATTGGAGGCTTTCATCTCATGATGAACACGATAGTAGCATGGGTCATGTGACTGGGATGAGGTGAAACGTGGTTGAGCCAGAGAACCGTCTTCGATCGACCTTCCTTTGATCAGGGCTCGCTCCCAACGCTTCTTCATGGCAACAGATCGGCATGATGATGAAAAAGACAAGTATGGCGGCCTATTTGCAGAAACGGAGCCAAATGGAGGATTCAGGACAAAATGTGGATTCGCATAGCGAGTATGCAGGTATGACAGTACAACCGTGTTGACCAATTTTCATCATTTTCGTTTTCCCTATGTTTATGACTAAACATACTCTATCAGTTTCATCAACAGGAAAAATAAAGAGTTTATCTTAGCAACATCATTTGCAAAAACGGTGAAAACTATCAGCATCATCGAAATCAGAAATATTGAAAGCTCTCGAACAGTGCTTCTCAAAATGTTTTGCTCACGCTATTTTTCGCCGTGAATACGTACGACACAATAAAAATTATAGTTGGTAACATTACATGAGACTTGTGTATGCACAGTTTGCCTTCCATAATAGCCATTTCTCTGGAGTCGTTGGTAAACGCAGAGCTAGTCTGTTTAAATTTTGACATGTATTGAGATTAGTGCATATGCCATTCGTATTATGGGCATGTTTTGTGTTAATTTTGGTTTTAACACTGAATTTTAATTTGGATAAGTTTTTGTTTAAACGGAGAAAGTTAAATGACGAAACAGTGGTAGATTGTAGCAACAAATTGGTGTAGAAATTTTTTTATCTGCAATTATCATCCGAAATTTCGCGACCCACCTGAAAAAACTCGCGTCACTCCTTTTGAGGACCCATGTCTTAAACAGTGTTGGAAAACGTTACGTGTAACGTAATGAAATAGCCGAATAACAAAATGTTTTTTGAATAACGATACGAATAACATTAACGGAATTTCAAAACATTTATAACGATAAAACGTAACAAATAATGGAAAATATTATTTCGCTATTTTGTTATTTTCACCATTTCTGTGTTGATATATTTCAGATGTTTCCTTTATAAGATATAGTACTTAGAAACTTGTGTGAAACAGGAAAAAGTACAATTTACGTTAATGATCAACGAATAAAATCTTTCAGTGTCTCTGCTCAATGATACATTCCCAAAGAATTTGGGAATCAGCTGTCTTAACCACATTTCTCGTAATTGTCGCTCAGAGAAAGGGATAGTCAGATAACAGCTGCAGTGGAAAAGAAAGGGTGAGTCCCACCTGTCATGCGCCACACCTGGCGAAACTCGCAGAACACCCTTTAAGAATCACTGCTCTAGACCATTTAAGGCAAAAATCTTCCCCTTGCATTAAATTCCGCATAATATCACCAATAAACAAACTAAAGAGAAATGAAGGTAACATGCACCCTTGTCGAACTCCAGCAATAATGCTAAACCAATTGCTACAAGGCTTAATAACTCTGACACAAAACTCGGTGTTATTATAGAGAGTCATCTTTATGTTTACTAATTTATCAGGTATGTCATACGATCTCACCTCCTGCTTCAGTGAAAATATTTTATCTAGGCATCTCTTACCGCTTCTGAACTCATACTTTTCATCACGAAGTGATCCATCAACAAATTTCGCAATTTATTGGACGCAGTAATGCAGAGAACTTTATCTGGGACAGAGAGTAGATTGATGTCCCTGTATTTATCTCAAGAACTCCCATCACATTTTTTAGAAATATAAATAATAATACCTCTGGTAAAATCCTTTAAAACAACACCTTTATCATAAAAATTTTCAAAATTTAAGTCAGCCATGTGACAATAGAAATATTCCCAGCTCTAAGTATTTAACAGTAATTTCAGCTACCCTTGGGGATTTATATAGTTATAATTTGGAGATAACCAACGTAACTTCATAATCTGATATAGAACCAACATTAAAGTTAATAATGCATCTTTCTTCTTTAGAAACAATCAGTGGTGTAGTCAAGTCAGGGCGACACCCGTAAGTGTTTTTTTTTGCTATTGTTATTAGACTTTATGATATTTTCGGGGAATATGTGGACAGGTCGAAAGGAGTTCAAGGAAAAGTTAGGTTCCGGGATGACTAAAACATCTATTTCGGTTGAAATCTTGAAACGTTCATCGAAAACCTCTCTCCATATCGTTCCTACAAGAAAGTAAAACGTCCCCAAGTACTATTATTTTTAGGACTACACCGTTGACAACAAAGGAGTAGAATTCGTCACATTGTGTAGAACAGTGCTGAAATATTCATCATACTTTGTATTGACAGAATTGTTTGGAAGGGCATTGACCTTCAATGTCCTTCCCATGTTCATCCCTTAATACCGATACACGTCTGGTTTTTCCCACTTAAAATATTTACTAACTGGTTTAACTCGTTGTTGCTTCCTTTGCTTGTCAGCTAAACTATCGAGCCAAAGATTCATAACAACTGTCAACTGATCCTTTAAATATTTATTAAGCTCTTTGTAATGATGTCTGTTAGAATTGGAAGGATATTTATTCCATTTACCCCTGCAATTCTCCCTTTCAGAAGTTCCATTGTCTTGTCCCTCAAATGACTTTGTCTCCTTTGCTCCTTTTTCCCAGAAGTTTCCTATTACTGTTGGCTTCTAGAATAGCCTGCATAAAACGGTGCCATTATTTCCCCAGTTATAAGCGAACTACGATTATCATAATGCGATTATCATAATAAACCTATCATGGTAAGCTTTGGTTATTTCAGGGTATTTCAGAGCTTCAGTGTTAAAGATAATTCTATTAATCTTATCATATTTCTTAAGCTTCAACTGTATGACACTTTTAACTAGATAATGGTCATATTCAATTTCATCTTCCCTGTACGATTTAGTGTTCCTAACAAAGATCTCCCATTTTCTGTATCCCACCTGGGGATTTATTTCCTTAAAGTTCCCCTCCCAGTCTTCGTTCATTAGGGGACATCGATGGGATTATAAAGGGCACCGTCTGTCGTATAGAAGGTTAAGCCGTGACTCTTGTGCAGGAGAATTATACCCTATTGCACGTTAAAGAAATTGCTGAAAGTCTTTGATGGGAGGCTACCATCTGTCTCCTAACATCCTCTTCCTCCAACCTTCTCTGAGTCCTCGGTGTCCTTTTGATCTGGCCATTTAACACATTGTGTGCAAAAAGGTGCCTTTCAGATGTAAAACAACCCAAACCAACAGCCCATTTTCTCCTAAATTTTTATATACTTAATCATATTCTTATGTATCCCATTACGTAAAACTCATGTATATTTACAATGTTCCGGAGCAGTATCGCAGTTTAGTAAGTGATTACGAAAAACAAGTTTCTCGTTGGAGACATTTCGCATTTCTATTTCAGATGTCAATGCCAAGAAGACCTATCACTGCTGTCCAAAGGTAAGAGTCAGTACCAACTGTGGCATGGAAATCGCACGGAAATAATCCAGAAAACGAGCAGTGCCTTCTTTCTTGGCAGACTTCAAATAATCCTGAAGAGTGTTTTAAGTAGCTGGTCATAATACTTGTCCAGGCAGTGTAAATACGAATTTATTGTTACTGATGAGTAACTGAAGTATACTGCAATGTTAAGCTTAGTAAAGTTTTACGAATATTATTTTACCGGTAAGTGATCATAAACTAAAAGGCTTCTATCTTTAAATAGAATACGACTTCGTGATCGCCATAGACTTTTCTTGTTTCTTCTCAGTACACATCTCTATTAATCTGTTTTTCACTACTAATTACTCTTGAAATACTATTCCCTATATCCATTAGAAAATATTTCTTAAAAATTCTTTCTCCGATACTCTCTCTGATTAAAATTGTTTCTTAGAATAGAAAAAAATCTCGCTTCCCGCCTCAGACAATTAATGGATCCATCTGCAAGAAAGTGTTTCGGATCAATCTTTCTAGAATACTGCATGGGTGGATACCATAGCAAGCTAAAACGTTGGTAAGGTTTCTTTTTTCTCAACTAAAAAAAAAACACAGTAATTAGTAATGATGTCATTGAAGCCGAGAAAATAAAAAGACCTCATCTAGCAGGTCTCTTTCTAAAGCCTTATCGCTTCCCAATTATTACATTTTCCCTAGTCACATCGTTTCACAGTTTTTTTAGTAGGATGTTCCAATAACTATTATCAACTTGTTCTCTAGATTTGTCTAATTGAAATATTCTGTTATTTCATTATTTTACCATTTTTGACAGATGTGTTCCATATATCTAACGTTTGTTAGCTTTCAGAATGATTTATGAGGAAGTAATGAAGTATGAGTTATGATGTAAAAACCTCATTTTAACCATCATCAGCATCTAAGTGTCGTATTCATCATTGTCGTTTTAATTGCTATCGTTCAAGCCACCATCATAACTCTTCGTCGTGGCAAGATCAGAATTTGCAGCTTCGCTGTTTTCAATAACTTTTTTTTCCTTTAATAATCATTTAATGATGTTTTTAACTAGTACTACTAAAAGTACTGGTACTAGGCAAAAAGTAAAGAGGACAAGTGACACAAGGAACACCGAAAAACAATGAAAAGAAGGGGGGAGGGGCGCCAGGATTTTGGATGTCCCTTTGAAATATAACATTTTACACTCCCTTTTTGAGGTCTTCAAAACATTTCTTAAAAACAATCCGTAAAAAGAGTTTAATATTTTTTTGCTTCCTTTAGACTCCTTTATCTTACTACATTACATCTCCTTCACCTAATTAGCATCCTCAAAGGAGAGGCATGATACCATGTCCCCCCCCTTTACCCCCACCAAGATCTGACCCTGTCCTCGTGTAATATATAACTTTATATGATGACGATTGAGTGATTATATGTTAAAGACCATGTATTGGGATGTTTTATTTCTGAAAACCAATTTTTTCCACACAATGGGCTAAATGACTAGGCCAGAAGGATTCACAGCTAGGTACTAGTGACCTTCCCCGATCAAAGATGGCGCCACGGGCGACAAGTTCGAGAAGATTTATAAGTCACATTAGTAGAAAAATACGGCGCCGGTGCTAGTTTAGTTGTTAGAACACTCTGCGTGAGTCTGGAAAAATGTGGGTTCGAAACCTAGGAATTGGCAAAATTTATTTTTTACCTATCATCCAATTGTTTCATTTGTCACTTTGTCTGTTTGTCAAAACAGTTTTCCACCATAATTTTCGAAGGCGACGGACAAGTTAATGATTTATGTGTTAAATGAAAGCTTTTGACGTGGGGAGTGTAATAGGCTACAAACAATTTTCCTCCATTCTTCTTTCCTTCCTAAAAAGGAAAAATATGAACGTGATTGCTCATCTATGCCTTCGGAAAGTAACGAGCTATGTATTAAATGGAAGTTTATGACATGGAGAATGTCAAAGGTTATAAAAATTTCCCCCTTAAATTGGGGAAAACATATGAATAACTGTTCTAACTCTACCTTTCAAACGCAAGGGCCAAACATAGCAAGTTGTATGTCAAACGAAAGCTTGTTAAGTAGGGAGTGTTTGGGCAATAAAAATTTACCCCCTTGATTTTTTCCACCATAAAAGAGGAGAATGTGCACGTCGACAACATAAATTTTCAATGTTGGGTTCCTCCTACTCTGTCTTCCTAACACGAAGGCCAGTTACGAATTAGTTGTCAAATGAAAGAACATATGAGGACTATGGTATACTACTTCGAATTATGCTCTCATCATTCTCCTCTCTCCCAAAAAAGGGGACCGAATTTTCACGGGGGTTGACCTTAAATGAGTTATAGCTCAAGTTGAGATATCTACAGTGTCATGGGCTACCATAAATACGATCCCTCCCACTCCCCAAATAAAAGGAGGAGGAAAAATGTTGTCAATGTTTATAAGTCATATATTAAATGAGTGATAAATATAGAGGAAAATTTTTCATTATCCGGGTCGGATGTGAACCCACGACTTTCTGATAACATGTCAGGTGCTCTGACCACTGAGATACCGGCCTACAAACAATCATCCTCTATTAGTGGCTATTAGTTCAATTACAGTCAACTACATTTCCAGTCACTAATTCTATGGTATAATGCATTGGTTCTTAACCTTTTTATTCTCACACCTTCCTTGAGAGTGATCATAAATGTCCATATCTCCCCTCAAAATATAATGAATAATATCGCATGTTGTGTTATGGATATCAGAATTTTTATAAAGACCCCATGATCCAATAGGTCAATATCAATTAGTAGAAGTGCAAGTAATTGAAGATAAAATTATAATGATGACTGTATACTTTGTATGCCAAAGGAGCCCTTTATTTTTTTCATAAAAAATTAAAATTTAGCAAAATGAAGTAAACAATTTTAATAATAAAAACAAAAACTCTGTACATTTTGCGTGCAATAAGAAAAATGTTCATGAATTCAGCTTAATCACTACAACATCAGTATGCAAAATTACTTCTTACCAATTTTTCTCATGCATACAACATTTAAAAAAATGAAAAAGTTCTTCAGAACCCTTTTAATGAGATGGCTGTTGTTGTTTTCGGTCAGTAAGGACGGAAATTCGAGGAACAGTCTTGGACAGTGCGAGGCGCATGTCATGCCTGGCATCTAACCGATTCCTAGCCTTTGTCTTCACTCTGACCAGTATTCAAAACCCAGATTCGCACAGATAAGTTGTAGTAAATGGTATCAAGACTGAAAACGCATTCTTTGTCAAAATTGGGTAGGCAGTCATTTGAGAACACTGAAATACATCAAGACTTTGAATTGTAGAAGCTTTGCTTGAGCAACGCTTTGATTTCTAAATCGATGAGGTCGTCCTTCAGCACATTTCAGCGTCATCCATCAAATCCACATAAAAATGAAAGGATTTCGAATCCACTGAGCCTTTTTCGATTCGTCTTGAAAGAAGTAATCAGAGTAAGAGTCAATGAGATTTTCCAGATGACTTAAAATCTCGCTAGGAATCCAGTCTGGGGCTAACTCTGCCGAGCCCTTTCCAGAAAGAAGAATGTTTTCCAAACTAGGGAAATTTGCATAATTACCCTTTACCAAACGTCTCTTCCAAAGTGCCAGTTTCAGCTGGAAGGCAGTGATTTTTTCACCCGCATCTAGAATAGTAACATCCGAACGTTGAATTTAAATGTCCAGGTCATTCAAGTGCGAAAATATATCCGCAAGATAAGTCAACGAAACAATGAAAGCTTGAGTTTCAAACACTTCACAGCTTGTTTCCCTTTTCTCGAAGAAACGTGGCTATCTCGGCTCTAAATTCCATAACACGAGTGAATATTTGTCACGTGAAAGCCAACGCACTTCTGTGTTATATAATAAGACTTCATGTTCAGCTCCAGTTTCTTGGCATAATATTTTGAAGAGCTCGAGACCGAATGAAATTAATTGGTTGGATAGCGTTGTCCACGGCTGATTTCAGTCTTGGAGGAAGAGGTTTTGATGCCAATGCATGACGATGAAGAAAACAATAGGTAACTATTACCTGTGGGGAATCCGCCTGCACCAAAGCTCCAAAACCAGATTTCTTTCCCAGAATCGAAGGTGCACCGTCAGTATATATGTATCCGAATTTTGTCTTCCAATTCAGTCCATTCGTTTCAAAGAATTCGTTAATTAGCTGGCACACATCAGCAGTTTTTGTGGTAGCCAACAGGGGTTCGCAAAATAAAAGTTCTTTGAAGGACATTTCTGTGGCGTACCTTATAAAGACCAAAAGTTGACTGCACTGAGCTTCATCAATGTTTCATCCAATTGAAGTCCAAAGGGCAGAGTCGTTTTTTAAGTCGTGGGTTCAGATCCACCCGGCTAATGACAATTTTTCCTCTATGTTTATCTAACAAAATACTACCATGTGTATATCTGAGAGATTCTATTATTTCAGTTAAATGATTGTTTCTGAAGATAGGCGTTTTTAGTGAAAAGAATAAGATATCAAGAAATTAAATAACTCAAATAATGCCTATTTTCCTATAAGTGTTCTAAAATGTAGGAAATAAAACTAAAGAATATCGATGGTGCAATCAGTCACTGAATTCATATTCACTTCAAAGAAAAATGGGGCGCCGACTGACTTAGTCAACAAGATTGCATCTACCCTATCATCCTTTGAAGTGAATGCAATTTCAGTGACTGATTGCACCATCGATATGCTTTAGTTTTATTTTCTATATTTAGGGCACATAAGGGTTGTTTTACCTCTGAGCGGCACTTTTTTGCACACCATGGGCTAAATGGCCAGGTCACATGGACCCCGAAGGCTCAGAGAAGGTTGAGGGAGGGGACCCACTGGAACAGCTGTTGGGAGACAGATGGTAGCCTCCCTTCAAGGCCATCCAGCGTGTTCTTTAACGTGCATCCAGCGTGTTCTTTAACGTTAAGCCGTGGCCCCGTGTGCTCTCCCGCACACGGGGCCACGGCTTAACGTCCCATCCGACGGACGGCGGTCTTTCCAAGCCCATCGGTGTCCCCTACTGACCGTGGGCAGGGCGGGGAATTTTGCGGAGATAAATCTCAATGCTGACTCAGCTGGGACTCGAACCTGGGAACTACAGATTACGAGCCTGGCGCGCTACCGACTGAGCCACCCCCGCCCCTAAGCACATAAGGGAAGATATTTTTTTTAAACTTTTAAAATTTTTATCAACAAAATTGTTTAACGAAATGAAAATTATCAAGGTTTTCAGGCACACGAGGTTTAATGTCTCATCGAAGATTCAAACCCTGAGAACGTTCAGTTGCGAACTTGGCAAGTTCCGACTTAGCCAACCCATCCGTACCAAAACGGAAAACGTGAAATTACGAGCCTGGAGTGTTATCGACTGAGACAACGTCTTGAACTTCAAGAAACGAAACACTGACTTTAATTATACATAAAGTGCAATATTAATTACTTCTGGATATAAACGGGAAAGCATTTTCTACACTTCATGAGTGCCAATTCATTTATTATTTCTGGATAATTAGATATTTCCATCATTTTCTGCTCTATAGTTACGATTGACATGCATGGTTATAGAACACATAATTAAAGTTAATAATTCTGTAAAGTATTTGGGTTGACTGGTTTTAATTAATTTAAATATTGATATATTGCTCTAAAACGTTGTCTAACATCTGGTTGCTTCCACTCAACTGTTTACTTAATTTCCTTGCAGACTGATTAATGTTACTTTTTTCCTACATTTCTCCATCTGATTTCGCTGGTTGCATTACATTATATTTCGCTTGTTCAAGGTTTTTTCAAAAAGGAAAAAAAAAAAGACATACTCTTACTTTTAAAAATGTTCTTGTACGTTTTTCGTTTAATCCTTTCCCACCTTATGTAATTAAAATTGTTTCTCAGAGGAGAATGTCTTCTGCCCCAGAAAATTAATGGATTAATCTCCAACTGTCTAGGATTGGTGTGTGTAGTAAAATACTGAATGTGTGGAAATTGGAGCAGACTAAATAGGTTCATGGATTTTCTTGCCCTTGTCTACAAGAAGAGTAATTAGCCAGCGATCCCTTCAAAGCAACGGAAAATTCTAATCTATCGACTCTGCTCACAGTGCCTTTTTGTTTTTCTGCACCCATTTATTTCGCATTCCCATCGTTTCCCAATTTATTCCTTAATCTAATTAAGATGCTAAGATAATTATCGTTAATTTTAAAGATTTGAGAAAGTGCCAGACTACCCACGCTGTGGCGCAGTGTTAAGGTGTTGGTCCACGGTGCTACTTGCTGTTTCTAAGTTCGATCCTTGATGGTGTCATGGTTCACGCTGGTCTTTGACAGGGTCCTTCTGAATGGTATCATGGTTCTGTGGCACAGTAATAAAGTTTTGGTACATAGAACTAATTTCTGGAGTTCACGTTTGATATTGGGTAGTGAAGTACAGTGGTAAGACTTTGGTGCACGGTGCTATTTGCTGGGGTCACTCTTCAAACTTGGGTGGTGTCATGTTTCTTTGCCACAGAGGTGATGAGGCTTTCGTTCACAGTGCTATTTGCTGGGGTCTCTCTTCGATCTTGGGTGATAGCATGTTTCTGTGGCACAGAGGTAAGGCATTGGTTCACGGTACTATTTGAAAGGGTCTCAATTGATCTTAGTTGATATCATGTTTCTATGGTACAGATGTAAGACATTGGTTCATGGTGCTATTTGTAAAGGTTTCGATTAATCCTGGGTGGTGTCATGGTTCTGTGGTGCAGTGGTAATTTTCTGGGATCTCGGGAAGTACGATTTACTGGAGTCTGGGTTCGATCATTGGTAGTGTCATAGCTATGTGTGTGTCAGCCACAAAATACAGACAAATTACTCACTTCGTGTTGGCTATAACTGATAGTCAAAATTCAAATAGCCTACCCAGTTATCTCTCAAGAAAGGTTGTCTATTATTCTATGTTTCATATTCCCAAAGCAGAATTGTATAGTACTTGTTTTGCCAGGTGAGTATTCAGATCCAATTAAAGCATTTCATAACACACAAAGACTCAAAAGAAAAAAAAAAGGAAAAGAGGCGTTCCACAGTTAAATCGGGCCAGAGCGCTTTTCCTATATATTGTTTTACATAAATTATTTTCTAGAAATAGGAAATGCTTTTCCCCACACTTTCAATGGACCAATGTTTGGCTCAGTCGGTAGCGCCAAAATCTTATTCTGATGTTCCCAGGTTCGAGTTTTAACAGTGCAAGCGTTTAGATTTATCTCAGCTAAGCCCCATCGTGTCCTTGATGAGAAATCTGACACCAATGGGCTGTGAAGGGCAGCAGTCCGTCGTATACAACGTAAGGCTGAGGCCCGATATGAGGAGAGCCATATCCTGTTCGTGATAATTAACTCGCTGGATGTTCTTGAAATGTATTCATCTGTCTCCTAACAGCTTTCAGTGGTAGAATGGGGGTTAGTAGATGCCCACCTTTTCTGAGTCTTTGTGGCCTGGCTATTTACCCTATTGTGTACAAAAACGCTCATAGAAAATTCCCCTCGAAAATCTCAATCATATTTATCTAAATCTCGATTTTCAGCAATCTTTAATTAATATTTTAAAAGTGAGAGAAATTGAAACATTTAACACCAGAGTGACTATTAATAAAAATTTACCTAAAAGTATTTTCAATTTTCTTGTGAAACCAGAAAAGCTAGTAGTTCATCTCGAGGCCTTTGACAGAACTTAAACCATGCCTTCGCGGACAATTACTGGATAACTGCGGAGCAACTCGGTACCACTAAACTACCGAGGCGGCTCGGTGGTGCCTTGGTAATTGAAACAAAAATAATAATTGCTATAACGGAATGTTTAGAAGCTTCTATGATGATTTTTGCAATTTTAATCAATTTTAATCAATTTTAAAGAAAATTGTTTAGAACAAACTTCTGCTGTTATATACCAGCTGCAATTATTCTTTAAATATTAGAGAAATATTATTGCAAATAAAGTTTTAGAGAAATCTGAAAGAGAAATCTTCACGTTCTCTCCGGCGACATTTACCTGTGAAAAGATTATCTTCAAAGTTACAGAGATGTAAAAGGGAGATAAAAATTGAAATTCAAAAGCAAATGTCATTTCTCTTCTGCACTGTCTTTGTTGGGAAATAAGCAAGAAAAAAATCAGTTTTGTTGGCCTTTCTAAGGAAGTGTTTTTGGTGTTTTGCAATCTAGAATAGATGGACCTGACGGCTTGGACTTACCCAGCAGACCTGACGAGTGGTTCCTTTTTTATGTTCTCCCTTTAACTGTTGCCATTTCTCAATTTGGAGTTTTTAGAGAACTTCGATGATCGACTTTCATTCCAACTTTCGGATGGCCTGACATCGCTGGGAACCGAATCTTAGTATCTCCACCTCAGCGGTAGCCACGATAGTCAAAACGCTTCTAAGTCATCAGCCCCAGCAGTTTTACTCTACAAAAATTTAATTTATTTTTCATACTTTTTCAAAATTCGTCTTCGAAACTTTTTGAAATTTAAGGCTTGATTTTGCTACTTGTTTGTATACCTGCTTTTCATACAGGATAGAAAGATGACCAGTACAGAAAGTATAGAAACCAGTATAGAAAGATGACTAATACGACAGCGGAGAGTTTTAAAAAAAGAGATATGTACCTTCTTTCCAGTGACATTATCTCGTAAACAAGTCAGATATGAAAGAGATATTCCACCTTCCTTCCAGTGATATTATCATGACAAAAGTTTATCTTCAACATTAAAGACAATAGAAAGACAGATCTCCACCTTATCTATACTTATATTGTGCCGAAAAAAGCTTATTCTCAAAGTTAAAGAGATTTAAAAGATACTTCCACCTTTTCTCCAGTGACATTATCATGTTTGAAGCTTATCTTCAAAGATAAGGAGATTAAAAAGATAAATATCCACCTTTCCTCTAGTGATATTGTCTAGTATAAAGCATATTTTCAAAGTTAGAAAATTTTGAAAGAGGAATTTGCACTTTTCCTCTAGTGACATTATCCCGTAAGAAGATTATCTTCAAAGGTAGAAAGATTTGAATTTGATTCACATTACCAGAAAATGTCCCATTTTAAGTTGAAGGATATATGTGTTATATCTCTTAAAGCCACATTCGGATATCCGTATCTTTAAAAAGTGTTCTGTGAGAAAATGTCACTGTACGATTATATCAGTCAAATATTTCTAAAAAATGATTTTCGACAGCACTTTTCATTTAGCAGCTGCGAAACGTAAGTGAAATTATTAGCTATTATTTATTTTTACTTTTATTATTTATCAATCACTTGTCAAAAGCCAATGGTTTCATAGTTCAGCAAAAGATACGATAGACCATTGGTTGATCGATAACTTAATTAATAGTTGAATAAAATCAGTGACCTGCAAGAACCATTTTCGCCTCAACTGCGCAGTCTCATGATTTCAATTGCCTCCCCTCACTCTTCGAAACTGCCGTTTTGCATTTAATGAATTGTAAAGTGTAACATCAAACAATGGCGTTTTCGGCCATAAGAGTTTGCAACATAAGTTGATAGAAACTGAAATAATAATCATTGCATTTTCAAATGTGTTTTTATTAAATTGAATAATAATTCAATTTTGGCGAAATGTTTTGCAATAGTCTGAAGAGGTTTGCAGAGTTTAAAATTCAGTGACTCTTCAAATACGGAATAATATTGTTGGAAGTAAAGTTTCAGATATAGTGGCACACGCAATCTTACCACTGTACTACACAACCCAATCAAAGTAAAAAATCCATACTCTTACTTTTAAGAGTATAGTGGGGAAAAGCATTTCCTATTTCTAAAAAATAATTTATGTAAAACAATATATAGAAAAAGCCCTGCCCAATAAAGGAAAAAGGTTCTTTCAAGAAGGGGAAAAAAAGACATACTCTTTCTTTTAAGAGTATAGTTTCACAGATAGTGGCACAACGCAATCTTACCACTGTACTACACTACCCAATATCAAACGTGAACTCCAGCAATTAACTCTATGTACAAAACTAAATTACTGTGCCACAGAACCATGACACCACTCAGAATAATCAGGACCCTGCCAAATAACCTACTCAGTTATTTCTCAAGAACGGAATTTCTTAACCAACGTTCTTAATTTAATTTCGGTAGAATGTTTCGATAAGAATGTCTTTCCAGAGTTACACAGAAGATAAAGTAGTTCTCTTTTGAAATAGCGTGTGAACTATTTACTTATTATTTTTTTATTATTTTTTTATTATTTATTTTTTTAAGTGAATTATCACTTAAAATATTTCGGCCGGGAATGGCTCAGTAGTTAGCGCCAGGATCATAATCTACAGTTCCTAGGTTCGAGTCCCAACTGTGCCAACTTTGAGATTTATCTCTTTAACCTCACCTAGCACTTGATGAGAAAGGGGACACCGATAGGTTTGGAAAAGATGATCTACAGATAGGACGTTAAGTAGTGGTGCAGGAGAGCCACACTCTATGTACGGAACATTCTTGATTGCCTTGACAGAATGCTATCACCTATTTCCTAATCCATAGATACCGTTGCCCAATCTTTTCTAAACCCTTGGGATCTTGTGGTTTGGTCATTTATTCCATTGTGTGGAGAAACATGCCGCTTACAGGTTAAACAATCCAAGAGCAGAAGTATTTTATAGCATGTAGTTTTAAAATTATTCTCTGACATTAGTTAGGAAATATTTGTTTACTTTTCCTCATTTTTTGGTTTCGGTCTTTTCCAGTAAAGTTCTATAATATATTTTAAGAACAAGTTACTCCTTAAACATTTGTTTTCCACAGTAACAGGAGCCCTTCGATAAAATATACCATACAGAATATCTGTGAGGAAGGTTAGACCTCAGCAGAAAAATAACCACGAAAACATACATCCATGTCTTAATAATCCATACCTGGATTAGTTGTTAGGTTACTTGACTACTAAACCAGCAGTCATGTTCCCTGTGTTTATATGTTGTATGAGAAACCAGAACGAAACCACTAAAACTTCTAGTTTATCTCTGTTCATTGTAATAGGGAAAAACTTTCTTTTCTTTTTTAAAATAATTAAATTAAAATTAAACTTAAAATAAAAATATTTAAAATAAAAATAAATTAAAAATAATTATAATTTAATTAATAATAAATTAAAAAAAATATCAGGGCTCGGACCATAGCTAAATGACCAGGTAACTGAATTCGGAAGCACAGAATTGAGCACGTTAAAAAAAACTATCAGACAACCGTTAGAAGAAGATTAGATTTCTGATGATGATGATGAGAAGAGATTCGATATAGATATTGCTTCTTACTCCATCTTTATCTACGTTGTTGTTTAACATGAGTAAATGCTTTCTGTCCTACATACGGTCCAACTGTTTATAGTATCTTTATCAAACTCTTTTTCAAAGTAATATATTAGGAGCAGAACAGGAATAAAAATTCACTTATATAAAGTTTCAGATTTTTCGCTTTAATCTCAGACGCATCAACCTAATTCTAAATGTAGTGTTATAGAAATGGTTGAGTGGAGTTTTCAGTAAGAAAATGTATAATACTTTTGGTGTTAAAAAGTTTACGAATGCAGATTTGCCAAAAAAAATTGTACGTACATTTATACATGATAATTTATATAGAGTTATGTAGCATCTGTTTCATATATTACTTTCCCAGTTTGTTTCCAATCTTTATTAATAGAAACGTTAACAGAATTCGAATGAGTTAATAAATGAGCGATAAGAAACAAGTATTATTTTCTAACGCTCCCTTCATGGAAATCAAAATTACTCTCTTCCTGTATAAAATTAGTTAAAAATTAAATGGCGGTAGCAGTCCAGTTATCTCTTTGACAAAGAAAGCACTTCCATTGATTCCTTAAATGCTACCGTTGGCAACTACTGTTCAAAACCAACAATTTAACATTGCTATCTCCAGGCATATTTAAGTTCTTAACTAACAAAAAACTGATTGCAATTAGTAATACAGAAAATCAATTGACAGGGTTAATTACAATGCACAAGGGAAAGGATTTAATCTATTTTCAAATCGAAAAGATTTATTCTGTCTTCATAGAGAAAAGATTTATTCTAACTTCATCTCCTTTAACAAATCTATTTGATATTAATATCTTCGAACTCATTAGGAGACACATTAAAGATTTAACTGCTTATTCAAAGACATAATACTTTTAAATTTATTAGTTAGTTTCATTCAAATTTGTTAGTTAGTTTTCGTTTTGAAAGAAACGATAACATCTGATGCCAGGAAATCTGCAATTATCTCAAGAATGGTTCTCAAACGTCTTCTCGAACAGTCTTTGACAGCTCGACACAGTAACTGAAAGAAACTTAAAGATGAGTCTCATTAGTATAAAGGAACATTGAAAGGGAAAATGACAAATGAAAAAGATTACTTTGTATTTGTGTTTTGTGAAGTGTAGAGGTTGTTAAAAATGCAATTAAGCAATGTTATTGATACCAACGCATATCCGAACCATTTGTACCAGTGATAGCGGAGATAGAATTTTACGTGTTTAAGAGAAAAAAAGAAATTGTTTAATGCGTAATTTTTCTAAACATAGAAAAGTTGTTAAATGACATTTAGTCTCATGTACTGGTTGAAAAAAATCCTCTATTCTCGTTCTCATATCGATTCCTATTCGAGCTGCTCTTTAGGTTTATGGGAGAATGTAACAGTTTTCTGTAGTTCACTCATTCAATAAATTTCTCGACGTTACGTCGATATTAAATTTAGAAGAAAAATTGTCTTGAGCCGGATTGGATACGAACCCACAACCTCCTGGTTACATGTCAGGTGCTCTGATCGCTGAGGCAACAGCGGCCGATCAGGATCTCCTCTGATTATGTGAACCTTATTACCTGCAGTTCACATATCTGTGTCTCTTGAAGATAGTGTCTCGGGTGTTGTCGTGTGAGTTCCTATCTCATCCGGCTCAACTTTTCCCCCTAAATTTCATATCGTGAAACTAAGAGTGATTACGTACATTATATTCCGCGTGAATGACAACACGAGAAGTCAACATTCTGAGCAGAATATTACAAACCATGTTTTACAGAGTTCAACTGTCTGGACGATGCAGATGGCCATTCGTAGCATTTGTTTTGATATTATAAATCATGTGGATGCAGGTATGTAGAAATTTTATTTCACATTTCTCCATACATATGTGGAAATCAGATCCGGATCTAGAAAAAAATAAATGGGACTTCCAAGAGACTGATATTTCATTGCAGTCTAGCATTTCCATCTCTATTTTAGAGGTTTTTAAAACATTGATTGAAATATTCCATTAAATATGCAGAAGTTTAATAATTTTTTGCTTTTATTATCTTTAATAGCATTTTCAAAGGGCATTCAAAATATTGCCCCCCCCCCAACTCCTCGTAGACCGGAGTATTATGGAGATAATGCGTATTAGTAAGTTGCAGAGGAAAATAAAAACACACCCTGTATCATATAATTCATTTAAGTCTAATTTTACCAGTTAAAGGAAGTATTTGCCTTCCCACGATCCACAATGTTAACTATGGCAAATGTGATGCAATTCCAATTACATTGATTCGTTTTGAAATCCGCTTTGCTATCAGTTGCATTCAAGACCATTCCAGGAATCGTTTTATCTCTGGGGTTTTCCCTTTTATTTATGAGTACGTTGACGAAGGAAACATGACAGTAGAATGTAACATTTTACGAATGTTTCTTTAAAAGTAAACAAGTGAAACTACAGCATTAAGCTGATATAAATGTCTTAACCCTTTATGATCTAATTTTTGAACATCAACAAAACTGAAAATAGAGACAGTTTCATTATAAAGAAATGTCTGTTTTAATTGGAAAGTGAAGAAAAATATTTTATAATTTTTACGAAGAATTTTCATTGTTAATTTAATTTTTTTTAGAATTAAAGTCACCTACTTTGATAGATAGTAATACCTGTTAATTTTTTAATTCGGGCACAGCACTCTCACCAAGCTACAGGCCTAGCAAACGATATAATTGACATTTTTGATTTGCAGGACTGTAAAGCCCCGATAGGCCATAAAGGTTTAATAAGGACAGAACTACCTCAAGCAGTTTATTTCCCTGACCTGAAGAAAAAAACTAAAGATCTTAAGAATATTGGTAAAATTGTATTTAGCAGAATATAAGCCAAACCCACGACAACCTGATAACATGTCAAACATCCTTCCGCAGAACTGCCCTCGCCAGTCGAGACTTACTTTTATTAATAGTTTTTTTTTTTTAATTTTGAACAATTTGATGAAGAAATTAATATTTTCAATATTGTGTTACGGAAAATCTGTATTGGGTCGGGAGCTAGTTAAACTTGGTTTTCCTTAACATTTATATGTTGTGCCCACTATGCACACTTAATATTACTAACATCAATATATATTATCAGTTTATTTTATTGCAAAAAACCTTTTACCAAAAGATTATTTAACTCTTGTCTACCATTCCCTTATAAATAGTTTTAAAATCTTTGTTTTCTTTTTTTCTGATTTTTGTTTCACTCGGAGAGAGAGGGAACACAGAGATGGAATTTTTGGTCAAAATTATACTTGTCCCAGAAGTTCCAGAGACTATAGGAAAAGATAAAAGTCTGATGGTCTATTGCAGAGCGATGCTAAGGAAATAGGAATTGATTGTCCAGAGGAAATGAAAGCAAATTTTAAAGTTACATCGGAAAATGGTAATAATTTTGAATATATTGTTGTAATGTTCCTATTTGTTAGATTAATTATCATGGATTAAATATCATGGACCGATAATGGTTTAAATATTTGAAGGTCATTGATCTTCTACGATTGTATATATATTTTTTTTAAGAATATAATTTTTTATTCATAAGAGTAAAGAATACAAATACATTTACATTTGACCCACAAAGGTAAATAGCTTATCTGCAGGAAAATGAATAAATAAAATAAAATAAATGTTATTCAGCCACAAAAATGGTGTACATCAAATAAATTCACAAAATACAACACAAAATAATCAGCAAATTTAGAAATTCTCAAATATTTTTTCAATTCGATTTTCAGTCTTCTAAAAGAATCTATATTTAGTATTTCTTTTGGATAGCATTAAATATAAGTGGTACTTGATATTAGGAGGTATGTTTTTCGTAATTACTTCGAAAAGGAGGCATTTTGTAATACCCTTGGTTTGAAGTCATGTATTTTTATTGTGTTGAAGTTTTTAGTTTGTATGTTTCGTCAAATATTTTTAATTATTAAATTTTACTTATATAAATTACTGCAGGAGAAAAGGTCTAAAAATTTTAATCTATCTGTGGAAGTTTTATAAGTTTTTTGCAAATGAAACGGAATAATATTTTTAGCTATTACAGACTGCAGTTTTTCTATTTTATTTATATTAGTTAAGTTAGTTGTTCCATATACAATTATGCCATAATTTAAAAACGATTCGCATATTGCTTTATAAAATAATACACAGGTTTCCACATTTAGTACGTATTTTAATTTTTGAATTTTTATCGCTAATATTCTCAAGATTCACATATGTGGGATATATGGGCATTCCACCTAAAATATTCATTAAAAATGATTCCTAGTATTTAATTAGATTTACTTGTTCAAGTGGTGAACTACATAATGATTCACAATTAGAAGTATACCTTTTTTTTGCAATTTATTCTATGTGTTTTGATAAAGAGGTTTTGATGAATATTAAATCCTGGTGAATGTATAAACATTCATTTTCTTTTTTTTTCTCATTTAAGTAGATTTTATTATGATTTAACTATCTAATTATATTATTGTAATCTGTTTGAATCTCTAGACTGCTATCATTTAAACATTTGTGATTATTTATTAAAACAATGTCGTCAGCATGTAGATAAATAACACTTTTTTAATTTTGTATTGAACAAATCATTTATGTATACCAGGAAAATTAAAAGACCTAAAATTGAACCTATGGGAATTCCATATCGTGTAATTACTTTTCTGCTCTAACAGGTTTTTACTTTAGTAATTGTGTATGTGTTCGATAAATAGTTTTGAAACCAATTTAACATTATACAGCGAGTACCGTAATTTTCCAATTTATTTAGAAAAATGTTATGATCTACTGTATCGAAGACTTTCTATAAATATGAGAACATATTTATAATTTTTTCCCTATTATTCAACGATTTGTTAATATTATTTGCAATTTTAGAAATTAGCTGAATTGTTTTTTTTTTCCTTTTTGGAAGCCAAATTGATTTTCATTAATTATGTTGTGCTTCAGTAAAAAAAATATATACAGTATTATAAATATGTTTTTCCATAATGTTTTTGAAAATATAGGTAGAATAGTTATTGATCGATAGTTAGAAAAGTCTTCTTTAATGCCTCCTTTAAAAATAGGTCTTAAAATTGCTGTTTTGAGTTCAGTAGGTATGTTCCCATTAAATATAATCTGATTTATAATTTTTCATATAATATTTATTAGTATTTCTTCATTAAATTTTATATGTTTAATGTAAACATTGTCGTAACTAAAATAAAAATAATAATTGCTACATTATACACCAAGGGATTCATTGGTGTCTAATGTAGTAATTATTTCATCAGTTTGTTTTTCAGTGATTTCATGTATATAAATAGAGTTCAAGACTTTTTGTATCCTGATTGGAACATAATTTATATCTCTTATCTGTAGAATTAATGTATCATAAATGTCATTGCAATTGTTGCTATTTCTTCCACAGATAATTTCTTTTTGGACATATCAATTATTATGTCGTCAGCTGATTTTTTCTCTTTTCCTTCTGATATTTCATATATTAATTGCCAGGTAGCCTTCATATCAGTTTCCATCATTATAAGTTTATTTGTATAATGAAATTGTTTCAGATTTCTAATCTGAATATTAACTATATTTTTTAATTTTTTTATACCTATTTTTATAATCGTCACTTTTATAATTGTTTTTAAATTTAATCCAAGCTTTATCTCTTTTATCAATTAACTCTATCAAGTTCGATGTTATCCAGCTTTTGCTATGATTTCTTTTTTACTTTTCCTACGCTCCTCATATATACTCTATTTATTCCTAAAATTCCATCATAAATGTCGTTAAATACTTTATATAGGTTTAATTCTTCCATTGAATTGTCTCCATAATTTTCTAAATTCCAATTCATTTCAGAGATAGCTTTTTTTTATTTTGTTATGGTCAAAAGACCAATTCTTATTTTCCTGGTCTGTTTAATATAATTAGTTCTATTCAAATTATTTTTGGAATTAGTTTAATATTAATATGGTCTATGTATACACGTTTTGGTGAGTTTATTTTTTACTATTTCTTCTCTTGTAGCTTTCCTTATTAATCTTTCAAAATTCATTTCTGCCAGTAATGTGATATAATTTTCCGTGCCATGCTTTTTGGTGTTCATTGTATCGATATTGAAACCACCTATTAAAATCTTATTTTGAACTTTTTCTGTATTTTCCATCCAGTTTCGGAAATTTAACACAAAGGAATTCACATATATAGTAGGTGATCTATATAGTGCTAATACATGATATATTATATAATTATTTTTTACTTTTATACATATATTGTTTCCGCTGGAAGTATTTGTTGTGTTATAATTTCAATATCTAGACTTTCTTTATAGTTTACTGAAATCCCCCTAATATTTTTATTCATATTATCATTTGTAATTTTATTAAATTTGTCAATATTATATAAATAATTTTCATATTTATTTACATTTGTTTCAGTTAAAATCAACAAATCAAGGTGTTTCATATAATTGTTAATACTTATTTTTAATGAATTCTAATATTTTCTTTGATTTCTTATATTAACATCAGCAATTTAAAATTTATTTTTGTGAATAAATGTACCATAATTATTACCAAACCAAGCTTCTACTTCTAAACTTGTAGTTACATAAATAACATCACAGTTGCTATTAAAACTTTGAAAATTCACATCACACGTAACTAAGAAAAATATTCAAATTATTAAATAGCAAAAGCATTGAACAAAATAAAAAAAAAATAAAAAAAGTAAAAGAAGTGAGGTTTATCGGATATATCTAAAAGTTCAAAAATCATCAAAGTTCGAGAACATATCAATACTGATGATTCTTTCACCATTTGATTTACCCATTAGTACTTTTTCGTTTTTGAACCATACAAAACTTATATTTTTTTTCCCTTTTGCACATATCATAGCTCTCCAGAAAAGTTCTCTGTTAATCATAGTCATGTTTTCATTAATATATATGGTGTTCCTTTATCATTGAGGTTTGCACTAGTGGTTCTCATTTATTTTTCTATTTTGTATCCAAATGACTCTATCTTTTCGTGTAACGAATTGAACAATTATCTTTGAGGTTTTGCTTTAATTTCTTTCAGGAAGACTGTGAATAGTTTCAATCATTTTGTATGTGTAGTTAACTATATTTAATGACTGGGAAATTTTATTCAACCATTGTTTTAAGCTCTATTTCACCCTCCCCTGCATTTATGGGAACACCATTAATTTCCTTTTTTTTTTTCGTCCACATTGTGCCACGTCATTAAGATTTTTTTTCAACTAATTAATCTCTTTCCTCATTTCTTCGGGACGGGGGTGGCTCAGGCGGTACCGCGCCAGGCTCGTAATCTGTAGTTCCCAGATTCGAGTCCCAGCTCGGTCAGCGTTGAAATTTATTTCTGCGAAAGGAAAGGCACCCGTCCGTCGGATGGGACTTTAAGCAGTAGTCCCGTGTGTGGGAGAGCCATACCCTGAGCACGTTAAAGAACACGCTGGATGGCCTTGACGGGAGGCTATCATCTGTCTCCCAACAGCTGTTCCAGTGGGTTTACACCCCCAACCTTCTCTGATCCTTCGGGGTCCATGTGACCTGACCATTTAGCCCATGATGTGCAAAAAAAGTGCCGCTCAGAGGTAAAACAACCCAACCTCATTTCTTCGTTTAAATTTTCGTCTTCATAAACTTTTGATAAAGAGATGAAAACATTCTCTTTAAATCCTTTTGATTTTTCTCCTAAGTTAATACTAGTTGCATCAGTTCGTCATACTTGCTGGAAAAAAATTCAACGCTTCGTTTTAATTCTTTCATTTCTTCCTTTAAATCACGGATCTCTACTGTCAACATGTTGACGTCACTTTTTGGAAGTTGTGTTTTTTTTTCTACTATTCATAGTGGTTTCAAGATTCGTTTGAAGTTTTCGGACTGACGACTTCACAGTCTCTTCTCTTTCAGTTATAGCAGATGCGGCATGTGAAACTTTCTATTTAGGAGCTCCTTTAGTAGACAACAGCAGCATAGGCTGGTATTCAGTAAGGTTGGTGCCTATTGCATGCAAGATTCTTTCATTTGGTTGGCTGACAGCTTGAGATTTTGTGCTGGTATTCTTATATTTGTATTTACAAGTTGGACAATTCCAATTTGAACTCTTGTCATCCAATAGTTATTTACACATCGTCTTTGAAATTCCTGTATAGTTCAGATAAAGCTTACTTTACATTCACTGCATATTACAGATTCCGCAGTAGAAGTGATTTCTTCTTTGTACCTCCCACATGTATTTCTTCTTTCTGTATCCACATTCGGATATCAAAAACACAGATTATGTTAGTATATATGACTGAGATTCTAATTTTATCAAAATTCTTAAGGAAATTGCTAAGCCTAAAAATTTACCTACTGATCTGGACACCTCTGATTACTTTTTTTTTCTACCCTGTTGAGGAGTGGTCAACCATACAGGGTTCTGGTGCTGACCATATAAACCCACTGGACTGGACTGAATTATGGCTCTGAGCTGGATTGTGGATCCTGAATTTTCTGTACTGGTGGCCTTCTGTAAAGGGAAAATCTTCCGCTGTGTTTTCTGTTTGTTTGTGGGTTGACAGCCCCAAGTGAATAGATTCACAGGATATGTTTATCAGCTGGTGGATAAACCCGAGCAGAAGTCATCGCAGGCACCTGAACTCTTTGCTTCTATTGGCATCGTCAAATTCTACATTGGAGGAAGTCTTCCAGTGTAGATGGCTTCAGCCTTTAGTGGTGGGGGAACGGGTCTTTGTCCCATGTCTGCGATTAGGGGGCTGTTTGATATTGTCGGCATTCCCTCTCTCAATAAACATAGTTTCTTTAAACATCCCACTAACCATTTTCTCTCCATAGGTAGTTGGAATGGGAGGACTCTGCACAGAGCTTTTTCCCTTGGTGTCCTCACACAAGAATTCCACCATTATAATTTAGATATTCTCGGCTTGCAAGAGACCAGATGGACAGATAAAGGTCAGATTCTTAAAAATAATCTTAAATTTCTCTTTTCAGGGAGGGACGACAATAAGCATCACCAAGGCGTGGGTCTGCTTCTCAGCAGACACGCTAACGATACTCTTCTAGGATATGAGTGCATTAATGAAAGGTTTCTTACAACAAAATTTCAGACAAGCGTTAAAGACTTGAATGTTATGTGTTGTTATACCCCCACTGAGAATGCCGATGAGGATGAGAAGGATAGATTTTATGAACAACTTCAGGATATTTTGAATTCTGTCAAGAAAGGAGATATTACCCTTGTTTTAGGTGACTTCAATGCCAAAGTTGGTACCGACTCTGACTTTGGGGAGGAGTAATAGGCCTTTTTGGTATTGGTAGCTGCAATGGCAATGGGCAACGTCTCCTACAGGTAAGTAAACTCAGTGGATTCAGAATAACTAACATTTATTACAAACACCGCGACATACATAAGTACACATGGGTTTCATCCGATGGGCTGCATAAGAATATGATTAATTATACATTAATTAAGAGCAAATGGCTAGTTCTGTTAGGAAAACGAGGGCAATAGGGCAGTTTAAATTGGATCTGACCATTACCTTGTTAAAAGTGTCTTGCAACTTAAACTTAAGAAGTATTGTGCTCAGTTTAAACAATTTACCTTTAATTCTAAAGCTCTGAAAGACCCAGTTATAGCTAAAGCTTACCATGATACGTTACTTAGTCATTATGACAGCTTACTACTAAAGTTGAGGAAGAATGGGACCATTTTAAACAGGTTTTTTTTGGAAACTAACAGTACTATTTTAGGGAAATAGGAGCAGAGGTGGCAGAATTATTTTAGTGATAAGGCACTTGAGCTTATTTCAGAAAGAAAGAACTGCAGGAATGTCCTTAATCAATACCCTACTAGTCCTAATAGAAAGCATTACAGATATCTTAATAAACGTGTAAAAGATCAGTTAGCTGCTGGTAAGAATCTTTGGATTGATGGCTTAGCTGACAAAGCCGAGGAAGCAGTTAGACAGCACAACAGCAGAGAGCTGTACCAGATAGTTAATGTTTTGTGTGGTAGAAAACGGACAGGTATACAGGGATTGACGGATAAACAAGGTAAGGTTATAGAAAGTAAGGATTCTGTCATGGCAAGGTGGGCTGAGCATTTCAGTGATGTTCTAAACAATGTGGTTAGTTCTACTCCCATTGTTTGCAATTATGATAGATGAATTGGTGGCTTTAATGTTGGCACTATAACCCAATCTGAAGTTATTTTGACTGTTTCTAAACTTAAACTTCATATATATCCAGGTGTAGATGAAATTACTACGGAAATGCTTGGAGCTGGGAATGTTTCGGTTACCACATGGATGACTGAAATTTTGAATATCTTTTATGATAAAGGCATGGTTCCTAAGGATTTTACCAGAGCTATTATTATCCCTATTTTCAAAAAAGGTGATCACAGTTCTTGTGATAACTATAGGGGTATCAGCCTACTCTCTGTTCAAGGTAAAGTTCTTTCCATGATTGTGCTTAATAGAATTAAGAATCTGGTTGATAGGCAATTGCGTGATGAGCAATGTGGATTCAGAAGTGGTAGGGGATGTGTAGATCAGATATTTTCACTTAGGCAGATTCTTGAGAAATGTTTAGAGTTTCAGAAACCTTTGGTTGCTAGCTTTGTTGATTTCGAAAAGGCTTTCGACTCTGTTGATCGTCATAATCTGTGGTTGATTTTGAGATCATATGGTATACCAGACAAGTTAGTTAACGTAATGAAAGCTCTCTATAATAACACTGAGTCGTGTGTGAGAGTTGGTAAGGCTTGTAGCAGTTGGTTTAGCATTACTTCTGGTGTTCGACAAGTGTGCATTTTGTCTCCTTTTCTCTTTAGTTTGCTTATTGATTGTATGATGTAGCCCTTTTCGCAGATGATGTTGATGAGATGAACACTTTCATTCGAGCTGTTGATGAGACTGGTACTAGAGTAGGGTTGTTTATAAACAGAGAGAAATCCAAAGTGATGAAAATTGGTCAGGCAGGCTGTGATTCAGTTAATCAGAATGGTTGCAATCTTGAACAGGTGTCACAGTTTAATTATCTTGGGAGCTATGTAACAGATACTGGTGATGTGCGGCATGAGATTAACAGACGATAAGGATTGCTGCCGAGACTTTTAAGAATCTATGGAGAGTGTGGAGAAATAGGCGTATACACCTAAAAACTAAAATTAGAATGTATAATAGTTTGGTTCTTTGTAGGGTTAGTTATGGCAGTGAAACCTGGACACTTTGTAAACACGATAACAGGAAACTAGATGCTTTTCATTCCAGATGCTTACGCAGTATCTTGGGCATTAGGTGGTTCAACTTTGTAACTAATGATGAGGTTAGGCAAAGGAGTGAGCAAACACCTTTAAGCAGCATATTGTGCAGAGAGAGACTCCGCTGGTTTGGCCATGTTGCCCGTATGGATAATTATAAATTGGCAAATATGGTTATGAACAGTGTGCCTAAAGGCCTCAGAAAGAAGGGGAGACCTAGGATGCAGTGGGCAGACGATGTTAAACAGGACCTTATTAGTATTTGTGTGCAGTGGCCAGATGCAGCAGATGTAGCTCAGGATAGTCTTGCTTGGAGAACTAAATTGCACGGTCTGGTTGGACCTCAGTAGCCAATGTCTGCTTGAGGATGATGATGATGATGAAAAATTTGCGCACTCACCATTTCCGTCTAACATTAGAATAATTGAAAGAATTAACGAATTGTTGGATAATTAGGACCATGATCAGTGTTAGTAAATTTTTTTAGACACAATCGCATTTGAAAAATAATAGGTGTGTTTAGCAGATTTAGAATAGCTGAGTTAAATAAAAACCTTAATCACTATCCAAGCTGCTTTATTATTGTTTTAATAGACTAAATACCATTGCGTGATCAGTGCTACAGGAAAGGACTTACCTCATATATTTCGGTAAGAAGTGACTAACATCCATACTACCCTGTATTCACAGATCAAAATGCTATTTTGATCTACTAAAACAATAATAAAACGTCTTGTATAGTGATTAAGCTTATAAAAGTGTTTTAATTTTCTTTTAAAAAGTACCGCTTTTTACAAGCATACCTTTAATTTAATTTGTACGGTTTTGATAGCGGAAGGAGGTTCAAAACGAGAGAAGTGGTATCTAATGTATAAAAAGAAAGTTTGTTTGTTCGTGCATCTGTCGGCTTATGCACTTTGCCCCAGAACATCTAGGAACACCAAACTTTGCATGAACTTTCCCTTCATCCAGGGGATGAATATTGGTTATGTGCGAGCCCGTAGGAGTGAATCAAAACTAGGGTGAGCAGATTTGAATTTCTCAAAATCCCCTTTGATTCAACATTAGCGGTAAAACACTAGTGTCTCTAATAGGCTTAGCATTAGTAGTTATTCAAAATCACGTGGGCAGTGCCATCTATTACAACTTTAGATTGTTTCAGGTTTCCTCTAAATCATTCATGATTAATCCTTCATTGAGGAGGGAGGGGGGGCAAAGAGTGATGAGCTTTATGCCAAATGAAAGTTTCTGGCGTGGGTAGTGCAATCTACTACTACACAGTCGTATCAGAATAATATGACCACCTATCATAGTATATGTATGGTAGGTAGTCATATTATTCTGATACGACTGTGTATATACGTATACCTTAGAGTAGGGGTTCTCAACGTGGGGTACGCGGTAAAATTTTTATGGGTACGCCGTGAGAGCTCAAAGGTCGCTAGAAATATGTTATATATATATATATGTTTTATTTTATTCCCATTGTTATACTATAACTATAGTTTTATCCATCTATACAAGGGGTACGCTAGTTACATACACATTTAGAGTGGGTACGTATAGCATACAAGGTTGAGAACCACTGCCTTAGAGAGTTTCAGACCTCCCAAAAGAATTCCCCAATATAAATATTTAATAGATGGTTGCGGGGAAAGGGGGGAGGGAGAAATATGGAATTTTTTTGCGTAATGATGTTATGCAACAAAAAAACTTACGGCGTGTGGTGTTCCATCTATTCTTTATTTTGGATAGCTTCAGACCCGGTAATTCTGCTAGTTATATTCAGAACGTTTCAAAAACATCGAAAAGTGTATTGGTTGCAGAGTTGAAGACATTGAACATACGTTGAATAACCTAGCATATAATAGAAATTTATTGTACATATTTGTGAAACTAACACATCTTGCTTTGTAATCTTCGTAGACTTTGCGGATTTTAGTTTTAATTTCCTTTTGTAGCCCAACAAATTATAGGGTTTTTGAGTTTACTTAGTATTTTTTTAGATTTTAAATTGTATACGATTAATGATGAAATAAAAATTGATTGATTTCAGGGCTAGAATAATTGATTTATTACCGAAAAACTAGCGTATGTCATGGGTTTGCTTTAACGAGTTTTGTAACAAAATCCTCTAGGGCAATACGATGAGCTTCAATTTCCTGTTTCACGCTGGTGAAAGGTTATTAGATATAAAGAGTGTCTTATTAAAGCTGGCGACTCCAACATCAATACATACTTCGAAGTGCTCGTGAAGAATCCGTAGCTATTTACTGAGCATTGTTTAATAGAATATTTGCTTATTTGAAAAGTAAATATTCTATTAAGCAATGCTGAGTAAATAGCTACGGATGTTTTTGAAAAGCACTTTTTAAGTATTGAAAGATGTGGGATATGATGTTGACAACAACATTTGTAAAAAGGAATGACGTGCGTTTTAGAATTTCAGTATATTTATTGTATATATTCATCCTTTTAAGAGATGCAGGTGACTCAAGTAGTGTTATACAAGTAGAAGAAACGGTCCCGATCTTGTCTTCATCGGTAGTGATCGAGCTAGATTTTGCAGTTTTATTTTTTGAAATAGAAGTGTAAGGTGCTGTGTTTATTTTTGTTGCTGTTTTCATGACGGGTTGAAAAAGAAATGACTACAGTAACAGCATAAAGCACAGGTCGTTTGTTTTATCTGTGAATGACATTACTTTGTACATAATGTGCAAATCAGGGATTGGGAAGGTTTATTGGGTCAAGAGCCAAAACACCAAAAAAGCAAACAAACAAGTTTTAATTTTTATTGAGTCAAAAGCGATAACAGGAAAAAAATTGCAAATTATTTTACGATATTAACAGAAATAAAAATATAACGTATAAAATTTAAAATAGGTATATTGAAATGCAGGTCCGGATCTTCAAAAATGGGGAGAGAGACTCCATCGAGCCAGAAAAAAACAAAAGAGAGTTTTATGAGAATGGATTTCCATTGCAGTGTAATATTTCCCCCTCTGTTTTAAAAATCTTTAAAAATTCTTTAAAAAATACATGAAATACATATACGTTTAAAAATTTTTTGCCTCTATTACACTTACTGGAATTCTCAAAATGGGGAGCAAGGTTTCCTTTCCCTTCCTAGATTCAGCCTTTTTCAAGTGTATACAATAAATCGATTGAAAAGGATGATTTAAAAAGAAAGAAAAAAAACTCTCGTTCATTAGAACGACTCCTGTCGGACCAACGTACTTAACTTTGTAGAGCATTTGAATTCTATCAGTGATAGCATAATCTTTAACTTAAAGGAAACAGTAACGAAATGTAGCATTACTAATAATAAAATAATAATAATTCTTTTGCTTAAAAACGAACTAACTGTAAGTTTTAGGCCTTGGGAATTGAAAGTTATTTTTGACATTGATAAACACATTGGAAACTCCTGCAGTAATAAAGGGGTTCATTGGAATCAAACGGTTTTTGAAAATTTTGTGTTAAACATTACTTTTGATCTGTAACAATATTTTAATTTCTACAAAATTACACTTCATCACCTGTTTGTCACAGAGTTCTAATAACAACTTGGCTGTTTAATATGCCTTAGAAGAGAAATATGAGAAGGTGACACCTCACGAGATGAAAAAAAAAGAAACACTGAAAACAAAAAAAGCCTATATTATATCGGGAATCGAACTTAGCACCCTTTCATCAGTAACCAAGTGCGCTAACCACTTTTCCATCAGGACGGTTTATATCCTAAGACAGGCACAAATAAACAGAAGAAAGCTATTAAAATATTTCAATACGTTTAAAAAGTAATGGTTGAAAGCAGTGCCGAGTTTACACCTCACACACTCCTAAGCACACGAAGTGGTAGAGCGCTCTTACAGTGGGTTTTTTATGCTTCATATAAAAAATATTTGCTTGATATAATTAACTGAAAAAAATTTGGTTGCCTTGAATGGGATTCGAATCCACATTTTCCCGAAGCATGCTAGTCATCATAACCGCTAGACCACCAAATACGAACCGTTTTCTTCAAGGGCAACCAAAATCCAAATTTTTTTCAATTAATCGTTTAAAGTGCTTCTTATCTACAGGAAATTTTCTTGTGATAATTTATTACAGAATTATTAATATAACGCTCTGAGTGTCCTGAGTGACAAATATTACTTCCATCATGACGAGGCAGCTTGGACCGACATAGATGGCCCAAGTGGCAAATCAACAAACATGCGGGAATTCTTAAATGTCACATTGTTGAAAGAAATGGTTTGTCTTTGGTGGTCTAACTGTTATGACGCCCGTCATGTGTCTAGGAAACGTGGTTCGAATCCCACTCAAGGCAACCAAACTTTTCTGCTAATTATTTCAATGTCTATAGGACATTTTCCTGTGAAACTTTATTACTGAACAGTTATTTGTTTTGTTTTCACACTGTGAAGAAAGGAAATAATATAATCGTATGCAGAATTTTAATAATAATAATAATAGTTAGTTTCTAAATAATAAAATTAATGTAATAAAATAACAGTTATATGCATAGCATATAAAATTAAATGTAATAAAATAACAGTTATATGCATAGCATATAACTTGTATGTAATATTAAGTAAGCAGTAATATTTAAAAATCAAATCATTCATTTGCAATTTAAACGTTTTTCTTCGTTGATCTTTTTTTGCTCTGAGAACGAACAAATTACACTAAATTATCAAAAACATTGGAACATATCCATGTTGCGCAAATGAAAATTTTATTCTAAACTGTCTAACTTTGAATGAAGTGTTTTGTAGCAAAATGTCACTAGAAATGTAAAATCTGAAAAAATTTCCATAATTTCGTTTTTGAACAATGATTTACTATTTGAAAACTTCTGGAATTATTTAACATCAGTATTGTTACTCGTAAGAATTAGTCTTAAAATTATAACAAATCTTTTACTGAAATAAATGCACTGTTAGACGTTTAGGTAACACTTTTCACTGTGGATCCATTTATGTTTAGGACGGGCATAACAGCGGCATCTGTTGTCAAATGTTTCAGCTTCAATAACACTTTAAATGTTTAATGAATATTTTCTAAAATAGAAAGATAAATTTGATTAAGATCTGAAATTGTTCTTCTGTAACACTTTTCTCGAAAAAAAAAGAAGCTTATTTTCAAAGTTAAAGGAGATTTAAATGTGGATTTTCTTGCATGTAATATGGAAGCATCGCAGTACGTTTAGTAATACAATGTCCACAATCACAATCCATATTGGTTTTGAAAGTTACTTTTTGATTGGCAGGAGAGAGAGTAGTTTGAAAAGAGAGTTACTGCTCCCAGTAGATACTTTCAACTTTTTAAAAAAGTTATTTTTCCGTTTCTGTTTAGATAAACAAAGTTTAGCATTCAAATAGTGGCTCCCCGACTATGTTGCCACCCCTAGAGTAGTGCCTAACTTGCCTAATGGGAAACCTGGCCTGGTCGAGAGAAATGTTATAAAAGGGAGAAATCATAGAAGTAATGAGCATTATATGGTATGAGAGTAGACAACCTGCCTAAGGAACTAATCCAGTCTGTCATGGCCTGGACGAAAAGTATTCCTTGGACGAAAAATTGTTATTTCATTACAGCGGTCTCATTAGTGTTAAGGACAAAATGAATATAGAATAACAATATTATTTAAACATCTAGCTCAATTTGTGATACTGTTTTCGTAAATTAAAGATATTCAGATAATTTTTAAATCTCTTTTCCCAAACATGCTGTATTAATTATTTCTGTTAGCTCTGATGTCATGAACGCTTAGTTTTGTTTTTCCTGCAGTTTTTAAATCTCTATCAATATGCTCTAATTATCAATATTCTCTAATTCAAACTACATTTATTATTGATTAGGATCTTGTGATATTATCAGAGCACGTAAAAGTAAGATCATGTACTCTCCAATTTAAATAATATTTACTTAGAAAATGGAAAGTATTATATATCATTTTCTAGAAATGTCCCATAACTACTTAAAAGAGAAGTTTGGGAACAAAATTTCTTGAATATCGATGCGACTAGTTTTAAGAATGGAAAAAGAAATTGCACAGTCGTTGTCCAATTAGTTAGGGGAAGATTTGTTTAATCATGAAATTTCAACAGAACATGAAGGAATGATGTAGAGGAAACATTTTCCTAGATGCAATCGCCTATACATCAAAATGTGAAAAGGGGACAAACTTAGAAATCTAATTAGACTGTGAAGAGAGTAGACAGAACCTCACTTCTAAAACGAATACAGTCACTAATTTCCAGCGAAGGCATATTTAGCAAAGAAATTTGATAATATTTTCTACCATTTATCTGAAAAAGAAATAAACGAATTAAAGTCACAGCACATATATCTTCATAAAAAAAGTAACATAGAGTTTTGGACCGAACATGTTTCTTTGAAGACGATTTCAATAGTCACTCGCTACATTTAGGGAAAATATATTTCACGGGTTGGGTTGTTTTACTTCTGAGCGGCAATTTTTTGCACACAATGGGCTAAATGACTAGGTCACAAGGACTCCGAAGGGTCAGAGAAGGTTGGGGGTGGAGACCCACTGGATGGGTTGTTGGGAGACAGATAGTAGTCTCCCGTTAATGTCATCCAGCGTGTTCTTTAACGTGCACAGGGTATAGCTCTCCCGTGCTCCGGGTCACAGCTTAACGTCCCATCCGACGGAAGACGGTCTTTCCAAGTCCATCGATATCCTGTACTGACCGAGGGCAGGGCGGAGAGTTTGACAGAGATAAATCTCAACGTTGACCAGCTGGGACTTGAACCTGGGAACTACAGATTACGAGGACATTTCACGGAACATTTCGATTATTTGATGCGCCATTTTTCGACTCAAACACTTTTCTCTTACGCACTTTTGAAAGAGATTAATTGATTTTTGGAAATTGCATCCCTTTACAACTAAAGAAGTGCACGCTAAATAAATTGCAACTTTTCGTAACACATTAATTGAAGTGCAAACTAAAGAAATTTAAATCTTTCAGCACAGAATAATTTAGTCGCATTTTGAAAATGTGTCTCTTCAAGATGAAATATTCACAAAAATTAATAAAATAGATTCTCATGCGGGAAGAAAAATCTCCTATTCAAACACTGATATCATTCACGTCTATGTATTATGTATTTCTGTTTAAAGCTATATATAGAATAGGTCATGGTATAATAGGTCCCTTCAAACCGTGGGACGGATAACAAATTTTAAATGTAACCTATTGACTACACAATAGGTTGTAAATGTAAAAATGCAAACATTCCGTTATCATGAAATCTGTAATTATTAGAATAAATACGGTACCAGTAGTGTAGCACTAGAACGTACACTAAATGAGACTTGAATTCAGCTGTTAAAGTTTTGACGAAAGATAAATATTTTAAAATAATTATTCAACGACATATGATGATTCATGTCTGAATGAGGTTTCGTGCCTTAAATTGCATTTGTTTACTTTTAACAAACGCACAATTTTAATACATGAATATGTGATGTTTTTGGTTTGACATCTTGCTTACTACTGTAGAGAAATGTAGAAAAAAAAGTTAATGTAAATGTATTGGCCAGTACTGAAACTAATTACATTTACCCATACTAATTAAATATGAAAACACACAGTAGATATCATAATCATTCTTCTTCGTTAAGTTACTATATGCTTATCTGCTTCATATATACTATTCACTGAAATTCGATCAATTTCTTTTGGGATTTCTAATTAAGCATTGAAAACTGAAATCACTTGAGCTGAACACAATCGCAAAATTCCTAAATTGTGCATTCCAAAGCACAGACAAAAACCTAATTTCATTAGGACTTGTATTGATGGAAAGTATTATTGTTCTCGCGTATATAATTGCAACAGCAATATAATTATTAATCAATTGAAATCATCATCATCATCATCATCCTCAAGCATCCATGGGCTACGGAGGTCCAACCAGACCGTGAAATAGTCTTTTTTCTGTTTAGATAAACAAATTTTAGCATTCAAATAGTGGCTCCCCGACTATGTTGGAACCTTTATATCAGGCTCGTCGAACTCACGCACCTTGCAAAAGAAATTGTGGCTCATAAAACGAATCACCAATATAATTGAATCTGACTCATTTTTCCCAATTTTGGGATCAAACATTTTTAGGTGCATAACTAAAGGATTTTGCCAATTCATAGTACTCATTAAAATGCAAAATTTTGTTTTTCAATCAGGAAATTTTCTTATTCCTTAAAAATATGGTGTTGTTTTCCCATTCCATTACTCGTTAGAAATGTGTGTTTTCGTTTATAAGAGAATTTTCCTTGCTGCTCTTTAGGAATGTAATGTTTTTCCTAGTGGCTGTTCTGTAAGTGTAGGTTGAACGTATAGGGATTTATGGTCAGGCCCACACAAACTTAGTGATTTAAAGGGAAGGAAAAAGCTATATTCCTAAAAAGCCATAAGAAAGATTCTCTGCTTAAAAACGTAAACAGTCGTTTCCAATGAGTAATGGATTTGAAAATAAAAAAAGAAAACGGACAAACAAGAAACTATATTTTTAAGAAATTAAGAAAATATCTCAATTAAAAAGCCAAAATATACATTTTAATGAGTACTATGAATTGGAAAAATAGTTTAGTATGGACCTAAAATTGTTTGGTCTAAAAACTATAAGCAATGATCAAGATTGAGTATATTGTTTATTTCTTCTATGAGACTCAAGTTCATTTGCAATGAGCAGCATGCGATTTGGCAGCCTCTACGATTTGGACGGGCCTGTTGTAAAGGAGCTAACTTCCGGAAGCAAAAAAATTCAAATTATTAAATCGTCTGTATCTGTACAAAATTCCTTTTAATAAAATGCAACTGCGAGTCAAACAAGATGAGATTAATTGTGCTAACCTCTGTTATCGGTTGTTTGTTTTTTTTTTTTCTCTACGAGCCTCAAGATGTAAATTAGACATTTACTACAGGGAGAAATGGATTATATATAGGGTGGAACGTACGTTTACCCTTTAGAGGGAGGAGTACGTTTACCATTGATTATCATTTATACTAATTTTTCAGTTTCTACACTATAATATATCCATTGGGATATAAGATTAATTAAATGTATTTACTATTGTCTAGTTTGTTTTTTTAAAAGTAAGATAGAAAATGATCTAATTCTTCCGCATTTCGTTCACCGCATTTCGTTCACCTGTCACTGTGTACACTCATTTTCTTTATTCTAAGAGATGAACGAAAAAGCAATTTTAGAATTTAATACGTGTTAACAAAATAATGCTATTTTGCTCCCGTTGTTTTTAAAGTTTGAATTTCTACCTTAGAATGTTGTAAGTTTGGAAACTGTGCTTAAAAGTTACAAATTCTGAATGCTAGTTATGAAATTATTTGAAAATAGTACTAAACCAATTCTTATCATTTAAATATTTAATTCTTTTGTTATACTGTCCTAATCAGATGTCTCCTAAAGTATTTAATATTCGTTCAAGCTTACAATGTTGCGCTATTTTCATCACCTTTTAGTTTCGAGATAGAATGCAGTAATCAAAGTGTTTTACGTTCATAACATCGCCTCAGCCTCTCTTCAGGGGTCTTGGATGAAAAAACTCATCAGTTTTTAGGAAAACAAAATGGAAATTCATTATGGGTTAAATGGTTACTAATAAGATATTACGATTCACACTTTCAGAATCTTCAAAATAGCAAAGTTTTACCTGTTAGAGGAATGGAAAGTTGGAAAAAGGCAAACCCTGCTCTCTTGAAAACGAATATTCCAGATTCGCCAGATTCTTCAGAAGCGACTGAACTACTATTTATTTTATTATGTATTAATTATCTCATTAAAAGGACAACAAAATTATAGTTGCAAGAATGTCAAATTTGTTTCCTTACCATATATTTACACCTGATTTTAATAAATATCAACTGCTTAAATTATATGAATTCAGAAATCGAATTTCATTTCATTTTGTTTCTACTTCTGAGAACTATCTTTTCAGATGGAATAAAAAGTACTGCTTCCAAAATCAATTTATTGTTTGATTTAAAAGCTTTTTTAATTATGTCTGAGTGGAAAACAACTTCACTTTTAAATAGTTTTGCGAGAGGGGTATCTGTGGCAAAAATACGTAAGCATTGCTTTCTAATCCACATTAAGATGAGGGCAGCATCCAAAAACTTCTTCAAGACAGCAAAATGGGGCGGTGATTTGATCAATCGACACACTCACAATATGTATTTGCCAGATTCGAGTCCCACCTATGCCAGTGTTGAGATTTACCTACGCTAAACCCCACCCTGTCCTCAGACATAAAGGCGGTATCGATGTTCTTGGAAAGGTCGTCGTTAGTCCGATGGGACGTAAAGCTATACGGGAGAGCCATGCACTGTGCATGTGAAAAGAACGGGCTTGAAGGTCTTGACGGGAAGCTACCATCTGTCAGGCTAGAGGCATTTTTAGATTTTTTTTTTGTTCAGGCTGTGTATATTTATTTTGGATTTCGCCAAAATAGTCATATGCTACGGGGAGGCCTCTGTCCTGGCATCTGGAAAGTTAATTGAAGGGGCAGTGCCCCGAGGGACGGATGTCGCCCAACTGCTAGCGGACGGCCCAGGTGGTCAGGCAGCGGAAGAAAGAAAAGAAAGGGTTTGGCAACGATGAGAACAGGAGAGCCGGTCGAGTTTCGGAAGGAGACGGACGCAAAATTGTAAAGCTGGAAAAATGCCGACTGGTAATAGCGGCATTGGCTCTGTAAATACAGCTGAACAGGCATAGTAAGCTGGTGTTGTTGTAATCCATGTAATTGAGCATATGTCCTCGTCCAGCAAGTACGTTGGAAGGTTAAATAAATCTTTGTTATTTTTAAGTAAAGCCTGAAGTTGGACTAATTTATTGGGGAGGAACCTCAGTATCGAGTCTCTGCAATTGTGAATAAACCGCTTGATTCTATCCGAAAGACTCTTTCACCCGTCGCGTATAGCGATCGAACCGAGGGACCGACAAACGAAGAGTTAACATCACAAAGTGGCGCAGTCCGACAGTACGCAACAGAGGTGAAAGTAGCGGCGAAGGTGACGGAAGAGTTCCGACATCCATTGTGAGCTGACCAGAACAAGGCTGATACTGCCAAGAGTGTCCTGCGGTGTGCTTCAGGCGATAGAATAGCTGTGAAGGTACCTGAAGAATCGTGCATCACGTTCGAACTGTGGAAAAAGCTGTGAAGGTGACGGAAAAGTTCAACATCCACTGGGAGCTGACCGACGCAAGGCTGATACTGCCAAGAGTGTTCCGACTGTGTGCTTCAGGTAGCAGATTAACGAGGCGGTTCGTTCTTGTCATCACATCGGAGGTAAGTATCCTCTTACTCTAGGGGCGAGTAGTTAGATACGGCAGAGGCCTGTACGAGCTAAAATGGAGCTTAGGAGCGGTCGCGATAGGGAAAGGGATGAGTTAAGGCGAGGCTTCATAGTCACAGAGAGGGATAGCGCGCAGAGTGGTTATTCAGGGAATGATCTGGGAGGCGAGGAGGTGACAATAGACAGAGAGTCTGATGCTGCGATAGACATGAGAGGGTTGAGGGATTATGACAATGACAACGATACGGATATGCTGCAGAGCGGGACCAGAAAGCAGAGAGCTAAAGAAAGGATTGGATATGATTTTGAATTAGAGAGGATGAGGTTAGAGATGCAACTGAGAAGGGAAGAGAGAGAGGCAGCAGAAAGGGAAAAGGAGAGAGAGGCAGCAGAAAGGGAAAAGGAGAGAGAGGCAGCAGAAAGGGAAAAGGAGAGAGAGGCAGCAGAAAGGGAAAGAGAAAAGGAGAGAGAGGCAGCAGAAAGGGAAAGAGAAAAGGAGAGAGAGGCAGCAGAAAGGGAAAGAGAAAAGGAGAGAGAGGCGGCAGAAAGAGAAAGAGAATAGGAGAGAGAGCATGAGTATAGAATGCTGGAACTGCAAATGAGGAATGCAAACGAGGAGAGGGGTGATGGGCGAACGGTGGCAGTATCTAGTAATCCAGCAGATGCGCGGCTGGCTAATTATATAAAATTATTGGGAAATATGTTAGCTGGAAGCCCTAAAAACCCTGAAGAGGTGATAAATCTCTTTGAGACAGCGGAAAGGGTATTTAAGATATATGAAGTGCCAGAGGAATTTCGAGGCAAAGTCATCATTTCTTTTTTGGATGGTAATTATGCAAATCACGTTTTTAGAAAATTAAGTGCAGAGGATTTTGTTTATTATAAGAAAGTTAAAGAGGCCGTATTAAAAGAGTTTAAGCTCACTCCCTCTGCGTACAAGAGAAAGTTTGAAACTATCACGAAAGAACCGAATGAGTCATACAATCAATTAGCCTCGAGGCTCAGAAATAGCTGGGATTACTACGTCCGCAGTAGGAAGGTGACAAATTTTGAGGAGCTTATGGACCTGATAGTGTCGGATAAATTACGTGATAGCCTTCCGCAAGACACCCATGCTTACGTAGTACAGAAAGAGGCAGAGTCATGGGCAAAAGCAGACGAAATAGCCACGTGGGCAGAAATCCATCTAGCCAGTGTAAACGGAACGGAAGAGGTCCTAACTTTTAAAGAGGTAAGGCATAGACATTATGCAGAACGTGTTGTTTCCCCCCAGCAGAGGATAGACTCAGAGAGAAATTATTCGAGCAGAAGGTATCAATCGGCAGTTAATTTAGCTGAATATAGAAATGTCCCAAAAGTAAGGAGGTGCCATAAATGCAGATCTGACGAACATTTGATGAAAGATTGCCCACTGAGAACTGGGGACCGTGAGAGTCGAACTCAGGTATACCAAGTTAGCACCTTGGATCAGAATTCTAAAGGTGTTTGTGAGGCAACAATAGGAAGGGTTACGACACATTCAAAGCCAAGCCCAAACAGTCGAGTAATGGGACAGGGAGAGATACGTATCCCAGTAGATTATGAAGAGGTTCGAATCAGATGTGGCGACCAGACAGCTAGAGCAGTCGTGGATTCGGGGGCAGAACTGACAGTAATCAGAAAGGGGATGCTAAACGAAGAAAAACACCCGGTAAAAGACCATCTGTTGTTGCATGGACCGTTTGGTGATGCCATAAGGGCAGAGGTAAAAGAGCTGCCTTTAAGTTTGATTGATGGTACAGACAATAGCACTGTGAGTGGCGGAGAAATTAAAGTGCTATGCGCAGTAGTAGCAAAGCTGCGGAAGGAGGTACTTCTGAGTGTGGAAGCATATGGTAAGTTGATTAGAAAGCAGGAGAGAAGGCCTGTAACTGGTAACCTCAGGAGGAAAATCCACGAGCCGTGGGCCAATAGAGGAAGCTACTATGAAAGAGGTAGAGAAATTCCAGTTAGTAACAGGGAAATGTATGCTCCATGGAGACCGTCCAATCAGCGCCATCCTATCTCCCAGCCCAAACATGTGCAGCAATCTGTCAGACTCGATGTCTACGATGATCAAAATTATGTAGGGGAGGGAGCGAACATGGCAATTGGAGGTAACAATGGGTCAGGCCGACGCCAATGTCGACGACTTTCAGCCTGTAGAGTCTGAGGGTACGTACGGGAAGGTGATATCTAAGTAGTCACGAAAGGTGTGCATAGCCTTTCACATGGGATGTCACCGGTGGACGAATGAACACCACCAGTACGGCATACTTTCGTCAAAGACAGTTTTTAGTGAGATAATTAATTTATAAACTGTGTACTCTCGGACAACTACTTTAGTCAACAGGTTTATTTTATTGTTTGAAGCAAAAAGAATATTTAGACTCAGTGCACCCGTATATACCTAGGAGTTATTTTATATGTAAGTGTAGTGTACATAGATGTGTAAAAGATGTGCCAATTCGCAGAGAATTTATAGAATTCATGAAGCAACTTAGAACTCTGTATTTGGTGGCATTGAACTCTAGGATTAATGCGAAAATGAACTCTGATTTTCAGCATTCAGCTTGACTTTTTAGTCAGCAGTTAACAGGACTAACTACTGACTTCTGGCAGGGAGGTGTCAGGCTAGAGGCATTTTTAGATTTTTTTTTTGTTCAGGCTGTGTATATTTATTTTGGATTTCGCCAAAATAGTCATATGCTACGGGGAGGCCTCTGTCCTGGCATCTGGAAAGTTAATTGAAGGGGCAGTGCCCCGAGGGACGGATGTCGCCCAACTGCTAGCGGACGGCCCAGGTGGTCAGGCAGCGGAAGAAAGAAAAGAAAGGGTTTGGCAACGATGAGAACAGGAGAGCCGGTCGAGTTTCGGAAGGAGACGGACGCAAAATTGTAAAGCTGGAAAAATGCCGACTGGTAATAGCGGCATTGGCTCTGTAAATACAGCTGAACAGGCATAGTAAGCTGGTGTTGTAATCCATGTAATTGAGCATATGTCCTCGTCCAGCAAGTACGTTGGAAGGTTAAATAAATCTTTGTTATTTTTAAGTAAAGCCTGAAGTTGGACTAATTTATTGGGGAGGAACCTCAGTATCGAGTCTCTGCAATTGTGAATAAACCGCTTGATTCTATCCGAAAGACTCTTTCACCCGTCGCGTATAGCGATCGAACCGAGGGACCGACAAACGAAGAGTTAACATCACACCATCTGTCTCTTAAAGTTGTCCAGTGGGTTCCCTGGGGTTCCATAGGATAAATTCTCTAAGTCTTTGGGGTCCTGGGGACCCAATTATTTATCCCATTGTATGTAAAAAGAGTAATGCTCAGATATAAAACAACTCAACAGAAAAAAAAATTATGCTTTTGATTAGGCTGTTATTGAAGATTTTTTTAAATCGGTTTGAAATGAGACTTATAGCCTATTGTGCTTTATGTCCCAAAGTGAGAGCATGCGATTTTCGGCATATGTAGAGAATTGATCAAGTGTAGAATGAGGGGCAATCACAACACACAGAGCAGAACAAATGACCCATAGACTCGAACCCGGACTCTTGTTGTTGCAGTACTGAAGATTTATTTCCGTTTCTGTTTAAGTGTTAAGCGTTTAAAATTCTGTATGCTATCTCTTTTATATATTTTCATACTTATATACATATATAACTCCAAAAAATAATTATTTAAAAAAAGCTGAATAAACTTATAAATAGCTCTATTTTAAAATATTTGAGAACATTTAGAAAACTTTTCAGAAAGTTAGAAACATTAGTCATAAAAAGATTGTAAAATCAGATCATCGCGCTATACGTTGAAAAATGAAAACCACAAGAAGCACAATTGCAAATAACAAACTCTGAACAAAATTAGATCACATATACGTTCTTGAAACATTAAAGAAAATATCCATTTACGAAGCAAATTTTTTGTACATTATCTCAAACTGAGTTCTAATGCAAGAAATCATTTGCTGGATTCGACTTAGCAGCAATGACATTCAAAATTTCCAAGCAAAGGCATAATTTTAGAACTTTTAAAATACCTATATTAGCGATACTTCGGTTGCTAATGATTTTTCGTTTCTTAATGATGCCGACGGATGCTTCATTTTTCGTTTGAATTAATGAATAACTTTTCTTAACGATACTAATGATCTCTTTGCGTACTGAAATCCTTTCACAAACACTGACACCAAATGTTTTTTTTCTGCTAGAAAGCATTAATTACTTATTCTTTAATTATATTAATGATTCACTTTGCTTAATGATATCTGTGAATGACTTTTGTTATTCGAGAGTTAATGACAGCTGAACAAAAAGTATGATTTCTCATTAACTTCAGATTTGATTACTTAAACTGATGCAATTACCGATGAAATGGGACAGAGGCAGAGATGATGGTAGAGTTCTAGGATTGTGACCAGAAGTAATAGGTTAGAATTCTGACCTTGTTAGCCTGAATTTTTGATCGTCTATTAAATCTTACCCTCTGAAAAAAATAGAACACTACTATACTCCGTTTCATATAAAGAATGGAGCGGCAAGTCTACTTCAAAGATTTTTTTTTGTCCAGTCGTGGATTAGTACGCTTAACCCTTAACCACGAAAGCAAACAAAGAGTAAGATTTTACGACTGAAAATACATCATTACCTATCTCGTTAAGGAGCTTCTACCATATTATTTTACACCTATAACAATAAAATATGTCTATATGTGTGTCTGTGGTCGCCATAACTACTGCGCATAAAAAGTTAAGAATCTGGAATTTTGGATGACGACTAAGAGTAGCATGAGAATGCACGTGCAAAATATAGAGTCGATAAGTTTGAATAGATGGTTAGAAATCGTTATTTGGATAAAACGTCTTTCTCCTCTGCTCACCATCCGTATTTTCTTCATTCGCAATTTCCATTCGAGAAAACTATAAACCGTTGGTAGATCCCTCACATTCCCTAAGGCATTACTATATTATTGAGTCCCATTGAAGGAAGGAATCTGATTGTTTCACCCAACATGGGGTCACAAAGGGGGACTATTCGGTGAAGTTTCTTAGGAACTACCGGAGACTAAAATCTGACGAAAATGAAATAGAACTATCGATAATTTGCGCAGAAACGAAGCCACGGGTTATGAGAGCGCGTGCTGACGTCAGCATCGACCTGAGGAAGCTGGTCAATTATTCTAGTCGCTAAAATTCCGGTGTAAAGGATACTATGCTTTACTGTGCACTTTAAAATATTCCGAAATTGAAACAGCATTTTTAATTTCTCAGTTCCAAACATTATACAGAATAACAATGTATATTAGAAAAATATTTATTTCTCGCATAAGATGTGGAACTATCTGCTCTGCCGGAATTTTATCTCCGAGTAGTTCTTGCTAAACCTAATTGGGTGGTAATTCTTCGATATTCAGATTTTGGCCCTCCGTTCATTATCTGAAATAAATTATAGGCTTGAAAAGGTCTTCAGCTCTCTCGTCCTGAGATTTGATTATTTGATTTAGGAATGGTAAGGTGGAGATGATTTTCACACACACATACATACATGCATACATACATAATATTCAGTTAATACATATGTAATAATCAATGGACTTACGGAGGATTAACCACACTGCGCGATTTAGTTTTCCGAACTCGTCTATCTTACACTACAATTCTGGCATTTGTACACAGCAGGCCAATTATATCAAGGTCCTGTTTGACTTTGCCTGCCAATCGAATCCAAAATGGGCAGAATTTATCAATAAGCAGCCTAAGTGACCGCTTACTGCCCCTGCTACTGAGGAATCCCCAAATCATTCTGCGAATCTATAATTCTTTATTTCTTAAAAACCCAAGGTTTCTAAATGTTGTTGCTTTTAGGGCCCCTGAAACCTCTAAATCTGTTACTGGGGGCCTACGGTCTGTAAATGGTAGCTAGGTAGTCACTGGAAGGAGAGCTATGCACCAATCCCCTGTGATGATGCATAGAACCGGCCAGGCCTAGCACCTAATGTCCAACCCCGCCTTCTCGTGGTGCGGACCGTTAGTAACTTTCAAAAGAGATACTCTCTTGTGGAAGTGAACGGAAGGGGAGGGCTGCCAGATTAGTGCGGCCTACTGATCTGGACAACTACGGCTACTTTTCTTTTTTTTCTACCCTGCTGAGGAGTGGTCAACCACACAGGGTCCTGGTGCTGACCATGTAAACCTACTGGACTGGACAGATATATGGCTCTGAGCTTGATTATGGATCCTGATTTTGCTGCACTGGTGGGCTTCTGTGGAGGGAAAATCTTCCGCTGTGTTTTCTTTTTGTTTGTGGGTTGACAGCCCCAAGTGAATAGATCCACAGGATATGTTTATCAGCTGGTGGATAATCCTGAGCAGAAGTCATCGCAGGCACCTGAACTCTTTGCTTCTATTGGCATCGTCAAATTCTACATTGGAGGAAGTCTTCCAGTGTAGATGGCTTCAGCCTTTAGTAGTGGGGGAACGGGTCTTTGCCCCATGTCTGCGATTAGGGGGCTGTTTGATATTGTCGGCATTCCCTCTCTCAATAAACATAGTTTCTTTAAACATCCCACTAACCATTTTCTCTCCATAGGTAGTTGGAATGTGAGGACTCTGCACAGAGCTTTTTCTCTTGATGTCCTCGCACAAGAATTCCACCGTTATAATTTAGATATTCTCGGCTTGCAAGAGACCAGATGGACAGATAAAGGTCAGATTCTTAAAAATAATCTTAAATTTCTCTTTTCAGGGAGGGACGACAAAAAGCATCCCCCACTGAGGATGCCGATGAGGATGAGAAGGATAGGTTTTATGAACAACTTCAGGATATTTTGAATTCTGTCAAGAAAGGAGATATTACCCTTGTTCTTGGTGACTTCAATGCCAAAGTTGGTACTGACTCTGACCTTTGGGGAGGAGTAATAGGCCCTTTTGGTATTGGTAGCTGCAATAGCAATGGGCAACGTCTCCTATAGGTAAGTAAACTCAATGGATTCAGAATAACTAACACTTATTACAAACACCGCGACATACATAAGTACACATGGGTTTCACCTGATGGGCTGCATAAGAATATGATTGATTACATATTAATTAACAGCAAATGGACTAGTTCTGTTAGGAATACCAGGGCATATAGGGGAGCTGAAATTGGATCTGACCATTACCTTGTTAAAAGTATGTTGCAACTTAAACTTAAAAAGTGTTGTGCTAGGGTTAAAAAATTTACTTTTAATACTGAAGCTCTGAAAGATCCAATTATAGCCAAAGCTTACCATGATAGGTTACTTAGTCATTATGACAGTCATGGTTTGCTTACTACTGAAGTTGAGGAAGAATGGGATCATTTTAAACAGGCTTTTTTGGACACTAACAGTACTCTTTTAGGAAAAAAGGAGCAGAAGAGGCAAAATTATCTGAGTGATAAGGCACTTGAGCTTATTTCGGAAAGAAAGAACTGCAGGAATGCCCTTAATCAATACCCTACTAGTCCTAATAGAAAGCATTGCAGAGACCTTAATAAACTTGTAAAGGATCAGTTAGCTGCTGATAAAATTTTTTGGCTTGATGGTTTGGCTGACAAAGCCGAGGAAGCAGTTAGACAGCACAACAGCAGAGAGCTGTACCAGATAGTTAATGTTTTGTGTGGTAGAAAACGGACAGGCATACAAGGATTGAAGGATAAACAAGGTAAGGTTATAGAAGGGGAGGATTCTGTCATGGCTAGGTGGGCTGAGCATTTCAGTGATGTTCTAAACAATGTAGTTAGTTCTACTCCCATTGTTTGCAATGATGATAGATGCATTGGTGGCTTTAATGTTGGCCCTATAACACAATCTGAAGTTAGTTTGGCTGTTTCTAAACTTAAACTTCATAAATCCCCAGGGGTAGATGAAATTACTACGGAAATGCTTAGAGCTGGGAATGTTTCGGCTACCACTTGGATGACTGAAATTCTGAATCTCTTTTATGATAAAGGCATGGTTCCTAAGGATTTTACCAGAGCTATTGTTATCCCTATTTTCAAAAAAGGTGATCGCAGTTCTTGTGAGAACTATAGGGGTATCAGCCTACTCTCTGTTCCAGGTAAAGTTCTTTCCATGATTGTGCTTAATAGAATTAAGAATCTGGTTGACAGGCAATTGCGGGGTGAGCAATGTGGATTCAGAAGTGGTAGGGGATGTGTAGATCAGATATTTTCACTTAGGCAGATTCTTGAGAAATGTTTAGAGTTTCAGAAACCTTTGGTTGCTAGCTTTGTTGATTTCAAAAAGGCTTTCGACTCTGTTGATCGTCATAATTTGTGGTTGATTGTGAGATCATATGGTATACCAGACAAGTTAGTTAACATTATGAAAGCTCTCTATAATAACACTGAGTCGTGTGTGAGAGTTGGTAAGGCTTGTAGCAATTGGTTTAGCATTACTTCTGGTGTTCGACAAGGGTGCATTTTGTCTCCTTTTCTCTTTAGCTTGGTTATTGATTATGTTATGCGAAATTCACTTCAAGGGAAAGATTTTGGCCTTAAATGGGCTGGAGATAGGAAAATTTCTGATTTAGATTATGCTGATGATTTAGCCCTTCTGGCAAATGATGTTGATGAGATGAACTCTTTCATTCGAGCCGTTGATGAGACTGGTAGTAGAGTAGGTTTGGTTATAAACAGAGAGAAAACTAAAGTGATGAAAATTGGTCAGGCAGGCTGTGATTCAGTTAATCTGAATGGTTGCAGTCTTGAGCAGGTGTCACAGTTTAATTATCTTGGGAGCTATGTAACAGATAATGGTGATGTGCGGCATGAGATTAACAGAAGAATAGGGATTGCTGCTGGGACGTTTAAGAATCTATGGAGAGTGTGGAGAAATAGGCGTATACACCTAAAGACTAAAATTAGACTGTATAATAGTTTGGTTCTTTCTAGGGTTAGTTATGGTAGTGAAACTTGGACACTTTGTAAACAAGATAACAGGAAACTAGATGCTTTTGATTCCAGATGCTTACGCAGTATCTTGGGCATTAGGTGGTTCAACTTTGTAACTAATGATGAGATTAGGAAAAGGAGTTTGCAACCTCCTTTAAGCAGCATATTGTGCAGAGAGAGACTCCGTTGGTTTGGCCATGTTGCCCGTATGAATAATTATAGATTGGCGAATAGGGTTATGAACAGTGTGCCTAAAGGCCTCAGAAAGAAGGGGAGACCTAGGATGCGGTGGGCAGACAATGTCAAACAGGACCTTGTTAGAATTGGTGTGCAGTGGCCAGATGCAGTAGATGTAGCTCAGGATAGACTTGCTTGGAGAACTAAATTGCATGGTCTGGTTGGACCTCCGTAGCCCATGGCTGCTTGAGGATGATGATGATGATGATGATGATGATGATGATGATGATGATGATGATGATGATGATGATGATGGACATACTGTTTATTAATGGACTAGCTAATCTGTACTTCTGCATGACAGGAACGTGGCCGAACAACGCAGTCTCTCCCAGTCATGTCCCTCTAATTTATTTATTGTTGCATTTTTATTGTACTTTTGTTGTTCTTGTTAATAATTTATGCATTAAGTGCGTTTTTGGAAGTGCTATTCTGGGGATGTGACTCATAGATGTGTTTCGGGTCTGAGTTGGCTGGCTGCGCATATCGAGTTAGAAAAGTCCTTTTATGGCTCCCAGGTTCGAGTCCCTGCTGGGTCAGCGTTGAGATTTATCTCCGCAAAATTCCCCGCCCTGCCCACGGTCAGTAGAGGACACCGATGGGCTTGGAAAGGCCGCCGTCCGTCGGGTGGGACGTTAAACCGTGGCTCCGTGTGCGGGAGAGCCATACCCTGTGCACGTTAAAGAACACGCTGGATGGCCTTGACGGGGGAGCTACCATCTGTCTCCCAACAGCTGTTCCAGTGGGTCCCCTCCCCCAACCTTCTCTGAGACTTCGGGGTCCATGTGACCTGGCCATTTAGCCCATGGTGTGCAAAAATGTGCCGCTCAGAGGTAAAACAACCCAACCCTTTTATGGCCATTTACAATTAGACTGGGTTCTAGTTAGACCCCGTATTTCATCCCAATTCAAGCTCCTACTTATAGCACAACAGGAAGTCAAACTCAAAACAACTTTTTGTTAGTTAAGGAATAAATAATATTTTATAATTGTTAGCAGTTAGCTGATACTGCAGGTGTTCAAGGGAATTTCTACGAGACATTTATAAGAATATAATGCAATTTTAATTGATTATAAAAATTAAAATAAATATTTTTATTCAGAATTTTTTTCCAAAACCTATACTTCATGTACTTCCCATTTAAAGGAGGCCCAAACAGACTATGTAATTCAGTTCTCCATACACGTTGAAGTCCTGTTTTACATTGTCCACCCATCGCAATCTACGTCTGCTTCTTTTTCTTAAGCCTTAAGGTATACTATTCATAATATTATTTTTCCTACATAGGATAGTTCACAATAAACGAGTTAAGGACCCAAGAAAGATTGGTTTAATATGCCAGTAAAAGATATAAAGTCAAGAAATACTATGTAAACCTTACGTTGGATTGATTTACCTCTGAGCGGTATTTTGTTTTTGACATAATAAGCTTAATGGTTCAGAAAATAACCCAAAGACTCAGAGAAGGTTGTGGAAAGGTAACAACTGATTAGGAAACAGATGTAAGACTCATGTCAAGGCAATCTAGCGTGTTCTTAATATGCACAAGATTTGAATCTCCTGCACACAACTTATCCGTCGGACGGCGGTCTTCTCAAGCATATTTTTGGTCGAGGGCAGATTGAGGGCTTAGGGGGGATAAATCTCAATATTGGCACAGGTGGGACTCGAACCTCCGAACTACAGATTAGGAGCCTGGCACATTACCGATTGAGCCCCACCACCACCACTACCACTACTAGAAACACACACACACACACAGGGAAGCCTTGATTTCGCGAATTTAAAATATAAATTTCAGAAATGTAAAATTCAGAATATGATTTCGCAATTCAGAAAAAAAATTATGTCCGACATTAAAAATAGACGAACTATAAAATCTCATTCCATATAGAATATCGTTTCAACCCTTCCCATTCGGTGGAATATTTCAGTAATTGGGAAATCCTACTCAAGTCTTATTCTCAGAATCCCCACCCCCAGAAAATAAATTATCGGTGCTTTACAGGAACTGAATTTCGGACCCTCCACCCAAAACAAAATTCTCGCCCTCTCCCGACCCGAAACTAAATCCTGGTAGGTTCCCATTCCTTGGTTCTGAAACCTTTTAAAATATAGAGTAGATAGCAGTCCTCATGTAGCTTTCATTTGGCACAAAAATCATTACGATCGATCTTCTTCGCTTCCGGTTAAATTTTTCTCCTTCTCTTTTAAGGTAGGAAAGAAATGGTCATATTTCGAGAAACTGTATGATTCTCCCCACGCCAGAAGTTTCTTAACCGGAATTGCCTCGCTCAGAAAATCGAACTTTCCAAATAATTTCGTACCCACCAGAGTATTTCGGATACAGTTTTCCAGGTATATTTATTTATTTATTTATTTATTGAACGTTACATCATACTGGGAGGTCCTTCCTCAAGCTTTCCCAGATGCAATTAAAAATCAAGGTTGCAAAATCGAAAAAAGGAAATAACGCAAAGCAGTAAATAACTTTATAGCAGAAGGAAATTTAATATGATCTGTGTTGCACAAAAATATATAGGTACAGTCGCTCAAAAAAGTATCCGAACACTACGGTTGATTGGAGAATTCAGAAAAAATATCTGGCAACGATTTTTTTAGAAATTAGCGATCTGACAACGTTTGTGTACAATGCACGAAGGTTGTCAGATCACTAATTTCTAAAAAAAATCGTTGCCAGATATTTTTTCTGAATTCTGTAATCAACCATAGTGTTCGGATATTTTTTGAGCGACTTTACTACTTAAAAATTATTATTGTTAAAACACTATATATATATTGCTTAACATAATTTTAAACATTTATTAATTACAATCCCTATGAGATATGCATTTATTAACTTTTACATACTTTTCAAATTAAGTTAATAATTTTAATTTCCGATACGATTTCTTAGTTTTTGATGCTTTGATTTCAACAAAGAATCACGAGTCCCGCTCGTGCTTAAATAGAACGACTTCAGTTTCCACACAAACTGTCATGCTCTTTACCCAACAAACTGAGCAATGATATTATCACGCGAAATGAGAAAGAAATTAGTTTGATGCATTCCTTCTTCCAAATTTATTGGTAGCAACAGTTATTTTGAATAACTTTGAACCTCTAATATTAAGTCGGTGAATATTCTGAGAAATCTAAATCCACTTACTCCAAATTTTGGTTGCCCAGCGGGTTCTCACAGAGCCTATATTCTTCCCCTAGATGAAGGTAACGCTCATACAAAGTTTAGGCCTCTAGCTCTTCTGGAGGGCCGAGTGCATAAACGGACACACACACACACATAAAGAAGCAAGCACACTGACAACACACAAATAGATATAACGAACCTTACTAAGCGATAAATAAATAACGAACCTTGCTCAACGAAATATAAATTGTCAGTTCCTGCAATTCGTAGCCATCTGTCGGCTAGTTTTTCGATTTTTCTACAATCCAATGCTTGGTCCTCGCAGTTTAAAAACTCCCGACAGCCATTTTAGACTTCTTGAATTGCTTAAAACTACCTTCCCCAAATCAAATGGGTCACCTAGGAACGAAGTGGTAGTAGGGAGGAATTAGATCCGGATTGTAGGCTGGGTGAGTAAGAAGCTCTAATGCACGTTCTTGAAGTTTTTCTTTGGTCTGAATTGCAGTGTACAGTTTTGCACTGTGTTGTTGGAGGATTGCCTGATAAATTGTTTACCAATCCCGGGTAGCATTGAGTCATCACAGATTACACGCTCTACAGTTGTGCTAAGTACAGGTCGGCGTTAATGACACGTCGATTGGGAACCAGTTCGAAATGCACTCAAAATTCCTCCAAACACACAGCATTGCCTTCGTTTCGAATCTTCTCGACACAGGAAGCTGACGTTCAAACCGTTGCTTTTGGATGTACTTTTGGATGTTCGGATGGTTGAAAACTTTCCACTTTTCATCACACGTAAAAATTCGCTTGATGAAAATGACGGTCATGTGGATGAATGAAGAGTTCCCTGCAGACTTCGATACGACGGTTTCCTTATTCAGTAGTCAGTTCACGTGGAACACATCGACAACTACTGGCTAGTTTACGATTACCGTTTCAGATGCCAACCTATAGTTGCTTGGGAGCAACCAAAGTCGGACGAGAGCTTTTGAGTGCTTGTCGATGGATCAGCTTCAACCGCATGGGATAAAATGTTGCGATTTACCGATATTGGCCCGGTCACGGCTTACGTTCAAGCCTCATGTCGCCGCCTTTGAACTACTTGAACCTAGATTGAACAGCACAAATGGTGACTACCCTCACTTTCCACTTCGCATATTTCTCGGGCCGCTTCGGTAGCTTTTAAACCATTTTCCAATAATGACGTAAAATGACACCAATTTCAATACTTAGCTCACTCATGGTACAAAATTTCTAACGATAAAAAACAAGAGTCCGATACTTGAAATAGTTATGGATTGGCGCAGTTGACTTTTATTTTCCCTCAGTAGTACGTTCAGAGATATTCAAATGCGGCAAGGTGTCATCGTACACATTTTGCATTGTGAAAATCTCACAGACTTATGAATCACCTTTAGTAATTGAGTAGAAAAATTTCTGAGGTATACAATGCTTTGTTACATACTCTCATTTAAGGTACTCTCAATTTGCTAAACTCTTTTCATATTCGATTTAATACCGTTTATTGAAATATTACATGTCTTAAGTACAGTGTTTTATACTGGAATAGTCAAATGCTCTCTTATTTTTCAATTTGAAATAAAGAAAGACACCCATACTCTGGTTTAACAAACGAGAAATCAGGAACAGCCACAGAAGAAGGAGATTAGTTTCTGGTATATTATGTTCACCACGAACCCTAGAGAAATAAAATGGCAAAAAATAGACTTATTTTTCTTTATACCTTTGGGAGATAGAGTGCCGCAGAGTCAAACAAATCAAAACTTTGAAAGTTACGAAGTTTTTTTGGCATATTGAAATATATCGAAGACAATTAAAGACGTGGACTGTAAAAACGTATTGGATTAAAATCGGTATTATTACATTCTATTGAAGAAAATAAGTCATTATTGAATCGTTCTCATTTCAATTTTTTCTTTTTGCCAAAAGTTTCTATGAGCAAAAACGAACTAATCACTTCTTCAAACACAGCTTTAAATTGGATACTAGGGATTGTATTTGCTCCGAAAATGATGTAGTTGCATTTACTCAGTTTCTTCCTCTTGACGTTATTTGAACTCTTATAGAGGATTGCAAACAAAACGTTTAAGGGGAAAAAATGTTATGCGATACAGAAAACGGCCTTTATTTTAATATAATAAACAATGTTCTTACAGAAACATGTGATGCATATTAATTAAGATCACATTGTTCCTTTTTACTAGAATAACAATAATAGTAACTTGTATAATATAATAACTTATAGCCCACAAGGGACTTTGGCTGATAGTATTATTTTGATAGAGTAGGGCAGTTTTATTGATGGTCGCAGTGGATATAATATATTTTGCTTTCAGTGTATATTATTTTATGAAATTTTTACAGTGTTTGTAATAAAAATAGAATATAGGGACTTAGTAATGTATTTTCAATACGTTTCGCTTTCATAAATTCAAGTGTCCATTTTGAGGATAGTATACATAAATTGTTATAAGTCAATCATGAATTATTTTGTTATGATGGTGATTGTTGTATGTCAATTATTGATACTTTTTTAATCAATATTGTGCTTAAGCAAAATTAAAAATAATAAATTCTACATTATGTGACTTATTGAATATAGAGTCGCATTTTAAATAAATACAGACAAATATATTTGTGATAATATATACATATTTGAGAGTGTGGCCTTAATTTTTTCTGTCATTATTTAAAGTTAACAATCTTCTCTTTCAGAGCTCAGCATTGTTAGCTCTATGTCAATCATTTACTTTATTTTACATTGTTGTGAATTTTGGTGTCCTCAACATAGGACCCAGGGACTTGCTACTATCATTTCAGCAATGTGCAAGTCTGTTCATGTTTATGCATGTTTGAACGTGACATTCTGACAATACAGTTGTATTTTCTTCTCGTTCGCATTTAGCAGTCAGAGAAGTGATGTGTTAGGAGAATCAAGACATATTTTGTGTGTGTTAGTAGTGCTGAAAATATTTCTCTGCAAACTAAGGTAAGTAGCATTAATTGTGTTAATAGTTGTGGTAGCAACTTACGGTTACAAAATAATTAGGGCGCCCATGTAGGTTTTCTAAGGGGGGATGATGGGGATCCAAGCTTCCAGAGAAGTGTGAATCCCCTGGAGAAAATTTCAGTAATTTGACCTTGTGACAGGAATTTTAGAGCATTTGAAGATAATTCCGAGTGAATAAATCAACTTAAAAATGTAAATTTTCCAAAGCCTTGCCCCTTAATGGGTGCCCTTGTCTACAAGCTACTTATTTTATTTTATTTAGGTCATCATGACTTATAGAAGAGTTCGTTACCTCACAGTATATGAAATAGAAGAAATCGTAAAGAGTGATTCATTCTATGAAACCGTGTCAGATGATCAGGATCATATTGATGTTACTGTATTTCCTCCTGAGGTAGACTATTTGACTGATGAAGAAAAGGGACAGGATGATGCCGTTGGAACTGTTGAAGTCTGCGATGCGCCAGGGTCTGTTGAGGTACATTATGTAGCTACAGAAATAAGTAGTGAAACTGAGCACAATAATTTATTTCCAAGTACGTTCTCAACTTTCTAAAAATAAGCCAAAGAAGAGACGATTTTCTGAAGATAAGAATAACTAGGTGAAGGCTCACCCAATCTACACAAAATTGCCTCCTAATGGGAATGATATCAACGTAAAGAGAGAGGAATTGAAGAAACAGCTTTCTTTCCTGTCTCCCAAAGAAATGTTTGAAAAACTGATAAATGAAAGTATATATGAATTCATTGTGAAAGAAACTGTAAGGTATGCAGTAAGTGTAAAGAATCAGCAAGATTTTGTTCCCACGGCTGATGAAGTAAAGGTGTTTATTGACTTTCTTCTCTTGGCTGGATATCATACACTTCCAGTAGAACGAATATATTGATCAGAGGATGAAGATGTTGGCATACCAATTGAACAAAACGCCATGTCCAGAAATAAATATCAGAAGTGAAGAGTTTGATTCTCTTTCAAGGTAACGACTTAGAAAGGGAAAATAAACATGATCGTGGATTCAAAATTAGACCTCTCTTGAAAATGATAAAATGAAGCTTTTCAAAAATTTGGAATTTTTGAAGAAAATTTGTCTATAGATGAAATGATTGTGAAATATTATGGCAGGAGTGGTTTGAAACAGTTTATCCGCGGTAAGCCGATTAGATTTGGCTTTAAATTGTGGTCTCTCTGTGGAGCAAACGAATACTGTTTCAAATTTGATTTGTACTGTGGGAAAGATTCTACAGATACAGAAAGGGATGATTTGTTATTGGGATCAAGAGTAGTGCTAAACATGCTGGATTGTGTTCAAGAGCAAAGGAACCACTGCGTTTACTTTGGCAACTTCTTCACAAGTCGTGATCTTCTGATTCACCTTAGAAACCTGGGTTATCGCGCAACTGGAATAGTCAGAGAGAACCGTGTTGGTGATTGTCCACTGAGGAGCAGTACGGAACTGAAAAAGAAAGCTCGTGAGAATTTTGACTATCAGTTTGACCGGAATGGTGAAATTTTGTTCGTTAGATGGAACGACAACAAATGTGTTACTATTGGCACAAATTTTAAAAAATATGAACCTCTGGGAATGGCTACTCGGTTCAGCAGGCAGGAAAAACAGAAGACACAAGTACCACAACCTGCTGTTCTCAAGTCATATAATGCGAACATGGGAGGAGTTGACCACCATGACTGGTTGGTAGGATAATATGCAACAGGTATCAGAGGGAAGAAATGGTACTGGATCTTATTTACACGAATGAAATAAATGTCTCTTGTAAATGCTTGGCTCCTCTATCGGCTAGTACATGGATCAAATGCACTGGACCTATTGAGTTTCAGACGTGCTGTTGCAGTTACTTACTTAAAACTGGACACTGGAAGAAAACAACCTGGACGTCATATGGCTTCCCCGTCCACCATGAGAGTGGTACCATATGTTAGGTTTCATGGGATAGGCCATGTCATTGCTCGACGAGACCCACAAAGAAAATGCGCACAAGTTGGGTACAAAGGAAAACCAAGGTCATATTGTGTAAAATGTAATGTTACGCTGTGTATGGGGTGTTTTGTACCATTTCACAAAAAGTAATTTGTTTGGACTCGAGTACAATATAATACATTCTATTGATGCTGTTAGATCCCAGCGTCCTATTTTGAGGAGAGTCATTATTTGCATATCTACATACATTTTCATGCAATTGTTCTAGTTATTGTCTTTGCATATGGTATAGACTTTAGAAATAAAGAATAAATTTTAAAATCTAAGAAAAAAAATATTCTGGGATTTAACGGGTTAATTATTTCTCCGAAAAGAGTCGAATTCAAATATTTTTCATTCTGTCTCAGTAACATTTTCAGTATTTGGAAACGATAGTAAAATTGGATATTGGCATTCAGGCGCATCTATTATTGATATAATACATCAATAAGCAATAAAATAACCACTACACTATCTTCGCATTCAAGGAACTTAATTTTTAGATCTGTCCATTCCGCGAGCAACAATCGAAAATAAATTCTTGCTGTCAGCCTAATAAAATATTCAGTGCTGGTAGGACTAGATAAATTCTGAAGTTGAAGAAATTTTAGAAAGACGTATTTCAGAGAAAAAGAAATAAGTTCTAGCAGAAAACTGGTTCACAGTAACGTATCATTTCATCCTATATCAGCGAATTTCTTTTAAATTTAACTTTGTTTTCAAGTACCAATCTTTGTATGTTTTCAATATTTTTTTCAAGCACGATCTCTGACCTTTGGTCATAAAAAAGAGTCTATCTTCTCTTGGGAAGATAATTTTTGTTTATTCCCGCTCTTTCGTTGACCATTTGTAGCATGTATTTTTCGGTAGAAGTAACGATATTTTTTCACAGTGGAATCAATAAGCAAGAAAGATAATCAATACCTACCACAAACAATTCAAACGAATTTAATCGGAAAAAAATAATTTTTTTTCTTTGACTGAATAACTAAGAGAATTTTTAAGTTATTCATAAATAGTTGTTTTTCCAAAAAAAAAGTTCTTTGTCATTCTATATATTCTTCCCGTTAAACTTCTTTCAAATGGAACCCCCCCAAAATTCTAAAGTTTAATGATTTCCGAATCTTGTCTTGCAGAAATAGTAATACGTGAATCAGAATTGTGCCCCACACACGTATCGTGAAGTTAGTATTTTGCTACAAGCCTTTACTAATAGAGTCTCTACAGGCAAACTGGTTTCTTTTATTTGTTATTTGACTTTTTCCACGCCGTTTCTTTTCGTCTAGCGAAGTCTGTGAAGCCTTTTCAGTCCAGTGGTTCCCAACGATTCTGGAAAGAACGTTATCTTGCTCGAAAGGTTTCTCGCTGTCTGCAATAGACAAAAAAAAGTAACCCTAGTGGCTTGGCAAGTTTATCCACGGTGTTCTGAAGCGTTTGCACTGTGGTGCAGATAGTCACCCAAAGGTTAGCTATGGCTTCTTGGGAAAAATATATTTTTGATTTCTTGTCAGAGTAAAATGATTTAGAGCTGAGAATTAATTTCTTTAAAGTTTGCATGGAAAAAACTCGTGTCCTTCGCATTCAGGTGAGTAAGTTTTAAAACTCACTGGCTGTTATGTATTTATTCGCTCTAAGAGAAGGCTGCTGGAGAAACAATTGGATAGACAAACTTCGCGGCAAAATTTTGTATCAATACATTATTTTAGAAGTTCTGTTCTGTTGCGTTTATTGGTTTTAAATAGCTTAAGAGCAGGAAGGAAATTTTGAAAATATTGTAAAAATAATACAAATGTCTAAGTAAGAAGTTCGGAATTTTTTTTAAATATGTAAAGTATAAAGAATGAGAGATACAGCTTTAAAATGCATAGTAAATAAAATGTGAATACCAGTATGAAAACAAAATGAAAGGCCATCGTACATTATTTTTGATTTCTCGTCCATCGGATAGCATTATATAATCTTGTAGCTTTACAGATGTACTCAGGAGGTCATATGGCTCTTTAAAAGGTGAGTCCTGAAGTGCCTACCAGAATGGGTGACTTCAGCCTTTAGCGGTGAGGAACAGGTCCTTTGCCCCATGCCTGTAATAAGGGGTTGTTTGATATTGTTAGCCCTGCTCTCTCAATAAACTTAGTTTCTTTAAAAATCCTACTAATCATTTTCTCTCTGCAGGTACGTGGAACGTGAGGACATTACATAGAGATTATTCTCTTAATGTTCTCAAGCAGGAATTCCAGCGTTATAACCTAGATATTCTAGGCTTGCAAGATACCAGATGGACGGTACAGGTGAGATATTTAAAAATAACTTTAAATATATCTTTTCAGAGAGGGAGGATGGAAAACAAATCCAAGGTGTAGGTTTGCTTCTCAGCAGACACGCTAGTGATGCTCTTCTAGGATATCTCATTAATGAAAGATTTCTGATGCAAAATTTAAAACAAAAATTAAAGACTTGAATGTCATATGTTGTTATAGCCCCACAAAGGACTCTAATGAGAACGAGAAGGATACGTTTTATAGCTAGCTTCAGGATTTTTTTTAATTCTCTGAAGAAAAGAGATATTTCTTGTGCTAGGTGATCTCAATGCTAAAGTTGGTACGTGACTCTGACGTTTGGACAGGAATTTAGGCCCCTTTGGCATTAGTAGTTCGAACTGGCAATGGGGAACGTTTCCTTCACAGGTAAATAAACTTAATGGTTTGCGAATAACTAGCACATACTACAAAGACCTGGGCATTCATAAATGTACATGAGTTTCAGCTGATGGGTTGCACAGAAATATGTTAGATTATATTTTAATTAACAGCAAATGGGAATACCAGACCATACATGGGAGCCGAAATTGGGTCTGACCAGTACATGGTAAAAAGTGACTTGCAACTGAATCAATGTGTAAAGGTTAAGTGAATTACTTTAACACTGAAACTTTGAAAGATAAAATGTAGCCAAAGCATATGTGATAAGCTAATTAGTCATTATGAGAATCGTGGTTTGCTTAGTGTTGAAGTTGAGAAAGAATAGAACAAGTTTAAACAGTCTTTTCTTGAGGCCAATAGTACTCTTTTGTTTAAGAAGAAACAGAGGGACACAATTATTTGACTGATAAGGCTATGGAACTTATTTCTGAAAGAAGGAAGTGAAGTAATAATATGAATCGAGACTCTACCAGTCCTAACAGACAGTATTACAATGAACTTAATAAACGTGTAAAGGATCATTTAACAGTTGATAAGAATCTTTGGCTTGATAGCTTGGCTGACAATGCTGAGGAAGCAGCTTCTTCAAGATTATTAATGTTTTATGCAGGAAGAAACAGATAGGTACAAAGGAGCTGACAAGTAAACATGGTAGGGTAATGAAAGGTGAGGAGGCTCTTGTGATGATAGTATGCTTTGGCTACATCTGGATCTTTCAAAGTTTTAGTGTTAAAGTAATTATCTTAACATTTGCACAATATTTCTTAAGCTTCAGTTGCAAGATGCTTTTGACCAGGCAATGGTCAGACCCAATTACGGCTCCCCTGTATGGTCTGGTATTTCTAACGAACTAGACCATTTGCTGTTAATTAAAATATAATCTATCTTATTTCTGTGCAACCCATCAGATGAAACATATGTATATTTATAAATGTGTATTATTAATGTTTTATGCGGGAAGAAACAGACAGTACACAGGGACTGACAGATAAACATGGTAAGGTGATGATTAAAGGTGAGAATCCTGTGATGACTAGATGGATTGAGAATTTCAAAGATGTTTTAAACAATGTGAATCTCTATATTAAAACTGAATAAATCCCCGGAGTAGATGAAATCACCACTGAGATGCTTAGAGCTGGGGACAATTGTGTTGTCACATGGCTGATTGAAGTTTTGAATATTTTTGAAAAGAAGAATGAAAAAAAAAACCATGGAAATTGTGAAACAGTGCTAACATGGTGAGTATACACAACGAGGAGCCAAAACATTTTAACCACACGCGTCTTTATGTAAATCGAAGCAACTACAGGTAATCGAGGCGTGTGTGAAGGTCATGAAATTGTATATATATAACACCTGATACTGAGCTCTGTTATTCAGTGTTATTCTTGTTCTTCAGATGGGAAATGCAATGGATTAAGTGAGTTTTACAAAGCACAGATTGTAAGGCCAGAAGACTGGGTCAGAGCATTTCCGAGATGGCAAGGCTTGTGTGGTGCTCACTGTCAGCCGTGGTTAGTAACTTCAAAAAGTGGTTCATGAAGGGAAAAAACCACGTCGTAACTCAACAAACGTAACTGTGAAAGGTGTGGGCCGACCATGTTCATCGATGTTGGAGGTGAGAGAAGGCTGTCCCGTATGGTACGTACCAACAAAAGGGATACTGTGGCGCAAATCACCCGTAATTTGAATACTGGCGACAAGAATAATGTGTCACAACACACAGTACATCGAACCCTGCTGAAAATGGGGCTACGTAGCCGCAGGCCGCACCGAGTGCCCATGCTAACCTCGGTTCACCATCGAAAGCGCCTACAATGACATCAAAACGGACGTGAACATCAAAACTGGACCTTGAATGATTGGAGAAGGTCGTCTGGTCCGTTTAATCTCGTTTCGCGTTGTCCCATGTGGACGGCCGCGTACATGTGCCTCGTTTACCTAGGGAAGTGTTGGCACCAGGAAGCACCATGGGACGAAAACAAGCCGGTGGAGGAAGTGTAATTCTTTGGGCAATGTTCTGCTGAAATATTCTGGGCCAAGTCATTCATGTGCAGGAAACTATGACGTCTACCACCTTCTTAAGCATCATTGCAGACCAGGTACATCCTTTCAGGGCAATGGTATACCCCTCTAGTAGTGCCTTCGTTCACTGACACACATTCCTGGATTATTCGAGAATGGTTCGCTGAACATGAGGAAGACTTTCATGTATTGCCCTGACCTTCAAATTCCCCAGATATCAATCCAAACGAGGATCTTTGAACAGCATATTCGATCTGCGGCGGCTCAACTACGTAACATAAAAGAGTTAAAGGATCTGATGGTAACGTATTGGAACCAGATATCACAAGACACCTTTAGAAACCTCGTAGCGTCGATGCCTCGCCGGGTAAGAGCTGTTTTGGCGGCATGTGGAGAATCAACATCACATTAGGCAGGTAGTAATAATATTTTAGCTCTTCGTTGTGTAGGGTGGCACAAAAAGGCTCAGTTTTACAAAGTCCATTCTAGTGCCACTTAGAGGGCGCTCTCCGTTACGTCACAACGAGGATAGCTGCTGTAATGTGTTTATGTAATCATCTCTTGTTTCGTGTCTTTTTTGTCTAGTCTTTAAGGGATTTTTTTTTATTATACGATCTTTGCAGTAGCAAAGTGTAGGAATAACACTTGGAAGATTAATAAAAGTTATGTTTCATATTTATTCCCATCAGACGAAAAATGAATAAGAAGTGGGCGATACGGCGTCAAAATAAATTCGATGTGCAATATGCTAAGTTATGTAGTAAGTAGTTTTTCAGATACCTATTGCGATCGTGACCTATGAAGCGAACTTTTACAACTGCCTGTTAGAAATAAACGTGAAGGATAATGCCATTTCAGTTATAAACCTGGCACGAAAATTCAGTCTTGGTTACGACGACCTCTTGTACTCTGACTAAGCGATTGTTTTATCATAGGAAAAACGTAAAAAGGTGTTGGAAAAATAAATCGATGAGCCTGAAAACTTCGACAATGTGCCCAATAAAAAAGTAGCATTATCGCAGGCAACTGATGAAAGCTTATGGGTACCGATCAAGAGAATAAAGATTTATTGTCAGTGTATCACAATCAGAGCACAGGAATCATTAAAAAATTAGAGCATCAACTGGAAATATTAAAAACCTTAGTAAAGCCATGAGGAAAATATTGTTTTGCAAGCAAGATTAAGATCAAAGCAAAAACAGTGGAATTTACATAAGTGCAATTTTATACAGCAGAATAACTTCGAAATTCAAGAGAAAAGAAGAAAAAAAATTAAAGCCGTTTCGTTGGATGACTCCCGCGAAGATGTCCTCAGTAAATAAAACACTGTTTTTACGTCAGGTCAGATTAAATGACTTTTGGAAGGAAAGAATTTTAAAACGATTTCAGACTGGAAAAATTTAACTTTTTTTCTGGTTTTCATTATGACTATCAACTAATTATTAATTGGACATAAGATAAGTTGTAAAAGTTCAGATATGGTTTTTAATTCTGTCTAGTTAAAATAATTATTCAGAATCATCAAATGCAAATTATGTGGTCATTATATATGAAGTACACGTAAGCTCATATCTAGAAAATTTTAAAGATTGCAGGTCAAGGAATACAATCGAGGTGGAAAAATGTAAAAGTCTTGGGGTTGGGTTGTTTTACCTCTGAGCGGCACTTTTTTGCACACCATGGGCTAAATTGCCAGATCACATGGACCCCGATAGCTCAGAGAAGGTTGGGGGAGGGGACCCACTGGACAGCTGCCGGGAGACAGATGGTAGCCTACCGTCAAGGCCATCCAGCGTGTTCTTTAACGTGCACAGGGTATGGTTCTACCGCAGACGGTGTCACGGCTTAACGGCCCATCCGACGGACGGTGGCTTTTCCAAGCCCATTGGTGTCCCCTACTACTGACCGAGGTAAGGGGGAGTTTTGCGGAATGTATAAGGCTGTGGAGGGAGGGGGAAATACACTGTATTACCCATGCCGTATAACATTTCCCCCTCCGTCTTGCAGGCATTTAAAAAATATCTAAAAGTTCATGAAATAAAAATATTAATAATATTTTTGTCTCTATTACCCTGACTAGCACTAAGAAAGTGGGATATGCCTCTCTTTCTGAATGCCCTCCCCCTAGATACGCCCTGAGTACATGTGACATAATCGTGAAATCTGTAATATCAATAAACACTCAAAAAGCCACTTGATTAAATACTTCTATATTATGTCAACAGTAACTCAGAAAGAACTCGGTAACTTCTTAAATAGGCTTTTCTGAAGAAATGTGACAGAAGACAATTTAAATATTTCAGATCTATTGAAATCCCGTTTTCAAACATTATGCGTTCAGTATTTAAAGAGTTATGGAAGATGAAACATTTAGTAAGTTAGCTCACTATACAAAATGAACATTAACAATTGGCGAAAATTTACATAATTGTTACAAGAACTTTGTTTAAGTCTTTAAATAGAGAAGAATATTGTTCGAAATTGAGATTAAATTAGATTTTATTGAGATCTTTTATTTATCTTCAGTCCCAATATTTCATAAGAAGCTTGTTTAAGTTACTGAGCTGTATCTCATTTACTATTGATATAATTCACCTGTGTCAAATTTTTGTTAATGTGCATTGAATTACTTGAATATCTCTGAAAACACTACAACTCTTAATTCAAGTTTTATTTCGAGCATCCGTTTATTTATAACGATGCTACTCTTAAATTGCACAATAACATACTGTAACGGAAGGAAGACGTGCAACAATGAAGACGAGACTATGGTACCATGTGACACTCGAAACATAGCTCGGAGTGAGAATTACGTCACTTAGCAGTTCGAACGATGAGTTAAACTTAAAAATAAATGATATTTCAGTTGGGTTGGATTGTTTTACCTCTGAGCGGCACTTTTTTGCACATCATCGGCTAAATGGCCAGGTCACATGGACCCCGAAGGCTCAGAGAAGGTTGGGTGAGGGGACCCACTGGAACAGCTGTTGGGAGACAGATGGTAGCTTCCCGTCAAGGCCATTCAGCGTGTTCTTTAACGTGCACAGGGTATGGCTCTCCCACACACGGGTCCATGGCTTAACGTCCCATCCGACGGACGGCGGCCTTTCTAAGCCCATCGGTGTCCCCTACTGACCGTGGGCAGGGCGGGGAATTTTGCGGAGATAAATCTCAACGCTGACCCAGCTGGGACTCGAACCTGGGAACTGCAGATTACGAGCCTGGCGCGCTACCGACTGAGCCACCCCCGCCCCTGATATTTCAGTTGTTATTCCGAAGAATATGTATGAAGCAGAAAGTGAATTGTCTTTGACTTTTTATGCGATAGTCGAAAGAAGAAATGTATCTAATTAGAGTGCGCGCGGAAATCTTAAAGTGTATATCGAGTTGGTTTTCGATATTGGAGTGGTAAGAGGAGGTACACTGAAAGTAAAAACACAAAGTGTGTGTGTATCCCTGATTGTATTTATTTAAAAATTTTAAACCAACTTAAAATATGATTGCGATACCTATGCTTATATATTGATTAGTAAAATTAGTTTCACAAATATATTAGAAAATTCACGATCATTAGAATAATTTAATATTGGTAGAAAGCATGTTGATATGTATTGAAAAATAGAACAGAAACTTGATACTGAGAATTATAATTTTATTACCTTAGTTATTAAATCAGTTCATTAATAGTTTGCTTATTTATTTTGAATTCACGCTCGGTTGCCAAATAATCAAATAAAATTGAAATTCCGTAACAATACGTTAATTTTTGTTTATCCCTAACAGAAACTCTGTGAATCATATCAAAACCTTCTGTTTGAAACTATGTAATATCTAACTTATTAGCTAAATTTTTAATAACACTTTGGCTTTTTTCTTTCCTTAATTGTATACCGTGTGTTTTAATGCTTTTGTTTCGGCTGTATTGTTCAATATCGTTATTGACGATTTTTATATTTCTTTTTAAATCACTTTCTCAAGCACAGAGTTTTGCGTTTTAAATTCGGTCAATAGACCTGTGAGCTTTTTATTATTGTCCTCATTGTCGATAAATTGTTCATTAATACGTTATACTTTCCTGACAACAAGAAGTTCATAGTAGTTTCCAGAGAATGTATTTTGTCCTTCATATCATTTAGAATGGATTACTTACTATTGATACGAAGTAACATTGTTTTCATCATTCCATTACTATTCTGATCCTCTACATCAGAGATTCCCAAACTTATTTGTTCTACCGCCACCTTTTCAGAAAAATATTACTAAGTGCCGCCCTGGAAATCGACCTTCTTTAAGCGAACAAACAGAAAGATGCAGTGACAAATTTGCGTTCTTTTATGTATCTATATTTCTACCTACGTCCTACAACATAGTAAAGAAAGATGTTGTTGTAAATAAGACACCTTGAAGCTTGAAATTATAAAACTATTTATTAAAATCAACCATAGTAACATTCGCATTACACACAGAAAATTAAGATAACGAAGGATAATTGTGTTTATTTGGAAAATAAAGTAATCACTACGATTTTAACTCTATGTTACACAACAGATGAAACATGTACGAACGGTTGTTCAAAATTTTCTTATCTTCTCTTCTTTCTTTATGCTTCCACCGCCCCCCAATTGCACCCGAGGCTACTACCGACCCACTGGGTCGTTCCAGCGCCCCCTCCCCCGCCTGGGGGCGGTATTGCCCACTTTGGGAAACATTGCTCTACATGAAAGTTCGAAATGGAAGACCATATATTGTCGTGAAAAGTCTGTTTCATTACAGATTATGACAAGATTTGCGAAGGAGTATTTCTATTTGTAACCGGTTTATGGAAATTATATTTCCATTAGAACTATGATGGAAAATGACTTTGTTCCTTCGTTATTATTTCGTTATTTATTTTCAAAGCTGAACACCAAAGTTTGTTTTACTAATCGACAAACAGTCAGTAGAAAAGTTAATGTTATCACTATTACGAGCTTTGGCTGTTATTAATTTGTATAAAAATCATCACAAAAATCACCAAATATTATAAGAAAACAAATGTTTGAAATATCTACTAATTTTGCTCTGTTTCGCCATCCCGTGGTCGATAGGTTAGCGCTCTTGGCTACCGATCAAAGAGACTAGGTTCGAATCAGGTAAAGCATGGTTCGAAAATGTATACTGATCAAAGAGACCTAGGTTCGAATCCCAGTTACGGCATGGTTGTTTGTGTTATTTATATTCTGAGATCCCACCATATTCACAGACCTTCAATTACGGCGTATAAATTGACAGGCTCCTGTTAGACCTCTGTGGCAAGCAGCTGATTGAGGGAATATTTATTATTTATTTCGTTGTCTGAGGATCCCCTATCTGAAAGTTTTGCATGATGTCTCCATATTCACACATTGTCACTGGGATATATTGTGTCTCTGACCAATATCTTTGCATCCTAAGCTTAAAAATTAATTTCCATAAAGGGCAGTGACTTATTCGATGTGCAATTATTATTCGGTTATCATGGTTGTTTAATCGTAATTATTATCGTGTACGCAAACATTATTATTTTTCGCAGTTTTTCTTGATTTATTCAGGCATTTATTATGTATCCATAATGTATCATGATACACATCATATGACCTAAGGGCTATTTTTGTTTTTCGATTACAAATTAAAAATGGTTTCGAATTAGTCATTTACTTTTTATGAAATCTTTCTATTAAGGCTTAAGATTGAAAGAAAATTCAAATTATATGGAAATTTCTGAATAAAAGTGTTCCTAATTAATCAGGTTTTATTGTACTGATATAAATTAATTTGGTACTTTAGTAATTGTTATCAGCATTGCTGTAATTACGTGGCCTCAAATTTTAAAATGGAAAAATATAAATAAAATAAAATAAATAATTTCGGCTCTTAGAAGCCCTGGTCTTAGAGATAAACAAACTGACTAAATCAGGTAAACCAGGCCTGGGCAAAATTTAGCTAGAGGGTATCATAAAAAAATGAAATGGAAACAAAATACATAATAAATAATATATGTGTACAGTCGCTCAAAAAAGTATCCGACGCTATGGTTGATTACAGAATTCAGAAAAAATATCTGGCAACGATTTTTTTAGAAATTAGTGATCTGGCAACCTTTGTGTCACGTGACACGAAGATTGCCAGATCACTACTTTCTAAAAAAATCGTTGCCAGATATTTTTTCTGAATTCTGTAATCAACCATAGTGTTCGGATACTTTTTTGAGCGACTGTACCTAACGCAAAAAAGATCTGAAGGGAAACATACAATATAATTTGTTTAAATTAATTAATTTAGTGAGAATTCGCTTCGTCGAAGTTGGACTTCTTGTCCTCTATATCTTTTTTTTCTCGTTTTTCACAAATTCAATTTCTCATCATTGGCTCGCGGGTGGAGCAAAACGAGGTAGCAAGTGGCATTCGCCCGAGGACCTTCGTAGCATGCCCAGGCATATACTAAGCAATGGAACTCAATATTTACTGGCACTAAACTTTGAATCCCGTATATTTTCTTACTTATTTGTATTTAGGACCTGTTTGGTTCAATAAGAATGCTTCGTAGATTAACAGAAACAATCTGTAATGGAATTTTGATCTACTGCTAATTCAAGAGATAATGGAGAAACTTGAAAACGGGAACAAGAGGAAATTCTTCGAATAAATATACGCTTCCGCGTGGTTTCTTTAATTAAACACTCCCCTCTAATAAAGTGCAGAGACATAAAAAATTAAAACGAGTCTGCGGAATTTTAATCTAAACACAGAATACGATTCTCTGTCATGTTTCTCACAGAGAAAACTTTCATCAGCAATAGCTTTCCCATTAAGGAAATTTAAACTCATTAACATGAAACGACGACGATAATATCAGATGGAGACCCGCATATTTTCGCAGTTAATTTCGCGTGATGTTTCAAAAAGTGTGAGGAAAAATGCATTACAAACAAACCTTACGATGGCAGATATCTTGACATTAAACTCATTTTCACATCTCTGGGATATGCAGGTTGTAATTAACGGGGAAATAAACAATGCATAGTTTACAACTTAGAGAATTAACGTTTCGTTCCTGCCGTAATGGAAGGAGTTTAAGTTCTAACTGCCTAAATTGTTACGGAGCTTGTTTACTAAAATCGCAAAAATCATTCTTTAATTTTTGACGGTTATATTAACTCATTCACCTTTAAGCATGAGTTGGGTTGTTTTACCTCTGAGCGGCACTTTTCTGCACACCATGGGCTAAATGGCCAGGTCACATGGACCCCAAAGGCTCAGAGAAGGTTGGGAGAGGGGACCCACTGGAACAGCTGTTGGGAGACAGATGGTAGCCTCCCGTCAAGGCCATCCAGCGTGTTCTTTAACGTGCACAGGGTATGGCTCTCCCGCACACGGGGCCACGGCTTAACGTCCCATTCGACGGACGGCGGCCTTTCCAAGCCCATCGGTGTCCCCTACTGACCGTGGGCAGGGCGGGGAATTTTTGCGGAGATAAATCTCAACGCTGACCCAGCTGGGACTCGAACCTGGGAACTACAGATTACGAGCCTGGCGCGCTACCGACTGAGCCACTCCCGCCCCCTTTAAGCAATGAAGAACAGTGGTTCCCAGAGTGTTTATTATGGAACTGATCTTCAATGTTTGCTGCAAACTCTTCAGCCGCTGCTCTTGATAGGTGGAGATTTCACAACATGCATCCGTTATGCATGTGAAGTCATCCCAAACAGCTTTCGTGATACGCTTATGTGAAGTTGTAAAGATTTTTAATTGTTTGCGGGGGTGTGTGTGTAAATCAAATTGGGTCCCTATAATAAACGAAGTAACATATATTTTATTATCATTAGTTGGGTGAATAGTAATATTTAATTAGATATCAATGAATAAATATTTAACAAATGCTACAGGAAAAAAATTGCAACACCTAGAAAGATTAATGCCATTTTATTGAAACGAAGGTAGTTGCTAGCATACACTTATGATGTGCGATTGATTACATTATCAAAAGAGAAATAGGGAAAATTACCACTTTACCTACCCGATAAAGTGAATAATTAGTATGATGTTGAACCACCCCGCGCAGCAATGCATTCATGAATCCGGTGGGAAAGACTATCGTACAGCTCTATAACATTTTATTGAGTGATTGAACGCCAAATAGCGTGAAGTCGCTGTTCCATTTCAGCGACAGTGGTTGGCGCACTTCTTCGGTGTTGTTGGAGCTGTCGGCCCATCATGTCCCAGACGTGTTTAATAGGTGAAAGTTCCGGCGAGCCATGGTAATACCTGAACGTTTTGCTCGTGTAGATACTGTAGACTACTGCAGGCTGTGTGGAAAGGGTATTATCTTGCTGGTAAAAGGTTCCGTGCTGCTGAACAAATGGGAAAGCCACTGGCTGCAAAATGTTGGTAACATAAAGTTGGGCAGTTAGAGATCTCCTTATGATGACCAGTTCTAACCGTGATGTCCGACTACTGCACCTCACACCAAGACACCAGGTGCTGGAGCTGTGTGACGATGTTGCATGCACTGGGTGGCGTTCCTTTCCTCTGGATGACGGCGAACACGTTGTCTACCGTCGTGCTGATCAAGACAGAAAAGAGATTCGTCACTAAACACTATGGTACTCCTTTCTTATTCCTTTCAGTTCTGTCTGATGCGACACCACTGAAAACGTGCTTGCCCAGTGACAGATGTGAGGGGCAAACTCAGTGCCGGACGATAGGCTCGCAATGAAAACTGTAAAAGCCTGCTATTTACCGTCCGCCTGCTAGGTATTCGATGTGTTACCTGTTGCCAGTCTCTTTGCAGTTGCGTTGCAGTCGCTTATCTGTCAAGCAATGCCATGCGTTGCAAATGACGGTCCTGTTGCTCCGTGGTCAAACGTCATGGTCCTGATCTTTGTTGGCATATGCTGGATCCTTCTTGAACCCATTGGCGCCATATGTGTACGATAGTGCTGGGATTGCGGCCAACAAGGTTGGCCATATCTCTGTACATATACCAGCTTCTCGAGGCCGATGATTCTTCCACGCTCAAAATCTGTTAACTGTTGGAATGGTTGTCAACGTCTGCGTAAGGGCATCTTTAGAGGTTTAGAACAATTTCCACAAAGTTTTGTCAACCAAGGAGTTTTGGTTCCCTTTATCTGTATCCGTACTGTGACTGAACTTTATCTGTATCCGTCCTGTGACTGAACTTTATCTGTATCCGTTCTGTGACTGAACTTTATCTGTATGAAAGTTTCTGTGTGAACACTTTATCTGTATCCGTACTGAGCTTTGACTGCTCCGTATCTGTGACCTCAGCTCGCGCCTGTCTAATCGATTCGATCATTCTGTAAACCTAACCATTTTCATGCATTTTCATTGACTACCGCCTTCCTAAATTTCATCACATTTGCGTAACTTCTTGCAAGTGTTGCATTTTTTTATTACCTGTAGTGCATAATTATAATCAGAATATTTCGGTACAAACAGTTTTGTGTTTAAATGCTATGTTTCGTGTGGTATCCAAGACAATGGAGACCACTAGTGAGTCCTTATCTCTTCCCATTGAAAATAAATTCAGCATTTATGAAGAGATATGAAAGCCCCTTAATTAGAAATTCTTGAAATAGAGGAGTTTACACAGCATTTGTGATAAGTTGGATGTGTCTTTCCAACTATCCTTTTTGGCACTAGGATACTCCACAATCAGAATTACAATATTATATGTGAAGATACTTCAATTACCAATCATGTCAAATGGATGTTCCAGAACCAATATCTGTGATATTCAAATGTTATTCAAATAAAAAGCAACTTTATATAGTGAATACCTTATATAGTGAATTGTAGGTATAACGAAGACTTGCAGGTGACCAAAATATACTCTTTATACTAAATTTTCGTTATAGTGTATCAACTATTGAGAAAGGTTTATCTCTGTTTCCACAGATTTTGGATCCTTGTAATTTCATACCTACATAAATTCGCTTTACTTAACTAAACACGGGAGGCTACCATCTATCTCCCAACAACTTTTCCAGTGGATCTCCTCCCCCACCCTTCTCTGAACCTTTGAGGTCCTTGTGACCTGGTTATTTAGCCTATTGTGTGCATAAACGTGCCGCTCATAGGTAAAAGAACTCAAACCACCTTACCTAAACTTAAAGTATCGGGCTAAATTCGGTATGCCGGTTCTTCTTGTGTGACCCATTGTTGAGTAAAAAGAATATGGTCTCTATTTGTCATGTGATGAGATTAATCCCTTTGCGAATGTCAGGGATTCTTCGGTCACTACGAAAAACATGAAAAGATAGGAGAAATAGACCGTCCCCAAACGTCTGGTGAGAACAGTAAAGGTTATCAATAGAGAAACTGGAATAGGACTTTTTACTGTGAGTGGACCCAAAATTTACATATATGTTTTGTGAGGACCATAATGAAAGTCAATGTGGAAAATTTGAGATCGGTAGGATTAAAAATGGCTGAGATATATAGCGTTATAGAGAAAAATATCCAAATTATAGAATATTTTAGGAGTTTGATGCAAGAACTGCGTTCAATTCTTTGTATGACATTGAGGTGGAATGAAGGTCAGTCCAAGTGTAATTTGTGTTTGTGGGTTTTTTTACCTCTGAGTGGTATTTTTTAACACAATGGACTAAATGGCCAGGTCACAAGAACTCCAACGACTCATAGAAGGTTTGGGACCCACTGAACAGCTGTTACGAGACAGATGATAGCCTCCCGTCAAGGCCATCTAGCATGTTCTTTAACATGCACAGGATATGGCTCTCCCTCACATGGAACCATAGCTTTATGACCCATCCAAAAGATGACAGCCTTTCCAAGCCCATTGGTGTCCCCTATTATTGACCGAGGACAGGGGGGAGTTTTGTGGAGATAAATCTCTAAGCTGGCCCAGTAGGGTTGGGTTGGGTTGTTTTACCTCTGAGCGGCACTTTTTTGCACACCATGGGCTAAATGGCCAGGTCACATGGACCCCGAAGGCTCAGAGAAGGTTGGGGGAGGGGACCCACTGGAACAGCTGTTGGGAGACAGATGGTAGCCTCCCGTCAAGGCCATCCAGCGTGTTCTTTAACGTGCACAGGGTATGGCTCTCCCGCACACGGGGCCACGGCTTAACGTCCCATCCGACGGACGACGCCTTTCCAAGCCCATCGGTGTCCCCTACTGACCGTGGGCAGGGCGGGGAATTTTGCGGAGATAAATCTCAACGCTGACCCAGCTGGCCCAGTAGGGACTCATTCCCTGGGAACTGCATAGAGTCTGGCGAGCTGCCGACTGAGCTCCCATCCCGTGTAATTTGATGTTATGTGAATAGGAAACTGACGTAAATTATGGGTGGTAGAATAAAGATCATCCGGAAAGGATTTGGCAATATACAGTATGTGTCGTCTGATGATGGAACGTCTAAGAATATATTGTATTTTGTTGGTTTACTCCTCAATGTACAATACCTCGCCAAACTATTGCGAATACTGCATTGTGGACGAGATACCATGAAATGCCAGTCTATGCAGAATTTGTGTATGCAGAGAAAAAGTGTTCTACGTCACTACCAAATCCTTTAAAAGCCTTAAATGGATGACGGAAGACAAAGCCATGTGTGACGTAGGTAAAAAGGCTCTGTGAAAAATCTTTCTGTTTTCGAAAACGGCTCATCGATGAAACGCGATGGCTAGAAGCATCCATAGTGGAGGTAATGGAAGTCAGCGGAAAATCATGGGGCACAAGATCACAAGTGTGTGGAGATGACAACTGTCTCAGACAACGTCGACCTGTCGTGGCAAATGCGGTAGGAAAAGGCTATGACGGACAAGGACAGGTGTTTATTGGCATGAACTGTACAGCAAAACGGAACTGCTACAGTTCATCAGCTGAAAGACATGACCACTAGCAGTTCAAAACCTATTCCAACGAAAACCATGCATAGATAAAAGTTGAAATTTGATAACTGTACCATGATAAACAAGATGAAGATAGGTAAATGTTCATAATAAATGGCAGTATGTGCCCTGAGATCTGTTTATTAACTTCACCACCCATCGTCATATAAATGGTTTGTTCCAACACGTAATACGTCACCTGACAACTGTAAAGTATAAATCAAGCAGATCAGCTTTCTCGAGAATCAGTTAGAGTTGGACTGAGAGTCAGAATGGGCCAAACGAGCGATCTGAGGAACATTGAACGTGGCATGATAGTTAGTTGGAAGTACATACTTCCAACTAACTTTATGTTAGTTGGAAGTCCGTTTTGGCACATAATAGGCTAAATGACCAAATCAAAAATAGTCCAAAGGTTCATAGATTTAAAAAGAGGACCAATCGGACAGCTGTTACGAGACAGATGGAATCCTCATGTTAAGGACATTCAGCGTAGTTCATTTCCACAATTCCAAATTAGTCTCTCACTCACGGTGGCCACGATTTACGTCATATCCGACTAACGACCCATTGGTGTTCACTTTGCATGGTGATGATTTAACGGAGATAAATCTCAACGTTGAGCCAGGTGGGATTCGAACCTGGGAACTGCCGATTACCAGCCTGTCACGCTCCGACTGAATCATCTCCCTCCCTTCCCACCCAGATCACAAGTTGGGTGTTGGATCCTTTTATACGAGACTGGCGAGCTGCCGACTGCACAGTCCCCAGATCTAAATCCTATCGAGCATCTTTGGGATGAGATGGCAAGTGCTGTTTGCAGCGAAACTCTGCCTCCATCGAATTTGCAGCAACTGTGCGACACAGTCATTTCTGCATGACACAAAATACCTTCACAACGCATCCAGCTTCTTGTAAGTTCTATGCTCCAACGAATTCGGGATGTTCTGTAGACCAAAGGAGGAGCGACACGCTACTAGGTAGGTATATCTACTAAACTGGCATCTCAGTGAAATTGTCAGGTTGCAAAAACTCTGAAAACGTTAAAAAGAGTTGGGGAAAGTAAATGCGTAATGTTTTTTAGCATTACAAAATACAGCTGTGGTGCACACGGAGCCAGAGCTTATCTTGGAATCTGATGGAGGGCTGTCTTCCGAACTCAACGATGTTTTCATTCTCAACAAGGGTAACTGTTGTTTTTTAGTTCGTTTTTAGAAAACACGAGCTGATATTTTCACTTTGTCTTTTGTCCTTTTTTCTCTCTCTGCCTGTAGACATTCAACGTCTGTGATTTTTAGAGATAAATTAAAAATTCTTTTTGGATTCGAAAGTTGTTGATGAAACATTACGAGTCGCACTTTTGGAATCTCCCAATAGCTAAAACTGCTTCCTCTAATGGTGGAAAAATTTGGAAATTTTAGAAATTTAAACGAATATCGGAAGAGAGAGTTATGTTTAGAAATTTCGGTTGTGAATGTGAATATCATGAAGTTTGCATCGACAGCAAACATTTTAACCGCGATTTTTAATAACCGAAAAGCAATTTTTTTTGTTTTAACAAATAATTATTCGTTTTTAGAGAAAAATAAAAAAATTCTTTTTCAGTTGGATATGTATTGATAAACTATTATTATTCAAACTTTCCGAATTTCCGAAAAGTTTTATGTGGCCTCTGATGATGGAAGAATTTCAAAATTTAAAAGGAATATTGCAGACGATCAATTTGGGTAGAAATTTGATACTTTAGTGATGGAATGGGATGATCAGAGGATTTACTTTGGCAGCAACAATTTGTCCCTTCACCCCCAAGGGAGAGGGGAGCGAACGCAAATATTTGATTTGAGAGATTAATGAAGGTTTGGTTTTGAGTTGAATAGGTACAGTCGTTCAAAAAAATATCCAAACAATATAATTGATTACAGAATTCAGAAAACATACCTGGCAACGATTTTTTTTTTTGAAAATAGTGATCTGGCAACCTTCGTGTACTGTACACGGGGATGCCCATGAGTCTTTTTTCTTCTTTCCAGTGATGAAATTTTAAATAATGCGTCTGACGGCTGATTGTTATTAGAGGCGATGACAATAGTAATATCATTGTCTTGTCAGACATATGATGGAACCAGTGAACGGATAGGAAGTGATCCCATCTCAGCATATAGAATCTCAGCATATAGAATCTCAGCATATAGAAGTGGCAAAGGTTACGCTTTTGGTAAGTCTGTTGCTGATAGCAGAGCTGCCTTATATACAGTAGGAATTATAGACCACTAAGAATTAGGAGCTGATGCAAGAAATGGAGCGCTCTATGTTATCGGTTATCCAATGGTTGCTATTATTAATATCATTAAGATGTGACGATGAAGACTATTTATTGAAAAGGCTAGGCTTCTGATAATAATGAGTAACTGAAGGCATTCATTTTTTGTGTTAATGAAATGCTGCCTAAGAGTTCCATTAACTTGGAAGGGTTGGGTTGGGTTGTTTTACCTCTGAGTGGCACTTTTTTGCACACAATGGGCTAAATGGCCAGGTCACATGGACCCCGAAGGCTCAGAGAAGGTTGGGGGAGGGGACCCACTGGAACAGCTGTTGGGAGACAGATGGTAGCCTCCCGTCAAGGCCATCCATCGTGTTCTTTAACGTTGGGTTGTTTTACCTCTGAGCGGCACTTTTTTGCACACCATGGGCTAATGACCAGGTCACATGAACCCCGAAGGCTCAGAGAAGGTTGGGGGAGGGGACCCACTGGAATAGCTGTTAGTAGACAGATGTTACCTCCCGTCAAGGCCATCCAGCGTGTTCTTTAACGTGCACAGGGTATGGCTCTCCCGCACACGGGGCCACGGCTTAACGTCCCATCCGACGGACGGCGGCCTTTCCAAGCCCATCGGTGTCCCCTACTGACCGTGGGCAGGGCGGGTAATTTTGCAGAGATAAATCTCAACGCTGACCGAGCTGGGACTCGAACCTGGGAACTACAGATTACGAGCCTGGCGCGCTACCGACTGAGCCACCCCCGCCCCTAACTTGGAAGGCAAATCCTAAAATCTTCAGAGTAGACATCCGTGGAATGAGTACTGAACTAAGTCTGCAGTAATAAGGTTAATGCTGCAATGTCAGGTGATAATCAATACAGCAGTCTTTGGTGCTAATAAGATTAAGCCCCACTCTTTTGCTCACTGTAGGATGTTATTCAATATCTAGTAACTATTGTACTACTAACTATAAGTAGATGTTTAAGATTCGAGCTAGAGACACAAATAGTAATGTCGTCGGCATAAATTAGCATTTTGCAGTGTTGTTGTATAAGTTCTGTCATATCCTGAATATAAATATTGAATAAGGAAGGTGATACTACCCTGAGGAAGACTAACTTTTAGTTCTGCACTTGAAGAGTGGTTCTCCAGAGAACTATGATGCTCCTAGAACTAAGAGAGTTTTTAGTCATATTAATAATTTTCTGGGAAACATTAGAGATTTCAGTTTATTCAACAGAGCATCCACTTTTACAGAATCCTAGTCATGCGATAGATCTAATTTATTACAATAGAATATTGGCGTCTTTAATTATTTTCCTAATCAAAAGATGGATAGGTGCCAGTACATGAAGTATGCGTTTATGGGGAATAAAGCCCTAAATTGTCTCTGGGAACACCGAGTAACGGTAATTATCCAAGTGATGCGGAACCAAATTAGTCTCTCCATTATTTTGGCGAGATGTGATAATAGACCACTTGGACACTATATGACAGCTGTTACACTGTTATGATGGTGGCCCGGTTTGGGAATGATTAATGCAGTGCTCCACACTTGAATAGCATTACCTGATGACCATATCTTGTTATAGAGATGAAGTAGGTTGTTGAGAAGTTGCTCTGGGAGACGTTTTATAATTTCAATAGGAAAACCGTCTGATCCTCTCGCTGAGTTTCTTCACGTACGAACTGTTCGATGCAGTTCAGTTAAAGAAAATTCTGCATCAAGTATGTTTGCGCAGTTTTTGGATTTTGATAGAAGAGATCTAGATAATTTGTAGGGTGAGCGGCGATTGAAATGCATGGCTAGTAATTTCGATTGCTCTATGGGGCTTGTGCGTAATTTTGTTACTCAAAATATGATTTATGATGAAAGTTTAATTGAGATTCATGTGTTTTTATCTTATTAAAATTGGTTACAGTTTGACTGATAGCTTTTGAATTTTAAACGTTTGGAACGTAAGTTTAAAATTTTCAATAATCTCCCAATACAGCAATAAGAGATGAATAATTTTATTTTATATGCCTGTCTGATTTGCCCTTAACGTAAGGGATGAGAAAATGCAACTTTTTTCATTTTGAGAGATAAATGGGAAATTGCTTTTGCGTTGTATAGGGCTAATAATGCATTGTTATCGACAGTTTCCAATCAGCCATTACTAAGAATTACTACTGCTAAAGAGTACAAAACTAGGAAAATAAAAAATTTCATTCATTTTCTTTGAAAACGAGAATCTCATATTCGCTAGAGGCAATATGTTAACCTTCTAGTTTTTTTTTCTGTTATGAATACTGCAAAGTAAGCTTCAAAATCAAAATTTACCTGAAGTAAATAATAGAAAACAGTAAAAACAATGCTTCGGTATCAAAACAATGTAGAGTAACAAGGTTGTTGGTTTTACCTCTGAGCGGTCCGTTTTGGCACATAATGGACTAAATGACCAACTCAAAAGTAGTCCAAGGGTTCATAGATTTAAAAAGCGGACCATCGGATAGCTGTTACGAGACAGATGGAATCCTCATGTTAAGGACATTCAGCGTAGTTCTTTATTTCCACAGTATATGCACGGTGGCCTCGATTTACGTCATATCCGACTAACGACCCATTGGTGTTCACTTTCTGATTGAAGGCATGGTGGGGATTTAACGGAGATAAATCTCAACGTTCAGCCAGGTGGGATTCGAACCTGGGAACTGCCGATTACCAGCCTGTCTCGCTCCGATTGAGTCATCTCCCTCCCTTCCCACCCAGATCACAAGTTGGGTGTTGGATCCTTTGGATAGCTGTTAGGAGATAAACAGAAATCTCAGATCAAGGCCATACAGCATGCTATTTGGTGTCAGTAGGGTATGGCTCTCCTAAACATGGTTTAGCATCCTCTCAGATTGATGGCAGTCTTTTCAAGCAGTTAGATGTGATTTTTTTCACCAAGGTCAAGGTGGAGCATAGCGAAGAAACTGTTATCATTGCATTAGCATACCAAGATAACTAATGATATTATAAGTGTAATATTAAGATTAGTCCTTTAGAACTCTAGAAAAGGCAAATTAAAGAGCTGGCAGATTTCTTTTAGAGTCCTTTCTCTCTCTGCCACTCCGACGCTTATTTGGATACACTCGTAGTTTAGACAGTTGAGAGATTAAGTTTCCCTAAGATTCCCTGTCACTAGTTCGTTGCCTAAATAAGGTTATAAGTATTTGAACTTCTCATCGGAAGAACCAATGGCAAACTTTAGCAAAAGACTTTGGGAGCCCGAGTCTAAGCGTGGTTCCGAGTCTTTTGTCCCTAGTTAGCGATTGAAGAGCATCAGATACGACCGAGTCAGATAGAGCACACCCCAGCTGTAACCCCAAATGCAACCTTTGCCTATACTTTGGAATTATCCTTAGCTGTCTACGCCAAGCTTTTAACTACAAGTCACATAGCAGGCCCTCTCTGTAACTTTATTTTTCTGAATGCCAGGTATCCAATCGATGCTGCTAAAGCCTGTTGAGAACGGTGGATTTCCCTTTCATGAGGACGGGGAATTTTTCTTTCTTGAGAACGGTGGATCTCTTTTTCATGAGGACGGAGGATTTCCCGTTTTCTTGAGGATCACTGATTTACCTTTTCTCAGGTAAACTATTAAGAATTGCAAAATTTTGGGTAAACCTACAGAAGTGGCTGAACTTAAAATTGTTTCTGAAAAAGTAGCTACCAGAGGAACTCTACCTAGATTATTTTAGCCTGCAGCCGTTGTCATTTATATTTGTTTATCTCTTATTGAACTTTGTTTTGTTAAAGAAAACTTTTGAGTTGAATGAATCATTTTATCCTGAATTAAGGAGTTAGCTTTCGATCTACTAAGTAATGTTTACAGAAAGAATTTTTATTCGAGTAATTTATCATAGAAAAGGTAAAACCGAAGTTATAACACTACCAATTACATCCTTCGAGGGACAAAACCTTGCTTCTCTCGTCACAAAGTAAATCTTAGCTCTGACACATACACCGAAGAGCCAAAACATTATGCCCAGCGCGTCTTTGTGTAAATCGAAGCAATTGCAGGTAAACGACGGTGCGTATGAAGGTCATGAAACGGTATAAATAACACCTGATACTGAGCTCTGTTAATCAGTGTTATTTTTGTTTTTCAGATGGAAAAGGCAGCGGACTTAACCCATTTCTTCCCAAGTGTTGTGTGTACGCAACACTGGGAAGAAATGGGTTAAGTGAGCTTAAATATGCCAAATTGTAAATGCCAGACGACTGGGTCAGAGCCTTTCCAAGACGCAAGACTTTTGGGATGTTCATGGTCAGCCGTGGTTAGTACCTTCAAAAAGTACTCTGAGGAGGAAAACACCACGAACTGCCTACAATATGTGGGCCGACCATGGCTCATCGATGCTAGCGGTGAGAGAAGGCTATCCTGTATGACACGAGACAACAAAAGGGACACTGTAGCGCAACTCGTCCGTAATTTGAATGCTGGTGACGGGAGTAATGTGTCACAACACAGAGTACATCGAACCCTGATGAAAATGGGGCTCCATAGTCGCAGGCCGCTCCGAGTACTCATGGTAACCTCGGTTCACCGTCAAAAGCGCCTCAATGGGCACGCAAGCATAAAAACTGGACTTTGAATGATTGGAAGAAGGTCATCTGGTTCGATGAATCTGGTTTCCTGTTCCCCATGTGTACGGCCGGGTACATGTGCCTCGTTTACCTATGGAAGTGTTGGCACCAGGATGCACCATGGGAAGAAAACAAGCCAGTGGAGGAAGTGCTATACTTTGGGCAATATTCGTTCTAAACCCTGAGTCCAGTCCTTCATGTGCAGGAAACTATGACGTCTATCACCTACCTAAACATCATTGCAGACCAGGCACATACTTTCGTGGCAATGGTATTCCCCTCTAATAGTGCCTTCTTTCTGCAGGATAATGCACCAGGCCACACTTCCTGTATTGTTCGAGAATGGTTTGCGGAACATCAGGAAGATTTCCAGGTATTGCCCTGACCTTCAAATTCCCCAGACATCAATCCAATCGAGCATCTATGGTTTGTGTTGGAACAGCATATACGATCTGCAGCGTCTCAACCACATAACTTACAAGAGTTAAAGTATCTGCTGGTAACGTGTTGGTACCAAATACCATAAGACAACTTCAGAAATCTTGTAGTGTCCATGTGTTTCCGAGTAAGAGCTGTTTTGAGGGCATGTGGAGGACCAACATCATATTAGGAAGGTGGTTATAGTATTTTGGCTCTTCTGTGTATATACATAGTAACTATAATTGAAGTACGATGATTTGAAGTGTCATTTTTGTCAGCTAATAGTAAAAATTCCTAAAAATATTGGCAGCATTAAATGTTGCAGAATATTGTCAGTCAGGCTGCATCAATTTGTGTAATTGGATAGTAGCATGAATATATGGGTGTTTTGGAGTGGATCGTTATTTTGTGTTGTAAATGTGCGTAAAGAAATTCGAAATAGCCATTTTGTAGGAATGACCTCGAGACATCATTTACCAAATGAACTGTGGTGGAGAGCTATTGGGTACAAACTCATGTTAACTGGACAGAAGAGCAATGAAGGTCAGTAATCTTCACAGATGAGTCCAGATATTGATTGCAGAGTGATTCCGGACATTGTTTGATATGGAGAGAACGAGGTACCCGCTATCATCCCAGCAACATCCGTCAAAGAGACAGTTACGGCGAAGGTAGCGCGTGTGTTTGGAGTGGCATTTCCTTAGGTGGACGCACAACCTGTATGTGTTGACGAGTGGGAACCTCAATGCTCAAAGGTAAATACCGTATTTTCCGGCGTATAGGACGCACATTTTAACCTCAAAATACGCCTAAAATATGGGGTGGGTCTTATGCGCCAGTAATCAAAATTATGAGTTGAAATTTCAGTCTAAAACTTTTGGTTTATATCAATATACATATATAAGTATTCTTTTGCATTTTGTCCTTTTGTGAAAGAGTGGTTTCAAATAAATCGTTTCCATATTTTTTTTTGTTCTGTAAAAATAATAATTTGGGTGATGTATTTTATGTTTCACTACTGATAGAGGGAGCATTCCAGTAAAATAGAGTTCAGATCCACTGACACCTCAAGGTTACGATTCATCCAAGTGCGCATGTGTGATCACATTTCACCGACATATTTTTTCGAAAAAGCGCGAGCATGGCGCGTCGTTACCGATCACAGCGCTTCAAGGCAACCAAAACGTAAACTTTTAGTAATGAAGAAGCTTTCTCATGTTTTTGCTGCGAAACATGGCTCAAAAACAACGCAGATTCTGCTATGATATTGCATTCAAGCTACGAGTGATTGAGTATGCTAAAGAACACGGAAACAGGGCAGCAGAGAGGAATTTCGGATCACCGCCAACAGAAAAGATGATAAGAACTTGGAGAAGACAGGAAGAAGACCTAAAAAAAGCTATGCGTAGTAGACATAATCTGCGACATGGAATTGCAAAATGGCCGGAACTAGAAGAAGAATTAAAAACTTGGTTATTAGTCCACAGAAGCTCGGGATTTTCAGTTTCCACAAAAATGACTATTCAACAAGCAAGAGTGATAGCTACTAACAGAGGCATCGCTGATTTTACAGGATCGACGTCATGGTGTTCTAGATTCATGAAGAGAAATGACTTACGTATGCGGACTAAAACAAAAATAGCACAAAAGATGCCAACGTAATATGAAGACAAGATTATCGAGTTTCATAAAATTAGCATTAATGTAAGAAAAAGTGAAAATTTTGAACTTTCACAAATAGGAAACATGGATGAGGTCCCACTGACGTTCGATGTACCCTCAAACAAAACAGTAGATTCCAAAGGTGCAAGAAGTGTTATTGTTAAAACTTGTGGACATGAGAAAACGCACTACACAATCGTGTTGTCTTGTTGTGCCAATGGAACAAAATTGCCGCCTCTTTTGATTTTCAAAAGGAAAACCTTGCCCAAGGAAAAACTGCCTAAAGGTGTGTTTGCGCACGTTCATCCTAAGGGCTGGACGGATGAAGGGGGGATGAAGTTTTGGATAGACAATGTGTGGTCTAGGCGTCCTGGTGGACTGTTAAATAAACCTGCCTTGCTAGTATGGGATCAGTTTCGGAGTCATAGAACAGAAGCTGTAAAAAATAAAATCAACCAACTGAAAACTCAGTTAGCTGTAATTCCAGGTGGACTAACGAGCCAGCTTCAACCTTTAGATGTCTGCATTAATAAACCATTTAAAGGATTCATGAAGGAGAAATGGAACAGTTGGATGCAGTCTACAGATTTTGAAGTGACACCATCAGGAAGAAGGAAGAGACCTAGCATTTTGCAGATTTGTGAATGGGTCAAAACTTCATGGAATGCTGTGAAGCATGAGACAGTTGTAAAGTCATTTAAGAAATGTGGTATTAGTAACTCACTTGATGGCATAGAGGATGATTTGTAATACGAAGACTCAGTTTCTGAAAAAGAGGCTTTAAGTGGTTTTTCATTTAGTTCTGGAGATGAATTTCTGGGTTTTGAGGATGAGCATTAAAAGGTACCTAACTACAATGTTCCCTAGTTACATTTTTTGTATACATAAATAACTGTAAAATGAGTACAGTAAATCTTTATGGAAATTCATGAAACAATGTGGAAAATTTTTTTCCCTTAAAATTGTGTCTAAAAAAGGGGGTGGGTCTTATACGCCGGTGCGTCCTATACGCCGGCAAATGTGGTATATGATATCCTGGACCCTTATGTACGTCCTTCAGCTTGTGCAAGAGATGAAACATTCATCTTACAAGACGATAACGCTCGTCGATACAGGGCTCGACTAGTGGAACAATACCTTCAAGAGGAGACCATTATGCGCATGGAGTGGCCAGCTCGATCTCCCGACCTAAATCCGATTGAGCATGTATGGGATGCTCTAGGGAGACGTGTTGCTGCCCTCAACCTGCCACCTGAAACAAATAGGGAGATTATTACTGCTTTAAAGGAACAATGGTCGTTACTCCTTACTGAGCTGAATCACATCATAAACAGCATGGAACATCGCTGTCGTGCCTGCATTGCTGTAAGGGGTGACCACACTCCTTATTAAAGAATTTTCCCCCATTGCATTCTGACACATTTTTGGACAAGTTCCTGTAAGTGCTATATTTTGACGAAAAATGTTTCTAGTATAAAATATTTTACGCCATTCTGAAACTAGCATTGCAAGTCATGTTTCCATCAAATTTCATTAAAATAATTCATAGTTTTTTTCTTTATCATAAGTTTTCTGAGCTTTCCTTAATTTATGGAAACCAGTGTAATATTACAAGATCCACAAAAAGGTTTAGACTTTCATCTACAGTTCCTAATTAGGATGGAGAGATGAACATGTGACCTTGGAATATTGTATGGTCTGATGAAGCTCATTTCCAGTTGCATCAGTATAAACACTTTTAATTATCAAATATGGAGAAAGATGCCTCCAAGTTTAATCAACGAATTGTCTCTGCATTTTTCACGTATTATTTTTTGGTGTGAAGTGCATCTGCATTTTCCACTTGTTACTATTTGCAACGATGAAATGTCTGTGAATTTCTCACTTGTTACTCTTTCGAGTGGCGAAATGGCTCTGCATTTTCCAAGTGTTATTATTGGTGTGAAGAAATGTCTCTGCATTTTCCATTCGTTACTATTTGGTGTGACGAAATATCTGTTCACACGTGTTATTGCTTGGAGTGACGAAATGTATCTGCATTTGCCACATGTTACTATTTGGTGTGCGAAAGGTTTCTGGATTTTCCATGTTTAATTGGTGTAGAGGAACGTAGCTATGGGGGGATAGAGGAAGTTTCCCCCCCAAAGTAACTCGGAATTGGCAAAATTCGAAGCGACTTCGTAAAATCTAGGTGAGTTGTGAAAATTGCAATCTTTTTTTTATGCAAAATTAACGGAGTTGTCAAAATCGAGGCAACTTGGCAAATCTAGGGCAGTTTGGAAAATGGAGAGACGGCAAAATCTAGAGCAGTTGGCAATATTCGAAACCACTTAGTAAAATACAGGTGAGTTGGCAAAATCGGGACAACTTTGCAAATTCTAAGGGAGTTGGCAAAATTCATAGTGACTTGGTAAAATCTTGGGGATTTGACAAAATTCTGTATGACTTGGCAAAATCGTGAGATGTAAAAATTAGGATTTTTTTCTGTAAAATTATGGCGAGTTGGCAAAATCTAGGAGAGTTGGCAAAATTTAGGGAGTTGGTAAAATTTAGGGGCAATTGGCAAAATTCGGAGTGATTTAGCAAAATCGTGGAGAATTGATAAAATTCGGAGTGACTTGGTGAAATCTTGGGGAGTTGGCAAAATTCGGAGTGACTTGGCAAAATCTTGGGGAGTTGACAAAATTCAGGTAAGTTGTAAAAATTGGGATTTTGTTCTGTAAAATTATGGCTATTGTCAAAATCTAGGAGAGCTGGCAAAATTTAGTGAGTTGGGAAAATTCAGATAAGTTGTAAAAATTGGGATTTTTTTCTGTAAAATTATGGCGAGTTGTCAAAATCTAGGAGAGTTGGCAAAATCTAGGGGCAGTTGAAAAAATTCGGAGTGACTTCGCAAAATTCAGGTGAGATGTAAAAATTGCAATCTTTTTTTCTTTAAAATTATGGCGTGTTGGCAAAATCGAGGCAACTTCGCAACATCTAGGATAGTTGTCAAATCTTGGGGGAGTTGTCAAAATTCAGAGTGACTTTGGAAAAATCAGGTAAGATGTAAAAATTGGGATTTTTTTTGCAAAATTATGGCGAGTTGGCAAAATCTAGGGCAGTTGAAAAAATCCGAATCCACTTGGTAAAATACGGGCGATTTGTGAAAATTGGGATTGTTTTTGTGAAATTAATGAGTTAACAAAATCGAGAAAACTTGGCAAAATTTTGGGTAGATAGAAAAATTTCAAGTGACGGCAAATTCAGTATAGATGTAAAAATTGGGATTGTGTAAATTGGGATTGTGTAAACTGAAAATTGGGATTGTAAAATCAAGGCAACTTGGCAAAAGTGGAAACCACTTGATAAAGTACATATGGGTTGTAAAAATTGTGATTGGTTTTGTGAAATTAAGGAGAGCTGGAAGAGCCGAGAACTCTTGGAAAAATCTAGGGGAGTTGGAAAAATTCAAAGCCACTTGGTAAAATACAGGGGAGTTGTGAAAATTGGGATTGGTTTTGTGAAATTAAAGAGAGTTGGACAAATCTAGGAAACTTGACAAAATGTAGGGCAGCTGGCAAAATTCGAATCCACTTGGAAAATACTGGCGAGTTGTGATAATTGGGATTGGGTTTGTAAAATTAAGGAGAGTTGACAAAAATCGAGAAAACTTGGCAAATCTTGGAGTGTTTGAAAACTTTGAAGTGACTTGGTAAATTTAGGAGTGATGTAAAGATTGGGATTGATTTTGTGAAATTAAGGAGAGTTGGCCAATCAAGGGGAGTTGGGAAAATTCAAACTGACTTGATACAATTCAGACGACATGTAAATATTGGAATTATTTCTGCGAAATTATGGCTAGTTGGTAAAATTGGAAGTCAAATGGCAAAATGCAGAGAGTTGAATTTGGAGTTGGAGAATTTTCGATCACTCCCCCCCCCCCCAAGCATAATCTTTCGCTACGCCCCTGGGTGTGGATTCATAACAAATTCTCCATCGGGCCAATTTTCTTCGAAGAGTTGATTCTTGAAGTTCATGGTTACTAGAGGTGTACAGTGATGGATACGCTTTCTAGTGATCAGCTCCATCAATATGCGATTCCTGCCCCTCTAGGAAGAATTTGTTTGGACAGACATTTTCTTTATGCGGGATGAAGCACCACCGTAAATTACTCGCTTAGTAACGCAGTCATATTATATCTTGTTTGCAACACACAGTTTTCTGCATTCTTGGCCACCTCATTCTTCCAACTTGAACCCTTGTGATTTTAGGTTATTAGGATACTTGAAGAACTGGATTTATCACAGAAACGTTCAATTGCAAATATAGAATTACGAAATTCTATCCGTGTAATTGAGTTCTTCTTTCGAGAATATTATCAATGACAATCTTCGTTTGTCAACTGACCATGCATATAGTTTTTCCCATCATATTGTGAACACAAGGCAATTATATTGGAATGGTTAAAAATTATTATATTGGATTGGTTAAAAACACAAGGCTATTATATTGGACAATTTGATTTGCATAGCTTGTAACATGCGTATCACATGTGATTAACAAATGAACTGCAGTGCATGCCAATCGTATGGCATTTGACGTTATTTTTTCGAAATTATTTTTATTTCACGTCTTTTACTATTACCTAAGAGTGTGAACGTTATTCGCCAGAAATTTCATTTTGTACAGTTTAAAAATTTCCATCTTCGAACTGCTAAATTAACTCGCTTTATTTATAATCACCGTATACATATAGTTATATTTGTCTCTGGTTTTAAGCTGTGCTAGATATGTACCGAGACACATTGATGTGTACCAGAACTTATTGATTTCGTATTGTTTTATTTCTATTTTTGTCTATCGCTGCGTCGTTCAAATTGGAATTAAAAAAGAAAGCAGGTAACAAAGAATGATTTGAATCAAAAATAGGTTTAAATTATTTCTGCTTTTTGCAAAAAAAAAACTATAAGGATCAGTAATATGTATTTTAGCGTAACAGGTTTGGGGTATTAAGCAAGCTTTCTAAATAACTCTGTAGATAAATGCATAGGGTGATTAGTAATAAATATAATGACCTTAAATATTTTTATGCAAAAACTGTAGATGCAACATCAGCAAATATTACACGTTAAGGGGAACAATTGTGAATTTTTTATATACCGGAAAAGGATTACGATTCAATATGATTATCAGGGTATAGGTTTCTGGATTTCCATGTGTTATTATTGGTTTGAATTCATAACAAATTCGCTATCGGGACAATTTTCATCGAAGAGCTTTAAGGTCGTGGTTACTAGAAGTGTACAGTGATGGATACGCTAGTGATCAGCACAATCAATGTGATTCCTGCCCCTCCAGGGCTTCCATATGTAAGATAGTCATATCATATATTCAATATGACTATTTTACACATACTGCCCGACCAAATAATCTATTACTTTGTCTTTACAACCATCACTTTCATAATAATCTGGCTTTCTTCTCATGGTACAGTTCCCAAATTTCAAAGTTTTAAATTCTCTGTACATAGTTGACGTTGTCTCGTTGAAATGGATTTTGAGGTACTACTAGCGATCTCTTTCTCACCTGAACTGTAGCAACTCTGTTTTGCCGTACAGTTCGTGTCGACAAATACCTGTTCCTGCCTGTCAGAGCCTTTTTCATCCCGCAGTTGCTATGATTGGCGGACGGTTGCCCTTCTCGATCGAGAAGGGCAATGCGTTGAGACGGTTGCCCTTCTCGACGCATTTGGCATATTATGCCCCGCGATTTTCCACTGAGTTTCGTCACCTCCGTTACGGATGCTCCTACCCAACTCCAACAACGACCCCTCTCTCAAAGGTAATCAGATCAGTCTTTTTACCCATGTCTCACTTTACTTTGTTATCCATCTTTTCTTCACTGTTTTTATTGGACTTCATACTGACGTAGAATACTTACATCAGTAAAAGGTTCAGATTGCATTTGGGTGCGTCATAGTATTTTGCTCACCATCACTTTCATAATAATCTGGCTAGGCAGTTTATTCACACTATATTCCTGTTCATCTTATATTTTCCTTTACACATATGTTTAGTTTGGGTTAAATTCCGTTTGCCAAGCATGAATTTTTTCGTAAAGTGGAGGCTTTCTGTTAAACTATGTGCTGTAAGAAAGATGAATTGTATTGGGAGAGTTCATTTCATGGAGAGAGCACAAAATGAGTGTACAATCATAGCCAACTTTGAGTTAATTGCAATAAAGGTAGTTATCGGAGTGACCCGCTGACACCTGCCAGTGTTGAAATCTGTTATAACCTATTAAATTGTAAAACAGACTTACGTCTTTGTTATCTCAAAACATGCATTATTTGTTAAACTGGTGTTGTGGACCATTTATAAGGCATTTTTAAAATCGTTACATTCAATCGTAACGATCACCCCGTATTTTAAAATACGCAATGTTCAGTAAATAGAATATTTTTATTTTAAAAAAAAATCAAAGACAAGAGACTGCAGAAACATTTTTTATATCTTTATGTACAAATGTTCTAATTAGAGTAAAGATCGTGTGACAGAAGTATCAGTTCTACATGTTAAACAATTTTTCGGTATAACAACAGTTCATCTACGTTTATTACAAACAAGACGAGATAATCTATAAGGCGATGATGGGCCTGAAATTGTGCTCTTTAAAGTACAAAGGGTAATGCGGGTCAAGTATAGCACTCTTAAAATGTTTACGTTTCCAAGTTGTGATTAGCTCTTTACTCTTAATTCGCTTCAGTTTGTTTTTCAGCATTTTGTAGAGCGAAGAAAATAATTTGACATAAACACATCAAGATGAAGTTTTCCTGCTGCAGTCTTGATAAGACGAATTACAAACAATTTTCGGAATTTAACAAGATTAAATTTTCATTCAAAGGTTCGATGGGTTTAACGTATCTTATGTTATTAATGATTTTATTAATTAAATTTGCCATGAGAATAAATAATATCCAGTTTCATTTGCATCTCTTTGTAAATTCTACGAAGCGTTTAATCCACTATATTTTTGTGAAAGGTGTTTAATGTTTTTTTTACATATGGTTTCAAAGATATATTATACATTCCACATTTTATACAAGTTTATTAAAAATATTGTATGAGTAATTATTATTTTGTTTAGGAGAAAAAATGAGACGTTTTAAGTGGCAAAATGTATGCACGAAAAGTGTTCTACGTAGAAAATTATTATTTTAAATATTTAATACTCCAATATTAGCAAAAACTGTTTTCGAAAACAATTCCCTTGATCAACATCAATTAATTCACTTCCCTAAAAGCTCATATTGATGAAGGTTTCAAATTTTTGTACTAAGAACAAAAAGAAACGAGAAAAGGCAATTATTTGCAATGGGAGATATTTAAAGATGTGCGTTGGCGGTTTGTATTTTTCTACTTCGTTAATCTCCCGTTACTAATAATAATCTAATTGCCAGGAAAAAACATTCTCAAAATGCAATCCAAAAGTGAAATTTCCAGATTTCTTGGCTGAAAAATTTGAGTTGCAAAATTTTGAACTGAACGTCACGTAGTCCAAAGCAGGTCAGTCCAATTCTTGGCACATAAAACAAATTATCAATATTCTGAATTTGCTTCATTTCTTTAAATTTTAATAAACATTTTTAGGTCCATAACTAGACGAATTGGTTAATTCATAGTACTCATCAAAAACAGAAATTTTTATTTTTTAATCAAGATATTTTCTTGATTTCTTAAACAGGGAGTATTTTTTTTTACCAAATTATTCATTAGAAATGCGCGTTTTTGTTTATAAGTAGAGAAATTTTCCTGCGGCTATTTAAACATTTCTTTCCCTTACCATGGATTTTCTAAAGCTCCGATTCGGTTTATGGCTTTTGTTGAGTCAGAAACATTTTTAATCAAAGCAGAATAAAATGTTTAATTAAATATCCATGTTCCAGAAATCGTCCGTTGAAAATCTTAACAGTAAATTGTTATTTGAAAATCCAAGTACTAAAAAATTATCAACTAAAAAGTTCAATTAATAGAATTTTTTAAAAAAAAGTTGCTTATTTTAACGTATTTTAAATATAACATGTAAATTATTATCCATGTAATGGTTGAAGCTATTTTGGCGTGAACACATACTGAAAATCCAAAGAAATATTTGTTTCCTGTCAGCGGTTGTTTTTTCACCACTTTCAGCATTTGACACTTACAGACGCCATCAGAACACTTACGCTAAGTTCCAAAATCTGTGCTTAAACCATTGGAACTTTTGCATAAAGCCATTCTTGATTTCCAATACAAAATGTTTCCTACTTAACGATGACCCAATTAGCAAATGATTCTAAACGTGTTAATTAACCCGCTCCTCCAATTTGTCAACCCAGTAAAAATTGCTTGTACTTTGGTTTTGAAGGTTTTCTTTATGGCTTTTGTAGGGTAAAATTTTTTTAATAAAAGCAGAATAAAATGTTTAATTAAATATTCATGTGCCAGAAATCGAAAAAAAATATATATATTAAAAAAAACTGTTCCTAAACCACTGGAACTTTTGTATAAAGCCATTCCCGATTTCCAATACAAAATGTTTTTATACTTAACGATGACCCAATTGCAAATGATTCAAATTAAATTGATTCTATGAATTAAAAAGACATACTGAATGGAATGCGAAAAGAGTTTGTTGTCGTTATGAGAACAGATCTTAAAACACTGATATGAATTTACAACAATAAAAGTGAAGGCATTTTGAGTCACCACCTTATAGACTTCAAAAAACAAAATTCATGCTACACCTTTAACCTTTCGTTAAGCTTTCACTGAAAATTTGGTGTTTTTTTGCCTCGTTTTTCGATTGAAACAATCATATATAATAATGCCGCATCTGAACAGGCTGAGGAAGGGTTCAGCTTGGACACGTAAAAATGCACGTGTTTCTTCTAATGCCTTCTAATGTCAAAGCGTGCAGTAGATATTGCACAAACTATTACGATACAGTCTCTTTCTCAACAGATTCGGGTTCCTTGCAATTCCTCAAATACTTGGCCGATTGATCCAAAATTTCGTACTCGGGTTCTTCTTGTGTGACCCCGGTTTGGTTTAAAAGATTGGGTTCCTAGCTGTGGTGGGAAGGAAATTAATTTCTTTGTGAATGGTTGGGTCTGGCAACTGTATGTGGAGTTGACGTCGTCTGGACTATTATAAATTGTGAAAAAAAAAATTTATGAATGGTGAAATATGTTTCGGCGCAATACTTTTATAAAAAATAAATAACCCTTCAAGCAGCTGCTTACCACAGAGGTCTGACAGTTTATATACCATAGCAGAAGGTCTGTGAGGATGGTAGGACCTCAGCAGAAAAACAACACAAACATCCATGCCTTACCCGGTGCTCGAACTCACCCAGGTCCCTTAGATCAGTAGCCAAGTGGGTTAACCACTTGGTCGAAGATTATTTTTCAATTCGCCCATATGTTGTTAACTACAGTTTTAGTTATTACTGCGAATTGGTTTAGTTCATAAGGTTGTAGCATTCGGAAGGTCTTAAAAAATATAATATTTACATATATATATATATAAATTATATAGGTCGGTTGGCTCAGGAACCAATGATATTAGTTGATCGTATGATGAAAAATAATTTTATGACATATCGCAATACGTTTATTTTTACAGAGCCACAAAAATTTGAATACGGCTCTAGTTTTATCATGCTTTCATACATTCAGCTTGAAATTTTCCACTTTACAATTAGCAATTCACACAGAAAATATTTTCATGTATGCTGTACAATTTGTACTTTACAGCAAATTGACACATATTTCATTTAGGGAACAATTTTTAAAAATTCACAACAGTTGACATCTTGTTATTTCAAATGACTTGATGCGATTCATTTGCATGTATTATTAATTTCATAACGGATGGAATGCACTTGAGTTTTCATCTCAGTTTCAAGCATACGGCAACAGCATTTAAGAATAAATGCATCACTGAAAAAGTCAATTTTGCTCATAGTTGTCACTCTTCGAGAATTCAAAGATCGTGAAATATTAAACAAAGTAACTTATTACGCAAAGTAGTCATATATCTTAAAGCTGAAATCGTAAGAAGTATTTTCTTTTGATTGTGTGAGACAAAAGTATGAGAATATTTCACATTTGGAGAAAGTCTCAGGACACTCGATGTAAATCGGACAGAAATTATTATTGTTGAAACATTTACATGATTTAGAGCAGCCTTGGATTCCAGTTGTGTCAATTTTGTTGCTATGTCGCCTCCCTCACATATCTTCGTTACGACAAATTATGCTGTCAGGCTTGTGTCAGACCTCTGTTGCAAACAGCTGATTGATGGGAAATCTATTTTTTTTTTTTAATTTGTGCTCCAGCAGGTTGAAAGTCCTGGAATGAGCTAATTAAGTTGGGGGAATGAGCTTTGTCTTCCAGACCTTGCAAGAGTATCAAGAGGCAGGAGGAACCCTAAAATATCTGGCTTTTAGGGCAGGAGGAACCCTAAAATCCCGGTCACTTTGAAATGGTCGCTGTGGTGACAGGTAAATGAGAATGAGTCTGTTTGGTCAAACAATGTATAACAAAATAAAAAGCTTAAATTCGGTTAGATGATAACGCCAGTCTTAAAATTGATTTTCCATTCAGTTTCATGTATTGGTATAAACAAGGAAACCAGTAACGCGGGTCACTCAGTAACGCGGTCAGACCAGTAACGCGGTCAGACCAGTAACGCGGGTCACTCAGTAATGCGGTCAGACCAGTAACGCGGTTCAGATACCTTTGCATTCTGCCCATATAAAGCTCATTTCACTGTTTACTAGGGGTCAACAAACTTTCAAGGGACAAGAACCTTTTATTTTGATTTTTCTTAAAATTGATTTTCACTTAGTTTCCTGTATTGAGTATAGCAGGGTAACTAACAGCATGGAATATTTCAGCTATCTTCGTATTTGTCCTCCAGACTATGCAAGAGTATCTTGGTTTTACCCAGGAGGTACCTTGAAATTTCCACCGCTTTAAAGTGGTCGCTGTGTGACAAGTGTAATGAGAAAGGAAGAACAGCACCTATAAAGCTCACTTTACCCTTTATTAGGAGTCAACAAACGTAGGACAAGGGCCTTTTACTGAATTGTTTTGCTCAAAATTGATTTTCGCTTAGTTTCGTGAATTAAGTGTAGGGAGTAAAACTAAAACAACAGGCCCCTTCAGCTATCTTTGGAAAACTCCCGAATGAAGCTCATTTTACCTTATAATAGGGGTCGGCAGCCTTTTACTTAATTTACCCCTCAAAATTGATTTTTCACATAGTACCTATTTTGAGTACAGCAGAAAAACCAATAACACAGGACATTCCAGTTACCTTTGCATTAGTCCTATACAAAACTCATTTTACCCTATATTAGTGGTCGGCAACTTTTCAAGTGGCAAGAGCATTTTATTTCATTTTCATCTTAAACCACAATGGTTTAATACTCGCAACACATAGACATTATATATGAATGGAGAAACACATACATAATGAGCTAACAGCTGAGCCAATCCTACCCCTTAAGCAGAGAAAGTTTCGTTTCTTATATGATTATGTATATTTATACTCATGTATAATAAATGTATTCAAACCAATAATCCGTGTGGTCTTCACTCTAGAAATGGGACATACTGAAAATATCGAGAACTAATATACTCAGACTGTGCAAAAAAATCCAACAAAGAACCCAGAATGATAGAGCTCAGACGAGATGCAGGGTTGGGTTGTTTTACCTCTGAGCGGCACTTTTTTGCACACCATGGGCTAAATGGCCAGGTCACAAGGACCCCGAAGGCTCAGAGAAAGTTGGGGAGGGGACCCACTGGAACAGCTGTTGAGAGACAGGTGGTAGTCTCCCGTCAAAGCCATCCAGCGTGTTCTTTAACGTGCACAGGGTATGGCTCTACCGCACACGGGGCCACGGCTTAACGTCCCATCCGACGGACGGCGGCCTTTCCAAGCCCATCGGTGTCCCCTACTGAGCGTGGGCAGGGCGGGGAATGACGAGATGCAGAATTGAGCATAGAGGAAAAGTTGCCTTGAGCAGGGTGAGATGCAAACACACGACCTCCTTATATCATGCGACACGGGAAGCATGGATCTCACACAGCGAGTGGACAACAGAACGTTCGAGAAAACTGTACGGGATTACAATCATGCATGCATACTTCGCGATGTTGAAATTAATACTCTTTTGCTAGTACACCTTCAATGCTGCAGCTTCATAGCAATCGCTTTACGGAAAGGACTATAAAAATCTGATTAAAATAGGTAGACGAAACTGAATATTGTAGCATGTACAAAATGTAAATGCATCAGAATGCATGCTTATAATAATCATTTCGAGTCGATTCTTTATGGCCGTGAAATTAATTCATTGTTAAAACTTTTCATGAGTACGAAATGCATTGCCATTTTTTATTGCTATTTTGGTGTGTATAGGTAACTGTATATAAAAAAATGAACAATATGGTAATGGCACTGTAGCAGTTAAGTAACTAAATGTTCTTTAAATACAATCATAGATAAACAGGGTTGGGTTGTTTTACCTCTGAGCGGCACTTTTTTGCACACAATGGGCTAAATGGCCAGGTCACAAAGACCCGGAAGGCTTAGAGAAGGTTGAGGGAGTGGATCCACTGGAACAGCTGTTGGGTGACAGATGGTAGCCTCCCGTCAAGGCCATCTAGCGTGTTCTTTAACGTGCACAGAGTATGGCTCTCCCGCACACGGGACCACGACTGAACGTCCCATCTGACGGACGGCGGTCTTTCCAAGCCCATCGGTGTCCCCTACCATGGGCATGGCGAGGAATTTTGCGGAGATAAATTTTGCGGACCCAGCTGGGGCTCGAACCTGGGAACTGCAGATTACGAGCCTGGCGCGCTACCGACTGAGCCACCCCCATAGATGAACAGAGATCGGTGTTTGGTATATGAGCCATCCCTCTTTGGCATCTTTTCTTGTAGTTCTCTTCTATTGTGTCGTGTAAGTAAAAGTATGATGATTATCATACTTAGTTAATAGTCATATCCAGATGGGCGTCCAACTGCGTACCGATATACATGTTTTTTTGTACGTCCATGGTGACGTCACTGAGTAGCCGGTAGACTTCGGCGCCCTGTAATTCCGCCAATACTTGACCAATTGATTCGAAATTTGGTGTTGTCGTTTCTCATGTGTAATCTGGGTTTATTTCGTAGGCATAATTTCTATAGGAGTACCAGCCTGTAATTATGGTTATGCTAGCTTTTCTCTTTTATTTGGAATTGTTATGTTGAGTTACAAGACCCGATTTATAGTTGCCCTGGTTCGACATTAAACCTGTTGCGAGTGACCGAAGTCTGTGGGAATTGGCGTTACAGCTGCTACCATGGAAGTTGTGAATGGAGCAGTAGGTTATCGATGAAGATATATGGACCAAATGGAAAAAAATATCAATGGACAAGCATTTAGTACCTAACTTGTGGAAGAGGAATATTGTTAATATAGCATATAAGCAATGAGAATTATGTAGAGAAATTTACACTCCAGATCTGTACAAGTGTTAGAAACGTGTCTTATAGTTCAAAAAACAGTTTTTATTTTATTCAGAGTGCAGGTTAAAAGTCAACTTTCATTCTTGGAAGGATAATATATCTTTTCAACAAATTTTAGAAATCGTGCAGTGTATTTTCATGGAACAGAAAGCTATGACAAATTTTATAACTGTGTTCAGTTATGGAAATTTATTATTATTATTATTAGCAAACATGCCTCATATATAGAGTTGTGTTCAAAATATAGTCATCTCAATGTAACAACAAAATTATACGTTAAACAAATGCTAAATGTAGGATTTCTGATGATTTTATTTTGGAATCAGTATTTCTTTGCTTTCTATCCAAACTTCTCGTTAAACGTTTAAGGCATTATTCAACTCTCTAATTTAAAGTATTTAGATGGAGAAATACTATAACGAGTTAAATTGAATAGTTGTTATACCTTAAGGTTTGTTAAAATACGCTCTTATTTTAACAGTAGTCTAAAATCCATTCTTTTACGTGGTCTAATACGAAATGTGTAAAACTCTAAACTTTTCCGATTATTGAACTTCTGACAAGTTTTAGCATTACCGAAATCGTTTAACGTCGACTATCAGGAACACTAAACGATATAACATTTCTCTGGAATGACAAACATGAAATTTCCGATTTAATCACCCCATGAAGCTCTTGAATTATTTCTGATCATTTTTTGGTTTGGTTATCATCAGAATGTTTCGAAGGATGTTAAAACGTCACTTCTCGATTTGTAGTAATCCTGGTTCATTCTTGATGCAGTGCTGCAATCCATTCAGTTGTTCCAACCAGTTAGAATGCCTCTCCAGATGATTCTTATTCTAAATACCTTCCTGCGACATATTCTAAGTGACGTCAAAGTATAATGGGTATATTGGCACTCTAAACGGGACGTCGGCGACAGCGCCATCTGTCGACGGAATTGAGCACGAACATTCTGTGATATTAATCTTGAAGCTCCTCCACTTGAAGACAAGTAGACCGGAGTAATGTTTTCTCATTTGTACCTCCTCTATCGCCTTCCATGACATCAGCCTCACATATCTCTGGCTAAAAGGGGGGGAAAAAGAAAAACCATTTGTAAGGCAAAGCATATTAGCATACTTATAAGCAAAGTGTATTCATGACTGAAACATTACGCTGCAAAAATTTATGTTTCATTTACATAGTTCATAATCGATGTATACAGATAAGAAGTTTAATATAAAGACGTTACAATAATAACAACTGTAACAACAAATTTGTTTTTCAAGGTATTCAGGCTGGTTTTGCGGAAGGGACAAGGGAGCGAAATATTACCCACGAATATTTACCACGAAATATTACCCCTGAGAAGGTCAATAAGTGTAATGGGGACCAAACATTAATACACATGCATAGTTCACGCATTTTAAAAAAAATTTTAAAACATCTCTGAAACGAAGGGGAAAATATTATTCTACGATGGAAATGCAATCTCCAGTCTCTAAGCTCCCATTTTCACCTTATTTCAGCTCGATTGCGTCGCTTGCTCCCTCCCCCCTTACGTTTTTCTAGATTCGGGCCTGAGAATGCTAGTTTACGACTTAAACTCTGTGTGATTCAGAGACATTGCATAAAGAGCATGAATAAATACAACACGAGGAACTTGTGTGTTTAGACAAAATGTTTGCAGAATTGTCAACTTATTACAATAGGAAACGAAATTAGATACTAAATATCTTCAGAATAAACTTTTTCATGGTAATAAGACTGAAAGTAAAGAAGTAAAGACTGTGATACCCAAGGTAAAGCCTCTCTTCAGGGGCGTAGCCATGGGGGGATGAGGGGGAGGCTCCCCCCAAAGTAACTCGGAGTTGCCAAAATTCGAAGCGACTTCGTAAAATCTAGGTGAATTGTGAAAATTTGTAATCTTTTTTTTTTAAATTAAACGGAGTTGTCAAAATCGAGGCAACTTGGCAAATCTAAGACAGTTTGGAAAATGGAGAGACGGCAAAATTTAGAGCAGTTGGCAAAATTCGAAGCCACTTAGTAAAATACAGGTGAGTTGGCAAAATAGGACAACTTGGCAAAATCTTAGGGAGTTGGCAAAATTCGCAGTGACTTGGTAAAATCTTGGGCAGTTGACAAAATTCGGAGTGACTTGGCAAAATCGTGGGGAGTTGGAAAAATTCAGATGATATGTAAAAATTCAGGTGAGATGTAAAAATTAGGATTTTTTTCTGTAAAATTATGACGAGTTGGCAAATCTTTGGGGAGTTGGCAAAATTCGGAGTGACTTGGCAAAATCGTTGGTAGTTGGCAAAATTCAGGTGAGATGTGAAAATTTGAATTTTTTTCTGTAAAATTATGGCAAGTTGGCAAAATCTAGGAGAATTGGCAAAACTTAGGTAGTTGTCAAAATCTCTAGAGGTAGTTGGCAAAATTCGAGTGACTTGGCAAAATCGTGGAGAGTTCAAAAAATTCAGGTGAGATGTAAAAATTAGGATTTTTTTATGTAAAATTACGGCGAGTTGGCAAAATCTAGGGGCAGTTGTCAAAATTTGGAGTGACTTGGCAAAATCGTGGAGAGTTGACAAAATTCAGGTGAGATGTAAAGATTGCAATCTTTTTTCTGTAAAATTATGGCGTGTTGGCAAAATCGAGGCAACTTTGCAACATCTAGGAGAGTTGGCAAATCTTGCGAGAGTTGACAAAATTCAGAGTGGCTTTGCAAATATCAGGTGTGTTGTAAAATTGGGATTTTTTTTTCTGTAAAATTGTGGCGAGATGGCAAAATCGAGGAAACTTGGCGAATTCTAGGGCAGTTGGCAAAATTCGAATCCACTTGTTAAAATACGGGCGATTTGTGAAAATTGGGATTGATATTTTGAAATTAAGGAGAGTTGACATAATCGAGAAAACTTGGCAAAATCTAGGAAAGTTGACAAAACTGGAAACTATTTGGCAAAATACAGGTGAGTTGTAAAAATTGGGATTGGTTTTGTGAAATTAAGGAGAGTTGGAAAAACCAAGAACTCTTGGCGAAATCTAGGAGAGTTGGCAAAATTCGAAGCCACTTGGTAAAATACAGGGGAGTTGTGAAAATTGTGCCTTTCTTCAGCAATTAAGGAGAGTTGATAAGTCACTTGGAAATTCAGGGAAAATGTAAAAATTGCAATTTTTTTCTGTAAAATTACGTCGAGTTGGCAAAATCTAGAGTAGTTGGGAATTTTCAAATCCATTTGATAAAATATAGGCGAGTTGTGAAAATTGAGATTTGGTTTGTGAAATTAAGGAGTGTTGGACAAATTATTGAGGGAACTTAACGAAATGTAGGGCAGTTGGCAAAATTCTAATCCACTTGGAAAATACGGGCGAGTTGTGATAATTGGGATTGGGTTTGTGAAATTCAGGATAGTTGACTAAAATCGAGAAAACTTGGCAAAATCTTGGGGAGTTTGAAAAGTTTGAAGTGATTTGGCAAATTTAGGAGAGATTTAAAGTTGAGATTAGTTTCGTGAAATTAAGGAGAGTTGGCCGAAACAAGGAAAAATTCATACTGACTTGTTACAATTCAGACGAGAAGTAAATATTGAAATTATGGCTAATTGGCAAAATTGGAAGTTAAATGGCAAATTACGGTTAGTTGGCCAAATTGGAAGTCAAATGGCAAAATGCAGGAGACAGGAAAGTTGCGGAGTTGTGAAAACTGTCTCACCCCCACCCCACCCCCACGGAGCGAAAATCGCAGTAAGTTTGCTCAGTTGTCAAAATTTGAATTTCGAGTTGGAAAATTTTTGATTCCCCCCCCCCCCCCAACCATAGTCCTTCGCTACGCCCCTGCCTCTCTTGACCTTTTCTTGTCCGGTGTACCACTGTCCTGTTTTTCTGTTCCTGAAGCAATGGCATATGCAAAGGATTTCTAAAGGGGAGATATTTGGAGTTCCAACATGCTTATGTCTAATGGAAACTTTTGTCATTCTTGAGCTTGATTTTCGGGGATTCTGCAGAACTTATCCTCATAAAAAAATTATTTATTACTCTTCGGCGATATTTTTATAAAACGAATATATTTTGCGATGGGGAGGTGAAACTTATGAAAAATATGCTAAACCTTTACAGTAAGTCCAAATCATAAAAAGAGTCATGTGCTACGAAAGAGGAAAGCGAAAGTATATTTCGGTGCTCATCACGATTTAAGTATCTTGAAACAAAATTACTATGCACTTTTAATGTAACACATGAAAGAATCTTGGAAATAAAAAAACTTATAAATTGAAAGTAATAAAACATTATAAATTAATAAAAAAGATAATTTACAGCTGATACTAAATTATCTGAAATTTATTACTGGAAGAACTTTTTGAAACAAATAATATTATTACTAGTATTACATTTTTTTTAGAATTATTGAATTTATGATAAAGGCATTGTTCCTAAGGATTTTACCGGAGCTATTATTATCCCTATTTTTAAAAAGGTGATCTCAGTTCTTGTGATAATTATAGAGGTATCAGCCTACTTTCTGTTCCACGTATAGTATTTCGCATGATTGTGCTTAATAGAATTAAGAACCCTGTTGACCGACAATTGCGCAATGAGCAGTGTGGATTCAGAAGTGGTAGGTTCATGTCCCTGTAATTTATTTATTTTTATTTATTGTTGCGTTTTTATTGTATTTTTGTTGCTGTAAATATATTTATGTATTAAGTGTGTTTTCGGAAGTGCTATTGTGGGGATGTGACTCATAGATGTTGTTTTAGGGTCTGAGCTGACTGCCTGCGTGGGTGACGAGTCAACTAGCCTAGGAGGCGAGTGTGAGCGTTAGAGACGAGCCGGGCAATAAGGAAAAACAGTCTTTAGCGTTGCTGTGAAATGGGAAGGACGTTTGAACACGTGTCAAGTGACGTCACTCTTACTCAAAGAAAAAAACCCATAAGGAGAGGGTTCGATTGTATGTGAGAATCAAGATTCTTGGTGAATCAAATACAGTTCTATGGAACTGAAGTTGGTTCTGTGTGAACCACAGTGTAGGCAAAGATTAAAATATCCTTTCGCCGAGTTTGAGGTTGATAAAGCGAGAATCTGCAAAGGGCGATTCTCCACCTCATTACGAAATTGTTTGCAGCAGTAAAGCAAAGGCCTACGGAGTCGATATCATCCCCAGCATGTGATTGTATATAAGTGTAAATATACTGTGACGTTCCTATACAACTTTCGTGCGTGAATTGTTGGACATATTTCTATACATCACTTGGCGCAGCAAGTCTGAGGCATACATTGGTAAGAGTGTAACAACCCACGAACCTGTTATTGCATCGAAATAAGGGTGAAGGTAATTAAGGGACTAATTTATCGTCCTCGGGTGTCACGACTTTTGGCGCAGTCTATCACAGATGTGTAGATCACATTTTTTCACTTAGGCAGATCCTTGAAATATTTTTGGAGTTTCAGAGACCTATGGTTATTAGCTTTGTAGATTTCAATAAGGCTTTTGACTCTTTTGGCCGTCATAATTTGCGTTTGATCGTGAGATCGTATGGCATACCAGACAATTAGTTAACATAATGAAAGCTCTGTGTAATAGTACCAAGTCATCGTGAGAGTTGGTAGAGCTTGTAGAAATTGGATTAGCATTGTTTCTGGTGTTCGACAAGGGTACATTTAGTCTCCTCTCCTCTTTAGTTTGGTTATTGATTATATTATGCGAAATTTGCGAATTCACTGCAAGACAACTTTATTTTGCGAATTAACTGCAAGGGAAAGATTTTTCGCTTGAATGTTCTAGAGATCTGAAAATGTTTGATTTACATTATGCTGATGATTTAGCCTTTTTAGCAAATGATGTTGATGAGATGAACTATTTCATTCGAGCTGTTGATGAGACTGGTAGTAGAGTAGGTTTGGTGATAAACAGAGAGAAAACTAAAGTGGTGAAAATTGGTCAGGTAGGTTGTGATTCAGTTAACTGAATGGTTCCACTTTTGAGCAGTTGTCTCAGTTTAATTATTATGGGAGCTATGTTACAGATACTGGTGATGTGCGACATGAGATAAACATACGAATAGGGATTGCTGCTGGAACTTTTAAGAATCTATGGAGAGTGTGGAGAAATAGATGTATATACCTAAATACTAAATTTAGACTGTATAATAGTTTGGTTCTTTCTATTGTTAATTATGGTAGTGAAACCTGGACCTTTTCCCAGCAAAGTAACTGTAAACTTAATGCTTTTGATTCTAGATGTTTACGCAGTATCTTGGACATTAGATGGTTCAACTTTGTAAGTAATCAAGACGTTAGAGAAAGGAGTCAGCAACCTCCTTTAAACAGCATATTGTGCAGAGAGAGATTCCGTTGGTTTGGCCATGTTTGCCCATATGTATAACTATAGGTTACTCAACAGTGTTATGAACAATGAGCCTAAAGCTCTCAAAAAGAGGGGTATCTAGGATGTGGTTCCTTGGAGAGGAACCGCAAACAGGACTAATTGGCACAATCTGGTTGGACCTCCGTAGTCCATGACTGCTCGATGATGATGACGATGAAAATAATTAGATGAAAAAAATTGATTGTTCTGCGTGGGATTCGAACCCACGGCCCCTAGATCCCATACTTCTAGACTACCAGAAACTAACCGTTTCGGGCTGGGGTGGCTCAGTCGGTAGCGCTCCTGGCTCGTAATCTGTAGTTCCCAGGTTCGAGTCCCAGCTGGATCAGCATTGAGATTTATCTCCGCAAAATTCTCCGCCCTGCCCACGGTCAGTAGGAACACCGATGGGCTTGGAAAGGCCGTCCGTCGGATGGGACGTTAAGCCGTCGCCCCGTGTGCGGGAGAGCCATACCCTGTGCACGTTAAAGAACACGCTGGATGGCCTTGACGGGAGGCTACCATCTGTCTCCCAACAGCTGTTCCAGTGGGTCCCCTCCCCCAAACTTCTCTGAGCATTCCAGTGGTTCCCCTCCCCCAACCTTCTCTGAGCCCTTCCCCCAACCTTCTCTGAGCGGGGTCCATGTGACCTGGCCATTTAGCCCATGGTGTGCAAAAAAGTGCCGCTCAGAGGTAAAACAACCCAACTAACCGTGTCTTCAGAAATGTGACATATAGGTATTTCCGTATTTTTGTTTTTTGTTGATTCGTCACTGGCATCGTCTACTGCAGGAATTGCGCAGCCAAGACAACATACTCCTGGGAGACATGGTTTCGAATCCCACTAAATAAAGCAATTTTTTTCAACTAGTTCTTTCAAGTGCTTATTGTCTACAGGACATTTTCCTTTGATACTTTATTATTGAATTATTTATATGTATAAGGATGTGAGCGTGAGTGACAAATATTACTTCTATCAAGTGAGGCAGCTAAACTTGGCTGCCCGATTCAGGGCATAAATGGCTTATACGTTACATTATTGAATAAACGGTTACTTTTCTGGTGGTCTATCGGTTATGACGCCTGTCATGTTCCTGGGAGATCTCCGCAAAATTCCCCGCCCTGCCCACGGTCAGTAGGGGACACCGATGGGCTTGGAAAGGCCGCCGTCCGTCGGATGGTACGTTAAGCCGTGGCCCCGTGTGCGGGAGAGCCATACCCTGTGCACGTTAAAGAACACGCTGGATGGCCTTGACGGGAAGCTACCATCTGTCTCCCAACAGCTGTTCCAGTGGGTCCCCTCCCCCAACCTTCTCTGAGCCTTCGGGGTCCATATGACCTGGCCATTTAGCCCATGGTGTGCAAAAAAGTGCCGCTCAGAGGTAAAACAACCCAACCCTGCGAGAAGAGGGTTCAAATTCCACTCAGAACAACTAATCGTTTCAAGTGTTTCTTGTCTATAAGACATTTTCCTGTGATGCTTTATTATTGAATTTAATTCTAGTTATTAAAACGTTTTAAGGCATGTAAATGAATTCATTAAGGAAATTAGAAAACGGTTATTATTGGAGGAATATCTACCAACTTTACAGTTTTCTAAAAAAAAAAAGAGATAACTAGATTAGAGTTAATATAAAATTATTCTTTAATATCATAAAGATCATGTCAAAAATGCGAAATGAATTTTTATAAACACCAAAACGAGTCTTTTTTTGAATGTGATGTTTTGATTATGTAATGTGCATGGAAATATTATTGTAATGGAAAGAAACGAATAAAAAGAAATGCATGATACATTTTGATTGGAAATTTTGAAGTATAGGTATACCTCAAAACAGGCTCATCTACACACAGCTCATTGTAAAAGAACTTGGGGCTCACAAAACGAATAGTATACTGAATCCGGCTGTTTTTTTTACCAAATATCTTTAGGTGTGTAGTTAAATGATTTTTACAATTTGTAGGACTCATCAAAAATGAATATTTATGCACTTTTATCAAGATATTTTCATGAGTCCTTAAAAAATACAGTTTTTTTTATTTTTTTTTATTTATTTTTTATTTCATTACTCATTAGAAAGCATGTTTCTGTTTTTTAATCTTAAATTTTTCCTACGCTCTTTAAGAATATAATGTTTTTCTAGTGGCTCTTGACTAAGTTTGGGTTAGATGGGTGTGCTTTCAATTTATAGAAATGCAAAATATATATTTAAACTTGTTGCCAGAGAAATTTGTTTTTATGCTTATATTGAGCAATTCGGCATAGCAACCAGTGTTGTATATATATATACTTAAAATCGAATTCATAAACTTAATTATTATCGACGATAAATTCAATTTATTTTTCCTCCAACCTATCTCCTCATAATTACACATGCACTACTGTAGGCAAACTACTAAACCAGACCATTTTGTAAAAATAAAATTTAACCGAAGCATTTTTTTGACAGAAGGCAGCAAGAAATCGACCAGTGATTTTCGAAATCCAAACTGAAAACCAACAAGAACTCCTCTATCAGATATTCCTCTTTTTCAACATCTGTGAACTCACTAATAAGATTTTCTCGAACATTTGTTGGCTACTTAGCATGCTATGCATGTTTCGTCGCGATTTCATAAAAAGAAAAGAATCTGGCTGCAATAGTTTCGGTTTTTTCGCATTTCTAGTTTCATTATCTCATTCTCTCCTAGAATTCTTTTCTATTTCCGCCGGTTTTTATTATAATTTATTGTTCTAATGTACAACAGAGAACGCAATTTCATCACTTGCGGTGTTTCCAAAAGATTTTAATCTCGCCATATCTCTTTTCGCGGGTGGCTTCAGTTTGGAAATCGATATATCCATTGCTCGCGGAGAACATTTATGCGTTGAATGGCTCAAATAATTGCATGAACGTCGTCAGAGGAAACAAAAACAACGTCCATTCACTGTTATTCTTGGAAGATTTTGCAATGATTAGGATTCTTATTAGGTTAGAATTCCACCGATATTTGTTATGTGTTTTTTTTGTTGAGAGAGCCAAAGAAATTGATGTCTTACAGCTTAAAACTATTGATAAAGTTGAAGGTCGTCAAAACCACTCAATTTCAATTACCAGCTACAGCTTCGTGAAACTAGCTCAAGTAAATTCGATTACATGTAGTTGTTTTTTTTTTTCACCCTTCAGAATTCCCCCGAGGCAATTAAATTATACTTAGCTAAAGGTTTTTCGTAAAAAATTCGATAAAATATATACTTATTAAACTAGACAGGAAGGATATAGAGTGTACTAGTGATATTTTTAATACGCTTAAGAGATATAACTACATTTAGAATAAAATAATTTATATATTATGAAAAAATGAATAAAAAAAATAGCTATCTCCTTTTATGCACCCTAAAAAGTAAGAAATAAAACATATCGATGGTGAAATCACTGAATTCGTATTCACTTCAAAGATAGATAGGGTGCAGGCATTCTTGGTCAATAGGTAATTAGGGGCCCTATCTTCCTTTGAAGTGAATTCGAACTCAGTGACTGATTGCACCATCGATATGTTTAGGTTTATTTTCTACTTTTTAGGGCGCTTATAAAAAGATAGTTTTTTTTTAATTTTTTTAGTTTATACTTTTTTTCTTTGTCACTAGAACACGTACTTTCTGAAACTTTGATATCATATATGACTCCTAAACATAGACCATATTTTTGCTTTCTTTTAGAGTCGTGTTTCAGGTAGGTCTCCTTTTGAAGGCAGAGAAGAATGGTGGGAGGCATATACGAAGTAGTCTACAACGGTTCTCATATAAGTATTCATTTGACACCTAATCATAACTGTAGACCCTCGCATTCGGAAGGTATAGTAGAAGAACTAATTTCACATTTCCCCATTTTTTGAGGCGATGAAATCAGGGGGGGCGCATACGTGGTGGGGGGAGCATAGATCCTTTCCCCGCCTTCCTCCACAGTTTCTAAATAAGGGACTATTTGAGAATGCTAGTAAGGGTAATAGAAGCAAAAATTAATCAAACGTATATGTTTCATACATTTTATGAAGAAATTCTTAAAGGCTTCGAAATTGGAGAGAAAATGTACTGCAATGAATAACCAATTTCTTGGCCCTCCCCTTCACCTTTTTAAGGCTCGATAAAATTATTTCTCCCCCCCCCCCACCTCCCCCGACTCCCACTTTCATTTATCTTTTTCTAGATCCAGGCTGTGATCAAGTAATAATCGCGCACGATAAATCTGACTTAGAAAATATGATGAGGAAATCAAAAAATATGCACGATGGGAATGAAAATGAATTTTGGAAAAAAAAAAGTAAAATATTTATGAATAGGGAATAGTAGAGGTTAACGTAAAACCAAACGTTCAACGTCAAACCATATTATACTCTGCATGAAAGCCGCTATGTTTGTGGACCTGCACTTTACATTTAAAAGTAATAATAATAAATTTTACCATTATTTTTATGTGGCTTAAGGTAGATTAATATTTGAGGGTTAAATTTGCGTGAAAAGTAACAGTGCACATTTTAAAATCATCATCAGTCATGGTCAAAAATATTATCCAAAATTTTATGGGAATTTAAACCAATGACGTGATTGAAGACTGAAATGCGCGTTTCCTTTGTTCATATTCTGTACACGAAACTAGTGAAATTCATCACAGTCCAAAAATTAATATTACGCGAATTATCTATGCAACAGTAAGAATCTAACAACACAGAAACTTTCGTTTCTTTTGATAGTTAATTTAAACTTTTCCCTGCAATATTCTCTTTCGCATATTAAACTATGAAGCATTATACAATCTTCTTTAAAATTGTATCACAGACAACCGTTGCAACTCCAGAGTGGCGATGTTTGATTCGCATTCCTGAATGTGCTGTTCTCGGCATTACTCTACAGGGTTTGTGGCAACAGGCAACGAAGTAGCGTCTTGCATAATTTTAGGATTTTGGCTGAATGCCCAGGCACGCAGAGAAACTATACCTTCGCTGCGCCAGTAATTGCTTCGCGAATTTCATTCCATTAGATCCTGTGACAGGGAGCTTAAGTTTATCGTATTAGTTGCTCGTGCAGATATGTCCAGTGCTTACAATGGGAAATTGTAAATGTCACTTCTGCGGAAGGCCAGAGCACATGAGGACACTGGATAGTTAATTCTGCTACGCCTTTGTATTGAAGATTCCCTCTTCAATACAAAGTGAAGGAGTATTATAGTTTCTCCTTTCTTAAAATTTATATTATTCTCAGAATCCGCAAGTCCTTTATCCCTAGAATGCTATTGTGTGGTATTTTACCGTACAGAGAGGTTGGGTGGTTTTATCTCTGTGAGGCACTTTTTTGCACAAAATGGGTTAAATGGCCAGGTCACAAGTACCTCGAGGGCTCATAGAACTTGGGAGGAGACTCACTGGACTGCTGTTAGGAGACAGGTGGTAGCTTCCCGTCAAGGCTATACAGCTTGTTCTTTAACGTTCACAAGGCGTGACTCTCCCGCACTCAGAGTCACGGCTTAACTTCCCAACTGATGGACGGCCCAGCTGTGACTGGAACCTAGGAAGTGCAGATTACGAGCCTGGTGCGCTACCTACTGAGCCACTTCTACCCCGCAAAGACCATTTCAATAAAATAATAGAAAAATACAACAAATGTCAACATAGATTAGGTCACCTATCAATCACTTTACACTTTGTTTTTGATCGGATTTATTCATGTGACATTATTGTGGAAGGGTGGGGATAAAATAAAGAAAGTCACGATCACATACTACATACAATAAAGAACCACCCCTTTGATACATAGAGTAATGGTTCCCAATCTGTCATCCTCAGAACCACAGGTCTCGGCGTGCTCATTTTCATATTTCAGATTGAGGAGGGGGTGGCTTAGTCGGTAGCGTTCAATGGCTCGTGATCTGTAGTTCCCAGGTTCGAGTCTCACCTGACAGTGTTGAGATTTATCTCTGCAAAGTTCCACGCTCTGTCCTCGTTGTCTCACACTGAAGGGTTTGGAAAGTCCATCGGATGGGATGTTAAGCCTTGGCCCCGTGTGCAGGAGAACCATACCCTGTTCACGTTAAAGAACACGCTGAATGCCTTCCTAGGAGGTTATCATTTGTCTACTAACAGCTTTCCAGTGGGTAGAGAGAATTAACTAGATATAATCTAAATATAAAAAAAGTTAAAGTGAAAAAGGTGAAGTGCATTTCCACACTTCATACTTCACGTAACCGTCGGGTGTGGTATAAATCAGGCAGACCAGCTCTTCAAGCGTCAGTGAGATTTGGATTGAGCTCCAGAATGGGCAAAACGAGAGAACTGAGCGACTTTGAACGCAACATGATAGTTGGTGCTCGGAGTTCCAGTTCTAACATCTCCCAAACGGCCGTCCTCTTGGGCTTTTCACGCATAACCGTTTCAAGTGTTTGCTGAGAATAGTGCGAAAAGCAAAAAACTACCAGTGATTGGTGATCCTGTGGACGAAAACAGCTTGTCGATCAGAGGAGTCAAAGAAGACTGGAGAGAATCGTGTAATCGAAAATACTGGTTACAACCATGTAAATCACATCAGAATTAAACATTTGTGTGAAGAAGGTCATCTTCAAATGCACCACTTATCGGACCTTGTCGAGAATGGGCTACAATAGCCGTCGACCATGTCGAGTGCCGATGTTGTCAGTGAAGAACAGGAAGGCGTGTTTCCAGTCGGCAGCAGGATCAACGACACTGAGGACTGGAAAAAGGTAGCCTGGTCGAATGAATCAAAGTTCTTTTTGCATCATGCAGATGGAAGGATCAAAATTTGGACAAGCAACATGAAGCGATGGAGCCATCTTGTGTGGTGTCAAGAGTATAGACCGGGTTGGTGGGATAATGGTGTGAGGAATATTTTTCTGGCCACATTAGGCCACCTAATACCCATCAAAGAACATCTGAACGCACGGCGTATTTGAACATCGTTGCTGAACATCTTCATCTATTCATGGCTACAGTTTATCCTCACTCGAATGCACATGTTCAGCATGATAATGCACCTGCTCACAAGGCACATATCGACATCGATTGGTTCCAGGAATATTTCAACGATTTTGCCTTGCTTTTGGTCTGTACAGTTTCCAGTTCTAAACACTATCAAGCTTCTTTGGGATGAAGTGGTACAGACAGTTCGCAGCGAGACTGTGGCGCAGTCCAATATGTAGCAACTGTCCGATAGTACAACATTCCTGCTAAACCTATCCAGTATCATTTAAGTTTCATTCCCCGACAAATTCGGGTTGTTCTAAAGAACAAAGAAGGCACAACACACTACTAGGTAGGTATACTTAATAAACTGGCATCTCACTGTGTCATCATCATCATCATCATCATCATCATCGTCGTCGTCGTCGTCGTCGTCATCATCATCATCCTCAAGCAGCCATGGGCTACGGAGGTCCAACCAGACCGTGCAATTTAGTTCTCCAAGCAAGTCTATCCTGAGCTACATCTACTGCATCTGGCCACTGCACACCAATTCTAACAAGGTCCTGTTTGACATTGTCTGCCCACCGCATCCTAGGTCTCCCCTTCTTTCTGAGGCCTTTAGGCACACTGTTCATAACCCTATTCGCCAATCTATAATTATTCATACGGGCAACATGGCCAAACCAACGGAGTCTCTCTCTGCACAATATGCTGCTTAAAGGAGGTTGCAAACTCCTTTGCCTAACCTCATCATTAGTTACAAAGTTGAACCACCTAATGCCCAAGATACTGCGTAAGCATCTGGAATCAAAAGCATCAAGTTTCCTGTTATCTTGTTTTGTTTATAAAGTGTCCAAGTTTCACTACCATAACTAACCCTAGAAAGAACCAAACTATTTTATAGTCTAATTTTAGTCTTTAGGTGTATACGCCTATTTCTCCACACTCTCCATAGATTCTTAAAAGTCCCGGCAGCAATCCCTATTCGTCTGTTAATCTCATGCCGCACATCACCATTATCTGTTACATAGCTCCCAAGATAATTAAACTGTGACACCTGCTCAAGACTGCAACCATTCAGATTAACTGAATCACAGCCTGCCTGACCAATTTTCATCACTTTAGTTTTCTCTCTGTTTATAACCAAACCTACTCTACTACCAGTCTCATCAACAGCTCGAATGAAAGAGTTCATCTCATCAACATCATTTGCCAAAAGGGCTAAATCATCAGCATAATCTAAATCAGAAATTTTCGTATCTGCAGCCCATTTAAGGCCAAAATCTTTCCCTTGAAGTGAATTTCGTATAACATAATCAATAACCAAGCTAAAGAGAAAAGGAGACAAAATGCACCCTTGTCGAACACCAGAAGTAATGCTAAACCAATTGCTACAAGCCTTACCAACTCTCACACACGACTCAGTGTTATTATAGAGATCTTTCATAATGTTAACTACCTTGTCTGGTATACCATATGATCTCACAATCAACCACAAATTATGACGATCAACAGAGTCGAAAGCCTTTTTGAAATCAACAAAGCTAGCAACCAAAGGTTTCTGAAACTCTAAACATTTCTCAAGAATCTGCCTAAGTGAAAAGATCTGATCCACACATCCCCTACCACTTCTGAATCCACATTGCTCATCACGCAATTGACTGTCAACCAGATTCTTAATTCTATTAAGCACAATCATGGAAAGAACTTTACCTGGAACAGAGAGTAGGCTGATACCCCTATAGTTATCACAAGAACTGCGATCACCTTTTTTGAAAATAGGGATAACAATAGCTCTGGTAAAATCCTTAGGAACCTTGCCTTTATCATAAAAGATATTCAGAATTTCAGTCATCCAAGTGGTAACCGAAACATTCCCAGCTCTAAACATTTCCGTAGTAATTTCATCTACCCCTGGGGATTTATGAAGTGTAAGCTTAGAAACAGTCAAAATAACTTCAGATTGTGTTATAGGGCCAACATTAAAGCCACCAATGCATCTATCATCATTGCAAACAATGGGAGTAGAACTAACTACATTGTTTAGAACATCACTGAAATGCTCAGCCCACCTAGCCATGACAGAATCCTCCTCCTCTATAACCTTACCTTGTTTATCCTTCAATCCTTGTATGCCTGTCCGTTTTCTACCACACAAAACATTAACTATCTGGTACAGCTCTCTGCTGTTGTGCTGTCTAACTGCTTCCATCGGCTTTGTCAGCCAAACCATCAAGCCAAAGATTCTTATCAGCAGCTAACTGATCCTTTACAAGTTTATTAAGGTCTCTGTAATGCTTTCTATTATTACTAGTAGGGTATTGATTAAGGACATTCCTGCAGTTCTTTCTTTCCGAAATAAGCTCAAGTGCCTTATCACTCAGATAATTTTGCCTCTTTTGCTCCTTTTTTCCTAAAAGAGTACTGTTAGTGTCCAAAAAAGCCTGTTTAAAATGATTCCATTCTTCCTCAACTTCAGTAGTAAGCAAACCATGACTGTCATAATGACTAAGTAACCTATCATGGTAAGCTTTGGCTATAACTGGGTCTTTCAGAACTTCAGTATTAAAAGTAAATTTTTTAACCCTAGCACAACACTTTTTAAGTTTAAGTTGCAACACACTTTTAACAAGGTAATGGTCAGATCCACTTTCAGCTCCCCTATATGCCCTGGTATTCCTAACAGAACTAGCCCATTTGCTGTTAATTAATATGTAATCAATCATATTCTTATGCAGCCCATCAGGTGAAACCCATGTGTACTTATGTATGTCGCGGTGTTTGTAATAAGTGTTAGTTATTCTGAATCCATTGAGTTTACTTACCTGTAGGAGACGTTGCCCATTGCCATTGCAGCTACCAATACCAAAAGGGCCAATCACCCCTCCCCAAAGGTCAGAGTCAGTACCACCTTTGGCATTGAAGTTACTAAGAACAAGGGTAATATCTCCTTTCTTGACAGAATTCAAAATATCCTGAAGTTGTTCATAAAACCTATCCTTCTCATCCTTATCCTTTAACGCTTGTCTGAAATTTTGCTGTAAGAAACCTTTCATTAATGCACTCATATCCTAGAAGAGCATCGCCAGCGTGTCTGCTGAGAAGCAGACCCAGGCCTTGGTGATGCTTATTGTCGTCCCTCCCTGAAAAGAGAAATTTAAGATTATTTTTAAGAATCTGACCTTCATCTGTCCATCTGGTCTCTTGGAAGCCGAGAATATCTAAATTATAACGGTGGAATTCTTGTGTGAGGACATCAAGAGAAAAAGCTCTGTGCAGAGTCCTCACATTCCAACTACCTATGGAGAGAAAATGGTTAGTGGGATGTTTAAAGAAACTATGTTTATTGAGAGAGGGAATGCCCACAATATCAAACAGCCCCCTAATCGCAGACATGGGGCAAAGACCCGTTCCCCCACTACTAAAGGCTGAAGCCATCTACACTGGAAGACTTCCTCCAATGTAGAATTTGACGATGCCAATAGAAGCAAAGAGTTCAGGTGCCTGCGATGACTTCTGCTGAGGATTATCCACCAGCTGATAAACATATCCTATGAATCTATTCACTTGGGGCTGTCAACCCACAAACAAATAGAAAACACAGCGGAAGATTTTCCCTCCACAGAAGCCCACCAGTGCAGCAAAATCAGGATCCGTAATCAAGCTCAGAGCCATATATCTGTCCAGTCCAGTGGGTTTATATGGTCAGCACCAGGACCCTGTGTGGTTGACCACTCCTCAGCAGGGTAGAAAAAAAAAAGGAAAGTAGCCATAGTTGTCCAGCTCAGTAGGCCACACTAATCTGGCAACCCTCCCCTTCCGTTCACTTCCATAAGAGAGTATCTCTTTTGAAAGTTACTAACGGTCCGCACCACGAGAAGGCGGGGTCGGACATTAGGTGCTAGGTCTGGCCTGTTCTATGCATCATCACAGGGGATTGGTGCATAGCTCTCCTTCCAGTGACTACCTAGCTACCATTTACAGACCACTCACTGTGTAGGCTCAAAATAATAAAACAAGAACAATATTTATAAATATATATTCTACGATCAAAATTTAGCTTGTCGAAGCATTATCTGAATGAAGCAGTATCTGAATCCGAACATTCAGATGCTGCTTCGACAGTTCAGCTGTTTTATTTCTGAACGGCACATTTTACATAAAATGAGCTAAACGGCCAGTTCACAAGGACCCCCAAGGGCTCAGAGAAGGTTTGGGGAAGATGACCCATTGGACCACTTTTAGGAGCCATATGAAAGCTCCCCTTAGGATCATCCAGCGTTCTTTTTCATTCAGCACAGGGTATGGATCTCCTGCACACGGAATCACACATTTACGCCCCATAAGACGGACAGCGCCTTTCGTAATCCACCTGTGTCTCTTTTCTGATCGAGGTCAGAATGGGGGTTAAGCGGAGACAGATCTCAACGCTGGCTGTGAAAGATGGAAGTGGATCCCAGAAATCAGCTGTTGAACATTCGAGTTCAATCACGTTGTAGCTAGCTGTATAAAATCGTCGAAATTTTCTTCTTTCGTCTTATTAAAATACCATTTACTTCAGTAGAGCCATATTGAAAAGGAAATATTTTATATTATCTAATTTTCCCGCGGGTCGGATAAAATTGTTAAATGGTCCGCATTGGCCCGCTGGCCGGAGTTTGTGTGCGCCTGGTTAAAAGGGGCGGGGGTGGCTCAGTCGGTAGCGCGCCAGGCTCGTAATCTGCAGTTTTCAGGTTCGAGTCCCAGCTGGGTCAGCGTTGAGATTTATCTCCGCAAAATTCCCCGCTCTGCCCACGGTCAGTAGGGGACACCGATGAGCTTGGAAAGGCAGCCGTCCGTCGGATGGGACGTAAAGCCGTGGCCCCGTGTGCGGGAGAGCCATACCCTGTGCACGTTAAAGAACACGCTGGATGGCCTTGACGGGAGGCTACCATCTGTCTCCCAACAGCTGTTCCAGTGGGTCCCCTCCCCCAACCTTCTCTGAGCCTTCGGGGTCCTTGTGACCTGGCCATTTAGCCCATGGTGTGCAAAAAAGTGCCGCTCAGAGGTAAAACAACCCAAACAACCTGGTTAAAACTATACAGTGTGCCTAATTAATAGCGAATAATATCACTGAAGATGGATCCATTGAAGAAAACTACGTACGAAATGTTCTGAGGTAATTTTGCGTCCGAGACTTAGTGAGTAAAACGGACAGAAACGTGTGTGGCAGCTGGCCTTAGGTATACAATATCGTGTACGCATAGTGTGAAAGAAAGGCTTACTGAGACATTCCACAATCAGTATTTACTCCAGAATATGAAAGCGCTCCACTTTGCATTATTTGTACTATTTTGTACAGTTGCTTTTTTATATATGGTTCAGAGAAATACAAAATCCTCTGGACAATAAATACCGATTGTCGAATGTTGATAACACTAGATTACGAGCCTGGAGTGTTGCCGACTGAGTCGTTGGATCTACCATATGGCTTTCGAGGCGTTGGATGCTGATCAATATTTCACTTAATATACCTTAAGTTGCAGTCCGTATGGAATGGTCAACAAAGTCTCAAGGCCTCAAACCTGTTGCGTAAGCAGAGTTCTGGGGGAAGATCTGGACCCCCCCCCCCTTAAAATAAGTTTTATGCTTTTTATTAAGTAAAAAAAGAATGAATTAAAAAAATTCTTCAAAATAATAATGTTTTCTATTATTTATAGTAATCAAATTTTACCGCCTCACATGCATTTTCTGCTTGGATTTATATCGATTTTAAATTCGTGATATACTCTCTAAATTTTGGAGTTTATGTCAATTAAGAAAATTTTCATACGCCACTGTCTCAGACTTATAGAACATATCTGAATCTAGAAAGAAGGAATACCAGTCCCAGTCTCTCTTAAGAATCCTGAAAAGACGCAGTGAGGTTTGTTAGCAGGTAGCAACACATATATTTAGAGATATCTGGGCAATCCCTGATTCTGCCAGTTTCTCTTAACACATGAATTCGCTTAAATTCCAGAATACTTTCCCTTTTAATAATGTTACAGAATACTAAGCAACGAGCAAGGGAGTGAAAGCTGCTTTTCGCTTTTAACTTGAATCGCATTCCTTGTTGCCTTACTTTAACTGAAATAAACTTGTACTCTTGCTGCAATAACATTTCAGACGTAGAACGCTGCATATTTAATGAAGTGTAGCCAATTAATTCTGCGCCAATATCCATAATGTCTGTTTCATGAGTAACTACAGAAACACCTAATTTGTTTCCTGCATCTTCTTAAAATACGTTAACTTTTGCAAGCATGATATTGATTAATGTTTTATGGTAGTTAATCACTTTATATCACTATTTTCTGATGAACCGATAGGAAAATCCTTTGATTTTCATCTCATTCAGGTATGAACAATTTTTTTTCTTTTCAAGATATTAGATTATGTGCTTGAGGTTACACGTTCTGAGATAATCCGCATTAAAGTCACAGAATCCTTTGAAACAGTGATGTGTTTTAGTGCTGTCATTTAACGAATTTAATATGTTGTTCATTGAAATAGATGCTTTACGAGACAGTTGGGAAATAAATGCAATAAATGTGAGTGAGTGATCCCACACTGAGTGCCATTACCAATATTAGTCAAAATGCTACTGAATGTTTGCTTTAGGTGGCGGAGAATTTGTTTTCGAAATGTAAGCTGGAATTGAGTTAAAAGAAAGTGAAATTGGAATTTTGCTATCGTTGCATAAGATAACTATTGCCATCTGGGGTCTTTGGATTTGTCTCCGTATATCCTACTGAGAATCTCAAAATTGCGACAGCAAGATTCTCAGTATTGATAATCACAGATATAAAACTATGAACAGGTTATAAAGTTTGGCTTTTTAGCTATCATCATAAGTAGAGATGATAGTAAAATATTTGTATGACTTGTATATGGTTGAATGCATTTGGTGCTATGCATACAACTTTGAAAATTAGTAAACTTTCTTATTTTGTTCCAGAAATTTTAGGCTTTGCTTTACCTTTGAATAGCAATTTTGAGCACACAATGACTACTAAGCCAGGTCACAAGGATTACAAGGGCTCAGAGCTGGATAAGTAAAGAGGATTCATTGAAAGTGTGTAGGAGACTTTGCGCAAAATGTCTATAACTCCTGGGATCTAGTTTAATATCACGCAACTAGAAAAACCCAGGAAAATTTTTAAAAAATCACTGAATCGTTGGAACCATGCTATATGTATACATCCCATTGCAGAATGTTTTCATCGAATTTCATTTAAACTTAATTTTACTTTTTTCGTCTGGGGTCGGCTGGCTCAGTCGGTTACGCGCCAGGCTCGTAATCTGCAGTTCCCAGGTTCGAGTCCCAGCTGGGTCAGGATTGAGATTTATCTCTGCGAAACTCCCTATCCAGTCAGTAGTGGGCACCGATGGGCTTGAAAAGGCCACCGTCCATCGGATGGACGTTAAGCCGTGAGTCGTGTGAGGAAGTGTCATACTCTGTGCAAGTTAAAGAACACGCTGGATGGCCTTGATGGGAGGCTACCATCTACATCCCAACAGCTGTTCCAGTGGGTCCCTTTCCACAACTTTTCTGAGTCTTCAGGTTCCTTGTGACCGATCATTTAGCCCATTGTGTTAAAAAATCGCCCCTCAGAGGTAAAACAACCCGACGTTTTGTTTGAACTTCGACTCTGAATCTTGATTGATGGCAGGTAATTCAATGATCAGAGCAACTAACCTGTCATCACGAGGTCATGTTTCGCCCCTTACCCAGTTTAAGACAATTTGTGCTCACTGAGTTTGACGTTGAAGAGCACTTGCAATGAATTTAAGTTCACATCAGAAGTTATATAATGAAGCATTTCTACTGTGATTGTTCAGTCGGTAGAGCGTCAGGCTTGTAATCTATAGTTCCCTAGTTCGAGTCCAACCTGGGCCAGGGTTGTAATTATCTCCGCTAAATCCCCACTCTGTCTTCGATCAGAAAGGATATACCGATGGGCTTTCAAAGGCCGTCGTTATTCGTATGGGACATAAAGCAGTGGCTCCGTATACAGACTATCCCTCGTGCACGTTAAAGAACTCGTTGGATAGCCTTGACTGGAGGCTTACGACGAGCTCAATCGGTAACGCTCCCCCCCCCCCTGAAAATGAATATACATTAAAGATGAACTTCTTTGTTCGCTTCTTTAACTGGTTTTCTTTAATTAGCTCTAATGTAATTTCTGCATAATTTCGCTAGTCTATATCTCGTGCATATTTCTTGCAACTCGACTTTCATTCCGAAAATCGGCATCCAATAGTTATTTTATGAAAACCGTCCTCTTTTGGCTTTTAGCCAAGACCTTGCTTCTGCTAATCTACGAGTTGCCTGCTGTGACGTCATCCGCAAATGTCGTCATTTATCATCGATGGCGCCATCAGATAGCCCATTCCGCGCAGCCCAATGGGTCGCGTTCCCTTCACGATACTGTAAACACTTTTTAGTGAAGTGTAATTCCAAAGCTGAGATTAACTTTAAGATTGAAGCTCGACTTTCACACTCACAAAAAAGAAAGCAATAAAATAACAGATACAAGGCATCATACATTTTGGCACTAGTTATACGATCGTGTATGATCAGTTTCTACTTTTGGGTTGGGTTGTTCCTTTCTGAGAGACACTTTCTATGCACACAATGGGCTAAAGGGCCAGGCCACAAGGACTCCATTAGAGAAGATGAGATGAGTTGGGTTATTTTACCTGTTAACAGCACCTTTTTGCACACAGTGAATAAATTTCCAGGTGATAAGTACCCCAAGGGCTCAAAAGAAGGTTGAGGAAAGAATACCTACTGTGCAGCTGTTAGGTCAAGGTCATCCAGTGTGTTCTTTAATGTGCATAGGGTATGGTTCTCGGAGATACCAGGGGCGGGGTGGCTCAGTCGGTAGCGCGCCAGGCTCCTAATCTGTAGTTCCCAGGTTCGAGTCCCAGCTGCGTCAGCGTTGAGATTTATCTCCGCAAAATTCCCCGCCCTGCCCACGGTCAGTAGGAGACACCGATGGGCTTGGAAAGGCCGCCGTCCGTTGGATGGGACGTTAAGCCGTGGCCCCGTGTGCGGGAGAGCCATACCCTGTGCACGTTAAAGAACACGCTGGATGGCCTTGACGGGAGGCTACCATCTGTCTCCCAACAGCTGTTCCAGTGGGTCCCCTCCCCCAACCTTCTCTGAGCCTTCGGGGTCCATGTGACCTGACCATTTAGCCCATGGTGTGCAAAAAAGTGCCGCTCAGAGGTAAAACAACCCAACACAACAACTCGGAGATACCCCCATACACATTAAGGAACCACGACTTAATGCTCCATACCATGGATGAGAGCCTTTTCAACGCGATCAGAGTCCCCTTTCTCAACACGGCACGGTGAAAGTTAGTGAAGAAAAATTTCATTGCTAGCACATTTGGGACTCGAACCTGGCAAACACAGATTATGATAATATATCATAATCTACCAGCAGAATCAAACCACCTGATTTTTATTTTTTTTTCTTATTTTATTTATTTATTTATTTGGTTGAGAAGACAATATAATCCTATTGAGCACAGTGATAACAAAAACGGTTACTTCCCTGAAAAATCGGGTTTAAATGACGTGAATTAACTTTATAAAATAAATTTTACAAATGCAGAATTTTTCAAGAATGAAAACCAACCTAATGTCTTCCTGTCTCGCCAGAACTCAACAGATAGAGTGTCGAAATATAAAGTTTCCATGTTCGATTCTGACCTCGGTACCATTAATGATTTCTTGCTTCACTGGCAGTGGTTGACTCGGTCGTTAGCGCGCCTTGTAATACGCGTTTGTAATACGGTGATCACGTTTTGGCTAACAGTGCTTATTTTGAAATTCTTCGCTAACAGATAATCTGTCTTCAATGGGAAAGAGATCAGCGATGTGTTTGGAAAGGCTATCCTTGTCTGATGAGACACTATTGCGCCGTGTGCAGTAGGATATCTTTTGTAAGTTACGGAACACATATGATGTCATTGACAAGAACCCTCTGTCTCTTAATAAGGAGCCAACCCTCTCCCATGTATGCATATATCGTTGACTGTAAACGTTAACAATCTTGTGATTGGAAATGATATCATTGGCAGAGTAGTACAGCATGATATCAGGGTAGGATGGCTCCATAGGTAGCATGCCTGGTTTGTGATCTGCAATTTTCAGATTCCGAGACCCAGCTGGGACTCGAATCTGGGAACTGCAGATTACGAGCCTGGCGGGTAACCGACTGATCCAACTGCCCCCAAACAAAAAAAGTAAAATTAAGCGGGTCAGCTTTGAGATTTATTTCCACAAAATTCTCCGCCCTGCTCTCGGTCAGTAGGGGACACCGATGGGCTTGGAAAGGACATCGTCAGTCGCATGGGACGTGAAGCTGTAGCACCACGTACTGGAGAGCCATACACTGTGCACGTTAAGGAACACGGTAGATTGTCTTGACGGGGCGCTACCATCTCCTCACAGCTGTCCAGTGCGTCCCTTTACCCCAAACTTCTATGGGTCTTGAAGTCCTTATGATCTGGCCATTTAGACCATTGTGCACAAAAACGTGCAGCTCAGAGGTTAAACAAACCAACCTGATATCATGTAGATCATAGACTTAGATATTTTATTACATATGAATCTTAACCATTGCATTTGCACCACAATGGGAATTCGTTCCAGATAGTGAGGTTTTTTTTATCCTAAAAAAGCGTGTTCATAAGAGTAGAAGAAAAAAAAAAACAAATGTCGGTTTTCCTTTTTTTTTTACTAATTTCCTTTCTAAAAGCCGTGTGCAAAAAACCCACACCAAGGAAGAAAGGTAAGTGTTGATGTGCAAATTAAATAAATAAAATACCCCTCAGCAGCTTCTTCTCACAGAGGTCTATCTTGAGCCTTTCAGTATAATTCCCATACGGATTTATGAGGAATGTGAGACCTTAGAGGGCGGCGATCGCATTCAGTCGGAAGCGCGCCAGGTACCTAAGCTGTAGTTCCCAGGTTCGACTGCCAGTTGGTCCACCTACTTCCTCTTAGATCCGGCCCTGCAATGAATGAACCTTCTGAGTCATTAATGAATTTATATTGATAGTGCGTGCTGGTAATCTTTTGCCTACGGCGCTATTTTTACCTATCTTCCTATTGCTTTTCGCTTGACCTTTGTCAGTTTATCGGTTGTGTGTTTGTCAAAACAGTTGTTCCACCATAACTTTCGAATGCGATGGAGAAACTTAATGATTTATGTGTCAAATGAAAGCTTATAAAGAATAGTCCCCCCACGCTATAAAAAATTGACCCACTATGCTTTCTCTCCCTCTAAAAAATGGGAAATCTATAAACGATTATTTTGCTATATCTCCAGAACGCGAGTGCCGAAAGTAACAAGTTGTATATCACATGAAAGTTTGTAATGTGAGAAGTGTTGTGGTTAATAAAAATATCTCTCTCTTACTTTCTTCCCTCCTAACAAACGGTAAATGTGAAAGTCGTTCTTCTACTATATCTTCCGAACTCGAGGGCCTACAGTTACGAGTTAGGTGTCAAATGGAAATTTATACGATGACCGTCATAAACTATTTCGAATTTTGTCCTTTACCATTGTCACCCTTGGTAAAAAAAACGGGGAGGGGGATTCTCAGTAGTCGACCTTAATGAATTATATCTGAAGGAGGTTTTGAGATCTTGGCCTACCTCAAAGAACGACTCCAAAGGAGAAGAAAAAATGTGGTCGATATTTATGAATCATATATCAATGGATTTCTGAAGGTATGTGTTTTTTAGCGGAAACAAAAAAAAAGACAAATAAAAAAAATACATATCTTCCTATATGTGTCCTAAAAGATAGAAAACGTACCTAATGCGTATCTATGGTGCAATCAGTCACTGAGATTCACTTGAAACGAAGATAAGGCACAGATTTACCTATTCAACAAGATTACTGGCGCCCTATCTTCTTTCGAAGTGAATACGAATTCAGTGACTGATTGCACCATTGATAAGCCTTAGGTTTATTTTCTACATTTTAGCACGCATATAAATCTATATAATATAAGTTTTTTTTTTTAATTTAATTTCCTTATTTTTCTATTGCTTTTCGCTCACCATTTGTCGATTTTTCGGTTTGTCAATTTGTGAATTTTTCAAAACAGTTGTTCTATCTTTCGAACGCGACAGACAAACTTAATGATTTATGTATAAAATGAAAGCTTATGAAGCGGGGAGTGTCATAAGCTATAAAAAATTGATTCCCCCATGATTAGTTTCCCTTTCAAAAAGGAGAAATATGAAAACGATTGTTCCGCTATATCTCCGTAATGCCGTGGCCGAAAGTAAAGAGCTATGCGTCAAATAAAAGCTAGTGACAAAGTGTATTTACTAGAATAAAAGCTAGTGACAAAGTGTATTTACTAGAATAAAAGCTAGTGACAAAGTAAGTGTCATTTACTGCACAAAAATTGACCCCTTTGTTTTCTTCCTGCCTTAAAAAGAAGAAATATGAAAATGATTGTTTCGCTATATCTTCAGAAAGCGAGGGCCGAAAGAAATAAGAGATGCGCCACAGCGCTTTGCCACGCCATGCTGCCGAATAGCAATCATAGAACCTACTGACTCAGGCCATATTATATTGTCTCGTCGCCCATCGCATTCATATAATCCTGCAGAAATTAAATCACTTTCGTGTACACCTTCATGGTGTGGTACTTTCTATGTCAAGCAGTGTATATGTCACGTGACAGCGGTATAAAGCTTGTAACATGGGTAATGTTGCACATTAAAAAACTCCACCATCTCATCCCCCCCCCTCTAAAATGTGAAATATGAAAACTATCGTTTCGCTATATATTCCGAACTCGAGGACTGAGTTAGGTGTGAAATGAAAGCTAATATGTAGACCGTCGTAGAGTGTTTAGAATTTACCTCCCATCATTCCATCCCCCCCAAAAAAAGGGGCGGATTTCGCAGGGGTTGACTTTAACAAGCAATATCTCAAATAAAACTTTTGATGTCTCCAATGTCATAGGCTGCCTTAAATACTGCTCCAAAAGCAGCGGAAGGAAAAATGATGTCGATATTTATGAGTCATATATCAAATGGAAGTTTGTCAAGGAGGGTCCTTTTAGTGAAAGAAAAAAATAAACAGTGAGATGCCAGTTTATTAGGTACACCACATCTCATCATAGAAAATGCTACACCAGGAAGTATTTGTCGGAGTGCCATGAAAAAAGGTGGGTATGAGTCGACAGTCGGGTTATATACATGAGTGTAGTTGCGAACCAATCACGTGATAAGTGAGGGAGAAAACAGGGCAAAACTGCTCGGCGTAGCTAAGTTTGGTCATCCTCACCTGGGTGTGTGGACAGCTGCATCGGAATAATCTTGATGGTGACAGCACGGACACTTTTACCAGAGGTTTCATCATAGGGTGACATACAGCTGGTTGATCCCTGCATCACATCAAGGCGGAAACGCACATCGGGACAGCACGTAGACGGACGTCTGAAAGCCTCGATCGCTTCATTCAATGGCAAGCAGCCCCACAATCAAGAGTAGATAACAATCGACATGGTGTATACGCAGCTATGGACATCCCCGTGTCGGCACAGACTGTGAACCGCATATTGGCTGTGGCAGGTTTGCACTCTCGTCAGCCATTGTAATGACTGCCAATCACCACAGCACCATCGTCGCGTAAGGTTGCAGTGGTGCCATTACCAGACATGCATGGCGAGACATCGTTGAACCATGTCGTATTCAGCGATGAGTCTCGCTTCTGTGTCAGCAACGACGATTGCCAATTGAGAGTCTGAAGACGATGTGGTCACTGGGCTGATCGTGCGTCCATCCGTGAGATTCATACGGCTCCTCAGCCTGGTGTCATGATATCAGTTTAAACAGCTGTTTACCATTCCCAAGCATGGTGGGTACAATAACAGCATGACGATATGTCGATGAGATGCTGCAGTCCATTTTATTTTCTTATATCCGTGATATTCCTGATGCCCAGTTTCAACACGATGAATCTCACCCACACACTGCCAAAATCAGCAGACAGTGCCTGCAAGGTATCCAGGTGCTGCCTTGGCCAGCGCGATTCCCAGACTTCTCCTCAATAGAGAACGTGTGGAACATCAATGGCACACAACTTCACGCCTCTGCCCGACCCCTCAATAATTTCGATGACTTGTCATCGAAATTACATCGTTGACATGATCTGCTGTTGAATTACATCGTTGACATGATCTGCAGTACCTCAGCACACCATCCAGGGACTTTTCCATTCGATACCATGACATGTTGCAGAATGGCAGTAATACCTACTCACTCAGGCCACATTATATTGTTTCTTCGCCCATAGAATTCATGTAAACCTTCAGAAATTAAATCACTCGTGTACTCCTTCATAATGTGGCACTTTCTATGTCAAGCAGTGTATGTCACGTGACAGCGGTATAAATGCGGTGTAAAATAATATGTGGTATAAATCAAGCTGAGTTTGCTATAAATCTGGCAGAGTGTAGTATAAATCAGGAAGGTGTGATGCATAAATCAGGCAGACCAGCTCTTTGAGCATCAGTTAGAGTTGGGTGATGCATAGGAATGGTAAAACGAGCGATCTCAGCGACTTTGAACGTGGAATGATAGTTGGTGCTAGGCAGGTTCTATAGCATATCCTTAAGGGCCTTTCACGCACAACAGTTTCCAGGGTTTTACCGAGAATGGTGCGAAAAGCAAAAATCTATCAGTGATCAGTGATACTGTTGACGAAAACAGCTTGTGGGTCATAAGAGTCAAAGGAGACTGGCGAGAACTATTCAAACAAACAAACTAGTCATAACCACGCAAATCACAGCAGAATTGGGCTGATCGTTGTTCCATCTGTGAGTATCACAATCTCAGCAGCTTTGAAAGTGGTATGTAGTTGGTGCTAGTTGTTTTGTAGATTTATAACTGACATTCGAATCTGAAACTTGAGCATCAATTCTATATTATTATTACGTATTCTGTAGTGACAGCACGTGAATGCTGTTTGCTGTTTATTGAAATATTGAGAGATTATTGATTGAAATTATTGCAGTTTATCTGTTTTTTTAATTCCCAGTTTCAAAAGTATTAATTTGCTTCGAATATGAAGTGCTATAGATGTTCTGAATGAATTGTAGAAGATAAAGATTTTCTTACTTGCTGTTTATTTGATAATAAATTCTATTATTATTGTACTGGCCTATGAAAAAAGAGTTATAAGAGATTTACTCGAGAAAAGAAATATATTTGGAGATGTTATAAGTGCAGTGCATTATCTAGTTCTGAAACCATGACATCTAATGTTGAAATAAATAAAGATGCTGGAGAATCAGAAGAAACTTTTCATAATGTGACTGAATCTTCTTTTTCGTGTATGATAAAGAAATGTATACAAGAAGAATTAAAAGTTTTTAATAAGAAAATGTTTAATGAATTGTTCCAGATAAAACAGTCTCTTAACTTCAACTCATATTATTTACAACAGTTAATGAGTACTGCTGACATAATGAAACAAGAAATTGAACATCTTAGGAAAGAAAATCAATATATAAAGCATAATAACAGCAATCTGTTACAAGAAATAGAACTTCTTAAGACTCAAATGAATAATATCGAACAATATTCAAGAAACTTGAACCTTGAGTTTGTTGGCATTCCAGAAGATAAAGAAGAGGATTTAAGAGATATAGTTAATAATATAAGCAAGCGATTAAACATTACAGAAAAAATCGAACTATCTGCTATTCACGGAGTGCCTACAACGATTGGAAATAAAATTAAACCTATTATAGCAGAATTTAGATACCGGGACCAAAGAAATAAATTTTTGAAGGCTGCTAAAATAAATAAATTGTGTGTTTCTAATATAAATAAAAAGTCCCAGCCGAATAAAATCTTTGTCAATGAACATCTCACAAAACAGATAAAAAAAACTTTTTTTAAAGCTAAACAATTCAAACTAAGGAATGTATACAAATATTTATGGACTAAAGATGGAAAGATTTTTCTCGGGAAAGAAGACTCATCAAGGGTACTTAAAATTAGAAATCTGAAAGACTTAGATAAAACATCGAAAAATGTCTTCTTTCATGGATTCTATTGTTGATTATGATAATTTTGTTTATGACTGTAACCATTCCACTTATATTAATAATTCTGATGAGTTCTTTAATTTTTTTAATGATAGTTCAGTTATTACTATGATACATATAAATATACGTAGTTTACGTTGTCATTATGATGAATTTTTAATTATGATAGAATATATAAAACAAAATCTTGATATCATTATTTTAAGTGAAATTTGGATACAAGAAAATGAGTTAAGTTTATATAATATAGATGGCTACGAAATGATGTATAACTGTAGAAGTAAAAATAGATCAGGTGGTATTATAATGTATTATAAACTTAATACAATTAATTTTTTGACAGAAACTGTAATAATGGAAACTGCAGAATGTGTTTTAGCCTATGACAACAAAAATGACATGTATATTAGCAATTTATAGAGCTCATGAGTATTCCATAAAAGAGTTTGTGACTGAATTAAAATTAATAATATTTAAACTTAAATATAATCCTGTTATTTTAGTAGATGATATAAATATTAATATTCACTTAATTAATAATGATGTAAATGCTTATTTAAATTTGATTGCTTCATTTCGATTTCTTTCATGCATAAATTCATATACAAGAGTGACAAATGCTTCTTACAGTTGTTTGGATCACATATTTATTAGATCAACTAATAATAGTTTAATTTTCAATTCGGCTGTTTACCAGATTGATATTACTGATCATTATCCTATTTTATTAAAAATTCTTAAGAATACAGTTAATTCAGAGCAAATAATCAACAAAGAAATTTGCTATTCTTACATGAATTACAAAAAATTAGAAGAGTTAATTAAAAATTTGATTTTTATATATGATGAGAATATTCAAATAGATACAATGTATGACATTTATATAGATCAAATTAAGTCATGTATTCTACAATGTACTATTAAGAAAAAATATTATATAAAGGATTTCAGTTCAAAGAGACATAAGCTATGGATGACTTTGGAAATTTTGTCATTAATTAAGGAAAGGGAAAAAGCATATAAATTACAGAGAAAATATCCATTAATATTAAATTATAAAAAAGAATATCACAGAATTAGAAATTTGACCTTTGCAACTATAAAAAGAACAAAAAATAAATTTTATATTAATAAATTTAATAAATGTAATGAGAATAGTAGACAACAGTGACAAATTGTTGATAGTATTTATATAATAAAATGAATAATAAACTTATATTGTCCAATGAGAGTAATTTTGAAAAACTGGTGGGAAAATTTAATGAACATTTCATAAATGTAAACAGTTCAAATTTATGTTCTAATAACTCAGATTATGATTTTCCTAATGATTTCCTAACAACAGAAGAAGAAATTAGTCGTATTATTTGTAGTCTTAAAATTAATAAAGCAACAGGATATGATGGTATACATTTAAAAATAATTAAAATAATAGTAAAATATCATTCAAAATTTTTAGTTGAATTAATAAATAGCAGCTTTCAAAAAGGTAATTTCTTCTTAGACTTAAAAATTGCTATTGTAAAACCTATTTACAAAAATGGAGACAAAAATTGTTTTAATAATTATAGACCAATTTCCATTCTTCCAGCCTTTTCAAAAGTTATTGAAACCATCATGAAAATAAGACTTAATAATTATTTAGAAATGTTTTTCTTTTTTTACAAGTTTCAATTTGGTTTTAGAAAAGGTTTAAGTACTGAACATGCTATCTTAGAATTTATTACCAGTATTTATCAAGGGATAAATAATTCCGAAAAAATACTAGCCCTATTTCTTGATATACCTAAAGCTTTTGATACAGTTAGGCATGATATTTTATTACAGAAATTATATTTCTTAGGAATTAGAAGAAATTTATGGAGATATTTTAAATCTTATTTATCTGACCGCTATCAAATAGTTTCTATTGATAATATTAAAAGTACTAAAATACTGATTAATAAAGGAGTTCCACAAGGATCTATATAGAATCTATTTTATTTTTAATTTATATAAACAATTTTTTATCAAAATTTAAAAGGAAAATCAATTTCATATGCCGATGATACAGTTCTTGTTTACAGAAAAGGAAATCAACATGAATTATTTCTTGATATTTCTAATGACTTACATATTATTGCAAGTTGGTTTAACAAAAATGGATTAAAAATTAACTCTGATAAAACATGCTTTTTGTATTTTTCGCGCACCCCGACAACTTTTTTCAATAAATTATAATTTCGTAGTATGCATTGTGGGAACAAAATTTCTTGTGAATGCCCTGATATTAAACAGATTACGACTACAGAATATTTGGGAGTTCTAATAGACAGCAATTTGAAATGGAAATCACATGTTAATATGCTTGTAAATAAAATACGACTTTACTTAATCAGATTGTATCATTTAAGAAAAATTATCTCTGGAAGATTTTTAATTACTCTTTATTTTGCTTGGATACAGTCTCTTATAAAATATGCTTTAACTAGCTGGGGAGGTACTTATATGAATATTATTGAATGTGTTAGTAAAGTACAATTTAAATTCTTAAAAGTTATGACATTTCATAATAAAATCTATATGACTAAAGTTATTAATGATTACAAAATTCTTAGTTTGAGATCACTATATATATATATACAGCAACTGTTTTTATTTTTAAAAATCCAACAATTCTACAAGTTAAATATAAAGATTATGCTACTCGTCAATCTGGTCTTTTAATTGTAATCCCTAAAGTAAAGAAAGAAATAGCTCATAAACACTTTTTGTTTTTAGCTCCTAGAATATTTAATTCCTTGCCTAAAGAAATTGGAAATGAACGTTCATATAATGTTTTTAAATTGAAAGTGAAAAATGTTAATTTTACTTCTTCAAATATTGATTATTACTTTAAAGTTATAGAATAATATTTTGTTTTAACATAATGACACATTTTTTGTCACTAAATACATTTCCCTGAATGTAATAAATCATTTTGGCACCCTAAATGATCAAATTGCTCAAAGGTCTGCTAATATGCAACTTTTATTTTATTTATTTTGTTATATTTATTCTTTTTTGATTTCTGGTAATATTGTTTTCTGTATATATATATATACAAGCCTTTGTATTGTATTGTTATTTTTTTCTTATTAAATTATTATTATTATTCAAAACAAAGTTGTGCAGGTTCTATAAGCATATCCTAAATGGCCTTTCACGCACAACAGTTTCAAGGATTTAACGAGAATGGTGCGAAAAGCAAAAAAATACCAGCGATCGTGATCCTGTTGACGAAAACAGCTTGTGTGTCATAAGATTCAAACGAGACTGGCGAGAACCATGCAAGCAAACAGACCAGCCATAACCAGGCAAATCACAGCAGAATTAAACATTGGTGAGCAGAAGGTCACCTCCGAACACATCACGAATGGGCTACAACAGCCGCCGGCCATGTCGAGATCCGATGTTGTCAGCAAAGAACATGAAATCTGCAATGGCCACAAATGCATCTTCAGTAAGCACAAGAGAATCGACGGACCATTGAAGACTGGAAAAGGTAAACTGGTTGGTCGAATAAATGTTTCTTTTGCATCATGATGATGAATCAGAATTTCGCTCAAATAACATGAGGTTATGGAGCCATCCTGTCTGGTGTCAACAGTAGAGGCCGGAGTTGGTGGTGCGAGGAATGTTTTCCTGGCACACATTAGGCCTCCTGATACCCATCGAACCTGAATGCCACAGTGTATTTGAATATCCTTGCTGATCATCCCTTCATGGCTACAGTTTATCCTCACTCGGATGGACACATTCAGCATTATAATGCACCTGCTCAAAAGGCACGATATGAATCGTGCCGATTCGAATCGTATCGTCAACGAATGGATCCAAGAACAAGGCGACAGTTTCCCTTGCTTCATTGGTCTGCACAGTCCCTATACCTAAACCCTATCAACAATCATCATTGGCATGAGGTGGTAAGAGCTGTTCGCAGCGAGACGGTGCCACCTTCCAAATTGCAGCAACTGCGCGACACAATCATTTCGCGTGGTACAGTCGCTCAAAAAAGTATCCGAACACTATAGTTGATTACAAAATTCAGAAAAAATATCTGGCAAAGTTTTTTTTAGAAATTAGTTCAGATGACACGTTTCTAAAAAAATCGTTGCCAGATATTTTTTCTGAATTCTGTAATCAACTATAGTGTTCGGATACTTTTTTGAGCGACTGTACACAATTTCAGTACAATGCATCCAGCATCGTCTAAATTCCATGTCCCGACGAATTCCCCTTTGTTCTGAAGGCTGTTAAGAAGTGCAACATGCTACAAAATATTATCTAATAATTCAGGTACCTAATAAACTAGTATCTCAAGGTAAATAAATAAAACAATTAAAAGAAATACTTATTTTTCTATATGCGCCCAAAAATGTAAAACGTAAACCTAAAACATATCGATGGTGCAGTAACTGAATTCGTATTCACTTCTAAGGAATATAGATCACCGGCAATCTGACTAAGTAGGTAAATCGATGCCCCATCTTTCTTTGAAGTGCATACGAATTCAGTGACTTATCGCCCCATCGATATGCTTCAGTTTTATTTTCTGCTTTTTAGGGCGCATATGGTAATACAGGTATTTTTTTAAATTATTTCAGAATTCTTCCTCGTGTAGCGGTGCGTTTCCTCGAAGTTTACATTGTGGTCCCCAAACAAGGATCCATGAATTATGCTTAAGTGGTCTGCGAGTTGAGTGTATTTTGTTATGTAAAGCAAAGTTTTTCCCCATCTTAATTTTATTGTCATTACTAATGGAAGTTTATAATTTTTCTTAACTTTTTGCATTTACTTATAACTAAATATTTCAGTTTTAAGTGTAACTTTTTAAACTTTTTCATCACTTTTTAAAATTTTACACTGGAATAAATATACCTGGAATTATACTGGAATAATAATACACTGGAATAATATAATGAAAACTGAGGAAATATTTATACCTATCTGTTTATATGTTACTTAGTTTATATCCTATTTAATAAAAATGTATAAATTGGGAGAAGGGATCGGCAAAATGAAAGTGATCTCTTAAGATGTCAGTATTAAGAGGTTGAGAAATATTTACATTAGAGTAGGAAAATTCAGGCACTATTCTAACTTTTCCTGCTCTGTTGGCTGGTTATTTTAGTTGTTCCTTTGATTCCTTCCTACCTGTAGGCAGAGTTTCGAAAACATGTTTGTAAAAACCAGTTTTAAATATTTGTTAACCAACTAACATCTTCACTGAAAGGAAATCACTGAAAATAATGAGTATAAATTTGATTCCTAATTTTTGGGAAATTTTTGGAAATAACATTGTTGTTGTCGGATTGTTTTACCTTTGAGTAACACTTTTATGCACAAAATGGGCTAAATGGCCAGGTCACAATGACCCCAAGCGCTCCGAGTTGGCTGGTGGAAGATGAGCCACTGATTATCTCTTAGGAGACAAGTGATAATTTCGCGTCAGTGCGATCTAGCGTATTTTTTAACGTGCAAAGAATATGATTCTGTTTCACACGGGACTACGGCTTTACGTCCCATTAACAGACGGCTGTTTTTTCAAGCCAGGCTTGGGTTGGGTTGTTTTACCTCTGAGCGGCACTTTTTTGCACACCATGGGCTAAATGGCCAGGTCACAAGGACCCCGAAGGCTCAGAGAAGGTTGGGGAAGGGGACCCACTGGAACAGCTGTTGGGAGACAGATGGTAGCCTCCCGTCAAGGCCATCCAGCGTGTTCTTTAACTGCACAGGGTATGGCTCTCCCGCACACGGGGCTACGGCTTAACGTCCCATCCGACGGACGGCGGCCTTTCCAAGCCCATCGGTGTCCCCTACTGACCGTGGGCAGGGCGGGGAATTTTGCGGAGATAAATCTCAACGCTGACCCAGCTGGGACTCGAACCTGGGAACTACAGATTACGAGCCAGGCGCGCTACCAACTGAGCCACCTCCGCCCCACCAAGCCCAGGCAGTATTCCATTTCTGATCAAGGGCAGGATGAAAGTAAGATAAATTACAACAGTGGCAAAATTGGGACTCCAACCTGAGAACTGCAGATTACGAGTCTGACATGCTAACCGACTGAGATCATGAGTTAAAAAAAACCCTAAAAGAAGTGGGATTTTCCTCATTTGTGCTTAAAATTTAGATTATAACTATTGCCTGTAATTGGTGTAAAAAAAAATATAAAAACAGGCTTCGATCCATAACAGTTTTTTTTTTCTTCAATATTTTATGTAGTAATAAATAACAAGGAGCGACGAATTATTTCTTTCTATAAATGACCACGAAACAATCTATTGGATATATCTCTTTTAAAGCATACTATAAAAGAAATTAAAATTAACATAAATATTTATATTCAAACTTTACATTTTTTGATAAAAAAAAGGTAATATTTTGGCATAGGAAAAGATTACACACATATACAGGATTAAAAATATGATTACATGCAGTAACGACTTACATAAATTTGGAACAAATTAAGAAGACCATTTTGAGTCTATTCGAAATTCAACGAAAACAGCATGCATTAGATTCATTCGAGCAAAAACTTCATCTTTTATGATTATTGAAAAAAACTTCCATTCTGGTTTGCCGCCGAGCAAAAAAAAAACTCGCTCTTGTTCAACAAATATTTCTTTTTAATTTTTATTGAACAAAAAATTGCTTTGCTCCTATTGAGCAAAACCCTTTGTCTTTGCTGTTATTCAACAAACCTACAAGTGTAGCACTTGTCGAGCATACAGTAAACTTCAAGCATGACGCTTGTCAAGCAAAAACGTCAGGCATTACATTTATATAAGGACTCGATCGGTTAGGGCGATCCTTCTTGCAGAGTTTTGCCTAGTGATAAAAAGGGTAGTTGTGGACTGGGTGAAAACCAACACGTGTTTAATAAAGTTCCGCGTTCGACGTTGCGTCCCACTAGCTTGGAACGTCGGCGCACGTGACTGAGTCGAGTGAGCCTTCACCTCCGAAATACATCATGTGACTGAACCGGAGGTATTTCGAACAAAGAAAGTGAATTTGAAAATGACAGTTACGCCTTGGACTCCGTCTTAGGTACGGTCCCGAAGACGTCGCCCCTTTTGCACCAACCGTTTTCCATTGTTGCATAGGTGTTGAGAACACCTGAAGGCTTAGTTATAGTCTTGTTAGTAGGACTGGGAATCCTGCTATCTTGATTTTAGTGACTTGCCAGACAATAGTCGCTGTTCTTTTATATAATTGTGCCCTGTATTGTTTGAAGTGTAAAATGAAGTGTACATATGTATAAAATAATAAAATAAATAAATACCCACTCAAGCAGCTGCTTGCCACAGAGGTCTGACAGGAGCCTGTCAGTTCATATGTCACAGTAGAAGATCTGAGAGGATGGCAGGACCTCAGCAGAAAACAACACGAACATCCATGCCTTATCTGGGGCTCGAACCCAGGTCCCTTAGATCAATAGTCAAGCGCGCTAACCACTCGGCCACGGGACGACTAAGTATATATGTATATGGTGTACATATTATTAGAGTCTAACGATAAGCAACTGAGTAGTACCATTCTGACATCGTTAGTGGAAAAGTATCCAGAGTTAAAAGCTCACACACATGGGGAGAAGAAAGAACGGACGACGTGCTATAACTTGTCAATAAAACCTTCACGCATTACACTTGTCAAGAAAAGTCTTCAGGCAGAACAACAGTCTTCAGTTAACAAAATTTCAGGCATTTACAAACTGTCAAACAAAAACTTCACGCGTTACATTTCTCGAGCAAAACCTTCACGTCTTCGATCACTTGTCGAACAAAATCATCAGGCATTACACTTGTAGAGCAAAAGTTGCATATATTTATATGTCAATTTCTGCCAGGATGTGGAACTATGTTTATTGAAAAATCTATCAATGTTTTTTAATGAAAAGACACGATTTCTCAAGCATTTAATGTCTACTAGAATCGGATTTTTGTTTGCAGACTTTCAAAAACGGATTGTACTACTTTTGGAATTTAGACGATTCTTATAAAATATTTAACCTTTTTTTTTCTATTATTCACTGTGTGCCTTCGTCATTTTATCGGAAAAAAATTTATTGCACAATGGAAATTCAAATTGTCACCTTCCTATTCAAGTTCTCGAGGTCAAAACCACGTAAGCCCATTTGTTAAGCCTTCACATTCTTGTCATTGATAATTTATTCTCTTTTCCTTTCTTGATTATTTTCTTCTTCCTTCTTGGTCTAAAAGGGATGTTCCCCGTCGCACTAAGCTTTCAGCTTTCGGTGCTTCCTGCAATGTTTATCTTTTCGCTACCTTCTTTCTTCAAGAGCTAGTTTGTATGCTGATGATGTTAGGAGCTTAGATGAAGGGCATCTGGGTTTTCGTCCCAGTCACGCTTGGCACAGAACTACTGTCTGTTGGTTTTACAAACCTGCTTTTCCACTGCATCGAAAAGAAATAATACCGCTCAATAGAATGCTGTTAAAGGATAGAAAGAAGTTCCAAACAGATGGGCCACGTAGGAATTAATTTATCCGTATTTTTATCACTGGAGAACTTCCTAAAATATCTTTTTAACCAGTTTTACGCTAACTGTTTGGATCACACGGATAATTTAATATATAGGCATTTTATTTTTAAAAGAACGTCTTTCAGATATATTTTAAAAATAATTATTTTTAGTATCTTTTTGACAAAGTAAAGTAGAAAAATCCTTTCACGTTATAGATCATTCTCAAAATTTCCTGTTTTCCGAATTGTTTTGTATAAAATAATCAGAAAGGGTTTAATAAATGCTTCAAGTCTCACAGTTTGTTTTTAACAAAACAGTACAGCTTGATATTGCTTTTGCATTATTAAGCTTAATCAAATGTATTATTATTCAATTAATACTATTGACGTAAATATTATGTCAATATATAATATATATTGACAAAAATATTGACCAAATATATTGGCAAAATATTATGTCAATATTTTTGGACTCAGAAAGCTTCTGAAGCTTTATATCATGATGATCTACCAAACAGAGCTTTACTACTTGCGTATATGAGTAAATTAATTAAAATAGTCCAGACCTTATTTACTTAATATACCGTAAGCTGTGAAACTTGGGAAACACATAAATTCAACCTTTCAAGTGAATGCGGAGTACCACAAGAATCAGTCTTAAGTCCTTTTTTTATTTTTTTAATAATTTTTTATGATTTTATGTATGATTATGAGATGTTTGCCAAATTTGTTCTCATGCTGCTAATTCAGCTTTAATGTATAGTGGGGAAATAAATCGAACTTGAAAACAATCCTTAAAATGATATAGACTGTACGAAATTAGAGAAATATAATTAAGTAGTATTTACTTACAATCCACATAAGTAGGTTTACTTACAATCGCATAGAAAGATAAATATCAATCGCACAGGAAGATTAAATATTAATTACTTAGTAGGTAATACACTGCTCAAAGTGGAAATCGAAACACTCCGAAAGAGGTGATGTATACTCCTGAAACTAACAGAACGGAAGCTATGACGGTAGATGTGCAAATGATCAGAAAACGGAAGGCGAGAACGTAAGATATGTGCATTTATTGCTCATTCATCAGTACACTGTAGGCCCACCTCAGGCAGTTATACAAGCCTGTAAGGGGCGGGGCTCAGTCGGTAGCGCGCCAGGCTCGTAATCTGTAGTTCCCAGGTTCGAGTCCCAGCTGGGTCAGAGTTGAGATTTATCTCCGCATTACTCCCAACCCTGCACACGGTCAGTAGGGGACACCGATGGGCTTGGTAAAGGCCGCCGTCCTTCGGATGGGACGTTAAGCCGTCGCCCCGTGTGCGGGAGAGCCATACCCTGTGCACGTTAAAAAACACGCTGGATGGTCTTGACGGGAGGCTACCATCTGTCTCCCAACAGCTGTTCCAGTGGGTCCCCTCCCCCAACCGATCTCTGAGCCTTAGGGGTCCATGTGACCTGGCCATTTAGCCCATGGTGTGCAAAAAAGTGCCGCTCAGAGGTAAAACAACCCAACCCAACCCAACAAGCCTGTAAATGTCTCGGCATTCTATCAATCAGATGGCTAATGATGTCCTAAGGTTTCAAATAGTATCCAATTGGGCAAACAACTGTACCAAGTACTCCACGGAAGGAGCTGGCGAACCAGGGACTGATAAGGTCCCATGTATGCTAAATGGGGGTTTGATAAGGTCCCATGTATGCTAAACGCTTGGGATTATGATGGCCATGGGATTACTGTCCGTCGTTGCACGTGCAGTGTGTTTCGGGGTGGCGTTTTCCTACTACAGAATCAATCGAGGCATGGTGGTAAAGAAGGGTCATGCCATAGGATTAATAACGTAATCGATGCAATATCTCACCATTAGTGTGCCAGAAACATGGGGCAGAAGTAGCAGGCCGCCATATGTGATGCCACTCCATATCATTGTACCTTGGGGGGAGCCATCCATGTTCTTCATGTCATTTGGTGCACCATGACATTACATGACACGCATCGTTGCACTGTGCTCACAATGCACCCCATGTGTGTGACGATCGCTCGAAAGCTCCTTTGCGCGATTCGAGGTCTCGCAGTCGACGATTTTCTTTCTTTCAGAAAGCGTCAATTGAGCATAAGGGTCCCGTCAGTTTCTCCAAGGCATGTTCTGAACATGCCTTAGATTTTCGCAGCATGCAGTCCAATCTTAGTCCATTGCGCTACAATAAAAGATTGTGGGAGCTTGGTATTTATCCACGGCTTGACTGGGTATCACATGTCCACACGCTGCGGAATGCGGAACTTTGATTATTTGCATATCTCTGATAGTCGATTTCCTCCTGCAATTTACATATCTCTACTTCCATTCCTTCTTGATTTTGTGATTTCCACTTTGAGCAGTGTAAAAACATTATTAACTTATGTATATTTTGCATTTTTCAAGAATTTTTAAAACCTTTAAAACGGAGGGAGAAATGTTATGCTAAATCACCCACCCTTTTACTTTTTTCTGCTCAATTAAATGTACTGTTTTCCCCCTTTATTTATTTAGATCGGGGCCTGGTATTAAACATATTTCAAAAAAATAAAATTCAGGCGAATTATTTAATAAATACATTAAACCAGTGGTTCCCACAACCACATCGTGGTGAGTGTGTGTGTGTGTATGTGGTGGGTGGGTTATGACAACTTCTTAGACTTACATAAATAATCATATTTTATTTCGACAGAAAAAATTACTGGAATCAAAATAGTTTTATATAACCTGAGATGCTAATTTATTAGGTACACCTACATAGTTGTATTGCACCCTCTTTGGCCTTCAGAACAGCCCGAATTCGTCGGGGCATGAACTTTGCGCCTCCTGTGATCTTCAAAACATCCCGAACTCGTCGGGGCATAAACATTGCGCCTCCTTTGACCTTCAAAACATCCCGAACTCGTCGGGGCATAGATGGATGCGTTCTGCAGGAATGTTGTACCATGCTGAAATGATTTTGCCACACAGCTGCAAATTGGATGGTGGAACATCTCATCCCAAAGATGCTCGAAAGGCCATTCATTGATGATTGTGAGTATTCATTGTGAGCAGGTGCACTATCATGCTGAATGTATCCATTTGAGTGAGGTTAAATTCTTGCGATTAAGAGATTAACTTGTTCACCAACGATGTTCAAATACGCTGTGGGATTCAGATGTCTCTCGATGGGTATTAAGGGACCTAATATGTGCCAGGAAAACATTCACCACACCACCACCGGCCTATACTGTTGACACCCGACATGATTGCTTCATGGCCTCATGTTGCTTGCTCCAAATTCTGATCCTTTCATCATCATGATGCAAAGGGAATCTTGATTCGAATGACCAGGCTACATTTTTGCAGTCCTCAAAGCCCGAGTGTGTGATGCTCCTGCGCCCACTGAGAGACGCCCTTTTGTGTTCTTCTCTAACAGCATCAGCACTCGACATGGCCGGCAGTCTTGTAGCACATTCGTGACAAGGTCCCATACGTGGTGTATTCATAGATGACCTTGTGCACACCAGTGTTTAATTCTGCTGTGATTTGCCTGGTTGTGGTCGATCTGTTCACTTGCACGATTTTCGCCAGTCTCCTTTGACACCTCTTATCCACAATTGTTTTCGTTAATAGGATCGCCTATCACTGGTATATTTTTGCTTTTCGTACTATTCTCAGTAAACCCTTGAAACCACTGTACTTGAAAAGACCAGGTGGACGACTGTTTGGGGGATGCTAGAACCGACATAAAAAATAAATACCCCCTCAAGCAGCTGCTTGCCACAGAGGTCTGACAGGAGCCTGTCAGTTTATATGCCATAGTAGAAGATCTGAGAGGATGGCAGGACATCAGCAGAAAAACAACACGAACATCCATACCTTACCCGGGGCTCGAACCCAGGTCCCTTAGATCAGTAGCCAAGCGCGCTAACCACTCGGCCATGGGACGACCTAGCACCAACTATCATACCACGTTCAAAGTCGCTGGGGTCACTCGTTTTGCCCATTCTGATGCTCAATCCAACTTTAACTGATGATCGAAGATCTGATCTGCCTGATTTATATGCATCTCTGTCATGTTATGTATTACATGTTGGAATGGATAATCTATGCCACGAGGTTGGTGAGTCTAATAAACTGTCATCTCAGTATACATGTAAATATTTTTCAACTTCTTTTATACAGGAAACATTGTTGGATTTTCATGAACGGAGGAATTAGAAATTAATACTTGATAAAGGGTGGTGTTCGGCCCCCCAAAAAAAGCTGGGAGCATCTGCATTGTTTACTTACGTGCATGTTGATCATAGTGGAATTCTGTTGTATGCACTCTTCTGTGTCTTTAACCTGGGGTTGAACTTTTAAGGTAACACTGTACTTGGTTGTTTTGCCAATCTGTTATAGAAAAAGAAGAAATAAAAATAAGGAAATAGACAGATGAAAACATCGTTAAAAACTTTCAATAGTATTTTCTACCTATTACAAATACTTTTATTTTAATGCTCCATTGCACAGTAGTAGTACTGAAGTAAAGTCTTTCTTGGGCATGCCACGTGTGCCAGAATTGAGATCAAAGAAAAGTCGCAAAAAGCATTCTAATGCTGTCACACTGTTAATCTGAGCTTTCTGCAATTTGACAGTAGAAAAAAGGACGAAATCTCTGTGTGGGGAAAGCAGGAAGAGCATGAGAAACACCATATAAGAATCCCTCTCTTAACGCAGTTAATTGGCTCCAACGAAATACAGCACCAAGTGAATAGATACAGCATCAAAGCAAGCACCGTATATCCATCAAAATATGTGTTAATTCGGTAAGCTGCGGCCATTGCGACAGGCTGTTTCGATAGTTACGTTGTTAGTAAAGGGTTAAAAGCTTGTATGGCAGTAATGTTTGGAGGATCCAAACATTTTAATATTCCTTTTTGAAAGTTTCCGCCTCTTTCTTGATCTGCATTTGTGTCTTCTCCCTGGTGTGATACATTGTAAAGGTTAGAGCACGTTTTAAATCTATCGAACCACCCCCTTACTAGTATGAAATGGCTCCACAGATTTTTCAGGCTGAGCTTTTTCAGATTTTCACATAGTCTAGTTATTAACATACCCTTTTCTAGGATAATAGTTGAAAACGGAATTTTGCATTGATCATTATCAGGAATAAAAATATTTTGAAGTCTCCCTTTTCAATCATAATAGTCGACCTGGACATGGTTATTTCTGCTGCCTGCATGGGAACAGCTAACTTTTCTACTGCTAAAAAATTGTTTGTTTTTTTAATTTTCCTTACTGTTTATCTTGGTAGTCCTAACTTATTGCACACATCGACCTGCCGTTCACCAGAATTAATTCTTTTCAAAACATCTAATTGAATTTCTAAATGCACACTTTTTCTTTCCTTCTTACCGACAAGAGAAGTTGATGCTCTTACACTCTTATCACCCATTCTCACAACTTAAGAAACGTACTAACTACAAATTAATTATCTTCGAGAGAAAGCGCTAAAAAAACACGTTACATGCGAAGAGTGCATGCCAGATCCGTTTTTATGAAATTAGATGGTTTCACCAAATACACATATGAAAAAGAATTGTTACCATATCGAAACCGAAACTCTCTAGATATGTGACCAGATATCTTCAAGTGATCTGCATATTTACTATGGATAAAAGGCTTCAGTTCTGTTGGTAAATTCATAACACTTATTGTTATAGCAATTCTTACTTAATTGATATGTCGTGAGAAATTTAAGCAGCGTTATAGCTGGCTGAGATAGCGCCATCTTTATAATACGACAGCCTTAGAGAAAGTTAGCACTCAACAAACCATGTTGTAACGAGGTATTACAGTACTTCCCACCGTCTTCTCTAAGAATTTTTATAACCGGGAAGGAGGGGAAATTAGTAAGCACATATATATTTTACACGTATTTAGCAGAAATATTTTTCAAAAAGACCTTGGACTTCCATGGCCCAAGACTGTTTAAGGAACGAGTATGTATGTACGCAGGGCCGGATCTAGGCGGGAGGGGGGGGGGGACAAGGTAGCGAATGATATATATATATAATACCTGGGTCGGAGCTCTCGCAGGCAGTATTTCGTTTCGTCTTAACGTGGGAAAAGCAAAGGATTTTTCTGATTTCGACAAAGGCCAGATCGTTATGGCAAGACGCCTTTCTAAGAGCATATACGAAACAGCGACGCTGGTAGGCTTTTCACGCTATACAGTAGTTAGTACCATCAAAGATGGTAAGAAACAGGTGATACTTCGAGCCGTCGACAATGCGTGGGCCGACCACACCTCATTGATGCCAGAGGTCAGTGCAGGCTATCTCGTCTTGTCCGCAGCAACAGGAGGACTACTGTGGCTGACATTACCCATAATTTCAATTGTGGTAAAGCACCCAATGTGTCCGAACACAGAGTTCATCGTAAGCTCTTGGATATGGGTCTTTGCAGCCGAAGACCCATTCGTGTGCCTATGCTCACAGCCGTTCACCGTCATCAATGCTTGCAGTGGGCACGTAATCATCGACATTGGACCACAAAAAACTGGAAGAGGGTCGAATGGTCAGACGAATCCCGTTTTCTTCTACACCATGTGGTCGGACGAGCAGGTGTGCGATGTTTACCCACGGAAGCCTTCTCACCTGGATGCACTGTGGGACGGATCGAGAAGGCTGGAGGGAGCGTGATGGTCTGGGCAATATTTTCTTGGGGAACACTTGGACCAATTATCCCTGTAGAGTAAACTCTGACATCTGTCACCTACCTGAACATCGTGACTGACCAAATACACCCCTTTATGGCGACTGTATTCCCTGTAGGAGATGGCGTCTTTCAACAAGACAATGCCCCATGTCACACTGCGAAGAAGGTTCAGGAATGGTTCCTAGAACATAGTGAGGAATTCCATTTACTGCCATGGCCCCCAAATTCGCAGGACATGAATCCTATCGAGCATTTGTGGTTTGAGTTGGAGAAACGGGTAAGAGCAACATCACCCCAACCACGTAATTTACGGGAGCTGCGGGGTCTTCTGTTGCAGTCATGGTACCAAATATCAAGCGACACCTACCAACATCTCGTTGAATCTATGCCTCATCGGGTGAGAGTTCTTTTGGTGGCGAGAGGAGGCTCTACATCATATTAGGTAGGTGGTTTTAATGTTTTGGCTGATCGGTGTATACATGCTTTTGAAACTTGAAAAATAAGCGATGACGACTTGTAAATAAATAAAAGTGCTTCATTTCAAAGCATTCGGTTTAAACTTCCAAATCTACATTTTAAGTCACATTCGTTTCATCACTTTAAAGAAAGGCGGCAAATAGCCAATTAAATGTTAGAAACCAAAAGCTTCAAGCCTCACTGATTCAATTTATAAAGGGCATCTGAAATCTATAAGTTCTGTTAAAATGCAGTTGATGAGCAAGAAGATCACACACAAATGAAAACATCAACAAATTTAGATTTCAGAGGCTGCCAAGTTCTCATTCTCATTATATTTAATCCCGGACGCTTTTTTCCTTCTTTAAGTTCCATGGTCTAAGATAATTGCCATGTAGAAACATCAGTTGGATCTAATGAGCCACAAAAGCAATAACTAAATTGCATAAGATGGTAGACACCAATTGCCTCTTACTATCTCCCTTCCGTCTCCCGCTCTTCCTTCACACTCAGGCAGTGCCATATGGATGAGCCATAACACATCTTCTCACATGTAGGGAAAGCGCTCATTACTTCCTTCTAATCACCAGGTGAAGACTTTAATGAGGAAAATTCTCCACTTCAGATTTTCTACAAAATTGCTACACTCTCTGCTTTGATGATGAGTGTGTGTGTATATATATATATAAAGTTTTTTATTTATTTTCTTTCATGGGATACTAATGACTTCTTAGCAAATGGTGTTAGGCTCTAAAGTAATGTATCAGCCCTTGTCACCCAGTATCATGGAATAATGCTTCAAGGAGGAATGTTATTAATTTGCAAGCGGCTTCTAGATTAAAGTAACAAAGAGTTTCATTCAGGCAGTTTTGGTTCGTCAGGCAATAAAAGCATGGAGCTACTGGTGTGAAGAAGTCTGGGATCGCCGAAAACAAAGGAGAGGTATACAACAAATTATATAGAGCAAATAATAAAATCTTCAAATTTTGCATTTCAATTAAAGCGAAATCAAAAGGAATCCTTTAGTCAAAGAAAAGATTATATCTTCTTTTTTTTAACTTTTTGGAAATTGAAAATTACTTTTATTAAATAATTGCATTTACTGGTAAGGAAATAACTCCTTTAACTGTATGTCTGCCACTAGCATGATGGAAGATCAGGGAAGTCCCAAGTGGGAGGGGAGATGCTACGGGCAGTCGTTCCCCGCACAATAGGCTAAGAGAAAGAGTCAGAGAGAACCATTGCGCCGTTTCAATGAGTTTGTTTTTGAGAGTTCCTCACTGCCTCTTCCCACAAAAAAACGTGTTTCCTGGGAAGTCATTGTGGTTAATGTAGTATTTTTTACTAGAAAACAATGCATTATATTTTCTATTTAATAATATTAATAATTCAAAATCAACCACATACTACTCTATTGATCAAAACATTCGATTAATATTTTACGATACGGAACATTAGATACATATAAATGTTCCCTAAAACAAAACTGAGTTCGTTAATTTTACTCCTTACCCAAATTTTTCATACAAAATCAATGCTTTATTAACGTTAAATATGGGTATGCCCCATATACTCATAGCCTTTGTGGAGATACTTCAGTATAGTCAGAGGATTTTAACCTAAACCCTCTTCTACAGAAGTCTATATAGTAATAAACAACGTTCATTAATCACGAGTAGGTACTGAAAGCTATGAACAATCATGAGTATAGAGGAAAAACATGTTTTGAGCCAGGTGGAATATGAATCCAAGACCTCCTGATAACATTGTCTGATGCCTTGATGACACCTTTGTGATATATATAACTAGAAGTGGTGAGATTCCCTGGCAGGTTTGCCCTTGAAAAGCCCCCAAGGTCACGGGTTACAGCCATACCCACTTCCGGTCACGTACGCACCCTTCTAGTCACGTGCCCCTCTGACGTCATCACAACATATCCCTCGTTTTTGGCGTTCATCCACCATTTTGAAATCTGACGTCATCGCCCTAAAGATCCCCTGGTTGACCCACACAAAGTCACATGGTTTTGTGTTCGTCCGCCATCTTGGAGTCTGACTCATCACCCTCGAAAACATCATCATTATCATCATCCTCAAGCAGCCATGGGCTACGGAGGTCCAACCAGACCGTGCAATTTAGTTCTCCAAGCAAGTCTATCCTGAGCTACATCTACTGCATCTGGCCACTGCACACCAGTTCTAACAAGGTCCTGTTTGACGTTGTCTGACCACCGCATCCTAGGTCTCTCCTTCTTTCTGAGGCCTTTAGGCACACTTTTCATAATCCTATTCGCCAATCTATAATTATGCAAACGGGCAACATGGCCAAACCAACGGAGTCTCTCTCTGTACAATATGCTGCTTAAAGGAGGTTGCAAACTCCTTTGCCTAACCTCATCATTAGTTACAAAGTTGAACCAGCTAATGCCCAAGATACTGCATAAGCATCTGGAATCAAAAGCATCTAGTTTCCTATTATCTTGTTTACAAAGTGTCCAAGTTTCACTACCATAACTAACCCTAGAAAGAACCAAACTATCATACAGTCTAATTTTAGTCTTTAGGTGTATACGCCTATTTCTCCACACTTTCCATAGATTCTTAAAAGTCCCGGCAGCAATCCTTATTCGTCTGTTAATCTCATGTCGCACATCACCATTATCTGTTACATAGCTCCCAAGGTAATTAAATTGTGACACCTGCTCAAGATTGCAACCGTTCAGATTAACTGAATCACAGCCTGCCTGACCAATTTTCATCACTTTAGTTTTCTCTCTGTTTATAACCAAACCTACTCTACTACCAGTCTCATCAACAGCTCGAATGAAAGAGTTCATCTCATCAACATCATTTGCCAAAAGGACTAAATCATCAGCATAATCTAAATCAGAAATTTTAGTATCTCCAGACCATTTAAGGCCAAAGTTTTTCCCTTGCAATGAATTTCGCATAACGTAATCAATATCCAAACTAAAGGGAAAAGGAGACAAAATGCACCCTTGTCGAACACCAGACCTAATGCTAAACCAATTGCTACAAAACTTACCAACTCTCACACAAGACTCAGTGTTATTATAGACATCTTTCATTATGTTAACTAACTTGTCAGGTATACCATATGATCTCAAACTCAACCACAAATTGTGACGATCAACAGAGTCGAAAGCCTTTTTGAAATCAACAAAGCTAGCAACCAAAGGTTTCTGAACTTTAAACGTTTCTCAAGATTCTGCCTAAGTAAAAATATCTGATCCACACATCCCCTACCACTTCTGAATCCACATTGCTCATCACGCAATTGACTGTCAACCAGATTCTTAATTCTATTAAGCACAATCATGGAAAGAACTTTACCTGGAACAGAGAGTAGGCTGATACCCCTGTAGTTATCACAAGAACTGCAATCAACTTTTTTGAAAATAGGGATCACAATAGGTCTGGTAAAATCCTTAGGAACCATGCATTTATCATAAAAGATATTCAGAATTTCAGTCATCAGGTGGTAACCGAAACATTTCCAGCTCTAAGCATTTCTGTAGTAATTTCATCTACCCTTGAAGATTTATGAAGTTTAAGTTTAGAAACAGCCAAAACAACTTCAGATTGTGTTATAGGGCCAACATTAAAGCCACGAATGCATCTATCGTCGTTGCAAACAATGGGAAGAGAACTAACCGCATTGTTTAGAATATCACTGAAATGCTCAGCCCACCTAGCCATGACAGAATCCTCACCTTCTATAACCTTACCTTGTTTATCCTTCAATCCCTGTATACCTGTTCGTTTTCTACCGCACAGAACATTAACTATCTGGTACAGCTCTCTGCTGTTGTGCTGTCTAACTGCTTCCTCGGCTTGGTCAGCCAAACCATCAAGCCAAAGATTCTTATCAGCAGCTAACTGATCTTTTACAGGTTTATTACGTTCTCTGTAATGCTTTCTATTAGGACTAGTAGGGTATTGATTAAAGACATTCCTGCAGTTCTTTCTTTCCGAAATTAGCTCAAGTGCCTTATCACTCAGATAATTCTGTCTCTTCTGCTCCTTTTTCCCTAAAAGAGTACTGTTGGTGTCCAAAAAAGCCTGTTTAAAATGATCCCATTCTTCCTCAACTTCAGTAGTAAGCATACCATGACTGTCATAATGACTAAGTAACCTATCATGGTAAGCTTTGGCTATAACTGGGTAATTACCAATATAGCTTTGGGTATAACTGGGTATAATGGGTCTTTCAGAGCTTCAGTATTAAAGGTAAATTTCTTAACCCTAGCAAAACACTTTTTAAGTTTAAATTGCAAGACACTTTTAACAAGATAATGGTCAGATCCAATTTCAATTCCCCTATATGACCTGGTATTCCTAACAGAACTAGCCCATTTGCTGTTAATTAATATATAATCAATCATATTCTTATGCAGCCCATCGGGTGAAACCCACGTGTACTTATGTATGTCGCGGTGTTTGTAATAAGTGTTAGTTATTCTGAAACCATTGAGTTTATTTACCTGTAAGAAATGTTGCCCATTGCCATTGCAGCTACCAATAACAAAAGGGCCTATTACTCCTCCCCAAAGGTCAGAGTCAATACCAACTTTGGCATTGAAGTCACCAAGAACGAGGGAAATATCTCCTTTCTTGACAGAATTCAAAATATCCTGAAGTTGTTCATAAAACCTATCCTTCTCATCCTCATCGGCATCCTCAGTGGGGGCATAACAGCAGATAACATTCAGGTCTTTAACGCTTGTCTGAAATTTTGCTGTAAGAAACCTTTCATTAATGCACTCATATCCTAGAAGAGCATCACTAGCGTGTCTGCTGAGAAGCAGACCCGCGCCTTGGTGATGCTTATTGTCGTCCCTCCCTGAAAAGAGAAATTTAAGATTATTTTTAAGAATCTGACCTTTATCTGTCCATCTGGTCTCTTGCAAGCCGAGAATATCTAAATTATAATGGTGGAATTCTTGGGTGAGAACATCAAGAGAAAAATCTCTGTGCAGAATCCTCACATTCCAACTACCTATGGAGAGAAAATGGTTAATGGGATGTTTGAAGAAACTATGTTTATTGAGAGAGGGAATGCCGACAATATCAAACAACCCCCTAATCGCAGACATGGGGCAAAGACCCGTTTCCCCACCACTAAAGGCTGAAGCCATCTACACTGGAAGACTTCCTCCAATGTAGAATTTGACGATGCCAAAAGAAGCAAAGAGTTCAGGTGCCTGCGATGACTTCTGCTCAGGATTATCCACCGGCTGATAAACATATCCTGTGAATCTATTCTCTTGGGGCTGTCAACCCACAAACAAACAGAAAACACAGCGGAAGATTTTCCCTCCACAGAAGCCCACCAGTGCAGCAAAATCAGGATCCATAATCAAGCTCAGAGCCATATATCTGTCCAGTCCAGTGGGTTTGTATGGTCAGCACCAGGACCCTGTGTGGTTGAGCACTCCTCAGCAGGGTAGAAAAAAAAAAGTAATCATAGTTGTCCAGATCAGTAAACCACACTATTCTGGCAGCCCTTCCCTTCCGTTCACTTCCACAAGAGAGTATCTCTTTTGAAAGGTACTAACGGTCTATGCCACGAGAAGACGGGGTCGGACATTGGCTGCTAGGCCTGGCCAGTTCTATGCATCATCACAGGGGATTGGTGCATAGCTCTCATTCCAGTGACTACCTAGCTACCATTTACAGGACATCGAAAACAACCCTCGTAATATTCTCACGATTGTAGCAATCCATTGACAACTAATTCTGAAATTTATCAACTCCAACTAAACTTTTGGTGGCAACGTTCAGAGCACCCCTCTCCATCTGTCCACCTCTTATCGCAAAGTACTACAGTGCACTCTTTAAAAAAAAACTGCGTTCCACGGAGAGCTCCATCTCACCCTTGTCAGCGTACGATGCTCTTATCCACTAAGCCACGGGTACTTGCTTGACAAACATACTTTACAGTGGTTGATCTCGAAGAAAAGGAATAAGTGATTATTTTCATTTCTGAAAAATCACGTTTAACTTATGAATAAATAATTTTCATTAATTTTTATTCTTTGTAAATCGTATTTAAAAGTAAATTTATAGCCTCTTTACACATTTATATTCACATACGTAACTACATTTCTGGCTCGGTTAATTTTTTTATTCCTTGTAAATCGCAACAAAAATAATTTATTACCTTTTCGCACATTTTTATCCATCACATTTTTTTCAAGGACATTACATAATAAACGTTTTGAAACATCACATAGGGAAAGACAAATTTTTGAAATCCTTGTATATCGAATTTAGAAATTTATAACTGCTTCCCACATTTTATTCTCGCACTACAACTTTATATCTCATTCTTCTTTCATGTCTCGCACTGGATGACGATGGATGGCAAAATAATTATTTTTAGCAATCTGGCATCTACACTCTGCATAATATTTAGAGGTGTAATTAAATATTTGAAAGCAAGGAATCACATCCCTTGCTCTGAATAATTAACGACGTATAATACTTTTAGGAATAAACTAAACCAATTTGCAAAGTTCTACCATTTGATTTATGCCATGGAATAAAGTACACAAGATTCAGGAATCTGACCATGAGTGATATATCCCTTCAGAAAAACGTGTCAAGACAAGGTCATCATGTCTACTAGATGGCATTCTTACATCTTATTAGTCAATGAGTCCACTATGCACTCTTCTAGGTAGGGACTCAACCGTGGGAAGGAGATACTCGTCCTATGATTCTCTTCTTGAAATATAACTGACCTTCACTCAAGCCCCTTTGACTCCCACTTTCATCGGTCCCATCACCGAAAAGTGAAGCCGTTGGGATAAACAGATACCAATGACCCGTAATGTACGCTTTCTATTTTGAGTAACGCAAATGGCATCTGAGTTGGTTAATCACTTAACATGAACGAAAAAAAACTTTTAGTTGCAGAACGGCAAAATTTTAAAACATAACCGTACTTTGTGTTTATTTTGGAAAAATATGAACAGAACTTAAGTAAGACACAAAATTAAAACGAACAAAAAATACTGTAAGGAAAGAATTTCACTTCCATAGAGATAACAAAGAATTCACATTTTAGCGGGCAAAACACGCGTTCGATAGGAAATTGTTTTGAACATGAAACTTATATTGTGAACAAATGTAAACACAAAATAAGACACGTGTTCTTTTTTCATACACATTTTTCGTTTAGTGTACAAAAATAAAGACAAAATTTATGCGAAATAAAAATATTAAGCGATCAAAAAAAGGGTGATATTTGACTTCCCATAGGGATAACATGGAAAAATGACAAGCGTGTGTCAGAATTGGTGACTACTATCCAGGTAATTGTTATGATAGTAAAACTTTAAACAAGAAGGTGGACTGGGGATAAAACTTGGAACAGAGAAACAGATGTTGGTAAAAAAACTTTGATTAAGAATCAGGGATAGTGGTAAAACCGTGAAAGGACTGGTGTGCTTGATAAAATACATATATGTGTAACGTAATGTACTGGACTTGAGGGTTGTTAGTATTGTGTGATAATACAGACAGATTAACTGTATAAGCACATATAATACAGAGGCAGGGGATGGCCAAGTCGGTAGAACACTGGTTTAATAAACTGTTAGACCTAGGTTCGAACCCCCATTGTGTTGCATATTGAGTTTTCTTTCTGTTATCTCCTGTTCTCCGTGAGAAATGTGACAATGCCTTGAAAAATGCAACTGTTCCTTAGATGTCACTTTACGTGTACAGAAGTGTTCTACTTTCTTAGAGTCTCCTAACAGCGGTCTAGTACCCTTTCTCTATCCAACTATGAGTCCTTGATTCATTTGATAGGTAGTTTAATCAAACTGAATGCATAAAAGACTCCCTGGGAATTGAAAAACCAACGTAATGGTTGGTAATAAAATTGCTTTTAAAACATTAAAATGAATGGGAGAATATCTGTAAATTCGACACATTGCAATGGTTGGCAGAATTGCTTGTAAGACAGTAAATTGCAGCGTTGGAATAACTGAAAATACGCACACATTTCAGTGGATAGGTGAATATTTTCAAATTTCTACGGAAGTGGAAGGCGCAATAACTGAAAAATCAAACAAAGTGTACTGCAGATGATAGAATACCTCCAAAATATGCTGGAATGAATGACAGAAATAACGGAAAAATCAACAAACTACATGAGATTACATCAGAAAAATACCTTCGTATGTATAGAATGGACAGCACAATATCTGCAAACATAGTGTGACAAGAAAGGAAAAAAAGCATAAAAATGCACTGAGATGGCTGTAAAAAATCACTTCAAAAGAGCAAATTATAGCCCAAATATGTAAGATAGAAAATAATCATAGGAAGTGACACTGGTAGCAGTGAAAAACGGGGTGAATCAGGATTTATGTTGACCACGACTATGAACACGCGCCATCTAGTGTGAAAAATTAGTGATCCTAAGGAGTAACTCATAAAAGTCCCTCTTTAGCAGAACGAGTAACACAGGAAAACCATAAAATATTAGTATATTTGGGTCTCACTCTTGAAAATCACGGTACATTGCATTCATTATTATATATGTATGGAAGAATGTCACAAAATACATTGCAAATGGAAGATAAAACATCAGCAAAAAAACACATAAAAAACCCAAAAATGGTTGGTAGAATTGCTTGAAATACAGTAAATCGCAGCGAAATGGATGTTGGAATAACTGTAAATGCACACATATTGCAGTGGAATGGTGAATATTTTCGAAATTCTTCGGAAGTGAAAATCACAATATCTGTAAAATCAAAGTGTAGTGGAGATGATAGAATACCTTCAAAATATGCTGGAATGAATGACAGAAATAACGGAAAAATCAACAAAGTACATGGGAATAGATCAGAAAATATCTTCGAATAATGGAATGGATAGCAAAATATCTGCATAACATACTGTGACGAGAAAGAAAAGAAGAATAAAAATGCACTGAGATGGCTGTAAAAATCGTTTCAAAAGATCAAATTATAGGTCAAATACTGTAAGATAGAAAAAACAATAGAAATTGATACATGTAACAGTTAAAAACTGTGTGAAATAGGATTTATCTTGACCACGACTATTAACACGCGCCATCTAGTGTGAAAATAAGTGATTCTAAGGAATAACTGATAAAAATCCCTCTTTAGCAGAAGGAGTAACACAGGAAAAGCATAAAATATTAGTATATTTGGGTCTCACTCTAGAAAATCACGGTACATTGCTTTCATTATTATAATGAATGGATGAATATCTCAAAATACGTTGCAAATGGAAGAGAAAACAACAGTAGTGAAACATACCTTAAAACCAAAGAAATGGTTGAAAGGCACTAAAATGTAGAGAAATGGGTGCTGGAATAAATGTAAATGTGCAGACATTGCAATGGATGGGAGATTATTTTCAAAATTTTTCGAAGTGGAAGGCATTATAGCATGCAAAATCAAACAAACTGTACTGGAGATGATAGAATACCTTCAATATACGTTGGAATGGATGATAGAAATAACGGAAAAATCAGCAACATTCATGGGAGAGAATCAGTAAATATCTACGAATGTGTGGAAATATCTTGGAATGTATGGAATGGATAACACAATGTCTTCAAAACATACTCTGATAGGAGAGAAAACAACTGCAAAATCACTTCAAAGTAGTTGGGTTGTTTTACCTCTGAGCGGCAGTTTTTTGCACACCATGGGCTAAATGGCCAGGTCACATGGACCCCGAAGGCTCAGAGAAGGTTGGGGGAGGGGACCCACTGGAACAGCTGTTGGGAGACAGATGGTAGCTTCCCGTCAAGGCCATCCAGCGTGTTCTTTAACATGCACAGGGTATGGCTCTCCCGCACACGGGGCCACGCCTTAACGTCCCATCCGACGGACGGCGGCCTTTCCAAGCCCATCGGTGTCCTCTACTGACCGTGGGCAGGGCGGGGAATTTTGCGGAGAGAAATCTCAACGCTGACCCAGCTGGGACTCGAACCTGGGAACTACAGACGAGCCTGGCGCGCTACCGACTGAGCCACCCCCGTCCCTATTCAAAGTAGTAAACTACAATGAAATCGATTACAAAATGACTGAAAAATCTCACGGGACAAAAAAAGGTATAGAAGAATGGCCAGAAAATGAACAAAGTACGTGGGATTGGATGACGTATTATCTTCAAAATATGCAGGAATGAGAATATACAGGAATACACAGTAGAATATTTAATATAAATAATAAATACCCCCTCAAGCAGCTGCTTGCCACAGAGGTCTGACAGGAGCCTGTCAGTTTATATGCCACAGTAGAAGATCTGAGAGGATGGCAGGACCTCAGCAGAAAAACGACACACACATCCATGCCTAAATCCGGGGCTCGAACCCAGGTCCCTTAGATCAGTAGCCAAGCATGCTAACCACTCGGCCACGTTTAAAAACATCAACGTGAACTCTGTAAAACATAAAACGCGACTCCTTCTTACTTGCAATTTACTTTGCTATTCTTACGAGCAAAAATGATAAAAGATAGAAATTTCAAAGGAAGATGATACATGCATCACTCAAAAAGGCAGTAAACATTTAACCAACGCCATCTAGCGGGAAAAAGGAATCCTGAAAACTAAGACAAAAATACGTCTTTACTAGAAGGAGTAACAGGGGAAAACCATGAAATACTAATATATTAGGGTCTAGAAAAATCACTGTCCGTACAATAATTTTTTTATTATATCCATGTATTTCAAATCATTTTCTTGTCAAGAGCAAAAATTATTTAATGAATAAACGACAAAATATCATCAAATATAGTGGACGGATGACAGAATAACTTCAAAATACGTTGCAACAGCTGAAAAAAACAACTGAAAAAATTAGATAAATATACGCTGGAAAGACAGAATTGCTTTCAAAACATTAAAATACATGAAATGGATGGCTGAATTTCCGAATCCTCCGGAAAATGCGGAGGATTATCTCACAGCATAATAAATTGAATAGCAGAATAACTACATAATTAATAACGTGAACAGTAAATGATGACAAAATATGTCCAAAAATACACCGGAATGGGAGACAGAACAACAAAAAGATCACAAAATGCACCGTATTGACAAAATTGCTGCAAAAACTGTAAATTATACCAAAAGGTTGTGGGAAAATTTCATAAAATATATTGAGATAGGTAAGAGAACAAACATTTCATAATAATCTTTATCAATACATACTGTTGAAATGGAGCAATTGTCTTGGATGAACGAATATTATCCTGAAAATACTCGAACTTTGGTTTCACTATCCAACGTGTATTTTCGATAAACGTTTACTATTAACGTTACCTATTGACATAATGCTTGCTGCATTATGTGAATAGGTAACGTTAATTAACCGTCAAGAAAGTCCACACTTTTATCTGAAGTGACGTTGTAGAACCATCTAGATCAGGCGTGTCCAACACGCGGCCCTGGACAGCTAGTAATGCGGTCCACAAAATCATAAAGTTTACGTGTTTGCGACATAAACTTTCAACATGCGCGAACGTTTGCCCTTCGCGATCGAAAGATCAATCTTTTACAATTTTCGCGCCTTTTTTCGGGGGGAAGAAACTATACAAGGTAACTTTCTAAAATTGAGACACTCTCTAATTTACAAGTGTTAGTTTGGCATAAGCCGTCCCGTGGCCGAGTGGTTAGTGCGCTTAGCTACTGATCTAAGGATTGACTGTGTATAGCAACTGGGTTAGAGCTCTGGATAAGGCATGACTGTTCGTGTTGTTTTTCTCTCGAATTCCCGCCATTCTCACAGACCTTCTACTAATGCTTATAAACTGACAGGCTCCTGTCAGACCTATGTGGCAAGCAGCTGCTTGAGGGATTATTTATTTATTTATTATTATAGTTTGACATATAACTCGTTACGCTTTTACCTGGCGTTTGAAAGATATAGTAGCACAATTGTTTTCATATTTCACTTTTGTTTAGGAGGAATGAAAGCATGGGGGAAATGTTTTATACCCTTGACACTGTCCTTGACACAAAAGTTAATTTCGTATGCACTCGTTGCGACTGTTCAAAGGGTTGAGAAGATATGGCGGAAGAGCTGTTTTGACAAACATTACATTTGGTTTGGTTTCGGTTTGTTTTACCTCTGAGCGGCACTTTTTTGCACACCATGGGCTAAATGGCCAGGTCACATGGACCCCGAAGGCTCAGAGAAGGTTGGGGGAGGGGACCCACTGGAACAGCTGTTGGGAGACGTCAAGGCCATCCAGAGTGTTCTTTAACGTGCACAGGGTATGGCTCTCCCGCACACGGGACCACGGCTTAACGTCCCATCCGACGGACGGCGGCTTTTCCAAGCCCATCGGTGTCCCCTACTGACCGTGGGCAGGGCGGGGAATTTTGCGGAGAGAAATCTCAACGCTGACCCAGCTGGGACTCGAACCTGGGAACTACAGATTACGAGCCTGGCGCGCTACCGACTGAGCCACTCCCGCCCCACAAACATTACAAATGACGATGGAAGGGCAATAGGAAAGTAAAATGAGGAATGAAATTTGACAATTGACTACCACCTCTTTTATGAAACAATTTCATTAAATTAAATTTTATTCGTTTAATTATCACACGGAAGTGAAATAACACATTATAGTATATCACGGAGGTACACCGAAGAGCCGAAATATTATGACCACCTGCCTAATATGATGTTGGTCTCCTACGTGCCGCCAAAACAACTCTTACTGACGAGGCATGAACGCTACAAGATTTCTAAATATGTCTTGTGGTATCTGGTACCAATACACGTTTCCAGGAGAGCCTTAAACTCTTGTAAGTTAAGTGATTGAGTTGCCGCAGATCGGATTTGCTGTTGCAACACAAACCACAGATATTCGATTGGATTTGGCAATACCAATTCTAGACAATACCTAGAAGTCTTCCTCATGTTCCGCAAACCATTCTCGAACAATACGGGCAGTGTGGCATGGCGAATTATCCTGCTGAAAACGTTTAGGGGAGGTAGATAACATCTAAAGGAATGAGAATTGCATAGGAACCCATAACCGGAAACGTCATGGGAAAGTGGTAGCAGAGTACAATATCTGAAAGGACACTAGACAGTGATTAATGGGAAAACATTTATTGGACATAATTATTAGAAATGGAGTACTAGATGATACATTTCATAATGTTGCAACAGATGCTCGAAGTTTGACCCATAATCGCACAAATTTTGATGCGCACGCGCAAACAAACGGTGGCCCGGTACATGTCTGTATGGGAAGCGTTCTTGATACATTCGTTGAGCGGCTCGTCCGTTGCCCTCAGCTATTCCACAACTAAGTGCATGTCTGCCAGCTCCCTATTCGAATACCTTTGCTTGCTCTTCGTCAGCCGACTACCGCTCGAATGAGGAAATCCGAAGTTTTCCCCCTAGCGCACTGATGAAGAGAGTCGCCTATTGACTTACGGTGACGTTTCCGGTTATGAGTTCCTATGCAATTCTCATTCCTTTAGATGTTATATACCTCCCCTAAAAGTTTGTATCTATATTTTTGAGACACCCTGTAGATCAGCATTGAGGACTTATCTTCCTTCGAGTTGATATGAATTCAGCTAATAAAAATATCATTTACATATTTTGCTTATATGTTTACTTTTAAGGGCGCATATAGTAGAACAGGTACGTTTTAAATTCTTTACTTTATATTTAATTTTTCATATCCAGTGCGAACTTTGCAGCGATTATTCTTTTTAAAATCATCGATCCTTTTCCTACTACGGAGGATTGCAAAGTCACATACGAAAATGAAATCCTTATGCTGTTTCTAAGTCTTAAACTTTCATTTGACATATTGACTCAAAGATCGATCCTATTAAATTTCCCTCCCCCTTTTTTTTTGGGGGGGGGGTTGGGTTGGCGTTGTTCTGAGCGGCCGGTTTTTGCATACAATTTGCTAAATGGCCAGGTCACAAGGACCCCGAAGTCTCAGAGATGTTCGAGGGAGAGGACCCACTGGAACAGCTGAACAGCTGTTGGAGACAGATGGTAGCCTCCAGTATAAGACTTACAGAAATAGCATAAGGATTCCATTTTCGTATGTTACTCTATTAATGAAATTTGCATTTGTAATTTTAGACTGGTTGATCGAAGTTTCACCCTTCATAGCAGCAGAATACTTCTATTTAAACCACTGGTTGTGTATGAAATTATAATACATAAATATAGTATTTGTGTTGCAACTAAAGCGATCACATTTGAACACGTTATTTCGAAATATTTGTAAACTATTTCGGATGTAATCTTATTTGCTTTGCTACAGAATCTAAATCGAACAATTGCTATTTTACGAAAAGTCTTAATTAGTGGACAAAAACATGATCATTCGACGTACTATCTTATAAGATGAAACTTTGAAGGATAAATTGGTGAAACTTGAATGAAGAAAGGAAAGCTATCTATTATATGAAGTCATAGTGATGATACCATCGTACATCCACTAGGGAATGTAGGAAAGTATCTTTGATGCCTTTTTAATGCAAGATTTTTCTTTAACTTAAGATATATCGTAATGATATACCTGTAATGTACCACCGTTGGCAATAATGGGGAAGGTATATTGGATTGAACGAAAGGTATTAATTTTAATTAAATTAAATTATAAATCGGGTGGTAGTTTTAGATAATGACTTTGATATTTAATTTTTTTATGGTTTCCATTCATCATTTGTTGGTTTTTGAGTTTATCTATATGTTTGCAAAACGGTTATTCTAAGATGTTGACCACTAGCAACATGCTACGCACCGAATAAAAGCCTGTTACATCGGCCATGAGACAGGCTCCTGGAAAAAAAGGAATGTGAAAAGCTTTTTGTTACAATTTTATTGAAACGCAAGGGACGAGAGTAACGATTGCCATGTTATGAAAAGTGCTATTTGAAGATATTTTGTTGTCCATTCATCAAATACTTTTAGCTCTTGACAAAAAAATATTTTAAAATACATGAATATAATAAAAAAATTAATGCAATGTACAACGATTTTTCTGGATCCTAGTAGACACTTAATGTTTTTTTTCCTTGTTACTCCTTCTAGTAAAAATGTAGTTTTGTCTTAGTTTTCGGGATTCCTTTTACCCGCTAGATGGCGCTGGTGAAATGACATAAATGAGAAACTTCCTTATTTACCGCTTTTTTGACTGTTGCATGTATCATCTTCCCTTGAAATTTCTATCTTTTAGCATTTGTGCTCAAAAGAATAGCAAAGTTGGGTTGGGTTGTTTTACCTCTGAGCGACACTTTTTTGCACACCATGGGCTAAATGGCCAGGTCACATGGACCCCGAAGGCTCAGAAAAGGTTGGGGGAGGGGACCCACTGGAACAGCTGTTGGGAGACAGATGGTAGCCTCCCGTCAAGGCCATCCAGCGTGTTCTTTAACGTGCACAGGGTATGGCTCTCCCGCACACGGGGCCACGGCTTAACGTCCCATCCGACGGACGGCGGCCTTTCCAAACCCATCGGTGTCCCCTACTGACCGTGGGCAGGGCGGGGGGAATTTTGCGGAGATAAATCTCAACGCTGACCCAGCTGGGACTCGAACCTGGGAACTACAGATTACGAGCCTGGCGCGCTACCGACTGAGCCACCCCCGCCCCGAATAGCAAAGTAAATCTCTATTAAGAAGCAGACACGTTGCATGTTTCCAAGAGTTTACGGTGATGTTTTTAAACATTCTTAAATATTCTACTGTGTATTCCTATATATTCTTATTCCTTTATATTTCTAAAATATTCTACTGCGTATTCCTATATATTCTCATTCCTGCATATTTTGCAAATAATCCGTCGTCCACTTGTACTTTGTTCATTTTCTGGCCATACTTCTATACCTTTTTTGTCCTGTGTGAGATTTTCCAGTTATTAAGTAATCAATTTCACTGTAGTTTACTCCTTTGATGCGATTTTACACTTCATTTTTCTCCCATCACAGTACGTTTTGAAGATATTGTGTTGTCCATTCCACATATTCCAAGATATTTTCTGATCCACTCCCATGTACGTTGTTGATTTTTCCGTTATTTCTGTCTTCCATTCCAGCATATGTTGAAAGTAGTCTATTATCTCCAGTACACTTTGCACAATGGCTTTCTTTGGAAGATGCTTGAGCATCCTGTTCGATATTTTGTCTTGACCCGAGGCTTTATTCAATTTTAGGCGTTTGATTGCCAGCTCAATTTCCAGCGGTGATGCAAAATTCACCCTGGTCCGATCCACCTGATCGAAATAGAGAAGGGATTTTCTCACCAATCCACAGGTATGATGGTCAGAGAGATCAAAGTTTTCACGGAATTGCAATTCGAGGGCGTTCACAAACGCCTCGGATTTATCTTCATCACTGATATTTAAACCAGTTTCTCCATGTATATGGTAAATGGTTTCTTTAAAGCTTTAGTCATCTTCCAAATGGAATTATTGGTTGTAGACAATGATTCAACTGTCTTATTCCATTGTTCACTTCCAAAAGCTTTGAGGCTGGATTTGACCTTCAGTTTTAAAGAGATGTAAAGCCTCTTATCAAATGTAAATCCATGTCTTTGCCATGCATGTCTTACCTTGTTTTTCTCCTTAACGAGGCAAGAGAGACGAGATTATGCATTTTGACACGTTGGCTAAACACAGTTCTATGAACAGCGAAAAATATGCAGCCTTGCTTTCCGTTTTGATACAAGAATTTGAGAACAGGTTTCAAGATTTCCGAAAAAATCATCAATACTTTGGTATATTTGCAACTCCGTTGTCAGTCGACAAAAATACATTACCTGCGAATTTTCAATACATAGAGTTGCAATCAGACATTCAACTCAAAGAAAAATTTTATCAGGTCTCTTTACTGGACGTTTAACTCCCCAACCTGCCCACGGTCAGTAGGGGACACCGATGGGCTTGGAAAGGCCCCGTCCGTCGGATGGGACGTTAAGACGTGGCTCCATGTGCGGGTAGCCATACCCTATGCACGTTAAAGAACATGCTGGGTGGCCTTGCCGGGTGGCTACGATCTGTCTCCCAACAGTTGTTCCAGTGGGTCCCCTTCCCCAACCATTTTCCTTCACCTTCCCAAACTTCTCTGAGCCTTCGGAGTCCTTGTGGCCTGGCCATTTAGTCTATGTTGTGCAAAAAGGTGCAGCTCAGAGGTAAAACAACCAACCAACCAACTGGACTTTTAAAAGACCTATCTTACGACAGAAAAATATCCCTATCTTCACAATCACGCCTTATTTATGTCATCGCTTTTTGGCAGCACTAATTGTGAGCAACTAATTTCAAGAATGAAGAACATTAAGAATAAATTTCTGACGAGCAACCTGAGAACTCACTGATAATTGCGACCACTTCCATCGAACCTTGATGCATTAATTTCTCAAAAACGGAGTCAAATATCCCACTAGTTTCATGTTGCCTTTTTTTAATTTTATAATAAAAAACATAAGAAAATAAATGAGTTTTATAATTCATATACATTAACTATATTATATATTTTATGGCAACGCAATGTATGCACCAATCAACTTGGCACCAATGAAAAAGTATTACTGACACAAGCAAATATTCCAATTAAAAACTTTTCTGGCTATTTTATGTGCGGCCCAAAACAATTCATCTTCACTCAATATGGCCCAGGGAAGTCAAAAGGTTGGACACCCATGATCTAAATAGTCATCTATTATTACAGTGACATCATAATAACTTATTGGAAAGGCCCTTGCCGTGAATTTCAAGAAAGTGAAACCGCGAAAAATGGTGCGATCACAGATCACACGATCATGATGAGGGTGACGTTTTGTAGTCACACTATCTTCTCTTCGCTTTTAATAATAATCTAGATAGTACCGGACAGGTATACAGGGATTGAAGGATAAACAAGGTAAGGTTATATAAGGTGAGGATTCTGTCATGGCTAGGTGGGCTGAGCATTTCACTGATGTTCTAAACAATGCGGTTAGTTCTACTCCCATTGTTTGCAATGATGATAGATGCATTGGTGACTTTAATGTTGGCCCTATAACAAAATCTGAAGTTATTTTGGCTGTTTCTAAACTTAAACTTCATAAATCCCCAGGGATAGATGAAATTACTACGGAAATGCTTAGAGCTGGAAATGTTTCGGTTACCACCTGATGACTGAAATTCTAAATATCTTTTATGATAAAGGCATTCATTGTTCCTAAGGATTTTACCAGAGCTATTGTGATCCCTATTTTCAAAAAAGGTGATCGCAGTTCTTGTGATAACTATAGGGTTATCAGCCTACTTTCTGTTCCAGGTAAAGTTCTTTCCATGATTGTGCTTAATAGAATTAAGAATCTGGTTGACAGTCAATTGCGTGATGAGCAATGTGGATTCAGAAGTGGTAGGGGATGTGTGGATCAGATATTTTCACTTAGGCAGATTCTTGAGAAGTGTTTAGCGTTTCAGAAATCTTTGGTTGCTAGCTTTGTTGATTTCAAAACGGCTTTCGACTCTGTTGAACGTCACAATTTGTGGTTGATTGTGAAATCACATGGTATACCTGACAAGTTAGTTAACATAATGAAAGCTCTCTATAATAATACTGAATCCTGTGTGAGAGTTGGTAAGTCTTGTAGCAATTGGTTTAGCATTACTTCTGGTGTTCGACAAGGGTGCATTTTGTCTCCTTTTCTCTTTAGCTTGGTTATTGATTATGTTATGCGAAATTCACTTCAAGGGAAAGATTTTGGCCTTAAATGGACTTGCGATACGAAAATTTCTGATTTAGATTATGCTGATGATTTAGCCCTTTTGGCAAATGATGTTGATGAGATGAATTCTTTCATTCGAGTGTTGATGAGACTGGTAGTAGAGTAGGTTTGGTTATAAACAGAGAGAAAATTAAAGCGATGAAAATTGGTCAGGCAGGCTGTGATTCAGTTAATCTGAATGTTGCAGTCTTGAGCAGGTGTCACAGTTTAATTATCTTGGGAGCTATGTAACAGATAATGGTGATGTGCGGCATGAGATTAACAGACGAATAGGGATTGCTGCCGGGACTTTTAAGAATCTAGGGAGAGTGTGGAGAAATAGACGTATACACCTAAAGACTAAAATCAGAATGTATAATAGTTTGGTTCTTTCTAGGGTTAGTTATGGCAGTGAAACCTGGACACTTTTTAAACACGATAACAGGAAACTAGATGCTTTTCATTCCAGATGCTTATGCAGTAACTTGGGCATTAGGTGGTTCAACTTTGTAACTAATGCTGAGGTTAGGCAAAGGAGTTTGCAACCTCCTTTAAGCAGCATATTTTGCAGAGAGACTCAGTTGGTTTGGCCATGTTGTCCGTATGGATAATTATAGATTGGCGAATAGGGTTATGAACAGTGTGCCTAAATGCCTCAGAAAGAAGGGGAGACCTAGGATGCGGTGGGCAGACAATGTCAAACAGGACCTTGTTAGAATTGGTGTGCAGTGGCCAGATGCGGTAGATGTAGTTCAGGATAGACTTGCTTGGAGAACTAAATTGCACGGTCTGGTTGGACCTCCGTAGCCCATGGCTGCTTGAGGATGATGATGATGAGATAGTACCGAAACAATGTAATCTTCCCACTTATACCTCACTCTTTCGAGGAGTGCAGAGAAAGTCCCACCCAAATGGTGCAATCAGGGATCATATAACGGAAAGAAAATGAGGAAGTCTTTTATCTTGTCCGGACTTGAAAATCCCTAAATTAGCTCAACTCCCTTACAGCCACTTTATTGGATGTCGCAATCTTTAAACATCAAAAATTTGTGATAAGTAACTAAACGTTCGATAACAACACCTATTATGACAATGAGGGGGAAAACTCAAACCCACAATTTTGGAAAAAACCCAATAGAGGAGATTACAAAACGATGGATTATTGTACCCCATATTTTCAATCCCTCATCAGAGCCACCAGAGATGTCACAACCCTTAAGATTCGTAAAATTAACCAAATCCAACTAAACTTTCGTCGACCACACACATTAAGTCAATACAGAAAAGCCAACTTTACCCTCTAAACCTGTAGTGCAGGATAAAACGGATAGAGAAGAGCTGTCCTTTTTTTTGATCCTCTCTGCTTCTTGGCCTTTCAAGGCAACTATCCAGGTCTGAAGGAGATTTTATCGGGTTTTCTGGGATATTGACGGCTGATATATACTGAAAACGCGAACTTTTGCTTCAGAAACCCTAAATATCCTGAAACTTGAGATGTTTGTGAGGGGCAGGGTCCAGGACTGTCATGAATGGTGTCCGAAACTTATCCATAGACTACGAGCGGAGTCTTTTCAAACATTAACTTTTTTTCCTCGTGGTGTAAATGAGTTCTTATGGGTTTTTCTTTCTCGTCACAGTATGTTATGGAGATATTGTGCTATCCATTCCATATATTCGAAGATATTTTCTGATCTATTCCCATGTACTTTGTTGATTTTTCCGTTATTTCTGTCATTCATTCCAGCATATTTTGAAAGTATTCTATCATCTCCACTACACTTTGATTTTACAGATATTGTGATTTTCACTTCCGAAGAATTTGGAAAATATTCACCTATCCACTGCAATATGTGTGCATTTACAGTTATTCCAACATCCATTTCGCTGCAATTTACTGTCTTTCAAGCAATTCTACCAACCATTTTTTGGTTTTTTTATGTGCTTTTTTACTGATGTTTTATCTTCCATTTGCAATGCATCTTGTGACATTCATCAATCCATATATAATAATGAATGCAATAGACCGTTATTTTCTAGATTGAGACCCTAGTATACTAATATTTTATGGTTTTTCCTGTGTTACTCCTTATGCTAAAGAGGGACTTTTAACAGTTACTCCTTAGGATTACTTTTCACACTAGATGGTGCGTGTTAATAGTCGTGGTGAACAGAAATCCTGATTCACCCAGTTTTTCACTGCTACAAGTATCACTTCCTATGATTGTTTTCTATCTTATAGTATTTGGGCTATAATTTGCTCTTTTGAAGTGATTTTTACAGCCATCTCAGTGCATTTTTATGCATTTTTCCTTTCTTGTCACACTATGTTTGCAGATATTGTTTCGTCCATTCTATACATACGAAGGTATTTTTCTGATGTATTCTCATGTAGTTTGTTGATTTTTCCGTTATTTCTGTCTTCCATTCCAGCATATTTTGAAGGTATTCTATCATCTCCAGTACACTGTGTTTGATTTTTCAGTTATTGTGCCTTCCACTTCCGTAGAAGTTTGAAAATATTCACCTATCCACTGAAATGTGTGCGCATTTACAGTTATTCCAACGCTGCAATTTATTGTCTTACAAGCAATTCTGCCAACCATTTCAATGTGTCGAATTTACAGATATTCTCCCATTCATTTTAATGTTTTTCAAGCAATTTTATTACCAACCATTATGTTGGTTTTTAAATTTCCAGGGAGTCTTTTATCCATTCAATTTGATTAAACTACCTAGCAAATGAATCAAAGGACTCATAGTTGGATAGAGAAAGGGTACTAGACCGCTGTTAAGAGACTCTAAGAAAGTAGAACACTTCTGTACACGTAAAGTGACATCTAAGGAACAGTTGCATTTTTCAAGGCATTGTCACATTTCTCACGGAGAGCAGGAGATCACAGAAAGAAAACTCAATATGCAACACAATGGGGGTTCGAACCTAGGTCTAACAGTTTATGAAATCAGTGTTCTACCGACTTGGCCATCCCCTGCCTCTGTATTATATGTGCTTTTACAGTTAATCTGTCTATACTATCACACAATACTAACAGTCCAGTACGTTACGTTACACATATATTTTTATCAAGCAGACCAGTCCTTTCACGGTTTTACCACTATCCCTGATTTTTAATCAAAGTGTTTTTACCAACATTTGTTTCTCTGTTCCAAGTTTTATCCCCAGTCCACCTTCTTGTTTCAAGTTTTACTGTCATAACAATTACCTGGATAGTAGCCACCAATTCTGACACACGCTTGTCATTTTTCCATGTTATCCCTACGGGAAGCCAAATATCACCCTTTTTTTGATCGCTTAATATTTTTATTTTGCATAAATTTTGTCTTTATTTTGTACACTAAACAAAAAATGTGTATGAAGTAAGAACACGTGTCTTATTTTGTGTTTATATTTGCTCACAAAATAAGTTTTATGTTCAAAACAATTTCCTATCGAACGCGTGTTTTGCCCGCTAAAACGTAAATTCTATGTTATCTCAATTGAAGTGAAATTCGTTCCTTACAGTATTTTTTGTTCGTTTTAATTTTGTGTCTTACTTAAGTTCTGTTCATATTTTACCAAAATAAACACAAAGTACGGTTATGTTTTAAAATTTTACCGTTCTGCAACAAAAAGTTTTTTTCGTTCTTGTTAAGTGATTAACCAACACAGATGCCATTTGCGTTGCTCAAAATAGAAAGCGTACATTACGGGTCATTCGTATCTGTTTATCCCAACGGCTTCACCTTTCGGTGATGGGACCGACGAAAGTGGGAGTCAAAGGGGCTTGACTCAAGGTCAGTTATATTTCAAGAATAGAATCATAGGTCGAGTATCTCCTCCCCACGGTTGAGTCCCTACCTGGAAGAGTCCAATAATAACAAGGGAACTCCCATGCATAGTGGACTCATTGACTAATAAGATGTAAGAATGCCATCTAGAAGACATGATGACCTTGTCTTGACACGTTTTTCTGAAGGGATATATCACTCAGGGTCAGATTCCTGAATCTTGTGTACTTTATTCCATGGCATAAATCAAATGGTAGAACTTTGCAAATTGGTTTAGTTTATTCCTAAAAGTATTATACGTCGTTAATTATTCAGAGCAAGGGATGTGATTCCTTACTTTCAAATATTTAATTACACCTCTAAATATTATGCAGAGTGTCGATGCCAGATTGTAAAAATAATTATTTTGCCATCCATCGTCATCCAGTGCGAGACATGAAAGAAGAATGAGATATAAAGTTGTAGTGCGAGAATAAAATGTGGGAAGCAGTTATAAATTTCTAAATTCGATATACAAAGATTTCAAAAATTTGTCTTTCCCTATGTGATGTTTCAAAACGTTTATTTATGTAATGTCCTTGAAAAAAATGTGACGGATAAAAATGTGCGAAAAGGTAATAAATTATTTTTATTGCGATTTACAAGGAATAAAAAAATTAACCGAACCAGAAATGTAGTTACCTATGTGAATATAAATGTGTAAAGAGACTATAAATTTACTTTTAAATACGATTTGCAAAGAATAAAAATTAATGAATATTATTTTTTCGTAAGTTAAACGTGATTTTTCAGGAATGAAAATAATCACTTATTCCTTTTCTTCGAGATCAACCACTGTAAAGGATGTTAGTCAAGCACGTACCCGTGGCTTAGTGGATAAGAGCGTCGTACGCTGATTCAAGCAAGTACCCGTGGTTTAGTGGATAAGAGCATCGTACGCTGACAAGGGTGAGATGAGCTCTCCGTGGAACGAAGTTTTTTTTTTAAAGATTGCACTGTAGTATATTGCGATAAGAGGTGGACAGATGGAGAGGGGTGCTCTGAACGTTGCCACCAAAAGTTTAGTTGGACTTCATAAATTTCCGAATTAGTTGTCAATGGGTTGCTGCAATCGTGAGAATATTACGAGGGTTGTTTTCGAGGGTGATGAGTCAGACTCCAAGATGGCGGACGAACACAAAACCATGTGACTCTGTGTTGGTCAACCAGGGGATCTTTAGAACAAATTAAATTTTTTGTTTTGTGAACTCAAATTTCATAAAATGATTAAAATATAAATTGTACGAAATGCAAAATGGAATAATAAATTGAAATTGAATTGTATAAATAACACGAATATGAATGGTAAAGAAAACTGGCGAAAGGTTAAAAATTTTTATAAATGTATTTTGATAAGCAGTAGGTTGTTCAGTAGTCAGAACATCTAATTTGTTATCAGGTAGTCATGAATAGTTTTACTACAATGACTGAAGAAAAAAATTCCAAAAACTATTTATTTAGGGGAAAACGATTAAACTACATATATTCGAGAATAAACCATGTATATTCAGGAAAAATACGTAACTTTAAGATTAGAGAATGCAGATTCAATATTAGACTATATAGAGCCAAGGTTAGATTATGTAGATTTAAGATTAGATTATGTAAATTCAAGATTAAACTGTGAAAAGAGGAAATTTCAACTATGTAAATTCAGAAATAAACTATGTATGCGGAAAATATGACTATGTAGGTAATAGGTAACAAAGTAAGAATAAAAATATTTCTTAATGTGTGAACCCTCAAAGGAGACATGGTATGGTTAAGGACAGATTGTAAAAGAAAACATTGGTTAAAATAACTATAAAACATTATATTTTGTAGTTTACCTTTAGTGCTCTGTTAAATGGCCAAGAAGAAAGTAATCGCTCCTCAGAAAAAGAGCTTGTATTGGCTAACTACATTAGAATCTTCTTTCAAGGTTATTAAATACAATTTTTCATACTGTTGGCATTTGGCGCTGCTCTAATTCTATTAGGGCCAACTGAGATCCGATGTTCACTGCGACTTTCTCTGTTTTTATTTTTTCTCTTTCTCAAGCGCAGTTTGAAGAAAATGTTGTTAACGTGAAAAACAGAAATCGATCTCAGGATATTTCCGATTAAGGGAACGTTTTAGAGGATCGTAAACAAAAAAATGGCTTTTGGAATGCCGGCTGTCTGTGCTGAGTTCTTTTTCCAAAACGATTCAGGTTTTAAGTTTTACATTTCGGGTTCGATTGACTTTGGGTTGTTTCACCCTTGAGTGGCACTTTTTTGCACATAATGAGCTAAATGGCCTGGCCACAAGGACCCCCGAGGGTTCAGAAAAGTATGAGGGAAGAGGATTCACTGGACAGTCAGAGTCTGTGAGTCGCAATACGCATACGCGACTCACAGCCTCTGATAATACTGATGTATCCCCAGACAGATGGTAGCCTACCGTCAAGGCCATCCAATGTGTTCTTTAACGTGCATAGGTTATGGCTTTGAAGCACACGGAATCACTCTTTACGTATTGTTACAAATTTTAAATAGTTAGGCACTGAGAGTCAGTTTAAAGTAATTAAAATATGTCAATAATCATTATAATGCAATGTAATTTATTATAGAAGTATGGATAAACTCATCTATAAACAAACCAAGCCAACCGGCAAGAAATTCCACAATAATACTCAAACAAGTCTTCATTAGAATCTATTAAATTCCCAACTAATTAATTATCTATACTCAATATTTGTTCTCTTCACACGTTGATCACAAACAAAAGACGACAACATTAACATTTACGGAGAAGTTAAGACTAGCTCTTGTCTGTTCTACTAAACTAATACCTTTTCATTTTGTTTGTCATATCTTTTGAATATCTTCACTACAGCTAAACAATCCTTTGTCTTTGATTAGATCACTAATTCATCACACTAGCAAAACAAAACGATCACCCCTGCACACAGCACATAAAGGATACTTCTTGTTTTTTACGTATCGCGCACTGACTCATACTATTTAAACCTGAATCTCCACAACTTTAACACACTGAAATTTAACACACTGAAACTTTAACACACCGAATTTAAACTTTAACACACTGAAATTCTATTATTCTCTTTTTTCAGGTCGGTTCTACATTCAAATTCTTTTGTTGTAAAATTCTCCCGATCAAGTAAATGCGAGCGTCCATGTCACGTTTTGTCATGAAGTCACTATAGCGCGTTCGTCTGTCGTAACAGTATCATTCAACAGACGGTGGTCTTTCCAAGTTCATCGGTGTCCCCTACTGACTGCGGTCAAGACTGAAGTTTCCCGGAGATAAATCTCAAAGCTTACCCAAGTGGTACTCGAACCTGGAAACTGCAAATTACGAGACTGGGGCGCTATCGACTGAGACAACCCCCATCCCTTACAAGTATTTCGCCATATTTCCATCCCAGATAAGGAATACTCCAAATTTAGGACACAATAATAATTGGGACTTACTAGACAGCATTTTATAAAACGGTAATTTTTCAAAAATTATTACGGTTTCATTTACCTTTGCATATTATATATAGCACAGCCCAAAACACTGCTGTTTACTAATAAGCAATATACTTTCCTAGACAAAAGTGACATTTTCCATGTTATGTCAATAGGAATTTAACTTCAAAGCTCTATAACCTCTAAATATGCATTTAATGGAAACATGTGACTGACGATAAATTAAGGAACGTAATCAAATCTATTTAAATCTCGATTTTCAACAATATTCACTCAATACTCAAACAGATATGGAAGCTATAATATTTCACAACAGTAATCGTCATTATACAATCATTAATCAAAATTTAAATAATAAGTATTGTTTCAAACTATTTACTAAATTAATATACATTTTAAAAATTTGCATAATGATTATTTCAATATTAGACAATTATAAATGAATTAAAAAAACAACAAAATAATTTACTGTTAAATATCCCAGCGTCTATAACTCTAAATACTAAACGAATTATTTTTAATCGAGATTTAAACAGATATGATTATGATATTTCAGATATTTACAGTCATAGGTTTCCATTAAATACATATTTTAGAAATTACAGAGCTTCGAATTTAGGTTATCATTCTATTATATATTCTGGTAGGACAGTGTGTCAGATGCATATTCCTAAATTAATGGTACACGTAAAATGAAACATCAGCTAAAATAAAGATTACGTGTTTGGTAATCATACTATAACAGATTTCTTGCTGTATTTGAATATTAGTCAACCGATCTTGAATTCAATATGCATAATCAAACTAAAATCATAACAATTTGAAAGAAATGCAATCTCTGATACAGATACTTTGAGGATATAGCTCTAAGTTTGATTTACCTTACCACTGTTATATTTAGCACGTATCACTGCACTAACACTAAGTAAATTCCCTCTAAATCTTCTTCGTGATCTATTTATAATTCATTAAACTATTTTCCATTCCCGCACACACTGCAATACAGATTTTCTTCTTTAGATTTACTGTACAGACAAAAATGAATCAACTTTCTGTTCCCCACAGATTGTTCAGAATTACTACTGATCTATCGTTTTTCTTTAAAAGTTCTTCATCGTTTCAACTGGCTAGTGACGCCACTCTCACTCCGAAGCACGTTTCGAGAGTCACATGACACCGCATTTCCGGTATCATTGTTGCACGATTTTCTTTCGTTACAATACAATTCAGGGAACATTATGTTTATCCGTTGCAGATTCCCTAATGCATAAACTTAATGAAGATTTTAAGCATGAGATTACATTTGCGTCGAATAACGATCTAAGAAAGCGAGGAATTGTGTGAACTGGGGACTGCAACTAGAGTTCCAGCCCCGAAATCCAAAACCGGGTGTTGAGTTCTATTAATTCGTTTTCAATTAAAGCAAAAGTAAGGTGCTTGATTAGAAAGAAGTAAATGAAACTTCGTTTTCTTTACTTACCTTCTTGTTCCTTTTCTTTTAATGGGAATTTTCTCGAAAAAAGTTCTTCCACCGTATCTTCATAACCGGTGGTCGATCGCAACGTGTAATGCGAAAACGAGAGCTTATGTAAAGAATGTCATAGGCTAGAAAACATTTAGGTCCATCCTTTCTTCTCCACTAAAAAAAAGAGGAAGTGTCTATCCCTCTATATGGTTGTTCTCATATAGATACACCTAAGAGCCAAAACGTTATGACAACCTACCTAATATGATGTTGGTTCTCCATGTGCCGGGGGCGGGGGTGGCTCAGTCGGTAGCGCGCCAGGCTGGTAATCTGTAGTTCCCAGGTTCGAGTCCCAGGTGGGTCAGCGTTGAGATTTATCTCCGCAAAAATTCCCCGCCCTGCCCACGGTCAGTAGGGGACGTTAAGCCGTGGCCCCGTGTGCGGGAGAGACATACCCTGTGCAAAATTCCCCGCCCTGCCCACGGTCAGTAGGGGACGTTAAGCCGTGGCCCCGTGTGCGGGAGAGACATACCCTGTGCACGTTAAAGAACACGCTGGATGGCCTTGATGGGAGGCTATCATCTGTCTCCCAACAGCTGTTCCAGTGGGTCCCCTCCCCCAACCTTCTCTGAGCCTTCGGGGTCCATGTGACCGGCCATTTAGCCCATGGTGTGCAAAAAAGTGCCGCTCAGAGGTAAAACAACCCAACTCCATGTGCCGTCAAAATAGCTCTTATCCAGCAAGGTATGGACGCTACAATCTTCTAAATGTGTCTTGCGGTATCTGGTACCAACACGTTACCAGCAGATCCTTTAAGTCTTATAAGTTAGGTGGTTGAGCAGCTGCAGATCTGATATGTTGTTCCAACACAAACTACAAATGCTAGATTGGATTGATGTCTGGGGAATTTGGAGGCCAGGGCAATACCTGGAAGTCTTCGTCGTGTTCCACGAACCATTCTCGAACAACCTGGGCAGTGTGCTATGGTGCATTTATCCTACTGAAATAAGGGACTCCTAGAGGGATGTACCGTTGCCATGACCGGATGTACCTGGTCTGTAATAATGTTTAGGTAGGTGGCAGAAATCATAGGTTCCTGCACATGAGTGACTGGACCCAAGGTTTCCCAGCAGAACATTTCCCAAAGCATTACGCTTCTTCCACCGGCTTGTTTTCATCCCACGCTGCATCCTGGTGCCAACACTTCCTCAGGTAAACGACGCACACGTACCCAGCCGTCCACATGGTGCAACAGGAAACGAGATTCATCGGACCAGACAGCCTTCTTCCAATCATTCAAGGTCCAGTTTTGATGCTCAAGTGCCCATTGTAGGCGGTTTCGACGGTGAACCGAGGTTAGCATGGGCACTCAGAGCAGCCTGCGGCTACATAGACCCATTTTCAGCAGAGTTCGATATACTGTGTGTTGTGACACATTACTCCCGTCACCAGCATTCAAATATGGGCGAGTTGCGCCACAGTATCCCTTCTGTTGGCTCGTATCATACAGAATAGCCTTCGCTCACCTCTAGCATCGATGAGCCATGGTCGGCCCACACCTTGCCGGCGGTTCATGGTTTTTCTCTCCTTGGACCACTTTTTGAAGGTACTAACCACGGCTGACCATGAGCACCTCACAAACCTTGCCATCTGAGAAATGCTCTGGGTTGGGTTGGGTTGTTTACCTCTGAGCAGCACTTTTTTGCACACCATGGGCTAAATGGTCAGGTCACAAGGACCCGGAAGGCTTAGAGAAGGTTGGGGAAGGGGACGCACTGGTACTGCTGTTGGGAGACAGATGGTAGCCTCTTATCAAGGCCATCCAGCGTGTTCCTTAACGTGCACAGGGTATGGCTCTCCTGCACACGGGGCCATGGCTTAAAGTCCCATCTGACGGAGGCGGCCTATCCAAGCCCATCTGTGTCCCCTACTGACCGTGGGAGAAATGCTCTTACCCAATCGTCTGGCCATTACAATTTGGCCTTTGTCAAACTCACTTAAGTCCGCTGCCTTTTCCATCTTTAGAACAAGAATAACTCTGATTAACAGAGCTTAGTAATAGGTGTTATTTATACCGTTTCATGACCTTCACAGGCGCCATCGTTTACCTGAAATTGCTTCGATTTTCATAAAGATGCAATGGTTATAATGTTTTGGCTCTTCGGTGTATATCAGAACTTAAGAGATAATGGTAAGTAGTTTATACTACATATGTCCAAGGTCGGATCTAGAGGGAGACAATTGCCCCTCTTTCAGAATGATAGTAAAAATAATAGAGGAAAAAAAAAGGTTTTAAACATTTAAATTTTTTTTCATGCATTTTTCAAGTAATTTTTAAAGATCTGTAAAATAAAGGGGGAAATGTTATGTTGTATTGCAAAATCAGTCTCTTAGCCCTCCCTTTTACATTTTTTTTTTCGGCTCGCTAATGTTTCTTGTCCCCACCATCGATTGCTTTCTACACCGCGCCTGTATACGTCAAACGAAAGCTTGTGACGTTGTGAAGTGTTTGTGACGTGTGGTGAGCGTCATTAGCTACAGAACATTCACTGCCAATCTTTTCTTCTACCTCCATCTCCTCGAAAACGAAAAAAAAAATGCAAACGATTGCTCCACTGCATCTTTCGAACAAAAGAGTCGAGCTTAGTGGGTTATATATATCAAATGAAAGCGACATAGGGAGTGTTTCAAACTAAAATTAGTTACGCTCATCTTTCCTCCCATAACAGGAAAAATTAAGGGTCATTCAAATGAAAAGTAAACAAGTCGAAATTGAAGATTAAATCATTTATTGATCTGTACAAATTTGCCACGCCTACTGAAATATTTGTTCTAATATGAAATTAGCAACACGAGGAAGTCTATGACAATGCATTGAACCTTTTATTCCGACTTCAACTTCATTCTTTCATGGTGTTTTTTTAGAGTTCCATAAATGTGAAAATATAATAGAGAAGATGCCAGAGCTATAGTTTCAGGCATTCCCAACCATACGTTTAAGGAGGTTATTGTTACTGGGTTGTACAGGAGCAGCGGAGTTGTCATGCAATGAAACAATCATTTTAATCAAAACTGGGCGCTTCGACTTTATTGTCTTCCTCCCAATGATCGTTGCGAGTTGATGGTCCATAAATTCCATCAACTGTAGACCCTAGTAGTAAAATTTAAACGTCAGCATATCGCACATTGTTCAAATTTGGATGAGTCTGTGCGGATTTGTCTGGAATCCACATAATGTCTACATCACGTTCAAGCCGATATTTGCCACTGATTCTGGTGTTGATGAGTTCTTTCTATGTAAAACCGTTTTCCTTTCTGAAATGAAAAGGATCACTCAGCACCGGAGGGCCATGTGTAGGATTGTTCGCTTTTCATTTGAGCGACCTCATACGTAAACGATTTTGTTACACTATAGCTTTAAAAAAACAGCAGTCAAGGGTTGGGTTGTTTTACCTCTGAGCGGCACTTTTTTGCACACCATGGGCTAAATGGCCAGGTCACATGGACCCCGAAGGCTCAGAGAAGGGAGGGGACCCACTGGAACAGCTGTTGGGAGACAGATGGTAGCCTCCCGTCAAGGCCATCCAGGCCATCCATCCATCCATTTTCACGTGCACAGGGTATGGCTCTCCCGCACACGGGACCACGGCTTAACGTCCCATCCGACGGACGGCGGCCTTTCCAAGCCCATCGGTGTCCCCTACTGACCGTAGGCAGGGCGGGGAATTTTGCGGAGATAAATCTCAACGCTGACCCAGCTGGGACTCGAACCTGGGAACTACAGATTACGAGCCTGGCGCGCTACCGACTGAGCCACCCCCGCCCCTCAGCAGTCAAGAGTTTCGAGTAATACCTGAAATGAGCATTTATGACTTAGTCTTATATTATTCAGTTCCATTTTCGCACTCAAGAAAACGGAGAGGAAATTTCACAGGAATTGATAATAAGCTATATTTTAAATGAAAGCTTATTATGTGTAGAGTAACATAGGAAATATAATAATTCCTTTCCCAGAAGAGGGTAGAATTTTCAGGAACAGATAGGATCTTTTCTTTGCAAAGTCTCCTGTCACTAAAAGCAATAATGAGACATATAAGTACAAAATTATCTGTCTTCATGTATACGCCTAAAAAGCCAAAAACATAAAGGTAAAACATAATTCCAGTAATAAAATCCCTGAACTCATACTAACTTCAAAAGAAGATAGGGTGCAAAACTTGTTTCTCTTGTCAACTGGAGAAAAATACATCACGGGACTGCAATGTGCGGCATAAATCAAGCAGACCAGGTCTTCGAGTATCAATTAGTATTGAGCTTCAGAATGGTCAAAACGAGCGACCTGAACGACTTTTAATCTAGCATCATAATTCATGCTAAGCGTGCCAGTTCTAGCATCTCTCAAACGGCCGTCCTCCTGGGCTTTTCACATACAACCCTTTCAAGATTTACTGATAATGGCACGAAAAGCAAAAAACTACCAGTAATCGGTGATTCTGTGGAAGAAAACAGCTTGTGGTTTAGAGGGATCAAAGAAGACTTTGCGAGAATCGTGCAGGGGAACAGACGAGTCACAACCAGGCAAAACACAGCAGAATTATTAGTATGCAGGTCACCTACGAACGCACCCACGAATGGGCTAGAACAGCTGCCGACAATGTCGAGTGCCGATATTCTCAGCAAAGAACAGGAAAGCGTGTTTCCAGTGGGAGGCATGAGCATCGACATTGGATGGTTGAGGACTGGAAAAAAGTAGCCTGGTCGGATAAATCAAAGTTCCTTTTGCATCATGCTGATGGAAGTATCAGAATTTGGATAAGCAACATGAAGCGATGGAGCCATCTTATCTGGTATGAACAGTACAGGCCGGTGGTAACGGTGTAAAGGATATTTCCTGGTACAGTCGCTCAAAAAAGTATCCGAACACTATGATTGATTGGAGAATTCAGAAAATATATCTGGCAACGATTTGTTTAGAAATTAGTGATCTGGCAACCTTCGTGTCACGTGACAAGAAGGTTGCCAGATCACTAATTTCTAAAAAAATCATTGCCAGATATTTTTTCTGAATTCTGTAATCAACCATAGTGTTCGGATACTTTTTTGAGCCACTGTACACATTAGGCCCTTTGATAACTATTGAAGAACACCTGAACGCCACAGCGTATTTGAACATCGTTACTAACCAAGTTCATCCCTTCATGACTACAATTTATCCTCACTCGGATGGACACTTTCAGCATGATAATGCCTCTGCTCATAAGGCACGTATCCTGACTGAATGACTCTAGGAATATGCCGACGAGTTTTCCTTGCTTCCTTGTTCTGCACAGTCCCAATTCAAAACCCTATAAAGCATCTTTGGGATGAGGTGGTACAGACTGTTTGCAGCGAGAATGTACCGCCGTCCTATTTTCCGCAACTGCGCGACACAATCATTTCACCATGGTACAACATTCCTGCACAACGCATCAAGCATCTTGTAAGTTTCATGCCCCGACGAATTCAAGCTCTTCTGAATGCGAAAGTACGAGCAACACGCTACTAGGTAGGTGTGCCTAATAAACTGGCATCTCAGTGTATCTTTAAAGTTAATATAAATTGTATAAATGATTTCATCATTGATATTATTTTTCAGTTTCTTTCGTTACTTTATTAAGGCACATAAACATAGATTTTTGAAAATTTTAATTGATATATCATTTTGTTTCGTAGTCGTATGTTAAAAAACAATTTTAATGTGTAAACTCTTGACAATTTGTCTATTAATACAGAATATTGCGTCCGAATTCTGCATGACCTTAAGCAGTTTTGGAACATTTGGATTGACAGTGTATTGGTTTTTACTCTGAGTGGCACTTTTCTGCGCAGAATGGTCTAAGTGACAAGATCACAAGAACCCCATAAACCTGAGGAAAAATTTTGAACTAGCATCCTTAAAAAGCAATCGCATCTGACCGTATGCCATTTATTCCAACCAATCTTATTACCATAATAAAATCCATCCGATTCATTCGCATGCCGTGTTATTGAGTTCCCTCTGAGCAAAATTCTGCTATATTGTTAAAAACAATTGGAAATACTATATTGTTTTAGTAAAACAATAAGATGTTCTGAAATATTGAAATTCTGTCTTGAATAATCTGTTCTGAAATATTTAGTACTATAGGGAAGCGAACGTTTTTCACAAAAAAATTCATTTTTATAATAGTAATGATTATGAAAATTTGGAGATGTTTATTATATCACGAAATTTAGTTACACGGTGAGGAAAAAAATTGAGATTACTAAACTTTCACCATTTAAAGATAGCATTGACATAATGTTAAGATTTATTAATATGGCTACCCAATGTGTATGGAGCCCAACTTTAAAAACTTTAGACAGTTTAAATAATACGTTATTCGTCAATAACATGAAATCGGATAGAAGCTTAAAATTGTCTTCGCTTTTGCATCTTCACCACAATCTAGGTCAGTGTCTGATAAACCAGAGCCCTCTACCTCCTCAATTCAGAAGTGACCTGATTATTCGGCGTATTTGATATTCCACATCCCCTTTTCCCCCTGAAGGCGCCGGGTAATTAACGATCTACTGAAAACAGCAAAGCGAGCTTCCCAAGCTAGTCGAGCACACACTTATTGCTTCGTTTGACTTTTTTAGTCAAACTTAGATAATCCCGTCTTAGTGATGATACGCAAATAGCAGGTGAACATCGCGTGAGCCATGCAGCACTTTGGAGTTCCAGCAACGGTTTTTCGCTACAGCCAAAATGGGTTAAAGGGGATTACCGGAGGACCTTAAAGAGTTTTTTGGGGACTGCTCAACCAATCCTCTGTATTCGGCATCGTAAACTGTATTCCCCATTTCCATGCTCAACAAGAAGAGATGGCTCACCTAGACGCACTCAATTTGTTCGCTTATCTGCTTTATAACCCTCCCTAATTTGTTCCGTCAGTTGCTTGCCGAACGTGTTACCTTTCGCCAAGGTAAACTGTAGCATAAGTGAAAAAAATTTAGAATGTGTGTTGTTTAAATAAAATTTTAGTGTGCAATAAATCTTTAGTTGAAAACGTATTTTCCACATTGATACTGTCATCAAAGATGTATGTTCGAAAAAGGAGTAGGATTTTGGGTTGGATTGTTTTACATCTATGTGGCATTTTTGTGCACAGAGTGAGCCAAATGGCAAGATCACGAGGACTCCAAAGACTTAGAGGAGGTTTGAAGAAGGAGATCCATTGGACAACTGTTAGGAGACGAGAGAAAACTCCCATCAACGCCATTCAGCATGTTCTCTAGCAAACAGAGAATGGCTTTCATAGACATGGGACCATGGCTTAACGTCCAATACAATGGAAAGTGACCTTTCCATTTTATTTCTAATTTGGCGTCTTCTTTCTCAAAGAGGGGAAATTAGCAGAGGAAAATTTCAATGCAAGAACAGTTTGGACTTGAACCTGGAACTTCAGATTAAGAGACAAGTCTTTCGACTTAACCAATACCAGGCCCTGTTAGCATTTTGAGGAAAACTTAAACTGTGGAAGGGCTAAATTTGTTCAATTACTAATGGCATAGCATGATCGACAACAGGGGTGGCTGTGAGTCTGCGCAGTTGACACTGTCAATCAATCAATCAATGATGAATCAATCATCAATCAATCATCTGTCAATCAATCAATGATGAATGAGAACTGTTGAAGCATTCACTGCGCAGTCTCAAACTCTCCAGTTACTAGTACTCATGCTACGTCACTATCGATTAGTCACTAGCCCCAGTCACTTGCGATTATAGTCAATGCTCTCAATCACTAAGAATTAGTCAGTAGTCCCCGTCGCTGGCAATTATTCAATTCCCAGTCACTAGCACTCCCGCTATGTCAATAGTAATTGGCCAATAGCCCAGTCACTAACAATTAGTCAACCTTCAATTATTAGCACTTACGGTACGTCACTAAGCAAATAATCACTAAGCCAGTCACTAGCACTCAGGTTCGAGTCCCAGCTGGGTCAGCGTTGAGATTTATCTCCGCAAAATTCCCCGCCTTGCCGACGGTCAGTAGGGGACACCGATGGGCTTGGAAAGGCCGCCGTCCGTCGGATGGGACGTTAAGGCTGGCCCCGTGTGCGGGAGAGCCATACCCTGTGCACGTTAAAGAACACGCTGGATGGCCTTGACGGGAGGATACCATCTGTCACCCAACAGCTGTTCCAGTGGGTCCCGTCCCCCACCCTTCTCTGAGCCTTTGGGGTCCATGTGACCTGGCCATTTAGCCCATGGTGTGCAAAAAAGTGCCGCTCAGAGGTAAAACAACAACAACAACAACAACAACACTAGCACTCATGATACGTCACTTGCAATTAGTCACTAGATCAATCAGTCACTAGAAATCAGTTACTAGACCAATCAAGCACTTAGTCAACTTCAGTCACTAACAGGAAATCTCCAGTCCGTAGCACTAGAAATTAGTCACTAAAGCCAGTCACTAGAACTTATACTACCTCACTAACAACTAATAACGAGCTCATTTTATCAATTAAATCATATTTTTTGAGTGAGATCCATACTCTGGAAAGGCAGCACAATTACTGTTGCTAATTTTATTTCTGAGACAACTGCTTCAAGCAGAAAGATATAAAATATAAAGTTGCATAGAGAAAAAAAAATGAATAAAATGATAAATTACGAACGTTAAGTTGCCATTAAAGCGGAAAAGAATGAAGCGCGTCTATATTATACAGAAAGTTAAGGAAATTTGATGAGGCTTATTTGAAACTCAGCTCACCGTTCCTCTGCACTGGACGGTGAATGATGATGATTAAATGCAAAAGGAATAATCGAATAACTTCTCTGTTTGTCTCGATTCGACAGAAAGAATATTAAGTTGAGACCAAATACATTAATCTTACTGCAGGGCTTTATGAAGGTTACTTGTTCAATGGGATCCTTGTTTGTCAACTTCAGTATCATTTATCTTATGCGAAACTCCTCTCCTATCTTTAGGAGTCGTTCATGTACAGACAACGACGAAACGTTCAATTATAATGTACCGCATTTTGGAGTAAGGATATAATCGACACATCGAAAGTACAAAAAAAAGTCTGTAATTATGAATATAAGTTTTAGATAACCAGAGAAATAAAAGTCTAGTTATGTTACACTTTTCAACATTTCATTCGTTTATGATTTGGGTTGGGTAGTTTTACCTCTGAGTGGAACACAATGGGCTAAATGGTCCTGTCACAAGGTTGGGTTGGGTTGTTTTACTTCTGAGCGGCACTTTTTTTGCACACCATGGGCTAAATGGCCAGGTCACATGGACCCCGAAGGCTCAGAGAAGGTTGGGGGAGGGGACCCACTGGAACAGCTGTTGGGAGACAGATGGTAGCCTCCCGTCAAGGCCATCCAGCGTGTTCTTTAACGTGCACAGTGTATGGCTCTCCCGCACACGGGTCCACGGCTTAACATCCCATCCGACGGGCGGCGGCCTTTCCAAGCCCATCGGTGTCCCCTACTGACCGTGGGCAGGGCGGGGAATTTTGCGGAGGTAAATCTCAACGCTGACCCAGCTGGGACTCGAACCAGGGAACTACAGATTACGAGCCTGGCACGCTACCGACTGAGCACCCCCCCGCCCCCCCGCCCCCCCGCCCCCGTCACAAGGACCCTCAAGGTATTGTAGAAGGTTGCAGGAAGGGGACCCACTGGACAACTGTTAGCTTTGATATCCATCTGTCTCCTATCTAGTGTATTCTTTAACGTGCACAGATTATGGGTGTTTTGCATACGGTGCCATGACTCTAAGTCCCATCCGACGGACGGTGACCTTTCTAAGCACATCAGTGTACCATTTTCTCTTAGAGGGTAGGGTGGGGGGCTAGCGAAGATAAATCTTAACGTTGGCAGAGTTTGGGACTCGAACCTGGGATATGCAGATTACGAGATTGGCCCGCTTCTGGCCTGGCTGGGTGTATTCCATAATACGTGTAATACTCGAGTGGTTTACCGGTCAGTTAGATTTTATCATCAATCATACCCAAATTCTTTGTATTGAAACTTGAGTTGATTATTTTATTTCTGAACTGCATTATTCTGATGAACAATGGACTAAATGATCACATGGCAAACACCACAAGAACTCATTAGATAGGTAGGATAAGGGAATCCGCTGAACAACTGATGATTAATGATAGATGGCAAACACCCCCAAGGGCTCATAGGTAGGATAAGGGGATTCCTGAACAACTGTTGATTAGCGATAGATGGAACCTTCCTTCAAAGGCTGGAGTTGGATCAGTCGGTAACGTGACAATCTTGTAATCTGCTGTTCTCAGATTCGAGTTCCCACTAAACCTGTGTTTCAGATTTTCTCTGCCAACTTCCACTCTGACCATGGTTAGGAAGGGAACAAGTGACGGGCTTGAAAAAGCTGTCATCCGTTCAATATGGCATTGAGTGGTGGCAGTATGCAATAGAAAGCCAAAACCAGTGCATGTTAAAGAACACACTAAATTACCTTGACTGGAGAAGCCCAGATGTCTCCTAACAGTTGCCCAGTGGGTTATCTCCCCTTTAGCATTTAGGATCTTTGTGATTTGGCCATTTAGTCATTTGTCTGAAGAAAAGTGTCATGAATGAATGGCATAACGACTTGAATAATGTGATATACCTATTATACTATGATACGACAGATCTACAGTAACACAAACATACAAAAATACTCGGCAAAAAGAAATAATAATTACGACCTCATTTGAAGATAGATGGTAGCCTGTGTCATCCATTCAGTGTATTCTTTTATTTCATAGAGTATGGCTTCCCAGCGCATGATATCACCGTTTACAAAAACGCCACCATCCATAGGAAGATCATTTTGTCTTCTACTAACATTAGGGACAAAGAAGGAGACGTTATCGTACATTTAAAAAGGAAACAAGTGGGGCAATGAGTGCCAATAATCGATTGCTGCCCCCAATGATCTGCGATTACTGCCCCCAAAGTTTTGAGATTACCGCACTTGGTATACTTGAGTGATTTTTCATTTACCTACTAAGGATCGTTCGATGTTCTCACTGAACGATTTTAATTACTTTGAACTGATAGTATACGAATAATTTTGAAATCAGTTTTACCTCAAAATTATTAGTTTAGTAATGGATGATACCCAACAATATAATTCGAAATGAACGAAGGATCCTATTAGCTTGATTATAAGATGGCCCCCTTTTTTTTTTCAAATTTTATTTTCAGGAGAAAAAAATTAAAAGATTTATGAAATCTATACGTACAGAAAAAACAAAACAAAATCATTCGTCGCAACCGAGTAGCATTTTTAATTCGGTTTCATCGCTAGAACCAATTTCATCTTTTTCCTTAAAATTGTCTTCACTTATCCTTAAAATCAGACTATTTCTTCAGAGGCTCAAATAAAAGACGACCTTACTTTTTACTGCTATTTTTTCTTGAAAATAACATCACCTTATAATTAGGCTAATACGGCAATTAGTGTTATTGCTCGGTAGATAACATTGTTAGTAATGGTCAATAATGGAAACTTCGATTAATTCATCGCTGATCAGGTCCATAAGAAACACAAAGCTTGTTTGCTTGTTTGTTTTTTTGCAAAAAACAGTGTCGTTTAAAAAGACTCACTGAATAACAGTGTGATTTGGGTTGGGTTATATTACTTCTAAGTGGCGCTTTCGTGCGCACATTGGGCTAAATGGCTAGGTCCTAAATCTTCTCGTCAAGACGGTCATTCAAGTGTGCTTTAGATTGCACAGGGTGCGGTTTTCCTGCACAAGGGCCACTGCTTTACGTCCAATCCACGGATGGAATCATTTCAAGACCATGGGTGTCCGCTTTCTGATTCAGGGCAGGTTCAGAGGAATAAATCTTAACAGTGGCACAGTTTGGACTCAAACCTGAAAACTGCATATTACAAGCTGACCTACTATTGACTGACTGCAGAAATAGAAACACTCCCACACTTAAACAATTAAACCAAAGCTACAGCTCTTACCAGAGTTTTACGCAATGTTTGTAGCAAAAACAGCACTCCCTCCCATTATCGGCGTAGATACCTACCATTCCTGTACTAGGGGGAAGGAACCAGCTGATGCAACTGCAGTATCAGCCACTTTAAAGGTTAAAACTCGAAGGAAACCATAGAGCAGAAGTCTGAAATTCAAATGATATAAAGGTCCAATATGTTACTTCTCAATATATGGCTAGCTTTATTTCATATCAAGCAATAATAAGCAAAACATAATTACTTGTAATGCTATTTTAGAATTTAAAAGTTGCATAATGTTTTTTTACAAAAACCTAAACCTAAATTTCATTTGTAGAGTTACTTCATCTTCAGCTGAAGGCGACTTATTCTTCATCGCAAGATATTATCTCAGTCGAAACAGGCTACTGTAGTAAGCCAGAGTTTGTTATCATGTTAGGACAGCACGTAGTTTGATTGCAGGCATGGTCTCCGTTATGGAGAGGCAGGAGGGGGCAGATAAGCACCCTGGAAAAATTTATGAAACAGATATTTATGATAAATAATATCAGTTGTACTAAAAATTAATTGACCTAGAAGGACGCATGTCCTTCTAGGTCAATTAATGTTTGAGAATCCTGCCTTAAAGGAAACACTTGGAATTCTTCGTGAACACACAATTAATGGATATAATATGGTGTTGGATATAGTAGTAAGAGAAAACTTAACATTATTTGGAATTAATTCTTAAAGCGGCAGTGACACGGTTCACTTCAAGGTAATTAAAGTCAGACACGAAATCTAGTTATGGTGGAAATATATATATTTGCATTAAATTAATACAAAATTCCTTTTCCACAGTGGAAATACACTATAGGAGGCTTATAAAATAATAAATACCCCCTCAAGCAGCTGCTTGCCACAGAGGTCTGACAGGAGCCTGTCAGTTTATATGCCAGAGTAGAAGGTCTGAGAGGATGGCAGGACCTCAGCAGAAAAACGACACATACATCCATGCCTTATCCGGGGCTCGAACCCAGGTCCCGTAGATCAGCAGCCAAGCGCGCTAACCACTCGGCCACGGGACGGCTTAGGATAGTGAATTGTAATATTTTTAGTAATATGTCACATTTGTGTGGATTTTTTTTTCTATTAAAAACTGGAAAGCGACCCAAAGAGAATATTTATCTCTAAAAAAGAGTTTTCAAAAAAAAGTTGCGTTTTTCCACCCCTCCTGGAGGTAAGGGGTCAACTCATTGTTGTCAACGGAACCAAAGTTTCAAGTTTCTAGCATAAAACATCGTTTGAAATTTTAGAATTTTAAATTTTTCCACCGTTAGAGGAAACAATTATCGCTTTTGAGAGGTTCCGAAAGTGCCAATCGTAATATTTCATCAATAACTATCCAACCTAAAGATAATTAATTCTTTTATCTCTAAAATGAAATATCCCTTAAAACAAAAAGTTGAGTACCCCCTCCCTCAGGGTAAGATGTCAACCCATTAATGACGATGGAAGCCTCACGATCTTCAGAATTCACCACCAAAATTTCACCTTTATAGCGTAAGTGCATGGTTTGTACTATTCGTTTGAAATTTAGGAATTTTCAACTTTTTCTACCGTTAGAAGGCGCAAAAGAAAGAATCCAAAAGAATTATTAAATATAGACTCTTTTAGAAGACTTAAAATGGAATTAAAAATTTATTTGGTATTTTCTAGTTAGCTGATTTTTATGTGTTATGTTTTGTGGATTTATTTAATGTACACCATTTTTGTGGCTGAATGACCTATGTTTAATATAATTTATTCATTTTCCTAAATAGCTTACCTTAAGCTATTTAGCTTTAAGGGTCAAAGTGTGAATGTATTTGTATTCTTTACTGTTATGAATAAAAATTATATTATATTTAAAAAATATATATATATAACTTTTCGGAAATTCGAAAAGTACGAATCGTAGCATTCTATCAATACCTATCAACCGAAAAAGAACTTTTAATTTATCTTTAAATAAGACCAAACAAAATAATTCGAACTCTACAAACAGACGACAAAGTAAACACATGAATTGGTTTCTTTGTTTTTTTGAAAGGAACTTAAAAAAGTATTTTTGCACTTCAACCAATCCATTACACCAATTACATTACATTAGCAGCATTATACTCTAAAGGTTACTTCAACCAAAAAATGTAACTTAAAACTTCTTTTTTTTCAGCATACAAATATTGAAAACTCTTCATACGTAGAAAATTTACTTACAAAAGTCAAACATTTTAAACTTTATTATAAGCAAGGAGGCATTAGCTGAATTCATTTCTATGAGAAAATGCTCGGTAATAAGTGAAATTTTAAAGGAACTTGCCAAAAGGAAAACAAAGCAACAGACTTAACACTTTGCCTCGTTGATTGCACATATTCTTGCTCGCCTCTGCGTTTCATCTGTTGTCACTGGGTTCTCAAGAGATAGAGCAAAAGAATGTTCTACAAGACCTCATTAGTCATCTCGAGGAGATGCAAAGAATCTACAAGGTGAAGGCTCACCTTCTCTCATTAAAGTTTTCATCGCCTGATCGTTCATAGTGTGTCATTAGAAAAGGGAAACGACTCTGACAAGATTGTGTTTGAAGTCCCTTGCGTAGTTCGTTAGCAAAGAGACCTCAAGCATACTTGCGAAGGATTCTGTTAAGTGGATTTCACTTTGTTCTAATGCACGAATATTCCGGAAGAAAAAAGAAAAAGGAACTATGTCGTTAAAAATGAAGAATTAATCAAATAAACGTACGTGAATTGGCGCTTTGTTTTGAATTTCTCGTCCAGTTTTTGCTGATTAAAAATATAGTGTTTCATGTGTGTTCGTTCACGTACTTTAAGAATTCTCTTACTTAGGAACTTAAGAATGAGTGTACGAAACCTATGAAATGAGTGTACCATACCTATGTCGTTTTTCTAAAAGGAGTGTGGATTTCACTTTGTTTAATGTCCAAATACTCTAGACGAAAAACAGAAAAGAACTACGTTGTTAAAAATGAAGAAGTAATCGAAGAAAGGTAAGAAGATTATTGCATTTTTTTTTCATTTCCAGTACAGGTTTTGCTGTCTAAAATTGTAGAGTTGTGTGTGTATTCTTTCTATTCAGAGCTTTGTGTGTACTTTAAGATGTCTTGTTACATTAAGAAATTGGGAATGAGTGTAAGAAAGGAAACAATACCGAAATCGTTTTTCTAAAAGGCTTAGAGATTTCACATTGTTCTAATGCACGAATATTCCAGATGAAAAAATATAAAAGAACTACTAATGCTAAATGTGAAGAATTAGTGTAAGAAACGGAAGCAGATTGGTGCTCTAGGTGAATTTCCTGTTCAGGTTTTTGCTGTTTAAAACCGTACTGTTTTTGTATGCCCTTTCACGCATCTTTAGATGTCTTGCTACCATAACAATTTGAGAATAAATGCATGAAACGAACTTATACCCATATCGTTTACGTATATATTAATATACTAGATTTCAAAAAGGTAACCTCCATAAAACGATCAAAAGGTATCTTAATAATGAATATAGACATAAAGTAACACAAGAAATCAAACAGTTGGTATTCAAGGCTAAAGAAAAACGATGTGAATTGGGATACAAATTTGTCTAGATCAGGGTTGGGTTGTTGTTTTACCTCTGAGCGGCACTTTTTTGCACACCATGGGCTAAATGGCCAGGTCACATGGACCCCGAAGGCTCAGAGAAGGTTGGGGGAGGGGACCCACTGGAACAGCTGTTGGGAGACAGATGGTAGCCTCACGTCAAGGCCATCCAGCGTGTTCTTTAACGTGCACAGGGTATGGCTCTCCCGCACACGGAGCCACGGCTTAACGTCCCATCCGACGGACGGCGGCCTTTACCAAGCCCATCGGTGTCCCCTACTGACCGTGGGCAGGGAGTAATGCGGAGATAAATCTCAACGCTGACCCAGCTGGGACTCGAACCTGGGAACTACAGATTACGAGCCTGGCGCGCTACCGACTGAGCCACCCCCGCCCCCGTCTAGATCAGGGATGCGAAGATTTTTATAAGAAAATTGGAGACTCTCGGTATCATCAGAATTAAAAAGTATCAAGATCTCGATAAATTATAAGGGCAATTGCACTCTTTGATGCTTGATATTTTAAAAAATGTCTTTCTTTGCTCATGATGGATGGCAAACTCATTGGAAAATAAGATACAAACTAATGTGGTAAACACTAATTTTTATAAAGATGTTTACTTTAATGTTCCAAGCGAAGATTATGGATCAGTTTTTGCAATTAACAACTTTACTGAAGAAACAAATGATACTGCTAGAACTTCCGTCATTAACGTTTCACTCGTATAAAAAAAAGAATGATTTTGGTTGGGAGGAAGATATAAATGTTATACACTGAACATAAGAAGTCTTAGAAACAATTTTAACCCTGTTTCAATATTACTGCACTTGACAGAACTATAGCCAGACGTTTTAATAGTTGCAGAAATATGGATAAAATTGAGAAAATAACACTATATAAAATAGAAGGTTATAAGGAAATTTTCAAACGTAGAGAGAAAAATAAGATTGAAAAAAAAATCATGTATGTTAAAGATGGATGGGAAGTGAATCAAACGTTCTCTGATTTCAAAACAACAGACTGTGTAGAATTCTGTTTAAAAATACATAATTATAATATCGGGTGTTGTGGATTTTATAGATCACATGATTTTACTAAAACGGAATTTTCAGATGAATTAATAATTTTTTCAAGAATGTTGATCGAAACTACTTAATAATGACTGGTGATTTAAATTTAGATTAATTGTCTACAGATTAACTCACTTCAAATTTTCTACAGATCATTAATTCGAACGATCTTTTATCTTGTCATTACTGTATCATTAGAGAAAGCTCAAAAACTTGTCTTGATCACCTATACATTAGGATTTTAAATCATAATGTGACAACATATAAAATTAGATATTACAGACCGCTATTTTCTAGGTTGTAATATAAAATATGATTTTCATAAACCAACACCATCAGAAATAATTATTATTAATGTTACTAAGATTAACTGTAATAAATTATGCGATATATTGGAAAACATTTCTTGAAAACATGTGACTCATCAGACAAATGCTAATGCGTCATTTGAAGCATTCCTTAGGGAACTAAAGTTATTAATATCTGAAACCCAAATGGCTTCCTTCCATAAGAAATTTAAAAAACTTAAGCCCTCTATCACGGAAGGTATTATAAACTCATTTAAATATAAAAAGAAATTATGCAGGAATTTTCAATGAAAACTATCGATTAAAGTTCAGTATATACTATTAAAATACATTAAAAAAGTTAGAAAATGATTAGAGTAGAAAAAAATCCTTATTATTGAAATATTTTTATAAGAAATGGTAATAATAGTAAAAAAAAAAACGTTTGGGATACCATTAATGATATGTGTGAAAGGAGAAAGGGTAGAATAAATTATCCTGTGGAGGAATTTGATAATAAAAAATCTCAACTTCTTTAGGGAAAATCCAAATGAATATGTAAATATATTTAACGATTTTTTGCAGGAGTAATTTTAACATTTTTATACAGATGATTTGGGTAATATTTGTAATGCCAATGAAGCAATAAACAATATCAATTAAAAACCAAGAATTCATTTTTCCCTGTATATATTAAAAGTAGAAGTTTCTGACATAATAAAGTAATACAAGGAAGGCATCATGAAGATTATGGGACTAGAAAATATCTAAGTTACTACTATATGATCAGTGCTATACTTTGACAAATGATCAACCACTCATTTTCAGAAGGTGTTTTTCCTAATGTCCTCAAGTCACATTAGTTATTCTAATATTTAAAGTGGGAATTATAAGTTAATTAAAAATTATCGCCCAGTCTCCTTGTTATCTGTATTCTCCAAGATAATCGGAAAAACTACGAAGCATAAATTAGTCAATTTCTGGGAAAATCATATTGTTTTGGGCCCAAATCTGTTTACATTCTGAAAAAGATTAAATATTGCAAGTGCAGCATAAAAATGACGAGTAAAATATATTTACAGACACATATCAAAATAACAAGACAGCAGTAATTTTTTGGATTTAAAAATAGTGTTTGATTCAGTTCTTCATGATTTATTATTAGAGATATTAAGATTTTGCGGAATAAGGGGAGAAATGCTGCTGTGGATTAAAAGTTACCTAACAAACAGAAAACAAAAAGTAAATATTTGTGATTTTATAAGTAGAGAAACTGTTGTTCAGGTTGATGTTCCAGGAGGATCAGTATTGGGGCCTCTGATATTCCTAATATATCATATATAAAGGATTTTCGCACATTGGATCTACATGGGGATATGATATCTTTCGCTGTTGATGCTGCACTAATATAATTATTGGATGAAACAGAAATTTTAAAGCACACAAAAATTATTTCATTGAAATAAGGAAATTGCTAAAATTATATGGATTGTTTTTAAACTGGAAAAAAGCGAAATACATATGTTTTAGATTTAGAGAAAAATTCAGTTCACTTTTTCAGAAATAAAAATATATTTCATTCTGAAAAATGTAATAGGAAAAACTGCAATTGCGATAAAATTGAAGGAGTCGAAAATCATAAATACTTAGCGTATATGTAGATAGGAAAATGATGTGGAAAACTCATGTAAACGACGTAATTAAATAACTAAATTATATTTTTCCAAAAAATATCATATTAAAAACTATGTTAATCTATTGCTACTGAAATAATTTATCTGTCATGGGTTAAATCGTATTTATTATACGGTAGTGGTTAGCACGCTTGGATACTGATCTAAGGGACCTGGGTTCGAGCCCCGGGTAAGGTATGGATGTGTGTGTTGTTTTTCTGCTGAGGTCCTGCATCCTCACAGACCTTCTACTGTGGCATATAAACTGACAGGCTCCTGTCAGACCTCTGTGGCAAGCAGCTGCTTGAGGGGGTATATATTTTTTTATTATATTATCTTGGGTAGCGGTTTATTTTTCAGCTTTGAAACCTTTTCAGCATGCGGAAAACAATATAAGTAGATGTATGTTGAAAATGAGGAGATACGAGAGCTTGGTCAATATACATTCAGACTTGAGTATTTTTCAAGTTAAAAAATTAAAAATTTATATATATGTCAGGTATTAAAGCACCTAAAAAGGAATTTACATTCTTAAACTTGCGAATTACCAGGAAAAAGCACGCGTTTATCGAAAAAAATTGTTATCTGATATCTTCACTTGTAAAACTGCTGCCCATCGGAAACACTATACATATTTGGCAACTAGGTTTTTTAATGTTTACCGGAAGACCATACAATAATAAATAATGATAAGCTTTTTGTGAAATAATTAAAAATATGATGCTTGAAAAATAAGAACATAGACAACTTGTTTTAAAAATTTACTCTCCTTAATTTAGTTTTATCTTACTTTCTCATTTTGTTATTTTTATCATGTAAAAATGCCGATTTGAAATGTTCATTTATTGATATTAAATTATGTCCTTTTTGAAATTGTGAACTAAAAGCATGATGGTCTTTTCGAAGCAAAATGATGGTAATAAATAATTATATTCGAGGATTTTAATGAAAACTGAATCAAAGTGGTTTAATTTTAACGTGTACAGTCAATTTAAATAAATATTATGTTGGAGTAGAACAAAACTGTTTGATCCCGATAATAATGCGGTTGCTTAATTTTGGAAAAGGAGAGAAGAAACAAAGATTCAAAAGAGTGTGTAAACACCGAAAAATAATAATCAGTGTAAACGCATATTAAAGCATTCAGTCACTATTTCAATTTCGTCATCCTTTGTAATTTCCCGTTATTCTTTTTAAAAATGTATTTTGAGCCTTTTTGATGTATCATAAATAGAGGCATTTTTAAGTTGTATATTTCCTTTTTTTTTTTGAAGTCACAGTTGGATTGGATCGGATTGTTTTACCTCTGAGCGGCACTTTTTTGCACACCATGAGCTAAATGGCCAGGCCACAAGGACCCCGAAGGCTCAGAGAAGGTTGGGGGAAGGGACCCACTGAAACACCTGTTGGGAGACATATGGTAGCCTCCCGTCAAGGCCATCCAGCGTGTTCTTTAATGTGCACAGGGTAAGACTCTCCCGCACACGGGGCCACGGCTTAACGTCCCATCCGACGGACGGCGGCCTTTTCAAGCCCATCGGTGTCCTCTACTGACCGTGGGCAGGGCGGGGAAATTTTGCGGAGATAAATCTCAACGCTGACCCAGCTGGGACTCGAACCTGGGAACTACAGATTACGAGCCTGGCGCGCTACCGACTGAGCCACCCCCGCCCCTAAGTCACAGTTGTTTTATGATTAGTTGTGTTGGGTTATTTTACTTTTGAGCGGCACATTTTTGCACACAATGAGCTAACTGGCCAAGTCACAAATACCTCGAAGACTCAGAGAAGGTTAGGGGAGGGGGATCCACTGGACAGCTGTTAAGAGATAGATGGTAGCCTTCTGTCAAGGCCATCCAGCGTGTTCCTTAACGTGCACATGATATGACTCTCCCGCATATGGGACCACAGCTTAACGTTCTATCCAACGGACGGTGGCCTTTCCAAACTCATTGGTGTTACATATTGACCTTAGGCGAGTAGTTTTCCGGAGATAAATCTTAATGCTGGTCCAGTCGAGTCTCGAACCTGAGAACTACAATTATGAGACTGACACGCTACCGACTGAGCCAACCCTCTCTCGAATTACGGCCAGGGTTTGGCTTAGTAAGTAGTGTGCAAAAGTTGTAATCTACAGTTCCCAAGTTCGGATCCCAACTACGCTATCTTTGAGGTCTATCTCCTCTAAGCCCCAGACTGTATAGCTGAGAAAAGGAATATTTATCGTCATTAGGAATCAGGTAAGAAGAAATTAACTTAAAAAGTCTGCATGGATTGGATGGGACTTCCAATCCATGCAATTTAACTTGAAAAGTCTCCATGGATTGGATGGGACTTCCAATCCATGCAATTTAACTTGAAAAGTCTCCATGGATTGGATGGGGATCCTGCACACGGGGCCACTGCCTCGTGTGCAGGAGAGCAATATCCAGTGCACATGAAAGATCATGCTTGATGGTTTGACGAATGGCTTACATCTGTCTCCAAACAGCTGTCCAGTGGATACCCTTCTCCTGTTCAACTCTGTCTTTGGGTTGGGTTGTTTTACCTCTGAGCGGCACTTTTTTGCACACAATGGGCTAAATGGCCAGGTCACATGGACCCCGAAGGCTCAGAGAAGGTTGGAGGAGGGGACCCACTGGAACAGCTGTTGGGAGACAGATGGTAGTCTCCCGTCAAGGTCATCCAGCGTGTCCTTTAACGTGCACATTGTATGGCTCTCTCGCACACTGGGCCACGGCTTAACGTCTCATCCGACGGACGGCGGCCTTTCCAAGCCCATCGGTGTCCCCTACTGACCGTGGGCAGGGCTGGGAATTTTGCGGAGATAAATCTCAACGCTGACCCAGCTGGGACTCGAACCTGGAAACTACAGATTACGAGTCTGGCGCGCTACCGACTGAACCACCCGCGCCCCATGTCCTTGGGATCCTTGGGACCTGGTCATTTAACCCAACGTATACAAAAAAAATCTGCATCTCAGAGCTAAAAAAAAATTGTTTTATTTGTCCCTAAATATATAATACTTCACTTTGTACTTGGGGAAAATAGCATAATAAAGAATTATTGACGAATGCAAGATAATACCTTGTTCCGATCTAATGTTGCAGTATTATTGTTATTATTGGTTGTTAGCATTGTTAAAAACAATGACATTCTTGATAATTAGTATTGTCGGCAGTAATATGCGCAATGATAATAAAGTGGGTAAACATTGTCCTTCCGAACAACAATCGCTGCTCCGCGAACCATTATAGTGTTTATTATTTAGATTAACTGAGCCGAACGCAATTTGAAAAAAAAAAAAACAAATGTTTTTTTCTGGGAACTATTATGAAGTTTTAATTCTTTACCATTTACCTTTATTCTAAAGTGCTTTTGTTAAATCTTTGTTCCATGAAGAAAAGTAGATTTTTGTAACAGATAATAATTCATAAAACTCAGAATAATACCTTAACAAGTCTCATCAGAAGCCTATGGTGTTGGTTATCCTAGAAACCAGTTAGAATTTAACAAATATAATATTCTAAAGGGCCAAATATAATGAATGCCAATATATTTTGCTCTGCTGCACTTTTTTTTTTACCAACTTATGATAAACTCTTACTATAGGGATGTAACAAAAATTACATATCAGGTGGAACATTCATTCACTTCTGATAAATATCCAGTGTCTTTTATTTTTAAAGGCGAGGGTTAAACAAAGATGTTTGAATAATGCTCTGAACAATTATTGTAGAATGTACAAATTCTTTCGATTTGTTCGAAAAATCTTCAATTGGTCGAAAGACTCTTCGGTAAAGAAGGCTTATTCTCTCAATAATAATGGATTGAAACAAGAGATAGTATTCTCTCCCAAATTCCTGGGGCGCTGGTGGCTCAGTCGGTAGCGCGCCAGGCTCGTAATCTGTAGTTCCCAGGTTCGAGTCCCAGCTGAGTCAGCGTTGAGATTTATCTGCGCAAAATTCCCGTCCCTGCCCACGGTCAGTAGGGGACACAGATGGGCTTGGAAAGGCCGTCGTCCGTCGGATGGGACGTTAAGCCGTCGCCCCGTGTGCGGGAGAGCCATACCCTGTGCATGTTAAAGAACACGCTGGATGGCCTTGACGGGAGGCTACCATCTGTCTCCGAACAGCTGTTCCAGTGGGTCCCCTCCCCCAACCTTCTCTGAGCCTTCGGGGTCCACGTGACCTGGCCATTTAGCCCATGGTATGCAAAAAAGTGCCGCTCAGAGGTAAAACAATAAACCCTCTCCCAAATTCCCAATTGTCAGGTCATTTTTTTCATTCAATCCTCCCTCCAGTATATCTTTTTGAACTGGTTTAGGTATCGACTGAATTGTCCAACGAATACTGTTAAAAATCGGGATTTGGATAAATTAGATTGAGATCTGCAAAATATTTTTGAGTGTAAAGATTAAATTCAAAGTTAAAGCTAGTTATGACTCTCCATTCACATAACAACACAGAAACCCATACTTTCAATACAATAAAGCATTTCTTGGCAGAACAATATTTTTATTATTTTATTAGAAATCAATCGGTTCCTTCAGCACCACTCGTTTTCTAGATCGTCATTTCGAAATCGTATTTGACATTGAATGCGACACCGGATACGGAAATTCGTCTCATTTCTGAGTTCTACTGCCTGAAATAGCTCTTTCACCAATTTTTAGCTCTCCAGCATTGGTATATCGAAATTTGACCTTTGACTTAGAAGGACCCATCGCATCCGACATTTAACATAATTAATGAGATTAGTAATCATAAATTTCTGAGATCTACGACTTAAAACATCACAGGCACCAAATTTTAGCCCTCTAGCACTGGTACATCTGTAGTTGATCTTTTACCACAAAGAGCCCATCTCATCCAAAATTTCATAACATTTCTGAGATCGACGACTCAAAAATACTCCCATTCACCAACGTGAAGCTCTCTAGCACCGACAGATAGATCTAAATTTGGCCTTTGACCACGAAGGATCCCGAATTTGAAATTTCGTAGCATTTCTCAGATCTATAACCCATTTTAACCGTTTTTTTTTATTAATACACCTCTAGACACCAATGTTCACGTTTCTAACACTTATAGATCAAGGTTGATCTCCATGTGACCCTGAAGGACACATCGGAGGTCAAATTTCGGATTTTTCCCGAGAAAAATGTGAAAAAAAATTTCCTTGTGAAAAATTTCCCAGCTCTACCATTTCTACATAATAGTTAGAATTAACGTGATCCCCTGTCAGCTAGCCAATCAGTCGGCAGTCAATCACTCACAATTGTCTATATATATTAGATAAGGGGGAAGACATGATGATGCCTTTCCACCGCTTTGGAGACTAGAAAAATTTTAAATGTGTGCATCTTGTTTTTGAATTAATATTTTTTTAAACGAGCAGGAATACTCTCTCTCTCTCTCAGATATTCCCCCACTGCCAATCAGAGTAGAAGGAATCGCGAGCCGTCACGTCACGTGTAATGTTAACGACAGCAAATATCAGATGGCATTATGATGATATCCATCATCTTTCATATCCATCACATTGCATACCATTGCATCTTCGCCATCACAGCAAGGAGTGGTGTTTTGTGATACCCAATAATGGATCCTGTTTCTGAGTCAACCAATGATGTTGCATGAATGGAAACTTAGGAGGGAGGAGAAGAGACAGAGACTGCGCAGTTGAGGCTTTGTCAATTCGTATAGATCATTAGTGAATTGATAAATCATTAACCTACGATTTATGTATATTGTCGAAGCGCCAAAGAAGAATTCTCTCCGATCTTCCCAGACAGTAAATTTCGAAATTGACTGGCATAGTCTCCGCAAAATTTCCCCGCCCTGCCCACGGTCAGAAGGGGACACCGATGGGCTTGGAAAGGCCGCCGTCCGTCGGATGGGACGTTAAGCCGTGGCCCCGTGTGCGGGAGAGCCATACCCTTTGCACGTTAAAGAACACGCTGGATGGCCTTGACGGGAGGCTACCATCTGTCTCCCAACAGCTGTTCCAGTGGGTCCCCTCTCCCAACCTTCTCTGAGCCTTCGGGGTCCATGTGACCTGGCCATTTAGCCCATGGTGTGCAAAAAAGTGCCGCTCAGAGGTTAAACAACCCAACCCAACCCGACTGGCATAGTGGTTAAGGAGTTTAGCTACTATTTCAGCAGGGCAAACTTTGTTTGCTCTGTAAGCTCTAACTGAGGCAATGATCAACAGTGACTTCTTAGTAGGGTATGTCCTTGTATGAGAAGACTTGTAAATGCTAGGAGTCATTGATCTATCAATTACCTAAAAATCGTGAGTAATGCATCCCAGTATTCGGGTGGGAGTGATGGGAAAAAAGTGGTGTTGTATTCTCTGTGTGCAATTGATGCTTCGACAGTTCTCATAAATTTGTTTCTTGACAAGTAGTCGATATGTCAATGGCCTTTGACAGCTGTTGGTGCATCAACTGAGCAGTCTCATAGGGGCCATTACTTACCTGTTATCGTTAGAAATCCCTTATCCCTGAAGGTTTTGGTGAAATTTAAACCACTGGGCTGCATTTTGCGATCTAATCATATGAATGTTTTCTATATAACGTATATTTAATGTTTATTTTCTCTTGAGCTTAAGAAGACTATGTTGGTTGTGGGGTGGTTCAGTCGGTAGTGCTCCAGGCTCGTAATGTGCAGTTCCCAAGTTGATAGCCTTGACGGGAAGCTACCACCTGTCATCTAACGGTCTGCCATTGGGTCTCTGTCTACCAAGTTCTATGAGCCCTCGAGGTCCTTATTCCATTTGTATGCAAAAAAAGTGTCTCACAGAGGTTCAACAATCTAACCTTTACACTGACTTGTTTACAAAGTAGTATATTAAAACGAAAGATCACACTAATATTGAGTCCTTGTAATGCTATTACTGCATTATTAATCAGTCTACTGGCAGTTCGAGGTAAAACTGATGGGTGAACGAAACACATTGCGTTCGAGGACCTAAAGATAATAATTTAACTAGGACAATAACATATAGCCTCTTGCGAATATGGAATGAATTTTTACATATTCTGCCTCTATACTTAGGGTGTCCATTTGTCTAATTTTCCAGGATTTGTTCCGGTTGGGTTGGGTTGTTTTACCTCTGAGCGGCACTTTTTTCCACACCATGGGCTAAATGGCCAGGTCACATGGACCCCGAAGGCTCAGAGAAGGTTGGGGGAGGGGACCCACTGGAACAGCTGTTGGGAGACAGATGGTAGTCTCCCGTCAAGGCCATCCAGCGTGTTCTTTAACGTGCACAGGGTATGGCTCTCCCGCACACGGGGCCACGGCTTAACGTCCCATCCGACGGATGGCGGCCTTTCCAAGCCCATCGGTGTCCCCTGCTGACCGTGGGCAGGGCGGGGAATTTTGCGGAGATAAATCTCAACGCTGACCCAGCTGGGACTCGAACCTGGGAACTACAGATTACGATCCTGGTGCGCTACCGACTGAGCCACCCCCGCCCCATTTGTCCCGGTTTTTAGAGAACTATTTCTGTGTCACGAACCAATTCCGGTCCAAATGTCACATTTCTTATGATGATATGCAGTCGGCTTTCGATTTACATGTATTTAGTTATCGCATTTTTGAACAATTCGGTCACTTTTTAAGCCCTTTTTTCATTCATTGTACTTTTTGTTTTTGAATAATATCGTTTGAGTCACACCTTCGTGTGACACAGGCTTACCCTCAATCTATGTAGAATCTAATGCAAATTATTTCTTCTCTCACCTGGTACGAATTGTCCGACATGCATATGTCAATGCTTATCCACGCATTGTAAAACTACCTTAGGAAAATTTAGTTAAATCTTTTGTTTGGTTACACTTCGGAGACAAAATATCGCATAAACTGAAATCGGTAAAATGACTTAAACTGTCCAGGTCTCTATCAATCGAAATCTGGACACACTATCTACACCCTCTAAAGTGGAATTTCGAAATAATTTAAATGATTGAGAACATGCAAATAGTAATATTTTAATAGTCCTTATGCAGCACAAAACAATTTTCATACATCTATTCAAACAAATAAGTTGTGTTTTCCTACCACCGCGGATAAGAGGGAAAATATAGGTGCCAATGAAAACCTCTTAACCATCACACTTTGCTACCAAAATTTCAAATTTATAGCATACATAGTTTGTATGAAATACTGATTAACATTTTTGACATTTTCCAACTACTTCCATCGCTAGATGGCGTTTATTGACGTTTAAAATGATTCGCCTTTAGCATCCTCTATCATTAAAAATTGGAATAATTGGATGATTGGGTAAATGCACATGGCAATATTTTATTATTACCTAAAAGAACATTTATCTCTTAAAACAAAAGAGTTGCGTTAAGAGTTCGTTTTCTGACTCACCTGATAGTAAGGATTGTTTGGATTGTTTTACCTCTGAGCGGCACTTTTTTGCACACCATGGGATAAACGGCCAGGCCACAAGGACCTCGCAGGCTCGGAGAAGGTTGGGGGAGGGGTCCCACTGGAACAGCTGTTGGGAGACAGATGGTAGCCTCCCGTCAAGGCCATCCAGCGTGTTCTTTAACGTGCACAGGGTATGGCTCTCTCGCACACGGGGGCCACAGCTTAACGTCCCATCCGACGGACGGCGGCCTTTTCAAGCCCATTGGTGTCCCCTACTGACCGAGGGCAGGGCGGGGAAATTTTGCGGAGATAAATCTCAACGCTGACCCATCTGGGACTCGAACCTGGGAACTACAGATTACGAGCCTGGCGCGCTACCGACTGAGCCACCCCCGCCCCCTCACCTGATAGTAAGGCAAATTATTGCCAATGTAAATCGATTACACTCTACTAGCAAAATTTCAAATTTCTAATATAAATCGATCGTTTTTGCAATATCCGTTTAATGTTTTGGCATTTTCCACAATTTTCCACAGTTAGAAGGTGATATATGGTCTGTAAATGGTAGCTAGGTAGTCACTGGAAGGAGATCTATGCACCAATCCCCTGTGATGATGCATAGAACCGGCCAGGCCTAGCACCTAATGTCCGACCCCGCCTTCTCGTGGTGCGGACCGTTAGTAACTTTCAAAAGAGATACTCTCTTGTGGAAGTGAACGGAAGGGGAGGGCTGCCAGATTAGTGTGGCCTACTGATCTGGACAACTATGGCTACTTTTCTTTTTTTTCTATCCTGCTGAGAAGTGGTCAACCACACAGGGTCCTGGTGCTGACCATATAAACCTACTGGACTGGACAGATATATGGCTCTGAGTTTGATTATGGATCCTGATTTTGCTGGTGGGCTTCTGTGGAGGGAAAATCTTCCGCTGTGTTTTCTGTTTGTTTGTGGGTTGACAGCCCCAAGTGAATAGATTCACAGGATATGTTTATCAGCTGGTGGATAATCCTGAGCAGAAGTCATCGCAGGCACCTGAACACTTTGCTTCTATTGGCATCGTCAAATTCTACATTGGAGGAAGTCTTCCAGTGTAGATGGCTTCAGCCTTTAGTAGTGGGGGAACGGGTCTTTGCCCCATGTCTGCGATTAGGGGGCTGTTTGATATTGTCGGCATTCCCTCTCTCAATAAACATAATTTCTTTAAACATCCCACTAACCATTTTCTCTCCATAGGTAGTTGGAATGTGAGGACTCTGCACAGAGCTTTTTCTTTTGATGTCCTCACACAAGAATTCCACCATTATAATTTAGATATTCTCGGCTTGCAAGAGACCAGATGGACAGATAAAGGTCAGATTCTTAAAAATAATCTTAAATTTCTCTTTTCAGGGAGGGACGACAATACGCATCACCAAGGCGTGGGTCTGCTTCTCAGCAGACACGCTAGCGATGCTCTTCTAGGATATGAGTGCATTAATGAAAGGTTTCTTACAGCAAAATTTCAGACAAGCGTTAAAGACTTGAACGTTATCTGCTGTTATGCCCCCACTGAGGATGCCGATGAGGATGAGAAGGATAGGTTTTATGAACAACTTCAGGATATTTTGAATTCTGTCAAGAAAGGAGATATTACCCTTGATCTTGGTGACTACAATACCAAAGTTGGTATTGACTCTGACCTTTGGGGAGGAGTAATAGGCCCTTTTGGTATTGGTAGCTGCAATGGCAATGGGCAACGTCTCCTACAGGTAAGTAAACTCAATGGATTCAGAATAACTAACACTTATTACAAACACCGCGACATACATAAGTATACATGGGTTTCACCTGATGGGCTGCATAAGAATATGATTGATTACATATTAATTAACAGCAAATGGCTAGTTCTGTTAGGAATACCAGGGCATATAGGGGAGCTGAAATTGGATCTGACCATTACCTTGTTAAAAGTGTGTTGCAACTTAAACTTAAAAAGTGTTGTGCTAGAGTTAAAAAATTTACTTTTAATACTGAAGCTCTGAAAGATCCAGTTATAGCCAAAGCTTACCATGATAGGTTACTTAGTCATTATGACAGTCATGGTTTGCTTACTACTGAAGTTGAGGAAGAATGGGATCATTTTAAACAGGTTTTTTGGATACTAACAGTACTCTTTTAGGAAAAAAGGAGAAGAAGAGGCAAAATTATCTGAGTGATAAGGCACTTGAGCTTATTTCGGAAAGAAAGAACTGCAGGAATGCCCTTAATCAATACCCTACTAGTCCTAATAGAAAGCATTACAGAGACCTTAATAAACTTGAAAAGGATCAGTTAGCTGCTGATAAGAATCTTTGGCTTGATGGTTTGGCTGACAAAGCCGAGGAAGCAGTTAGACAGCACAACAGCAGAGAGCTGTACCAGATAATTAATGTTTTGTATGGTAGAAAACGGACAGGCATACAAGGATTGAAGGATAAACAAGGTAAGGTTATAGAAGGGGAGGATTCTGTCATGGCTAGGTGGGCTGAGCATTTCAGTGATGTTCTAAACAATATAGTTAGTTCTACTCCCATTGTTTGCAATGATGATAGATGCATTGGTGGCTTTGATGTTGGCCCTATAACACAATCTGAAGTTATTTTGGCTGTTTCTAAACTTAAACTTCATAAATCCCCAGGGGTAGATGAAATTACTACGGAAATGTTTAGAGCTGGGAATGTTTCGGTTACCACTTGGATGAGTGAAATTCTGAATATCTTTTATGATAAAGGCATGGTTCCTAAGGATTTTACCAGAGCTATTGTTATCCCTATTTTCAAAAAAGGTGATCGTAGTTCTTGTGATAATTATAGGGGTATCAGCCTACTCTCTGTTCCAGGTAAAGTTCTTTCCGTGATTGTGCTTAATAGAATTAAGAATCTGGTTGACAGTCAATTGCGTGATGAGCAATGTGGATTCAGAAGTGGTAGGGGATGTGTGGATCAGATATTTTCACTTAGGCAGATTCTTGAGAAATGTTTAGAGTTTCAGAAACCTTTGGTTGCTAGCTTTGTTGATTTCAAAAAGGCTTTCGACTCTGTTGATCGTCATAATTTGTGGTTGATTGTGAGATCATATGGTATACCAGACAAGATAGTTAACATAATGAAAGCTCTCTATCAAAACACTGAGTCGTGTGTGAGAGTTGGTAAGGCTTGTAGCAATTGGTTTAGCATTACTTCTGATGTTCGACAAGGGTGCATTTTGTCTCCTTTTCTCTTTAGCTTGGTTATTGATTATGTTATGCGAAATTCACTTCGAGGGAAAGATTTTGGCCTTAAATGGGCTGGAGATACGAAAGTTTCTGATTTAGATTATGCTGATGATTTAGCCCTTTTGCAAATGATGTTGATGAGATGAACTCTTTCATTCGAGCTGTTGATGAGACTGGTAGTAGAGTAGGTTTGGTTATAAACAGAGAGAAAACTAAAGTGATGAAAATTGGTCAGGCAGGCTGTGATTCAGTTAATCTGAATGGTTGCAGTCTTGAGCAGGTGTCACAGTTTAATTATCTTGGGAGCTATGTAACAGATAATGGTGATGTGCGGCATGAGATTAACAGACGAATAGGGATTGCTGCCGGGACTTTTAAGAACCTATGGAGAGTGTGGAGAAATAGGCGTATACACCTAAAGACTAAAATTAGACTGTATAATAGTTTGGTTCTTTCTAGGGTTAGTTATGGTAGTGAAACTTGGACACTTTGTAAACAAGATAACAGGAAACTAGATGCTTTTCATTCCAGATGCTTACGCAGTATTTTGGGCATTAGGTGGTTCAACTTTGTAACTAATGATGAGATTAGGGAAAGGAGTTTGTAACCTCCTTTAAGCAGCATATTGTGCATAGAGAGACTTCGTTGATTTGGCCATGTTGCCCGTATGAATAATTATAGATTGGCGAATAGGGTTATGAACAGTGTGCCTAAAGGCCTCAGAAAGAAGGGGAGACCTAGGATGCGGTGGGCAGACAATGTCAAACAGGACCTTGTTAGAATTGGTGTGCAGTGGCCAGATGCAGTAGATGTAGCTCAGGATAGACTTGCTTGGAGAACTAAATTGCATGGTCTGGTTGGACCTCCGTAGCCCATGGCTGCTTGAGGAGATGATGATGATGATGAGAAGGTGATATTATATCTATTAATATTCAAAATAAGAGAATTGTAATATTTTATCAATACCTGCTCAACCGAAAAAGAATTTTTGATTTATTTTTAAAATCATAAAAATAATATGTACAAACGACAAAGTGAAAACATTAGCTCGTTTTTCCGAAAACGAATTTCATCAATTAACAACAAATGAACACTTACAACACTGTACAATGTAAATGAAGATGTATAATAATTTTCCCCTAGATATTTCAGTTTACACTAAAAAATCTTGTTAAAGGTTAAAGTAATTAATAGGTGTTAAATAAATACAATAGTGTTAAAAATAGAATAATGCTCGATATGATAATGGTGCTGCTGATTATATTGGAAAAGGTCAACAGGTTCCGTGTCATCCAAAGGTCAACGGAAACGACTTATCAGATGCATGGGTTGCCTGCCCGTTCCATTTCGCAAATACATTTTTAAAGTTCAGAAAAAAAAAAACCATACAAAACAGTAATCTTCAATCTATGTGTTAAAAGTCCTATTCGTCCTTAAGAGTGATATGTAGTCTTCAAACCTTTTAATTAACGTGTTAAATGAATATGTTAAGAGTGAAAACTATTAAAGAAATTCTGAGTATGAACTCAGTAATTTTTAACTTTTAAACAAATGCATTGAATGTTGCGAGGATGATATAAAAAAATTAAAAAAATAAATACCCCCTCAAGCAGTTGCTTGCCACAGAGGACTGACAGGAGCCTGTCAGTTTATATGCCACAGTAGAAGGTCTGAGAGGATGGCAGGACCTCAGCAGAAAAACAACACATACATCCATGCCTTACCCGGGGCTCGAACCCAGGTCCCTTAGTTCAGTAGCCAAGCGCGCTAACCACTCGGCCACGGGACGGCTGAATAAATACCCCCTCAAGCAGCTGCTTGCCACAGAGGTCTGACAGGAGCTGTCAGTTTACAACGCCATAGTAGAAGAATCTGTGTGGATGGCGGGAACTGTGAGGACGGAGCCCAAAGCTTCGGTGATCGGACGAGAACCGATGTTTTCAGCTTGGTTCTGCAGTTGGCTCTAAAAGGATGACATTGTTAACAAAATATGTTAAATGAAACTTGTGTGGATATTATTAACAAAATATTTGAATTGAAAGTAATAAAATATTATTAATATGTGTGTTGAGAGTTGTGAGAATATTGTTAATAATACTGTTACGACAGATGAACGTGCTACAATGAACTCGTGATATGATGTATCGTTTTGAATCTCTTGTGTGCTTCAGCGTGCGAATTACAGCAACAACGACTTGGAACCCTGATTTCATTAAAAGGATATTCAGTTGAGATTTCGGTGAATTAAAAAGAAGAGCTGATTTGGTATTGTGCGCGATTAGTCGGCTTGAGTGTCGTTTTATAATTACCTATTGTGTGTTTATCTTGAAGGAGATGTTTCTAGTCAATGCCAAAGAGTGAATTGAGTATATTCAAGAATAGAAGTTATGTTCTTTCTTACAAAGTTGCACTACTACATAATAGAAGACAGAGGTGATAAGAATAAGACATAAGGTCGTAATATAATTTAAAGGAAATACTTGGTATTCTTGTAAACAAAATAGGTTTTACTAATAAGTGATTTATGCAACCTGTTGTTGCTAAGTAGAGATTTGTTTGATAATGTGCTTGCTACTTAATTAAGATAGTTCGACTCTTGAGACTTGTTAATTTGAATGTCGTGTTAAGGATATTGGAATGTTCTGTTCTATTAACATTTGTCAATAGAGGAGAGTGAATAATTAGTCATATGCATATTTAGTTCAATATTTAAATTCTTTTATAAATAATTATTAAATACTACTATTCAGTTAATCTGAATGGTTGCAGTCTTGAGCTGGTGTCACAGTTTAATTATCTTGGGAGCTATGTAACAGATAATGGTGATGTGCGGCATGTGATTAACAGACGAATAGGGATTGCTGCCGGGACTTTTAAGAATCTAGGGAGAGTGTGGAGAAATAGGCGTATACACCTAAAGACTAAAATTAGACTGTATAATAGTTTGGTTCTTTCTAGGGTTAGTTATGGTAGTGAAACTTGGACACTTTGTAAACAAGATAACAGGAAACTAGGTGCTTTTGATTCTAGATGCTTACGCAGTATCTTGGGTATTAGGTGGTTCAAATCTGTAACTAATGATGAAGTTAGGCAAAGGAGTCGGCAACCTTCTTTAAGCAGCATATTGTGCAGAGAGAGACTCCGTTGGTTTGGCCATGTTGCCCGTATGAATAATTATAGATTGGCGAATAGGGTTATGAACAGTGTGCCTAAAGGCCTCAGAAAGAAGGGGAGACCTAGGATTCGGTGGGCAGACAATGTCAAACAGGACCTTGTTAGAATTGGTGTGCAGTGGCCGGATGCAGTAGATGTAGCTCAGGATAGACTTGCTTGGAGAACTAAATTGCACAGTCAGGTTGGACCTCCGTAGCCCATGGCTGCTTGATGATGATGATGATGATGATGATGACTATATATTGTTTTGAACTCACGCTCATTGTTCATCTGTTTAAATTCGTATCAATATGTAATTGAGAGTTTTTACTATATTATTAATATATGTGTTAATTGTGAACTCTAAGAATACTATTAATATGTTAATTGAGAATAGTGAAGTTTTCACTTATAATTACATTTTAATATATTAAATAGATGTGTTTTTTGATAGTTTTAAGAATATTAATAAAATATGTTAGAGTGTTGTGAAGATATTATTAATAAAATATGTTAGTTGAGTGTTGTGAGGATATTCACTTCATTGAACATTTCAGGGTAACCACAGATAAAACAGGAGTTCCACACTATGGGGATAAAGGGTCGAGCCATGAGGGCTGACTTTGATCTCGGAGTGTCGCTACATCGCCAAGCAGACAACAATGATGCTGTTGCAGAACCCAAGTAAAATGTATTGAGTGTTAAAAAAATAAATATCCGCTCAAGCAGCTGCTTGCCACAGAGGTCTGACAAGAGCCTAACAGTTTAATATGCCGTAGTATAAGGTCTGTAAGGAAGGTGAGACCTCAGCTGAAAAACGACACAGACATCCATGCTTCTCCGAGGCTCGAACCCAGGTCTCCCTTTATTCAGTAGTAACGCGCGCTAACATGAGGAGATTATTGAGGTGTATAGAATTACGTTGTAAATAATGTAGTTCATAATTTTAACCTTATTCACATTCTCGTTTGTTCCATTAAACACTATTTATTATCGTGCTAGATGATACTACAATGAGTGAAAAGTTATATTTCTCATGTGTTTCAAGTTTATGTTCTTTCCTGCTGTCTTCTCTGCAGGAATGGCGAATGAATGTGGCCAACGTATACAAAACGTATAACTACTGATCTAAACATACTGCAAATTCAAATATGTGATATCAGTTTTTTTTTTTGCATGATCACAATATTTTCTCGATATTTCCTACGAGAAATTTCAAGAGATGAAAATCGTTTAAAGAAGAAGAAAAAAGTAAGGGAAATAACTATGAATAACAAAATGGATTGACCCATTTAGATGCTTATTTATTAGTGAAAAAGTGACTCTCAAAACTATCGACAACAAGCAACGAAATTATCTAATATATTCAAAAAGAGTTATCCAAACAGTTATCAAGCTTTTTCAAAAAAAAAAAAACTTTGCAAAAAACTTTTCATTGTGAAAACAAAAACAAAAGAATTACTTAGTTGTCTGAAGAAAATATGCAAAAGCTGTGTTCCTCTCATGGTAAAAAAATGTAGTTTTTACGCTCACCTTTAGGATTACATTCACAGTAATGAAAGGGAGAAAAAAGGCTTTTTTTATGCTTCCTTAATATATATATATCAGTTTAATGGTTGGAAAAGGAAACAAAGCGTTTTTTCTAACTTCCCTTCCCTAATTAATGCAATATTACTATTAAGGTCTTCGTTGCGGTTTCTACTTCATTATATAAAATATTAAAAAAAGCAGTAGACACAAAAAAACGGAACTTTATCTTCAGCATGCAAGTCCAAAAAAATACTTCCAAAGATGAAATTTTTTGATTAAGCCTCCTCCTGAATCTCGACGTGCAAGAATTCTGTGTTTCCAAGTAACTTAATAGATCCTGAGAAGTTGAACGAGAAGTGTCACTTGCAAGCTCTAAATTAGATTTTCGTGAATTAAATAACAGCAAGATATACACAAAAAAGATTTCTCTCTCTTTTTACGGGAAGAGCGGTTCTTTCCACATTTAAAATTCAGAAGAGATGCACACTCAGAATTTTCTCAAAGGCAAGCCGGATTCCATTGAAAAAACAAATTTCAGAGAAAAAAAATATTATGGAAAGAGGATAATAGGATGCATTTCTTTCTTTCTCTGTCGTTTAATCTCATTTTTTAAGAAAAAAAATCTTGTTTCCAAAATCTTTGTCACTTTGCGGAAGTGATGTTAAAAAAAGGATATAAAAATGTGCTTTAACTTACCAAGATATTCAGAATTTACTCTTCCCTTGCATCATACTGGAATTCGTCACACGAAGTAAATTGTATTATTTAAAGAAATGTAATGGAATTTTCTGAATAAAAATGTACAAATAGTAAACGTTAACTAATTACTATCGTAGTAGAAGAAAGCTAATGGAATTAAATAGCTCATGAAAAAGGATTATTGAATTTTATTTTTAACAAGTTCCTGATATAACTATAAATATATGCTTTATGAATCTTAGACTTATACTTGGAACATTTTATAGAGCTGAAGAAATTAGAATATATGGGATGACAAAATGAAAAAGAAATGAGACTGGGGAATAGAGAAGAAATGATCTTGAATTCGTGTATCATTGCATAAAATCACTGAAGAGTAACACCTAAATAAAGGTAAAGTCAAAGGCACGATAGCTTCTACATTGTGTATTTCATCAAAAATATACCTGGAAAAGGCATTAAATAATTCCTTTTGTCAACAGTATTTTAAAGGAATTATACTTAAATCGTTAGACTTGAACTATGGGCAAGGGATGGGTGGTTTTACCTCTGAGTGACACTTTTTTGCGCATAATAGGCTAAATTATAAATGACCAGTTCAGAAGTACCCCAAGGACAAAAGTTTTTATCTCCGTCTTTTAACGGAGATAAATGTCAGCAAAGGCACTCGAACCTAGAGCTCTACTGATTCATGAATCCTCCCTCCCAAATCAGGTAAGAGTGGTGGGTTTATAGATTAGATGATGAATCGCATATGATGATTGGTTTCACAGAATTGACCTGTAACTGAACTAAATCTTCTCTCTATAGACCAAATTATATAATTTTATCGCAAAAATATTTTTGCTACAATGTGACACGAAACGTTTACTTATTCGCTCTCTTTATTTTAGATCTCAAGTAATATTTTGCATTTCTTTTCTTTCATGTTTCTGGAAAACAGTGTTCAGCAATAGATGAGTAAAATTAATCGACTGATGTTGAAATTCTTCTTGAGCTCAGACAATGGCCATTTTTATTTTAAAGATTTAATTTCCTTTAGAGTTGGGTTGTTTTACCTCTAAGCGGCACTTTTTTGCACACCATGGGCTAAATGGCCAGGTCACATGGACCCCGAAGGCTCAGAGAAGGTTGGGGGAGGGGACCCACTGGAACAGCTGTTGGGAGACAGATGGTAGCCTCCCGTCAAGGCCATCCAGCGTGTTCTTTAGCGTGCACAGGGTATGACTTTCCCACACACGGGGCCACGGCTTAACGTCCCATCCGACGGACGGCGGCCTTCCCAAGCACATCGGTGTCCCCTACTGACCGTGGGCAGGGCGGGGAATTTTGCGGAGATAAATCTCAACGCTGACCCAGCTGGGACTCGAACCTGGGAACTACAGATTACGAGCCTGGCGCTCTACCGACTGAGCCAACCCCGCCCCTTCCTTTAGAGACATTGACAAACTGCAAAAAGGAAGAAATTTGCCATATATTATCTAAAGTGCTGTCCACATCCTCCATTTCTTTTTTAACCATCTCACTTCGAAAGTATAGGGGAAATATAAAATATAATATGGACTACGCCAAACATATAGAAACGAATAGAAAAGCAAAATTACACTGCAAAAATATTTCAATTTCAGAAGCATTAATTTTAACCAGAAAATAGCAAAATTAAACAGAATTTACCTGCATCATAAAGTGCTAGAAAAGACCGGAAAGATTTCGCATTAACAAAACTTGCATTGAATTTTTTTCTTTCATCAGTATGCTTTTGATATCGGCATGCTGTTTCTTCACGTAATAGGTAGAGTTGTTCATAATGCAAAATCCATTATGAAACATGCTATCACATGAAATATGACCTCAACCTAGGCAGTAATATGCTTCCTATTGAGTTCAACGTGCAAATTATGGTCATGCAGATTCATTTTGTGGTACAGGTGCTTCGACTGCGGGATAGTTGAAATAAATATTTTTTAGCGGGCTTGGCGTTTCGTTGAGCAAAGTGTTCTAATTTGGGTTCTAAATTTTTTATTTTGATAAATTAACAGAAAGTTTTTCTTTTTAATCAAGAACATTAGGTTAACTTTGCTTTTCTTATTTTCTCTGAACTCCAACGCTTAAATATATGTAAATATTCGATGCATATCAAATATTTCGATATGCATCGAATATTTACATATATTTAAGCGTTGGAGTTCAGAGAAAATAAGAAAAGCAAAGGGTTCGAGCCCCGGATTAGGCATGGATGTTTGTGTCGTTTTTCTGCTGAGGTCCTGCCATCCTCTCAGATCTCCTACTGTGGCATATAAACTGACAGGCTCCTGTCAGACCTCTGTGACAAGCAGCTGCTTGAGGGGGTATTTATATTTTTTTTTATTCGATGCATACGTGTTTTCACTTGCCAAGGCATTTTATAAATAATTTATTGTGTTACAAAAATTTACACGCTAATGCTTCGTTCGTAGTGAAACTTATGCTGCAGTTGTTAGGCTTAGTTTTACTAAAAGGGAATGGTGGAAGGTCAGAGCCTGACTGAAAAAGGCGCAGCTATAATTTCATTATTCGAGGGGTCTATGGGAGTTACCTATTTCTAGTCTTTTTCTTCTGTGGTCAACCTCTATATTGCCAACCAACACACTTTTATCAAATCTGAAAGCTCTTTTACACATGAAGCAGTTTTCCAAAACAGCTACTACAGACACGTTCAGACAGATTACATGCACACAAGACGGTTTCAAGTGGGAGCCAGATCTTAGAATTTGAAAAATTTTCTTTCGCCCGCGATTTTTTATGAAGTAAAAGTTATTTTGACCCCAAGAAAATAGGAAGGATATTAGTTTAAAAAAAAGGACAATTGGCATACTTTGTTTGAATCACAGAAACGGAGCTTTCTGTTATAAAATTTCATTCGTGGAAGCGCACATCTTGAAATAATGTTTAAATTGCTGGAGCATTGTTTCTTGTTGAAGAAACGTTTCAAATGCTGGCATAGTGCTTCTTGTTGACTCTTTGAATTGTTGGAGCCTGGTTTCTTGCTATAATAATGTTTCAGATGCTTGGTGGTGGTTGTTATTGAAATAACGTTACAGTTTTTGTCGTGGCACTTCTTTGTTGAAATAACGTTTTGATTGGAGTTGCAGTTTACATATGTCGTAGCGCTTCTTGTTGAAATAAATGTTTCAGTTGCTGGCTTGGCACTTTTTCCGAAATAATGTTTCAATTGCTGGTTTGGCACTTTTTTTTCGAAATAATGTTTTAATTTCTGGAGCAGCGCTTTTTGTTGGAACTAATGTTTCAGGGGCGGGGGTGGCTCAGTCGGTAGCGCGCCAAGCTCGTAATCTGCAGTTCCCAGGTTCGAGTCCCTGCTGGGTCAGCGTTGAGATTTTTCTCCGCAAAACTCTCCGCCCTGCCCATGGTCAGTAGGGGACACGATGGGCTTGGAAAGACCGCCGTCCGTCGAATGGGACGTTAAGCCGTGGTCCCGTGTATGGGAGAGCCATACTCTGTGCACGTTAAAGAACACGCTGGATGGCCTTGATGGGAGGCTAACATCTCTTTCCCAACAGATGTTCCAGTGGGTCCCCAACCTTCTCTGAGCCTTCGGGGTCCATGTGACCTGGCCATTTAGCCCATTGTGTGCAAAAAAGTGCAGCTCAGAGGTAAAACAACCCAACCCAACAACTAATGTTTCAATTGCTGGAGTGATGTTTCTTGTTGTTGGAATAATGTTGCAGGTTTTGGCGTGGTGCTTCTTGTTGAATTGTTTAAAATGCTTGGCATTTCTTGACAATATTTGCCGAAATGCCGGCTTTATACTTCCTGTTCAGATAACATTTGTACCTCTGGTTTGACGTTTCCAAATTAAATAAAAAGCTTTAATAGCGGTGCTCCCTGTTGAGGTAAATATTTTAATAGTGAGCAGGGATGTGGCTTCTGATGTAACTATTTCGATGACCGAAAAAGTAATACATTTACAATTAAGTCACACAAACAGTAGTTCAACTCTCATCTTTAAGTAAGAGTAATTTTCCAGGTGTTTGGAAACAATCTACGTCACCTGCCTAGAAAATATGGATTACTTTTGCTCTAAGAAAATTTTATATTCTTTTGATACAATTCTGCTCTTGCTTATGTTGTTACTTACCAGTGCTACAAAAACATCGTATTTAAAGAAAAAAATACATTAACCAATAGGGGAAACGCTTTCATTTTAAAACTTACTTTATAACAAACTGTCTTACTTTATAACAAATATAGGAAGAACTATTTGTTACAAACTAATACAATTGTTACCATGCTACATTTCGAGAAGAGCGTTATAACAGAAGGTTCTTTTGGTTTAAAAAACTGCGAAATCTTTCCTATCTTTGCATTTTTATGTTGGGGCGGGGGTGGCTCAGTCGGTAGCGCGCCAGGCTCGTAATCTGTAGTTCCCAGGTTCGAGTCCCAGCTGGGTCAGCGTTGAGATTTATCTCCGCAAAATTCCCTCCCCTGCCCACGGTCAGTAGGGGGACACGGATGGGCTTGGAAAGGCCGCCGTCCGTCGGATGGGACGTTAAGCCGTGGCCCCGTGTGCGGGAGAGCCATACCCTGTGCACGTTAAAGAACACACTGGATGGCCTTGACGGGAGGCTACCATCTGTCTCCCAACAGCTGTTCCAGTGGGTTCGCTCCCCCAACCTTCTCTGAGCCTACGGGGTCCATGTGACCTGGCCATTTAGCCCATTGTGTGCAAAAAAGTGCCTGTCAGAGGTAAAACAACCCAATCCATTTTTATGTTAGGTGTTTTACTGTTTGGGTACACAGATTTTGTTTTATCTTGATATTTTCAGGTTGCCGTTAAAAAAGGAAATGGTACTCTTGAAATTCAAACCTTTTTGTAATATGATGACTACTAATAAGTAACAAAAGTATATGCAATATGTTTCCTTTTCTATTTGTTTGGTAGCTTTAATTTGATATACAGTGAACTATCAAGGAAAGTATCTCTCTTAGTTTAAAGTCGATATCAATTTTTTCTCTGACATTGATATGAACGTTAAACTAAGAGTAATATCTTCCTTGACAGTTGAACCAAAAGGTCGAGAAATTTCTTCCATTGTATACTCGTTGCATACTTGCCATCTTCATGACATACATGTCATCTGCTTCTTGAGGCTGTTTGAGATCAGCTGGGACAATGCCTTCATGAGTTGCAAAAATTGTGTACTATACGTAGAAAGTTCATAACATCAATTACAGGAGACTTGGTCGGCGCTCGATAGCTCAGTGATTAGAGCACCTGACATATTATGTCATGGGTTCGCCTCCTACCCAGCTCAAGACAATTTTTCCTCTAAAATGGATATCGACGTTAAACTGAGAGTGATACCTTCCTTGACATCTGAACAAAAACATCGAGAAATTTCTCCATTTCAGTTCAATCGAACCTTTATATCTCATTAACTCGAATTTTTTCAGATTCCCGACTGAATCTGTATACATTTATTACATTTCTAACTTTAACTCGAACTTTTTTTATCGTTACCTCAATAACTCGAAATTTTATGAATAATATTTGAAAGAAAATCTCTTTGATAAGTTTTTTACCTGGAATTTTCTTTTGTTACTGGTAATAATAAGGTTGCTGAGATATTTTCCAGGTGGACAAAGCGATTCTCATTGGCTATACATTTTCTCCCCTCCTTTAAAGTGGATAGAGTTAATCTTATTGGCTATAACTGCTTCCCGGCACGGCTGACGGAAAAGCATTCCTCCCATCATTCATAGAAAGTTCTAGTTTGATTTAAGTTTGGAGCTAGTTGCTATCGGAAAAGGTTTAATTGTATTACAAGAGCAGCAAAGCGTAAGTTGAAGGCATTGTCATTAAGTGATGAAAGCAAAAGGGATCACAGCTGTTGAAAGTAGGGGAAAGAAGAAAAAAGATAATGTCAAATGATTCGGAATTCCTAGCAGTACTCTGTCAACTATTTCAAAGAATAAAGATATGAAACAGGCAGATTGCGATAAGCGAAAAGGAATGAGACATGCAGAATTTCTGGTGATGACCAGTAAATTTGCTAAAATGGTTTACTCATGCACAATAGTATTACCCTTACTAATACACTTACCCTTCCTCGCATTCTTAGGGGGAAGGGGGAACATGTCCACCTTTCCCCTAGATTCGGCCCTATACATATGTAAATAAATTCCAAATAGTTTTTTCTGTTTAGAGGTGAGTGCGTGCAATTTTCAACGTCTATAAAACATACAGTAAAGCTATGCATTTAAATGAATACATTTTGTTTAAATAACTTTCACCTGTTCTTCACGAATTATAACAAATGCATTAAATTAAATATATGATTTTAAAAGCAATTAGTACAGAAAAAACATATATTTTACAACACTGTAATATACAGTTCCTTATTAGTATATAATTTCTTATCAAGAAACAGTCAAATTACCGACTCACTTAGTTTAGTTTGAATGGGATCAAAAATTCCAACTCAAACGAAATTTGTTATTTTATAACTCCACTCCAGGTTGGGTTGTTTTACCTCTCAGCAGCACTTTTTTTGCACACCATGGGCTAAATGGCCAGGTCACATGGACCCCGAAGGCTCAGAGAGGGTTGGGGGAGGGGACCCACTGGAATAGCTGTTGGGAGACAGATGGTAGCCTCCCGTCAAGGCCATCGAGCGTGTTCTTTAACGTGCACAGGGTATGGCTCTCCCGCACACGGGGCCACGGCTTAACATCCCATCCGACGGACGGCGGCCTTTCCAAGCCCATCGGTGTCCCCTACTGACCCTGGACAGGGCGGGGAATTTTGCGCAGATAAATCTCAACTCCACACCAGGAAGTAAAGCCACTGGTTCATTTCAACCTATGCACATCTTTGAACTTCATCTGTTGTTATTAACAGCGTGGCATCTAAACAAATAACTTTCTCACAGTAAACCGATACCGGAGAGCGTGCCTCGCTTGACTACATAAACGATAAAGGAGAAGGCGTTAAACCTATTCTGAATTCAATGCGAAATTGCTTCGGGTATTAATTATTTTTGAAGTAACCAGTCTTCCGAGAGAAACAGCGCAGGAAAAAACCAACTTATCAGTGAATCAAGTTACCATCTGAAGCGAAAACGAAGAATATCCATTTCATTTAATTAAAAAATTGCACGATATCAGATATTAGGAAACAGATAACATCCCGATTATTTGGCCATTTCAGTGATATGATTCTATAATTATACGTTTTTCTTTTGTTACACAGATGACAAATGATATCGGGTTGTATGTTTTCTCATGCTCCATGTAGCAGGAGAAACTTTAGTCACTTCTCTTTTCCTACAAATAAACAAAATATATATGAAATAAAAAAAAGTATTGATCGTCGATCTCGATTCTAATATATGCAATTCCTTTCTTATACAAAAGTCAGAAGAAAGGTTTTCTCGTAGATCCGACTCCAAATATGGGGAACAATGCTTAAGAATTCGTCTTGTAGTTGTGAAAGGATATGGCCACACAGAGAGAGATTTGAGCGATTTTACACTACGACATTTCCAAATATTCTGACGTTTTCAAACAAAACCACTACAAACAACACAGATGGTATCAACAAACAGGAGCGTGTGCAGTTACTATGCACGCTCCAGTGTACTGTGTAGATACCTCCGTTGTTAGTAAGGGATTTAAGATGTCAGAAAATTTCGAAATGTTAATAACGCTAAATGCTCAACTATCTATCTGTGAGACCATGCCTAGAGCACAGCTATCTGTATGCGTTTCAGCCGTCCTGCCCTTTTCAATCACCATGTCCTCTGGCACTTATCCAATAGAGGATCTTGCTCGTAAGCCTCTTTTATATCATTTTTTTTAACTCTTTACGTTTTTTATTTTTCCTTCTTCGTTCTTCTAGGGCGTTTCTTGAAAATGTATTACTTTTTACTTTCAAATCAGCATTTGTTACGAAACAAAAATATATTAAAAGCTTTTATTTATTTGCTATTACCATACTTTAAAATCTGCTTAAAGTGAAAAAAGCACATTTGCTCACATATATTTCTTCTTACCTAGGCTTCATTAGATTTACCCTTTAAAATAATATACAAACAAGTTATTTCGCGTTTTTTTTTTCCTTTTTCTTGTGACCTGGCGCATATAGTTTAACTTAAAAACACTTTTCACTCTTATTAAATCCATTTATCTTCTTTGAAGGATGTAAAGAAAGACAGTAAAATGAAGGAAGCAATTGAAATGAATTTTTAAGTTTCAGCACATCGGTCATGATTTGAAAACGCATATCAATTGCAATGTGCAGGAAAGCATAAGAAAAACATTAGCTACATTTATTTTTTTTTCCTAAATGTCACTAAAATTCTTTATAAATAGATAATTAAACAAATGACAATATACCTGTGAAGAAATTTATATTATAAAAGGAATAAGAATTTAGATAGGTTTTAGCATTTTGACATTTGTAAATATTTGATTCTATAGAGCAATGATTCACAAACTTTATATAACTGCGAACGTTTTTTTTTTTCTTTTCGATACCTTTCTTTGTGTGCCAAAAAATATAAACGCATATAAAAACATGAATCAATAACAAGAATAAATTTTTATTTCTTATTACTCTTTTCCAACTCTAAACCAGTGGTCCGACAACGGGGACATGTTAGAAATTTTTGGGTGCATTTTATTGAGTTTTCTTTGAAAATATATCCATAAACTTCCATAAAGGGGAGAGAGGGGAGAGAGGGCGCTAGAAAAATAATACTTGGTAAAAGTATTGGTTTTCCTCCAAAAAAGTGTGGAGACTACTGATCCAAACGATAGATTTTTTTACTGATCGCAATCCACCCTAGGATGCTTTTTGAAAATAAATGATTTTATTTTTTATTGACGAAGATCGAGCTTTTACATTAGTAGCAAAGAATAACAGGATAAGTCCTGTAAAGACTCTGGACTGGTGAGGAGCGGAAGGCTACCATGCAAACACGGAGAGCCTGATGATGAAGAGGGTGCGTAGATCCTGAGATCCGTAGTCCAGTTTCTATCGGATAAGTGCATGGTACAGGAAGAGCAGAGGACATCAGTCAACTCCCCAGGAGAGAAGAGGATCTTGATGATGTTCAATGCCCGCATGCACTTGAACCTAAGATGATGTACGTGTGGCAAAAAGGTCAATTTCTGATCGAAGATGAGGTCGAGAAACTTAGTCTCTGCCACAACTAGAATAATGTTATCACTGAGCTGTAGCTTGGGATCCAGATGAAGATTACGCTTGTGGAAAAAGTGTCCACACAAGAGGTCTTCTGTGGGGAGAACCGAAACCCGTTGACTGTCGCCCAAACCGAGACATTGTTCAGGGCAATTTGCAGCAATAGCTAAGTCTGTGAACATCGCGATAATCTCAGGTTATGTCTAAAACATTATCGAATCGACTGCCTGCTCCTTTGTTGGAGTGTAACAGTACCTGAGTTCATTTCATCTGTTTGTGCTTTGCAAACTAATTTCAAAAGAATGTATAAAGATTCAAAATATTGCAGTTTTTAATATCTACATTTCATAGGAAAACTATTGCGGAATTTCAAATGATCGATTTAAACTTTAGAATTAGTGATATTTTTTAAATTCAATACTATTTTATTACGCAAAACATATATCGTCATTCAATTTGTTCATTTTACTCAATTTGAGCTATGAAAAAAAAATCCTGATTAGAGCGAAATACGGAAGATTATATTTTCAAAAAAAAAAAAGATTAATTTATATTAATCATTCAATTTTAAAATTTCTTGAAATTAAAATATTAATAAAAAAAGACCCTTTAATTTGGCGACTATGATAGAATAAAACTGTTGGTTAGGTTTTTTTTTTTGCATCTGATAGCATTTTTTGCCCACAATAATCTGAACGGCCGGGTCAGAACCACACCAAGGGTTCAACGTATTGATTAAGAGACATATGAAAACCTCTCGTCAAGATCATCATCAGTCTTCTTTAATGTGCAACAAAGGAAAGCAGGATTTATGGGGATAAAGTGCCCCTTCCCTTCCCTTTTTTAAAAAAATTCTAGTAATCGAAACGAAGAGGAAAAAATATTAAACGTGTCTATATATTACACATTCATTTCAAAAAAAGTATGTGAAAGTTAAAAAAGATTCTTGATGATGAAACCTCACACTTTTTATCTGTCTCTTAACAATTGTTCAATGTAGTCTTTTCCTAACCAACACATTGAGCCCTGGAGTCCTTCTGACCCGGCCATTTAGTCTATTAAAGACCACTAAAACGAAGGGAAAATTTTTATACCGGAATCTCATACCTCTGAATCTTGACCTCCGCCATTACAATTTTCTAGATTGTACCCTGGCACAGGGTATGGATCTCTTTCATACAAAACAAAATCGCAAGGTTCCATCCGACGGAATAAGACGCCTTTCTCTGCCGATCTGTGTCTTCTTTATCGCCAAAGGCAAAATGAAAGTTAGCGGAGAAAAATTCTCAACGCAGACATTGGAACGTAGGAACAGCAGATTACGAGTACGACGCACTATTGACTGAACCAACCTCTGTCCCTCTTAAAAGTTTTTTTTTTTTCGATAGAAAAAAATCAGACTTTCTCTTTTTCAAGTAAAAGTACGATTCAATACATCTATCTCTTAGATATTTTTTTCTTGAAAATCAAATAACCTTTCTAAATTTATTCCATATTTCTTATTTGTGATGAAAGGGGGATCCTTTTTCTATGCTATATCTGTAATCTTATCCTTTCGCTTTTTATACGAAAAGTTTGCACAGCTGTGGAATTTGGAGTTCCTCTTTTCTTCAAATGATATCGACGAAAGATTCGTCCTGTTTCAAAAGCAGCGATCTAGCTTCCAAACTTTACCAACATATCGATTTTTAAAGTTCTCGCAGACGCCTCCACGACATGAGAAACGAGTTAGGATTTACGAACGATCATTGACGTTGCGTCAATTTTTGCGTCATTGATCATTCAACATCGCTTTGAGTGATGCGGAGAATTTCAGATTACTGCTCTCAATGGATGATTCAAGATCATTTTATTTAATTTTTCTTCCTCTTTGTTGCACCAGTTGCCAAACGGTTATAGAAGTTTTGTTCGCTTTCTTTTTAATCGGAATTCCATCAGAATTTTTCAGAGGTTCCAGTTATTTTTCTATCTTACAGAGAACATCAAGTAAGCTTCATATCATTTATCTGGCGATGGGCTAAATGGCCCTAAGAACTCATTAAGTAGCGCGCCAAGCTCGCAATCTAAAGTCCCAAGTTTCCAGTTCCATTTGTGATACGGTTAAGCTTTATCTACGCTAAATCATTACATCCTATCCTCTGTTAGAAAGAGGACACTAATGGGCTTGGAAAGGCCGCCGTTCTTCGGATGCGATCAAAAATATGTTCTGGAGAGCCATATCATGTGCATGTTAAAGAACAGGCTAGCCTTGGCGGAAGGTTTTAATCTGTCTCCTAACAACTGTCCAGGTCCCCTTCCCACAACCTTCTCTCAGTCCTTGTGCTTTTTATGACCTGTCCAGTCAGCCCAATGTGTGCAAAAAGATGTTGATCAGAAGTAAAACAACCCAAACAAATTATTGGAACTGAATTGAATTTTTTAAACATGAGAGGCACTTTTTTGCACAAAATGGGATAAATGACCAGGTCGTTGAATCTGGATGGCATCGAAACGACTAGGGGAGGAGGATTCATTGACAGCCGTTGAGTGACAGATGGTAGCTTCACGTCAAGCCCATCCAGTGTGTTTTTTAACATAATTATGGATCTCCTGCACACGGAACCATTGCTTAACATCCTTTCCAAGACCAAATAATTTGAGAATTTCCTCATTATGCTAGTTGAAAACAAAAATGCGAACTCGATAACTCGGGAAATATTTAATAATAATGAGACTGGACGCAAATTAAAGGGATAATGAATTTTATCGTTATGCATTCAGATTTAAAGAGTTATGGAAGCTGGAATATAACAGAAAAGTTTCCAATCGAAACGTTTGTAAACACACCCAATTAGAACCCAATGAGAGACATTAATCAAAATCCGATTGTAGTACCTAAATGTCTGCCATTTTTTCATTCTTAGCCTAAATTTTCAGGTTCTAATTATAAACTTAGCCTATACGCACAATACCAAGGTTTCATTTTATAATATAATAAGGTGGTATATGAAGACAATTTCAATGGAAAAATATATAAATTTAAATATTCAAATAATATTTACATTGCCTGAACAAATTGTTATGAACATTGATTGCGTCTTGAGCGATGTACTATGAAATCTGCCAGCGTATGCAAAATTTCTCATTGAAGTAAGCATTCCACTGGATTGGGTTGGGTTGTTTTACCTCTGAGCGGCACTTTTTTGCACACCATGGGCTAAATGGCCAGGTCACATGGACCCCGAAGGCTCAGAGAAGGTTGGGGGAGGGGACCCACTGGAACAGCTGTTGGGAGACAGATGGTAGCCTCCCGTCAAGGCCATCCAGAATGTTCTTTAACGTGCACAGGGTATGGCTCTCCCGCACACGGGGCCACGGTTTGACGTCCCATCCGACGGACGGCTGCCTTTCCAAGCCCATCGGTGTCCCCTACTGACCGTGGGAAGGGCGGGGAATTTTGCGGAGATAAATCTCAACGCTGACCCAGCTGGGACTCGAACCTGGGAACTACAGATTAAGAGCCTGGCGCGCTACCGACTGAGCCACCCCCGCCCCAAGCATTCCACTGCATTACGAAGTTGTATAAAAGACGGGAGCGGAAGTGGCTCATTCGGTAGCTCGCCAGGTCGAAATGTGTAGTTCCCGAGTCCCGCCTGGGTCAGCGTTGAGATTTATTTCTGCAAACCTCCCTGCATTCGGTCCGTAGAGAACACCGATGACTTAGAATGGCACCGTCCATTGGATGGGACATAAAGCTGTGGTCTCGTGTGCGGGAGACCCCATAACCTGCGCCCGTTAAAGAACACGCTGGATGGCCTTGACGAGAAGCCCACTGTGTGCAAAAAAAGTACTGCTTTTTTGCACAGAGTGGGTTTTTACAATCCAACCTATAAATGACATAAAAGCATGGTGGAAAGCTATGTCATGTGGGACATGGGTAAGAAGGCTGATCTGACTGACTTGGAAAGCGAGCACATCGTTAGAGTACAAGGGCAAGAGCATCCGTAATGGAACTCAGTGTAAAATCACGGGGCAAAATATCCCAAATGTATGGAGAATGGCCCAAATGTAGGGAAACAGCTTAATAAAACATCTGCCATCGTGTAAAATGCGGGAAGAAAAAAGTTCTGACAGACAGGGACAGATGTTTTTTGGTATGGACTATAGGGTAAAACAGAACTACTACAGTTTATCAGCTTAGAGATATGACCGCTAGCAATACTTCAAACTCATTTCAACGAAAACTATGCTAAGGGAATTGAAAACTTTGAAATTTGGGAACTGTTCCATGATATATATATATATGGCGAATACATTCTTAACAATTTTGTTAGGCAGTGTATCTTGCTAGTCGTCCAGTGGCTGAGTGACTAGTACGCTTGGCTACTGATCAGAAGGACCTGGGTTCGAGCCTCGTATAAGGCATGTGCATTTATGCTGTCTTTCTGTTGAGGTCTCGTCTTTCTCACAGACTTTCTCTATGGCGTATTAACCTGTCAGACCTCTGAGGCAAGCAGCTGCTTGAGGGGGAGGGTATCATACTACGTTCCCTAAAAAGTGATAAAAGCAAAGCATACTAGTGATTAAATTAAATACTGAATTTTTATTAACTTCAAAATAAGAATGGTGACAAAACTGATTTTGTCACCATTTTTTTTGAACAAATATTGCGATCTCTTATCATCTTTTGAAAGTTGATAAGAATAAGCTAAATGATTTCATCATTTCTACTACTTTACACTTTTTAGGACACATAGTAAAATAAACATTTTTTAAATGTTTTACTTTACTTATTGTTTCCAACAAGATTATTTTCGTATACCACCTTATAATATCTTCTAAAATGACGAATACAAGGCTGGGTTGTTTTACCAATGAATGGCAGTTTTTTGCACACAATGGGCTAAATGGCCAGGTCACAACAACCCCGAAGGCTCAGAGGGAGGTTAGAGGAAGGGACCCGATGGAATAAATGTTAGGAGACAGATGGTAGCCTCCCGTCAATTTCATCCAGCGTGTTCTTTACCGTGCACAGAGTATGGCTCTCCGGCACATAGGGCTACAGCCTACCGTACCATCTGACGGAGCCCAGCGTTGTCCCTACTGAACGAAAGCAGGGAGAGAATTTTGAAGAGATAAATCTCAACACTGATTCGTACCTGGGAACTGCAGATTACCAGCCTGGCGCGCTACCTACTGACGCTCTGACCCCCGCCCTGACGCAGGCATTATCTAAGTTTTATTAAGGTCTAAACGTTTAAGCTGAAAATCAAAAACAATCAGGCAATTGAGCTTCCAAATCTTCAAAAAACTGCTATAAAAATATATTACATACATGTTATATACATATCACGTGGTGTTGACCAAAGTTAACACCACATGACCATTTTTGGTGACCTCATCGACAATGCTGACAAAGATGTCATGTTTCTTCAAAGCATCATAACGGGTGATGAAACATGGTGCTTTCTTTTTGATCCACAATTGAAGCGCTAATCAGCCACGTGGAAATCTCCCAGATCCTCGCGATGTTAAAGATGGTGGCAGGACAGGTCGAAAGACAAAGTCATGTTGGAAGTGTTTTTTGACTGCTTTGGGAATTGGACACATGGAGTTCATCCCTAATGGTGCTACCCGTTAGCAAGAACGATTTGTGAATATCATGAGCTGTCTACGACAATCAATTCGTCGGAAACATCCTGACTTGTGGTGGAACAAGAATTGGCCTTCTGTTACATGATAACGCCTCAGCACATCGGTCTGTTCTTGTCCAAAGTGAGCTGGCTCAACAAAACACCATGTTGTTGCCCCATCTTCCATACTCCTTAACTTAAATCTGGTGAAAACCCGCAGAAGCATACTACCCCAACTGTTTGGTTCCAACCGAGGAGCATGGAGGTAGATCCCTGATGCTGTGGGGTGCTATATCATGACATTCCTTAAGGCCATTAGGTGTTCTGTAGGGTCGTGTCACATCCGCAACATATGAATCCATTCTCGGGGACCACCTGTACCTAATGTTGCAGGCATTGTTCCTTAATGGCCATCCTGGTTTCAAGCGGATTATGCACCCATGCATTGTGTGAAACATGTCAAGTTGTGGTTTGCAGAGCATGAGGATGAGTTACAGGAGTTACCCTGGCTATCTGAATCTCCAGACCTCAATACTGTTGAACATTTGGGGGAATATCTGGAGCGCAAGATCAGATCTCACTTCCACCTCCAGCATAACTGACACAGTTGGGCCATATTTTACAGGAAGAATGGTCCCACATTCCATTACCACATGTGCATGACTAGTATAAGTCTATTCCACATTGGGGTGGGGGTGGCTCAGTCGATAGCTCGCCAGGCTCGTAATCTGTAGTTCCCAGGTTCGAGTCCCAGCTGGTCCAGTGTTGAGATTTATCTCCGCAAAATCCCCCCCTGCCCACGGTCAGTAGCGGACACCGATGGGCTTGGAAAGGCCGCCGTCTGTCAGATGGGATGTTAAGCCATACTCTGTGCACGTTAAAGAACATGCTGGATTACCTTGATGGTACACTACCATCTGTTTCCCAACAGCTGTTCCAGTGGGTCCCCTTCCCCAACCTTCTCTGAGCTTTCGGGGTCCATGTGACCTGGCAATTTAGCCCATAGTGTGCAAAAAAGTGCCGCTCAGAGGTAAAACAACCCAACCTATTCCACATCGAATTGCGTCTGTTCTGAATGCCCGAGGTAGGCCTATAGTTTATTAATAAAATGTTCACCACAAACACTAAGCATTTCCATTATTTTGATAATCTCCTGTACATAATCCCCTGTACATGAGGTGCCACAACTATGTCATCGGTGTTCACAGTAGCCGTAGTCCACGAAATTATTGATATTAGTGGTATATCTGTTCAGAAAATCTGAATAGACTGTCTATCCTTCAGAAGTTAAAAAAATTAAAAAATAAATCATTTCCCAGTTTTATCGAGTTTAACGTTTGTCATTGATGCCCCTTTTACTTATCTTCCTATTGCATTTGGCTTTGGCGTTTGTGTTAGTAAAGAAGAAGGATTGAACATACAGGTTTTTCGTGGACTACAGAGCACTAAACGCAAAACCATTTACGACTATTACCCTCTGTCTCTTATAAACAAAATACTCGACCAACTGGTGCATGCCAAATATTTTAGTTCCTTAGACATAGTGTCAGGTTTTTGGCAAGTCCCTGTACACCCCCACGACATCGAGAAAACAGTCTTTATTAGTAGGAAGAGCATGTTTGAGTTCAAATTTTTGCCATATTGCTTACGCAATAGTCCTGCAACATTTCAGCATCTTTTAGATAATGTACTCATGGACATACGTGAAGAACAGGTAGTGGTGTATTTGGACGACATTATGGTCGCCTCCCAGAACTTTGACAAGCACACAGAAAGGTTGCAGAAAGTTTTTGATTGTTTGTGACCTTTCAAACTTAAGTTGATGCCATCAAAATGTCAGTTTCTGAAACAGTCACTGACCTTTCTGGGGCATTTGATTACTGCAGACGGAGTGCAACCTGACTCCCGCAATTTAGAAGCTGCCCCAATCTGTACGGAACGTCAGAGCCTTTCTCGGACTGACTGGGTAATTATCGTCAGTTTATTGCTTGCTATGCCGATCTCACTACCCCTTTGGTAGCCTTAGTCAAGAAAGACGCTAAACTCGCATGGAGCCAAGGCAGAGACGGCCTTTCATCAACTGAAACGTAAGCTGGTAATATAACCTGTCCTTTTGTTCCCCGATTTTGGGAAGAAGTTTTTCCTGTCCATCGATGCCTCCAACATAGCAGTCGCTGGCGTACTGGAGCAAAAAAAAGGACGACGGTTTTCGCCATCCAGTGGCTATGAACAGGAAACTCAACCTCCCCCAAGTCTCTTTATTCTACAATTGAGAAGGAAGCACTAGCCAATAAGTTTTCCATCACCCATTTTCACCAGTACCTCTATGGTTGCCATTTCACAGTAGTGTCTGATCATGTGCCCCTGACGTATCTGATGAAATTCAAGGACCCCTCTATTATATTAGCGAAGTGGAATTTGAAGTTAAAAGATTATGATTTTGATGTAATTTATTGTCCTAGTAGGAGAAATGTTCCTGCCGACACTTTGTCCAGGAACATTCAAACACTGGAAGAGCAGCAACCGCCCCCTAGCACCTTGGGTGTCATGGCTCAGCTGAGGAAAATGCATTTTATTTTTTATTTTTTTGAAATCTCTTTGAAGGAAATTATCGACATATTGGAGAATCGTACCCAGTCCCCACTTGTGCAGCAACCCGAGCAGTTGTACAGGAGAGAAGAAATGCTATTCCATTTCACTGCCCCTCACCCCCACAGTACCCAAACCAATACGAAAGAGCAACTGGTGATACCGAAAAGTCTATGTGGACAAATGCTTGAGCTATGCCATGACAATCCCTGCTCTGGACATTTGGGAGAGCAGATGACCATACATAGAGTAAAAGCAGAATATATTTGGCATGGCATGTACAGTGATGTGAGAAATTATGTTCAAATCTATGTGTCTTGCTTACAAAAAAGGGGCTATGTAGAGAAGAAGAAGGGCAACCTGGTTCGAGCTCCACTCACGAATCGACCTTTTCAAAGGGTAGGAATGGATATATTAGTACCCCTTACCCTTTCGCAGCGAGAAAATGAGTATATATTAGTGATGCTAGACTATTTCACCATATGGACATAACTATATGCCCTACGGATCAGTCAGCAGAGTAATCACCAGAGTTTTTGTGGAGGAATTTATTCCCAAACATGGCATATCCACCATGGTGATTAGTGATAATGCGAGGAATTATACCGGTCAGTGATGACCGAAGTGTTCAATAGCCTCCAGATTGTGAAAGAGAATATAAGTTTTACCACCCTGCTGTGAACAGGACCACGGATCGTCTCAACAAATCTATCATCTCCATTCTATCCCTCTTTGCGGCAGAGCAGAATCACCTGGGAGACGAACACTTGCCTTTCGTTACGATGGCATAGAGGAGCGCCACCCACAGCTCCACCCAGGAAATGCCTTACTGCCTGTTGTATGGTAGAGATGTGGTACTTCCCTACCAGTTATGGCATGCAAAAGACCCACCCATCTACGGTAGCACCAGTAGTTATGGAGAACAGCTATCGCAGAGATTGAATTGGGTTTACGATGTAGTGAGAAAAAATTTCGAGACAGCAGCAGACTAACAAGAACGGCAGCATCAAAAACTTGAACTGGCTTTGGTTACGAACCCCGATCAGTTCGATATTGCTCATGTGGACTGATTCACGAACCTGCAAAAGTGCCGAGACCACCTCATACCCGTCAACAGAAAACAACTCCCGCACCTATTCACCAGGCCCCTCAGAAGAGAACTGTGGAAGAGGAAGAAGAATCCCCCGACAAAGACTGGAATTTTTTGACCCACCATTCTACCTGAACAGCATTGTAGAGCACCCTTCATAACACGCCACTGTAGTCACAGCAGCAAGGTCCCCCAGTCCTCCCCGATATTCCAGCCCAGCCAGCCACGCATTCGTACTCTCTGTACCAGTGATATATATTCGGATGAACTAAAGAGCCTGTGCAAACAGCCAGGCTCAACTGCTGCATCACCATGGCAATCATTCACGATTCCCGTCAGGTTCAGGCTCCGCTCCCCCAATGCATGCCCCGGAGTGCCCACAGGCAACGTCAGGCAAGCCCTCAATCAGAGAAAGACGACCGAGACAGTGTGAGACAGCCGAATTCCCCCCACATGTCGCGCTGGCCATGAGGATGCTCTTATGCAAGTGTGACGAAAGAACAAGGTCATGGATGCCATGGCACCCGCCAATGAACTGAGGACGGCATGCAGTCCTGTCCAAGTGAAATCACCTTCACACTCTTAGTCTCTATGAATTGAACAAATCAGATGCATGGAAGCGAATGTTGAGTGCTTTGTTTTCCTCACCTGGATTTGGGAATCACCCACCTAGCACCAACCTTCCACAGCATGTTCGCTGCGTCCATTCACCTGTATTGACTATACACGATCAGTTTCTGGGGCTCACCCTCGCCAAGGTGAGGAACAGCGACTGATCAGGGCGCATTTTTACACTCACACACAATTTCCCATAACCCTGGGACACGAAAAAAATAATACACTCACAAATAGGCAGGAGCAATATTGTAAAACGATAGGAGGATTAAGACAGTGAGTATGATAATAAAAGGGTCAAAACAAGATTGTACGACGAGAAACAATGAAATGTAGAATTCAAATATAATGAAATAATTAGACCACGATATTGTAAAACGATAAAATGATTAAGACAGTAGTGTAAGATAATAAAGTGATGGAACCTGGAATTGTATACAGGTGAAATTAAATAAATGTAAAATAGAAACGTAAAATTCAAATAGGATAAAATTGTAAAGACTACGAATTGTTAAAACGTAGTAGTATCGTGAAGCACTCATGTTTATTCCAGTCAGGGAAATCATAAAATATTAAGTTGCTAGAACATGATATAATGGTTCAGTAGTTAAGTTTATCACCGTCCCAAGAATTGTAGTAGGTTTTGATTTGTCACGAGTTTGGCAGCATAACAGGAGGCTTAGATTAGGTCAATAAAAGAAATGAATTGAGCTACTACCGAATGTCTCAGAGAAAGATTGTGTAATTAATGAGAGAGAATGTAACATTTCACGGTGTAATGTAATTGTGAATCAGACAGGGCACAGGGACAGTGGCGGTTAAGAGACACTGTACGTGTTGTGCTCACATTTGTTTTAAAATGTGGACACGACCAATCCACATGGAAAGATGTGGCTTCTATTATCACCAGCTACTTGTGCTTTTCCATTTCCTCCATTTTTGTGTCCAGTTCAGCAATGAGGAAGAACTGCACCATCAGCACAGGGACTCTGCAACATGGTCCAGTAGGCCCCAGATGGCAGGGGACCTACGTGACCTGAAGATGTAAACAAATCGCGCCAGATCGGTCGGGGATTCACACCCCGACCCACACGGACCAATGGACAGGGTCCACGAGCATCCAGATGGTGAAATTCTACCAAAGGTTGATCGAAGGTGAGCGAAAAAGGCGCGCAAGCATGACAGTTCGTTTCTGGACAGCAAGGAAGTAGGATGTGGGTCTAGTTCTTCTCGCGAGTTGAAAGAGTGAACCTGGGAAAGCGCATATATGCGAAGTGTAGCTGATGACCAATCAACGAGGGCACCAAGCTGCCTGCTGCGAATGAGGTAACTACGGCAGGATGATCGATGAGCTGCTGCGTACCCCACAAGGAAAAGGGGCACAGCTTCTTTTTGCCCACATGAGTAAAACGAGGTAAGGGTTGAATTTCTCTGATCTGGTCTCCCCATATGATTTAGTGCTATTTTTCACCGCCACGCTGCCTCTCCAAGAGATGCTAAGCTGTTGATTTTTCCAGCCTCTCTGAACGATTTCTCCAAATTACGAGCTTGGACTGGCTTACTGTATGTCATTAGTAAAGTTTTCCTTAGGAAGAAGGGACAGCGCCAAGAGCGCTTGTAAGGAAAGTTTATTGAGAAAATGTGTTAAATAAATGCATTGATTTTTGGTTTAAAAAGTATATTTATGTGTGCCATTATTGTGTTTACTCTGAAAGCCATCCACCGGCAAAATTCAGGAGAGGAAGTCAGCCACTAACGCCCTTCTCTTGAAATCTTATTGCAGCATCGGCTCACTCTCGAGTGAAGGCTGGGCCTGATGAAGACACAACGCAGCTGTATCATATCCCCTATGTGGTGGTCAGTTCGTCCCTAAAGTTGTGCCACCTCCAAAATACTCCGGGCTGGTTGCAACATATGTATAAACTGTAATAAGCAAACAATAGGGGAGAGACAGAATTGACGCCTCGTTCCTTTTCCTTCCATGTGCTGTTGTGGAGACCCATTGTATGAGGTGGACTACACAAGGTTCGATTGAGTGAAAGCCAGTTCCCGATTGGAGGGTCGGACCAGAACGTGTTCAACTTCTCTTTATTTCCCAGGAGACCTCGGTGTGCTCTCCACATCACCCGTCATCACTTGAGAGGGCAGACGACTACAGCGTCAGGCCAAGTTGAACATCGATAAGCTCCGGAAATAAACTTTTGAGTTCAGCAAGGGACAGTTAAAGATTCCCATATAAGCAGGGCTTGAACTTTTCAACGTGCATGGACTAGTGGAGGGTCTCTCCACATGTGACGCCTCGTGACCCTCCGTCGTCAGCACTCCAGTAACAGAACAGCGGTGTAACAATTTACAGACTTTCGGTTTTGAGAAAATTACAATTAAGTGTCAACCTAAAAAACGCGAAATCTTCGACTCCCATTAGAACATTGTCCCATTCTGGGTAGATCATGTGAACAGATACCAGACCAGAGAATGTGTACCTCGCTCGCCCCCTTTTCCTTTCTGCAAGCAAAAAGAGCACAAAGGACTGAGAAATTGAGTCTTCTTGTAACGTTAGCAGTGGGTGCCAGTCATCTCTGGTGCGCGGCTCGAAAAAAGTGAAGGACAGCATCCCTGATGAGGGGCAGAGTTTGAGCCCAGTGAGCCAGCAGTGGCTAGTGGAGCGTCGATTAAGTGTGTTCTTCACGACCATGAAACGAGGTACTATCATACTTTTCTGTTCTGGTCTCCCCCTCGTGTTTTTAGTTAGAGAAGTGTCACCGCCTCCCGGTTTCAGACATTTGTAAAGGTTCATCAGATCCCTGTGCCTGATTAATGAGGGGAAAATATTGTGTCTTTTGTGGTTAATAAATTTATGCATTTAAATGGGAATGTCTTGGTGTTGTACTGACAGTTCTGCTATATTATATCTGTCTCTGCAGAGGTCCAGAGGCAAAGTAGCCCTCATTATTTTCATCACTGAAATCAAATATTGCGGCATCAGGCCGATGTTCCAAGGAATGCTAAGCTTGACGGCAACACAACACCTTGTTTTACGCTCTCAATTTTTATAAAAAAAAAATAAAAAATAAATACCCCCTCAAGCAGCTGCTTGCCACAGAGGTCTGACAGGAGCCTGTCAGTTTATATGCCACAGTAGAAGATCTGAGAGGATGGCAGGACCTCAGCAGAAAAACGACACACACATCCATGCCAAATCCGGGGCTCGAACCCAGGTCCCTTAGATCAGTAGCCAAGCGTGCTAACCACTCAGCCACGGGGTTCGCCTTAATGTTTAGCCACCCCCAAACACTCAGGGGTGGTCACGGCAATATTTCCAGAACGTGAGTGCCGAAAGTAACAAGATATAAATCAAATGAAAACTTTTGATGGAGGGAATGTCATAAGTTATGATAAATTGACCACCTAAGCTTTCTCCCTCCCTCCTTTAAAAAGGGAGAAAATATAAAAACGATTGATCCACTATATCTCCTGAACCCGAGTGTGAAAAGTAACAAGCTATACGTCAAATGAAAGCTTCTGATCTAGGTAGTTTCATAAGCTTTAAAAACATTGACCTCAATGCTTTTTCCTAATAAAAAGGGGCGAATATAAAAACAATTCTTTCATCATATTTCCAGAATGCTGGTGCTGAAAATAACAAGTTATGTATCAATAGAAAGCTTCTGACTCGGGGAATGTCAGAGACTATGCAAAATTGAACCCTTAAGTGTTCTCCCCCCCCCATATAAAGGGAGGAAATATGGAAATGATTATTCTCCTATATCTCCTGAACGCGAGTGCGAAAAGTAACAAGTTTAGCATCAAATGATATCTTGTAACGCGGGGAGTGCCATAAGCTGTAAATAAATGAATCCTCCTGCTTTCTTCCCCTTAAAAAACGGGAAAATGTTTTCAAGGAGTCTATTAATAAAATAAAAATAAAAATAAATAAATACCCCCTCAAGCAGCTGCTTGCCACAGAGGTCTGACAGGAGGCTGTCAGTTTATATGCCACAGTAGAAGATCTGAGAGGATGGCAGGACCTCAGCAGAAAAACGCCACAAACATCCATGCCCTATACAGTTACGAATTAGGTGTCAAATGATCGTCGTAAACTAATTTCGAATTTTACCCTATTCTACCCCCCCCCCATGATAAAAGGAGAGGGGCGGATTTTACCAGGGTTAGACTTTAACGTGCCATATCTCAAATTAAAGCTTGTGACGTCTCCAATATCATACGACTCCAAAAGAGAGAAAAAAAGTGGTCGATGTTTATGAGCGATATATCAAATGAAAATTTCGAATTGCACAAAGTTATGACAAATTGACCACCTAAGCGTTTTTAGTGACAAAAATATAAATAAATTAATAATTTTAAAAATACCTATCTTCCTATATACGCCGTAAATGTGCCTAAAGCATATGGATGGTGCAATCAGTCACTGAGTTCCTATTCACTTCAAAGGAAGATAGGGCGCTGGCAATCTTGTTGTCTAGCTAAATCGGGCCCTATCTTCTTTTGAAGTGAATAGAAACTCAGTGACTGATTGCATTTATCGATATATTTTAGGTTTATTTTCTACTTTTAGGGCCATATAGGAAGATATGTATATTTTTAATTTATTTATATTTTTAAAGTGGTACTTTTTAAAAGCATCTCTGTCGGCATTCTTGTTATTCTTCATTTAAATTCCTTTCACACCATTACTACAAATATCAAAACGCATATTTGTTTTAAGCAGCTTAAAAGAAATACTCTACAGTATTTCATAAAATCACTTATTTTCTTGAACTTTCCCAAATACATGGCAATAATCACTCTAAAAATATTGTTTGACTTTTCTCACTTATCATCGAGTCTTCCAATTACAATGGCCAACAAATTTTCATAAAAGTCATGCCTCTAAGCGGTGCCTACGTAATGGGAATGCCTGTCGATTTCCGCGATTTTCCGTGCTAGCAAGCTCGCATAGGAAGCTTCAGAACTTGCCACATGAGGGCAGCACCGTTCCGCGGTAAGCTAACTTACGGTAAGCATATAGTGATCTGGTCGAAGTCATATGGTAAAGAAATTAGACATACGGCTAATCAAATACAATAAACTTGAATCTTTCTCAGAGATACAACAGGAATAACGATTTAAACTCTCCATAACGAAAAATATGTTTAAAAATATTCGTGTAACAATTGAAAATTATTATTTATTAAAATTCGAAATTTTCAAATATTTACCCAATAATATTATTTAACGTAATTCTTTAAAGAACATATTTAATTTTTTTTCGAAATAATTCTTTATCTAATTTAATAATTTTAATTACTATTGCAATAGAGCTTATTGTTAAGGCAAATTCATAAGCAATAGATTTAGGCAAGATTATTTTGATATCAATACTAGATTTTTTTTAATTAAGCATAAAATGGAAAATTTGCTAAAAAATTAAAGATGAAAAGTACTAGTTTTTTAAATGCAATAGGCGCAAAGTTTATGTTGCAATACAGAATTGACTCTTCATACGTTAGTCTTTTTATTTCAATTACTTCTCGGCCTATAGGGTCCTCCTGTTTTTTCAAAGAGAAAGAGGTATTTCTTTTACCTACTGTTTGTTCCTTAAAAACTTTAATTTTATTAATCGAGGTATAATTATTTTATTAATTAAATAAAATATATTTTATTAATCGAGGTAATTTAATCGAGGTAATTTTATTAATCGAGATTTAATTAAATTTAATCGAGGATGATGGGAAAAATTAAAATAGTATCTCATTAGTAATTATACAGTACAACAAAAAATATTCGTCTTTTAATTCTTAAATCTAAAAAAAAGTTGCATTTCCCACATTTCTCTCAGAAAAGTGGATTACTGTTGTCGGTGGAATATCTCTTAAAAACAAAAGTTAATTTTTCAAATTGATATTCTATTCGTGTTATTTGTAAAACTCGATAACAGGTTTTCCGTTTCATATTTAGTGATCTATTAAGATACACACAGTCATATCAGAATAATATGACCACCCATGAAATCACAGTGTACAGTTGCTCAAAAAAGTATCCGAACATTATGGTTGATTACAGAATTCAGAAAAAATATCTGGCACTGATTTTTTTAGAAATTAGTGGTGACCCTTCGTGTCACATGACACGAAGGGTCACAGAGCACTAATTTCTAAAAAAATCGGTGCCAGATATTTTTTCTGAATTCTGTAATCAACCATACTGTTCGGATACTTTTTTGAGCGACTGTACCACCCAGGCACGTCACAGAGTGTACATGACAAGGTCGACAACACAGAAATATAAGCAGATGAGCAGAAATATAAGCAGATGATAAGCAGAAATATTAGCAGTGCAGATGAGCCATAATGCGTAACGTGAGCACAATGGGGAGAGGTATTGATTAAACGGACATTCAAATTGGAATGATCATTGGCTACTGCGCCAAGGGTGGAAGCATCACAGAAACAGCAGATTTCCGATATGCTTACGGAATCTACGTGTTCCCGATAACAGTAGAGCGAACCCTGTTACGCATGGGTCTTTGGAGTCGACGCTGTATAAAGGCACCCATGTTAACCAAGGTCCATCGGCAATGACGCCTGCAGTTCGCACGGGGCTACCGTCATTGGACAGTGGAAGAATGAAAAAAAGTTGCCTTCTCGGACGAATCGAGGTTTTTACTCCACAGAAGTGACAGGCAGTGGGGGGATATGGCGACAGACACACGAGAACCAACACCCGGACACACTTGTCACTCAAGTAGAGACCAGCGGTTGCAGTGTGCATGTCTGGGGGATGTTTTTCTTGGAATGATCTGGGACCGCTGGTACCACTGGATGGATCCCTGAACGCCAATGACTACCTGTCCATTCTCGCTGACCACATGCATTCCTTCATGTTGGACGTTTACCTTGGTGATGATGGTGTCTACCAACAGAAGAATTCGCCCTGCCATGTCGTTAAGGTGGTGCGTGACTGGTTCCAGTAACACGACAGCAATGTCTCTGTTCTCCCTTGGCCAGCGAAGTCGCCAGACCTCAATCCCAAGAGCACTTGTAGAACCATTTGTATCGACAGGTTCGGCGTGTGGACCCACAACCACGTCTTCTCTGGAGCCTCCGTGATCTGTTGGAGTCTGAATGCGCACTTGTGCCTCTGGCAACTTTCCAGGGCCTCATTGCGTCCATGCCACACCGTCTCCCTCGCCGCTGTCACCCAGGTCAAGTGTGGTTATTCCCATTATTAGGTAAGTGATCATATTATTCTGATACGACTGTGTATATACGTATATATTAAAACTACTAAGTATTTGAAAAGTGAGAATTATAATATTTCATCAGTACCAGTCAAACTGAAAAGTGTTTATTTATCATTTTCATTTTTTTGTAATTGAAACTTCATGACGTTCATATTCCATCACCAAAATTTCATATTTCTATCATTAATACATCTCTGCAATATTCGTTTGATATTTTGGAATTTTCAAACTTTTTCCCCGTTCGAGGGCACAACTATGGTATTCGAAAGATTCCGAAAGAGCGAATCATAATATTTTATCAATTCCTATCTAACCATAAAAAGATTTTTTTTCACTTATCTCTAAATGCAAACAATTATCTGCTAAAACAAAAAAAAAAGTCTTTTCACACCCACCCTTCGGTCTAACAGGTCAATTTTCTCGTTGTCAAATGGAAACATCATGGCGTTCACATTCCACCACCGAAATTTAAAATTTGTAGCTTAAATACGTTGTATGCAATATTTGCTTGAAATTTTGGAATTTGCCAATTTTGTCACCATTAGAGGACGCAATTATAGTTTTCGTAAGATTTAAAAAGTGTGAAACATAATATTTGATTCCATCTAATCCAAAATAAATTTTTCATTTATCTCTAAAAACACACAATTATCTGCAAAATTTAAAAGTTGTGGTTTCCCACCTCCTCTGAATCTAAGGCAGTGTTTCCCAACCTGTGCTCCGGGGTGGGGGTGGCTCAGTCGGTAGCGCGCCTGGCTCGTAATCTGTAGTTCCCAGGTTCGAGTCCCAGCTGCGTCAGCGTTGAGATTTATCTCCGCAAAATTCCCCGCCCTGCGCATGGTCAGTAGGGGACACCGCTGGGCTTGGAAAGGCCGCCGTCCGTCGGATGGGACGTTAAGCCGTGGCCCCGTGTGTGGGAGAGCCATACCCTGTGCACGTTAAAGAACACGCTGGATTGCCTTGATGGGAGGCTACCATCTGTCTCCCAACAGCTGTTCCAGTGGGTCCCCTCCCCCAACCTTCTCTGAGCCTTCGGGGTCCGTGTGACCTGGCCATTTAGCCCATGGTGTGCAAAAAAGTGCCGCTCAGAGGTAAAACAACCCAACCTGCGGTCCGTGACTACGGTGCCAAATGACATAAAATGTTTCATCTTTAAAAAAATCCTCAACCATCACTGCCGGCTACTGAGCATAGAGAAGATAAAGTTGGAACAGAAACCAAAAGCTGAACTGCTGCATGTCTGAGAGTGGGGAGACCAATCGCAACACGACAACACATCTATCACGTGATAATGTTTGTTAACGTCTAGTTCGTCTTCCAAATGAGTAGATTTTAGTTATTGTGGATGGTTTTAGTGGAGACTCTTTTTTATATGTTATTTTTTATCCCTTCGATTGAAAATGAATAAGCAAATTAAAGTGTTGGATATTTTAAAAAGAAAACTTGTTGATGACAATGAAAGATGTGAAACCGGGACGAGTGGTGTGTCCGCAACTCGAATGTGATTTGGGAATGTGGTCCTCTGGTGTAAAAAGGTTGGGAACCACTGGTGTAAGGGGTCAACTCATATTGTTGGCAATGAAAACCGTAACCTTCACATTCCACCACCAAAATTTTTAATGTCTAGCATAAATACATCATTTGCAATATTTGTTTAAAATTTTGGAATTTTCGACTTTTTTCCATCGCTAGAGGGCGTAATTTTAACTTTAGAGAGATTCGGGAACTGCATATCGTAATATTTTATCAATACCTATCCAACACACAAAAAATGTTTAATTAACTCTGTAAAGAAAAAAATGTTCGATGCCTGCAGACGCATAGGCAGACGACAACGCGAAACTAATATCTCGTTTGTTTTGAAAACGAGATAAAGAAAAAAGAACCAATTATATAATCTTATAAATAATTATGTGGAAAAAAGTATTGCCCGCACCGTCGGTAATAATTTTTTTCACACAATTATTTAATGGAATATATATCTACATATAATCTGTTTATTTAATATAGATTGAAAAATTCTTATTCCATATAGAATATTATTTTAACCTTTCCTGTTCTGTGGAATATTTTAGTAATTGAGAAACCCTACTCAAATCTTGTCCTCAGGAACCCCTCGAAACTGTTGCCCCCCTCCCCCCCTCGAAACAAAATACTGGGTATATGATTGCCTCTTCCCCACTATCCCATTGATCCGGCTCTGGTTTGAATCCAGGAGAATCACTGAAAGATTACGATCTTTATCATTCTGTTGCTTCGTTTGTTTGATTTTCAATTGGGGAAAAACAAGAACACAGACAATTCCCAGCGCCTGAATAGTTGAGATCGAAGCACATTCCCTTGCCCAGACTACTACGCTATCGATTCAACAGCCTTTGCTCCTCTTAAATTTATTATATTTCCGCAAAATTTCCCATTCTGCCCACGGTCAGTAGGGGGCACCGAAGCACTTGGAAAGACCGCCGTCCATCGGATGAGACGTTAAGCCTTGGCCCCGTGTGCGGGAGACCTATACCCCGTGAACGTTAAAGAACACGCTGCATGGGCTTTACCGGAAGCTACCATCTGCCTCCCAACAGCTGTTCCAGTGGGTGCCCTCTCCTAACCTTCTCTGAGCCTTCGGGGTCCATGTGACCTGGCCAATTAGCCCATGGTGTGCAAAAAAGTGTCGCTCAGAGGTAAAACAACCCAACCCAACTTTTGGGTTGGGTTGTTTTACCTCAAGGTTGGGTTGTTTCAAAGGTAAAACAACCCAACTTTTGGGTTGGGTTGTTTTACCTTTGAGCGGCACTTTTTTTGCACACCATGGGCTAAATGGCCAGGTCACATGGACCCCGAAGGCTCAGAGAAGGTTGGGGGAGGGGACCCACTGGAACAGCTGTTGGGAGACAGATGGTAGCCTCCCGTCAAGGCCATCCAGCGTGTTCTTTAACGTGCACAGGGTATGGCTCTCCCGCACACGGTGCCACGGCTTAACGTCCCATCCGACGGACGGCGGCCTTTCCAAGCCCATCGGTGTCCCCTACTGACCATGGGCGTGGCGGGGAATTTTGCGGAGATAAATCTCAACGCTGACCCAGCTGGAACTCGAACCTGGGAACTACAGATTACGAGCCTGGCGCGCTACCGACTGAGCCACCCCCGCTCCGCCCAACCCAACTCTTAAGTTTATTTCTGTAAAAATCACAGTTCTCAATGCAGAAGTAGATCTTCTTGTTATGTCATAACTTAGTGCTGATTCATTTTCAAAAGTAGTGTCTTCTTTTTCTGATGATGAGATTTGATATCATCTATTTGATAATGAAAATGAATCCAGTTGAATATAATCAATGTTAACTGCAGACGAGTGCCTATAACGGTAAGAGGAAAGTGTGAAAAACCTTTCATTTACCGATGATTCCTATAAGTTTAAAAGAAACAGGAAAAAATGAAGGAATACGGAAGTAAAAAGGAAAAACTTTTCTCTTTATATCGTTTTCTCTCTTTAGTTCACATCTTTTGCTGAATTTCTTTTCGGGAAGAAAATATGAGCTTCGGTGGAAGCAAACATTTCAGCTTCAGGCACTTTATTAACTAAAGCACGACTCACTGCTGATAAGAGACATGAATTATTCAGAAGTCAGTTATCACTGTCACTCTAATGTAATTTGTGTTCTTTAATATAAAAAAACTTCTCTGCGGCGGGATCAACGACTCGAGATTTATCCGCCAAAAAATCGTTAATTACTTATTCAATAAAATTTCTTAACAAAAATATATTGCTTAAACATTTTTAAATTGAAGATTAAATTCAATCAATTGTTTTTTTTTTAAATTATAAGGTTATCCACTACAGCTTAAAATTATTTTGGTTAAAATTCAAATTTTGCTTTTAGTTACATGTTTCATGAAAATTTATTTCTACGTTGAGAACGGTAAACGATAGATAGGGAGATTAAAGATGGTGGGCAAACTAGTTGTCAGAAATTACTTGGATAATTTTAACAGACGGAAAGATGTAAATAGCAAATATATACAGGAAAATTTCCGCGCCGGTTTAATGGGAAAATTCGTTCCAGAGAGACACAAACAGGGTATTTTTTATTCACATTTTGTCCATCGTTTTCATAATTTTTTTCTCTGTGTTATAATTGATGTTTCATTTGAGGAAAAATGATTAAAATTCAAAGTAAAATATAAAATTTTCATTAGCTGGGTGTAATCTGAACTCACGATCTCCTTATAACATGGGGGCGGGGGTGGCTCAGTCGGTAGCGCGCCAGGCTCGTAATCTGTAGTTCCCAGGTTCGAGTCCCAGCTGGGTCAGCGTTGAGATTTATCTCCGCAAAATTCCCCGCACTGCCCACGGTCAGTAGGGGACAACGATGGGCTTGGAAAGGCCGCCGTCAGTCGGATGGGACGTTAAGCCGTGGCCCCGTGTGTGGGAGAGCCATACTCTGTGCACGTTAAAGAACACGCTGGATGGCCTAGACGGGAGGTTTCCATCTGTCTCCCAACAGCTGTTTTAGTGAGTCCCCTCCCCCAACCTTCTGTGAGCCTTTGGGGTCCATGTGACCTGGCCATTTAGGCCATGGTATGCAAAAAAAGTGCCGCTCAGGTTGTTGGCTCAACAATCCAACCCAACCTTATAACATGTCGTGTGTTCTGACCGCTGAGCTATCGGCCACCAAACAATCATCCTCTATTAGTGGCTTTAAGCATTGTACCATAGAATTAGTCATTGGAAATTTAGCTGACTGCAATTGAAGACTCTGATCTAGAAGGAGCTTTCCAGGTCAGTTGGGTTGGGTTGTTTTACCTCTGAGCGGCAATTTTTTGCACACCATGGGCTAAATGGCCAGGTCACAAGGACCCCGAAGGCTCAGAGAAGGTTGGGGGAGGGGACCCACTGGAACAGCTGTTGGGAGACGGATGGTAGCCTCCCGTCAAGGCCATCCAGCGTGTTCTTTAACGTGCACAGGGTATGGCTCTCCCGCATACGAGGCCACAGCTTAACGTCCCATCCGACGGACGGCGGCCTTTCCAAGCCCATCGGTATCCCCTACTGACCGTGGGCGGGGAATTTTGCGGAGATAAATCTCAACGCTGACCCAGCTGGGACTCGAACCTGGGAACTACAGATTACGAGCCTGGCGCGCTACCGACTGAGATACCCCTTCCAGGTCAGTGCACACAATCAATTCACGTCAAGAGTTTGTTTTTTAAAGCGGGCACACCATGTATCAAGCGTAAGTTGAAATAATAGGATGTCACAGATGTGCACCAGTTGGTGATATGTTAAATTAAAAAAAAGAAGTGTTGTCTTTAAAAAAATATATCATGCCTCTTGACGTGTGCTGGTACGGAGCACTGACCTGTAAAGTGACTTCCATACCAGAGTCTTCAATTAAAATCAGATATATTTCCAATGACGAACTCTATGGTATAATGATTAAAGCCACCAATAGAGGATGATTATTCGGCGGCAGGTAGCTCAGCGGTCAGAGCACCTGACATGTTATCAGGAGGTCATGGGTTCCGATAACACCCGGCTAATGAAAATTTTCCCTCTGTGTTTATTCAACTTATCATCAACATATATATAGCATATATATCATTTCAGGGTTATTTAAAAAATTATATAACTGCATAAATGCATACATATATGATTGATTAGTTAATTTTACAATTTATTTCTTAATAAAGAGTCTAATGTGGTTTACTTTGCTTATCTCTGTTTTTTACGTAATATTTGTTGGTAAAATGTTTTTGCAATACATTTTAATGTACACGATTTTAATAATTTTTAAACTCGTTTATAATGTAAAAATATATTTACACAATATTTATAATATAGGGAAAAAGAAATCGCGTTAAATAGGGATTACCTGTATACAGATACTAGAAGAAAAAATGCAAACTATTCCATATTATGCAAATTGGGAGAAAGATTGAAATCTCAGAACTTCTTCACTAAGCAAGGAATTATAGAGTAATGTTACTGAAAATAAATATCTCAATCAAATGAGTCTAAATCTTGATATGAATCTGTTCAATAAATAACTTTCTCGACGTTTCTTAAGGTGAAAGGTCATGAAATCTCTCTTCGATATCAAATTTAGAGAAAAAATTGGCTGGACCAGGATGGGGAAGAACTCGAAATCAGGAGATCTTGCTTTCGCATCCTCCGACTGAAAATAATTTTTCCTCTGAATTTTTATCGATGTTAAGAGTGTCTTGATGATATTTGATCTGCTCAATATTTAAATAGTTTTAAGAGGTGGAATATTGAACAACAATTGTTCATCTGAAAAAGTTGTTCGAGAACGACGAAAATGGAATAAATATGAACTGATAAAAATATGATTGTACAAATACGATTTGTTTTTTTATGTTGTAGTTATTGTTCACACTTTAACCTATTTGAATTAACTTTTCAAATAAATCATTTTAACTGATTAAATATTCCAGACTTTATAACTCTTCGAATACTTAAAAACTATTTTTGAATAAAGAGATGTGAACAGTATTAATTCATAGTTATCTTCAGTCACATTTCTTCGATAAAAGGCTACTTAAAAAGAGACTTGAGATATGAGGCTTTGTTCATAGCATGGAACTATTCTCGTCTTTCTGCATTGACATATGTTTCAAAAACATTTTCTTAGAAACACCATTAAAGGAAACATTCTGTGAAAATATTCTGTGCCAATTCTATGAATTGGCACAGAATATTTTTTCAACAAAATTTATGAAAGGGTGTTGTCTGTTATGTCCAATCTATTTCTCACTTCTCTCTCTGTTCCTCCCTCTCTCTTTCATCTGTGGGGCATCGATGGATCAGTCGGTAGTGCGCTAAGCTCGTTCTGAAGTTCACAGGTTCGAGTTCCAGCTGGGTCATCATTGAGATTTATCTCCGCAAAACTACCCGCCCTGTCCTTGGTCAGTAGGGGACACCGATGGGCTTGGAAAGGTCGCCGTCCGTCGGATGGGACGTAAAGCCGTGGCTCCGTCTGCTGGTGAGCCATACCCTTTGCACCTTAAAGAACACGCTGGATGGGCTTGACGGGACTCTACCATCTGTCTACTAACAGTTTTCCAGTGGGTCCTCTTCCCCCAACTTTCTCTGAGCACTTGGGGTCCTTGTGGCCTGGACATTTAGCCCATTATAGGCAAAAAAAAAGTGCCGCTCAGAGGTAAAATAGCCCACAACACAATTTCCCTCACTCATACCAGATAGTTTTTTTTAGACCAGACTGGAGATTGCAGAAACAGCAATCATATACACTGTGTGGCAATAAAAGTGTCGCAGCTGGAAGAAATAGAAACGAATTTAAATCGAGTGGTCAAATAATCATCAAGTGTCAGTTAAACAACTACCATAATTTATTTATGCAAGAAAGCTGTAAAACGGATGCACGAACAAGTTATGTAGCTAGCCGTGTTTGGAATGCAGGAGAGACCTAGAAATGTCTGATATCATTCTGCAGGATGTGCCACCATGCCATATACACTAAATGCTATAGAGAAGCGAAATTTCATTCGGTCGAATAAGGGCTTGCAGATGACGTCATATAGCATTCCAAAGAAGTCTGATTGGCGACATGTTCAAGGCGCTGACTGGCTTCCTTCTCCCAGGAAAACCTTCTCCCGTCCTTCCCTGACATCCTTCTCCCAGGAAAACCTTCTCCCCTTCTTCCCTGACATCCTTCTCCCAAGAAAAGTAGTGCAGCAGGCTTTGTCTTGGAGGTATTGCCAGCATTATTAAATACCAGAAGCGACAGGTAGTCGTTTCTCATACTTATTATCCTCATGTTCAAGTGGTGATTCCCCAAACAAGTAAACGAAATGTTCGTGTTGTGTGGTATTTCGAAATAGAGGGGAGATTCGATCTCTTCATACATTGTCTCCACAAGCAGTGGTCGTCAACACGCAGAAAGAATCGGGAATCGTCGTTGATGACGACATGCTGCAAATTCCTAGCGCCACTTTTATCTACAGCACCACCAGTTACGTGGGTCACGATAATGGGTTGTGTTGTTTTACCTCTGAATCCAGAACTAACAGCAAATCAATGATCCAATAACAATGGACACATACGAAAAGATTAATTCAAAATTAGTACATAAAGAAGTAAATATACAAATTTGTACAAAAATTGTTTTTATGTAACTCTGTTGTATATGTCGTACAACAGAGTTACATAAAAACAGAGAATTAGAAATGAAATCTAAGAGAAAAGCACTGTCATACCATGAGATTTGAAATTTTTAAAGGCATTTTAGAGAAGGTTGAAAAACCTAACCACGGTAAAATTTATCTATGTATTTTATTTACGAAATGGAACTCTAAAACATGGAGTATTTCTCATGGAATGCTTTGTTAACGCAAAGCTCATTAAAACTGTAATTAGATGCAATCTATCATGTTGTTAACAATTTATAAAAAGAATATAAGACACAAAGTTTCGAACGCGATGGACAAACTAAATAATTTATGTGTCAAATGAAAGCTTGTATCTAATTAATGATAATAAATAATTAAGTGAAAGATGAATATCTAATAAATAATTAAATGAACGCTAAGAGACATTGTCACAGATGATGAGATGTGGTTTTGTTACTATACAACTCCCAGACAGATCGATAATAATGTTTGAGTTGTGGAAGATGAACCACATCCCCAGACCATCAGACAAAGCTTTCTCTGGAGGATTTGAGTTATGGGGATGCGGTTCATCTTCCACACCATCAGACAAAGCTTTCTCTGGAGGAAGAGATGTTCAGATCTTTTTTAATTACCAAGGAGTAGTAGAAATGGCCACCTTACCTAAAAAAAAAAGACTATAAATGGCCAATGCTACACCGACATGTTTTGTCCAAAAGAGTTAAGGAGATGAAGGAGAAGTGTCCAACAACAAGTGTCAAGGGTTCTCCTTCTTCATGAAATGCCTGTGCTCACAAAACTAGGCAAGTTACGTCAATCTGAAGCAGGAAAAAGAAATCAAAAAGCTACCCTGTTTGCGATCGTGTCTGCATATTCACCCGAACTTGCACCATTCGATATTTAGTTGTTTCCGAAAAACATGCAGGGAATCCTTTTTCAAGGGTGCAAGACCTTGCAAAATGAGTTCATTCAGACTTGAGGAGTATTTTCCAACAGGAATACCACCAAGTATTCCAGAATTGGCGTAGCGTCTGCAACTTTGCATAGACCCTGGAGGGGAATACTTTGAAGGTCAGTAAAAGTTTTGTGGAGGTAAGTGCAATTCCGCAGATGCATGTCAAGGAATTTTTGAACATCCCTCTTATATTCAAAATAAAGCTTCCGACGTCTGAAATGTCATAAAGTACCTAAAACACGACTCCAAATAAAACAAAAACTTATAAGTCATCAAAATGGGGCAGTTGCATAGAACTAATTCCATCCGACGGACGGAGGGCGGCTTTTTACGACGGGAAAGAAAGTTGTTTGTTTTTACGACGAAAGAAAGTTTTGTGGAGTTAAATCTCAACGCTGGCCCAGGTGGAACTCGAACCTTGGGAACTGCAGACTATGAGCCTGTCGCGCTACCGACTACGACCCCCCCCCCCCCCCTTGAGTTTTGAGCAAGAAAGTTGATTTGTTTCCAGACAACGTCCGATCCCATACCTCCCAAGTAGCAATATCAATGTTGAACAAGTATGATTGGAAAACATTCTGGCATTTCTGAACCATTCTGGCATTTCTGTGCAAAAAGTTCACGAAAAGAGGGAAACTGAAGTCGGAAAAAATAGGTGCAGTCCATTTATTATAGACTTCCTCTTGCACCAGACAATGATCGCTTTAGGACAAAGTCGGATCCATGTTGCTAATTTCATTTAGGATAATAGGCATGGCTAATTTGAACAGATCAATAACAATTTACGCTTCATATCAGGCATATGTACTGTTTAGTTAAACGATCCTCATATACAATACGCTACAATGCATTCTAATGTATACCCAATTCTGTTTTTATATGGATTTTTTTTTTGCACGATTTTGATTTAACAGAGTTTGGAAAAAAATCCAATTCTCTTTTCACACGATTTATTTTGATCTAACACGTTCAAACGACGCCTTTTTAAAAATCTCCATTTGAATTTAATTCTGAAAAAATATTCCTATTGAAGAAAAAATTCCTAGAATTTACATTTATAAAAAAGTTGCCGCTTTTCACATTTTTCGAAGTAGTTTTAACTTTGAAAATGTACTATAGATAGACATTTTGTGCACTAAAATCCCGAAAATACAAACTACACTAACATAACTACATAGCAAGATTTCTCTATTTTATTCAAAAATTGTAAAAACCCTACTTCATTCGGAATAAAGTGGCAACATTGATTTCCGGGAGAACTTTATTATTTTTATCTTCAATACATACATTAGTCTTGGTCTCTCATTTCGTATTTAAATTTGGAAGTGTTTACCTTTTTAATAGAAGAAATCGAAAACATTTTTGTTTTGTGTTTTGAACTTTTGTGTGCGTAATATAAATTTATTAAATTTTGCTGATAGATAATTTACAATTTTTTCATCATCTGATTTATTAACTACAATTATAATATTTTTTGTAAGTCTTACCACGATGTCGGATAATTCAACTATACAAAAGCAGAAAAGGAAAGCTATCTCTTTGGATACTAAGATCCAAATTTTAGATCGTCTTGCAACTGGAGAAGGTTCAACATCCATAGGTGAATATGGTATTGTACTGGGTTTTCACGTCTGGAACCAGTCTTCTATTTTTTCACATGCACTGTATTTTTAACACTGTTTTTTTTTTTACACTTTTTTTCAGGAATCTACCGCGTAAAAACAGAATTGGGTGTATATGTCGTTTTGTAATTTTGAATCTGACATGGAACTGTGACTTTTCATTTATATTGAATGATAAGCCTTATATTTTAGAGAAATTTAAGCTGAGTAGCAGATATGCTTCGAAATATAATTTGAAAGCTCTTTTGTTAATAGGTCATGTAGATGTCACTTCGTTTCAGCAAGATGAGGGAAACTTTATTTCATGCTTTTAATTGATCGCTATCGTAGATTTTCAAACTATTGACTGATTTAAGATTCGATACAATGAACTCGAATATCATTCCCAATTATATTCGACAATAGCTGAGTAACCCACAAACGATATCACAAACATGAAATATTTTCCTAAATTTACTATACGATGGACTTGACTCTCAAGTGAGCTGTCGTTATCATTTTAGCAACTGTCATTGTAATGCAAACACTGTAAAACAATGGATGATTGCTCTAAAAGCAAAATAATAAGGTTCTGACAAAAATCAAAATTTTCTTAACTGAACATTTTATAATTATTTTCTTAAGATACTTGCAGAAGCATGCATTTTTCTAATATATTTGTCTCCAAGCCCAGATCTAAAAAACAAACACTCTTTTATCCGGCCCTGCTTGGAGGGTAAGATAAAATAGTGTTTGTTGGCGTGCCGTGTCCTTGCCACTCCCTTGCCGTGTGGTTGAGGCTGTGGTAACGCGTTGGCTCAGAGTGACACAGCATCTGTCCGGAATGGCATGATTGTGTGCCCATTTATGTTGTATGAGAAACCAAACCCAATAGAGCTTCTAGGTTGTCTTCGTACTTTGTGTTAAAAAAGTAGGTTATGACGAAGTTTGTTTGATAGTAAAAGATTTTCACAAACCTAACAAATTTTCTATTAAATGGCATGTCAATTTTGATCATGAAATTTATGTAAAATCGCTTCACCTTTTTACACTAATATTAGGAGAATATTTTAGATAATAAATTGTACATTAGGTATATTACAAGATACGTTTTACACAGTTTATAATATTTTTAATCTGAAGGAACCCTCACAATACAGTAATTCGCCATTATTGGCCTAGAATGGGCCTGGGCAAACTATGGCCCTCCTTCACTTTTTTATGTGGCCGGTGGAGCTACTAATGAAAAATAAAATTTCTAAAAGAAAAAAAAAGAACGTAGAGAGGAAGAGAAGTCCAATTTCGGTGAAGTAAATTCTCGTTAAATTAATTTTAATAAAATTATATTCTTCATGTTTCACTTCAAAAATGTTTTATTATTATTTATTATTTATTTGTATATTTATTTATTTTTGCGTTGGTATGCATATGTTATTGATTATATATTTCTTTGGCGGCCATCTTTTCATTTCAGTTTTCACTGTTGTCCTTCAGCTAAAGGGTTTGCCAAGGCCCGGCCTATATAACATCATTTAAACTAGTTTCAGGGAGTTTTACCTGGTCTCTAGTTCTATGAAAATAAAAGCGTCAAACCAAAAATCATCATAAAACTCATCAAACATCGGAAACATTTCATCTTGTCTTACGACAACCAACATGTAGAACGCTTTAAAAAAAAAATGTTTTTCACAAAACCATATTGGTCAGGAAATTCCCTCAGATGTTATTCTTGCGTAATAGTGTCCTGGGAGAAAACAAGAAGATGTCTTAAGAAGCTCTCGAAAGAGATAGTTAAGGTTGAAAGATTCTTATTTTCTTTCTTCTCCCTCCACTGCAGTACGAGACAGAATCGAGAAAGAAAAATATTGCTCGCGACAGCCCTGAGATGAAAGAAATCAGCTCTGGGACATGAAGAGTAGTAAAGGCTTTGTTTGTCTTTGGAGTTTGTCTCTCGCCTCAACTTGTTCCGATCTCTTCTTTCCATAGCCGGTCTTACTAATCCACTAAAAGACCACCCCTTGCCAATAGTTGATACCGCAAACATTCACGGCGGAACCATATTGTGACTACTTTCCAGTTTAACTCTCGTCTTGGTTTAAGGATGCTGATGTTATTCTCTCTCCGTCAGACCTGTACTCCTCACCGCTTGTGATAATATTGACTTTCAATTCTGTAGCAGTCTTCCATCCTGCAGATCGCGAGAGGCAGAATTTCACAGAGTAGACAATATTTGAGCAGAGTAAACAAATCGAACTCGATTTTTCTGCACTTTCGAAACTAAAATATCAACTGAGAAATTAACAAGTTTAATTCAAGAGTAGAGGATAAACAGGAAGAATTTGAGGCGATCCTAAGAAACTGAAAATGGAGAAGTTCCTGAAAGAAAACAAATGTGGATGTACGTTTTTAATATTATTTACCAGAAATAACATTTTCGGCAATACTGTGACAATTTTTCTTTTATAAGATAGATTTTCCACGAAGTATACTACTTAAAAGAACTATAGATTTTTTCTCCTATAAAGTGGAGCGGGTTCCTTCAGTCGGTAGTATGTTAGGCTCGTTCTCTGCAGTTCCCAAGTTCGAGTCCCATCTGCTCCACAGTTGAGATTTATTTCTGCTAAATCCCTACTCTGCCCTAGGCCAGAAATAGGACGTTGATGGGCTTCGAATTTGGTTTTTTTACCTCTGAGCGGCATGTTTTTTTTTTACACACAATATGCTAAATTGCCAGGTCACAAGGACCCCGAGGGGTCAGAGAAGGTTGAAGGGAGGAGATCCATTGGACAGAGATTGGGAGACAGATGGCAGCCTCCCATCAAGGCCATCTAGCGTATTATTTAGCGTACACAGGGAATGGCTCTCCCGCACACGGCGCCACAGCTTAACATGCCATCCAATGGACAATGGCATTTCCAAGCCCATCTGTGTCCCTTACTGACCAAGGGCTGGCCCAGGCTGCAAAACTCAATGCGCACCCTGATGGTTTTGGAAAGGGCATCGTCCGTAGGATGGGATATAAAGCCGTGGCCCCATTTGCAGGAGAGGCATTACTCTGTGCACGTTAAAGAACACGCTAGATGGCCTTTACGAGAGGTTACCATCTGTCTCCCAAACAGCTGTTTTGTGGGTCCCCTTCTCCAACTCTCTTTGAACTCTTGTGACCTGATCATTTAGCGGACTGTGTGAAAAACAATGCATCTCAAGGTAAAACAATCTGCCTCAATTCCTCTGAAACTTCAGTAATAATATCTAATAAACGAAAACACTCACCGCAAATGCAAACCTAAAATAAAATCACAATTAATTCACAAATTGTTTCGAAATTATATTTAACATAAGCACATTCAGATGATCTTTAAGTTTCTAATTAGCATACTTGCAAAAAAGGATAAATAGCTAATGTTCACTACAATCTTGAACCAACGAACATTAACCTCAATGATAAGAAGTGTATTTATGTTTTAATAATTGTAGTATTCACAGTTAATTTGTTTTCCCCTAGATAGAATACTGCACAAGAAAGGATGAAATTATATCTGCATTTGAAAGGTCTTCACCCGCACCGTGAACCCGAAATTTGGATATATTTTTAACAGTAATTTACAATCTCAGCACTCTGGGTGTTATAACCTGATAGCAGATTTTTCAGCATGTTTAAGTTCCGATTAGGTGTCATCTTATGTTCATGCGTAAATTATCCAAAATTTTATCCTCTATAGAACTAAAGTTAATTTTTTATTCGCAATGCTGTTTAACACATTTTCAGAAAAAACGAGCTAAAGTTTCACTTTGTCGTCTGTCTGTATGTCTGTTTGTAGAATTCAACTTCTTTGTTTTTTAGATATAAATTTATTTTTTGTTGTCGTTGCATAAGTATTAACGAAATATTATGATTCGCAATTTTCGAATCTTCTACTGGTTATAATTGCGCAGTCTAATGGTGGAAAAAAAATTAAATAGGAAGTATTTTAAAAGAATATTGCAAGCGAAATAATTATGTTAGAAATTTGCAATTTTGGTGGTAAAATGTGAAAGGTTGGATTGTTTTATCTCTAACTGGCACTTTTTTGTGCACACTGGGCTAAATCGCTAGGTCACAAGGACCCCAAAGTCTCAAAGAAGGTTGGGGGAGGGGGCTCGCTGGAACAGCTGTTGGGAGACAGATGGTAGCCTCCCATCAAGGCCATCCAACATGTTCTTTAACGTGCACAGAGTATGGCTCTCCTCACACCGGATCACAGCTTAACGTCCCATCCTACGGACGGCGGCCTTTCTAAAGGAAACAAGACTTTCGATAAATTGTACAGAAACAAGGCAACGGGCTATGAGAGAGAGCGCTGAAGTCAGCAACCATTTGAACAACTGAGGTCAGTTCTTCTAGTCGCTAATACACCGGTGTGTAAAAAATATGCCTCAATGTGCACTTTACAATATATATTTGAACACAAATTTTTAATTGTTCACTTCTATTAGTATATTAATAATTTACATTAGAAAAAGTACTTATATCTCGCATAAAGTGTGGTTGGTTGGTACCCTGAAATATCTGAGTTACACATGGACCCCGAAGGCTCAGAGAAGGTTAGGGGAGGGGACCCACTGGAACAGCTGTTGGGATACAGATACCCATCCAGTGTGTTCTTTAACGTGCACAGGATATGGCTCTCCCGCACTCGAAGCCACGGCTTAACGTCCCATCCGAAGGTCAGTGGCCTTTCATAGCCCATCGGTGTCCCCTACTGACTGTGGGCAGGGCGCATAAGATGTGGAACTATTGGCCGTAGCGGGATTACATCTGCTAGTTGTTCTTGCTAAAACTCATGTGCATCTTTTGGTTGACTGTTGCCTTCTTTGATCTTCAGATTTTGCCGCTTCAATCTTTATATGAAAGATTATGACAACAACGATGACATTTTGAATTATTGCCCCGAAAATTAAAGTACAAGTTTAAACGAAAATAATAACTTTATAATAAGATTTATTAATACGTGTAAGATCACGTAACACACAATATATTGATTCACAAATATTCATTCGCTTTTTTTTTTCAGAAAGTGCAAAATTGCTAAACGTTTTAGTTTCCACAACTATTAAAATATCAGAAGCATATTGTTAGATATCTAGATTTCAACAGATTTGATTGAGATCTTTATATTGTCTTCAGTGATATTTTTTCGCTAAAAGCTTATTTAAGAAGTAATTGAGTTCTGCATCCGAGTTACTTTTTGACATAATATGGAATTGTGTCTTATAAAGTGGGCTGAGTGTATATCTATATATTTCTTATACAAACTTAAACAACGACTGGAAATTTAGACAATGCATAACACTTTATGATTTTTGGAATAGGCTAGTTATTTCGTGCTTTTGTTAGCGCAATCACATTTAGCGCAAACTGCTATGGTAAACTAGATTTTGCGATCACATTTTAATCTTTTCGTTTTTGGAATTAAATATCTCTTTTTTTTACATTCTAAAACCTATCACGTATTGTTTAATTTATTCATGCTAACAAAATTAAGATAGAGAGGAGAAAAAATAAACAACAAATTTAATATAAATGATACGCCTTGCATCAATTTCGTCTTCTTGGACGTATAATGCACGGGCAAAGAGGTGCCACCGTTAGCAAGTCGCTAGTAGGCTAATCTAACCTGACAGCGATTCATCTCAGAAGTCTTCTTCTTCTTGACAATCCTCTCAGTAGGACGCTGGCACCGATCCAGTATCCGGCGGTAATTTCCACGGGGAAACTTTATGTGGCTCGCGCACACGAAAGAAAAGAATGCAACGTGCCTTCACAAATGCGGCAGCTGTTAGATGAGATGGTGTAAGGGCTTTGGTCTACTGAGGTTAAGGTCGCGGTTTGCAACCAAAGGCATCAGTAGAGAATTGTCTTCAGTGGTCGATAAGTAGAGGAAGAAGAAAAAAAGTGTCATGTTTAGGAGCATTTATTTGGTGTGTGAGCAAGATACAATTCTCCCAGCTCGATACGGATCGCAGTGAATATGCCGACGTTTCTTTTTACGCTATATGTGAAAAATATGTTTTGGTGCATTTGGTACGTTAGGTTACTACACGAAAGTCTCGGACTTAAAAATGAATTATAATATATATTTGATGTTTTTGAAACTAGGGATTTTCTGATACACAGGAAACTTTCGTGTTTATATAAATCGATTAGTACATGGTTACGTAAAATAAAAATTAAACTCTTTCATTTCTCTGTCATTTTTTTGAGTTGAGTTTTTTGCCTTGTTTTACCAACGAGCACCACTTTTTTTTGCATGCATTCCGCTAAATGGCCAGGTCACAAGGATCCTGAAGGCTCAGAGAAGGTTTGGGGAGAGATCCCACTAGACAGCTGTTGGGGGACATATTGTAGCTTCCTGTCAAGACATCCAGCGTGTTCTTTAACTTGCACAGGGCATGACTCTCTCTCGCACATGGAGCCATGATTTAACGTCCAGTCCGACGAACGGCGGCCTTTTCAGTCCTATCGCTGTTCCCTACTGACCGTGGCTAGGGCTGGGAGTTTTGCGGAGATAAATCTTATCGTTGGCCCAGTTCAGACTCGATCCTGGGAACTGCAGATTACGAGTGTGGCGTAATACCGACTTAGCTCCCCCTATTTTGTTTTTCAGTGACTTATATATTAATAATACAAAATAATAAAAAGCATTTAAGCTTTATTCAAATTAGTTAGTTGTTAATATTTTTTATAAGAATGCAACACCAAAAGAGGTTAATAATAGTTAATCATTAGCGCATTTTTGGAATCTTTTTCTGTTTTTTCTGAAGCACAAAATAAAATCAATAATCAATCAAATACTTTCTGATCAATATAAGGAGAAAGTGTGAGCAATATTTTATCGAAACAAGTTTGCACAAAAATTTTTAATTCTCTACCATAAAATCTGTTGTGCTTCAGCCCTTATTTTGAAATTAAAGAAATTTTTTGAAAAGGTCATTCGACGTAAATATTTTATAAAAGATATAAACTGTATTATCTATTATTGCAAATAAATAATATTGTGAAATGATGATTTAACGCAACAGATGATAATTTTGTATAACAGTGCTTACATCTTTCTTTTGGATGAATTGTGAATTGCTTTGCTTTTTATGTTTTTCATTCTATTATTTCTACAGAAATTTCAACTGATGTACTTGGATAAAATGACTTTACGCAAAATATCATCAAACTTTTATTTCTCTCTTATTGGATATAAAATATATATATATGTAAATTCATTCAACTGAAAAGTGAACAATCCATAAATCTGGGAAATGAACTGAGTGTTATTGGCCCTTACACAGGGAAACGGGTATACATAGAACGAACTCATCACCAGTATCTGTGGTATACATCGGCTTGAAAGTGATAAAAGTTGTATGGTTTGCAGGCAAACCCTGGGGCGGGGAGTGACTGAGTTGGTTGCGCGCCAGCTCGTAATCTGTAGTTCTTAGGTTCAATTCCCATCTATGCCAGCATTGAGATTTATCTCCGCAAAATACCCCACCCTGCCCTAGATCAGTAGCGCATACCGATGGGTTGAAAAGGCCGCCTTCCTTCTAATGGAATGTTAAGCCGTAGTACCGTGTGCTGAAGAGCCATACCCTCTATATCTAAAGAACAAGCTGAATGATCCTAATGGGACCTTACTGTCTGTCTCCTAATAGCTGCCAGAGTGGGTCCCCTCCACCCAATCTTTTATGAGTCCTCGGGATCCTTGTGACTTGGCCAATATGTCAAAGAAAAGTGCCTCTCCAGTGTAAAACGAAACAACCCAACCCAAACATCTACTATGGGTTCTTGAGATCTAGTCATTTTGTGAAAGAAAAGTGCCTCTCAGGGGTAAAACGAAACAACCCAACCCAGACATCTTCTATGGGTCCTTGTGACCTGGCCAATGTACCAAAGAAAAGGGTCTCTCAGGGGTAGAACGAAACAACCCAACCCAGACATCTATTATGGGTCCTTGTGACCTGGCCAATGTGCCAAAGAAAAGTGCCTCTCCAGTGTAAAACGAAACAACCCAACCCAAACATCTACTATGGGTCCTTGAGATCTAGTCATTGTGTGAAAGAAAAGTGCCTCTCAGGGTAAAACGAAACAACCCAACCCAGACATCTATTATGGGTCCTTGTGACCTGGCCAATGTGCCAAAGAAAAGGGTCTGTCAGGGGTAGAACGAAACAACCCAACCCAGACATCTATTATGGGTCCTTGTGACCTGGCCAATGTGCCAAAGAAAAGTGCCTCTCCAGTGTAAAACGAAACAACCCAACCCAAACATCTACTATGGGTCCTTGAGATCTAGTCATTGTGTGAAAGAAAAGTGCCGCTCAGGGGTAAAACGAAACAACCCAACCCAGACAAACCCTGCATGGAAGCACCAAAAGTATGACAATATGTGGTGGCTGAAGTTTTAGCTCTACTATCAGGGTCCGATGTTGATTGAGTTTCTGGACCGTGGTGACACTATCAACTCTAAACGATATTGTGAAACTATGAGAATTTGAAGGCAGACAAAAAAAAAGAAGCTCCCAAGACTTTTGAGTAAACGGTTGTTATGTTGCATGACAACGTTAGCTCCCGTACTCTCCGAGTAACAGTAAATGTTGAACAGATGTAGTTGCGAATGCCGGGAACATTTTTTGTACTGTCCTGGCATGTCCTCGATTACTTTTCAGACCCCTAAAAAACGCCGCAAAAAAAGGAAGCTGAAATAGGTCGAAGAGTTCCGGTGCATTGTCACGGGCTTCTGATGTAACAGCCAAAGTTGCTACAGGATAAAAAGTAAAATACATAGAAGTGTATAATATGTTGGGACAAATGTCTCAAAGGCATGGCGAATTTCTACAGATCAGTTAATGATTTAAGCTTCATTTCTGACCGTCCAATTTTCATCTGAACGATTCTTAAAATTTCTGCTATTTGCAAAAAAGTTGATTTCAGTTCAAACGGTTTTTCACTCCTCCGTACTGTGGTTCTGTGGTCTTTACAATCATCCTATCGGTGTTTCATCCACCGAGAACAGAAAGGGATTCAGTTGTTTTACCTCTGAGTGGCACTCTTTTGCGCACAATGGTCTTAAATAACCAGGTTACAAGGACTTGTGAAAAAGCCTCCAAGTCAGAAAGGTTGAGACCCAGGGACAGCTGTTGGGAGACAGATGGTAGCCTCCCGTCAAGGCCATCCAGCGTGATCTTTAATGTGCACAAGGTATGGCTCTCTCGCACAAGATGCCACGTCTTAACGTCCCATCTCACGAACGGCAGCCTTTCAAAGCCCATCAATGTCCTCTACAGACCGAGGGCAGTGCAGGGAGTTTTGCAGAGATATATCTAAACGCCGGTCCAGGGGGACTCGAACCCTAGAGCTGCAGGTTACTAACCTCACGCGCTGACTGAACCCCCCCCCCCCCCCCCCCCCCCCCACAGAGAGGGAAGTTTAATGCTTTTATCACGCATGTTGTTTTCTACTGTGTCATTTCATTTTTCCAACACGCCGGACATGTTACAAATACCCTAAGTTTTTAGTTGTTGAACGGTAAAAGTTCATGTGGAAAGGCAGTTAGTATTTTTAAGGCAATTTTTAAAGTCGAGATTGTACTCATGGAATCTCCGACGTCTTCGCAAAATAAGACGGAAAATATCATTAAAATAATGGGGTCAGAGCGCTAAAGAATGCTTTTAGCGTAAGAAGTATGAGTATTCTTTCAAAATAACATCTCAAGAAGTACAGTCGCTCAAAAAAAATATCCGAACAGTATGGTTGATTACAGAATTTAGAAAAAATATCTGTCAACGATTTTTTTTAGAAATTAGTGATCTGTCAACCTTCGTGTACACTACTTTTTTGAGCGACTGTACAGATCGTTCTGCAAAAAGTGAGTTAATTTAACTCTGAGAGACACTTTTTTTGCACACAATGACTTAATGGCCAGGTCACAAAGACCCCTAGGGATCAGCGAAGGTTGGAAGAATCATTGGACAGCTATTAGGAGACAGATGTAAGTGTCTCGTATTCTTTAACGTGCATAGGGTATGGCTATTCCACACACAGGGTCATGACTTAACTTCCCATCAGATGAACTTTCCTAAAATCATCGGTGTCCCCTACTGATCTAAAGCAGTTTTGTGGAGATAAATCTAAACGCTATCTTAGGTGAGATTGAACTTGGGAACTGCATTTTACGAGCTTCTCAGCAAAAAGTGAATGTTATATATAAAAATTTATGCTTTCTCTGAACGTTTTATGATTGTTGCTACTTTGTGTATTTTAGGCCTTAAAAGTGTAATCTCAATTACACAATGTATCTATTCAGTGTTTTACAGAATATGTGACTGAACTGTATCCCTATGCATCGCATTATAGTTCCCCTACTGTTTCCTTCCATTCGTAGATCATTGACACTACAATCTTTTTCACAAATGGCTCATTGCCAAATACATCTGAAGCAAAGAAGAAACGATGCTGCATTGCATCTGCCTAGATGTCTGGATTCATCATTCCTGATCATACCCTGATATGACTTCTGGCTCCAAGAAGTGTCACAATCAGCTTTGCATGAACATCTCGAAGAGCAAAGGTTTTTTACAGTAGAATAGACAGTTCAAGATCAATAGCATATTTTAACTTTCCTTTTTCTCTGCGTTTTCGATTCAACCTCTAACTCCCAAAGGCCCTCTTTCTCAAGGCTTTTTTCGGTCAAGAAATTAATTGAACAGTTTTTAGGAGAGTATGCAAGTCTCTTTCCGAAGACGTGCAACTTGTTATTAGACCAAAACCTTTTTTTAACTTTTTTACTTCAAACCCGATATACAGGGTGATTCAGAATTCATCATCAATATTTAGTGGGGAGGAAGGGAATAAGAAAAGAAAGAGATTTCACATAGGAAAGTATGGGGGCAGACGAACGCATGGTGGTGTAGAGGGCGCTGTGTGTACACACCTCTCATACAGAAGCACAGCTGTTTGACGCGTGCAGTCAGTTGTCATTCGACAAGGTGAATTTGCAGAAGTAACATGAACCGGTATACGTGGAATGAATGTGCAGATATGCATGTAACTTACGGTGCGGCAGGAGAAAGATGTCTTCGAGCCAGGCAATTGTATGCAGCGTGCTTCCCAAACCGCCGTGTGCCACAGCATCAAATGTTTTCACGTATTCATCGCCAACTGCGTGAAACAGGATCGTTTGCTGCTAGTAATGTTAATCGAGGGAGGCGCAGATCGGCACGGTCAGTAGCAGTAGAAGAAGCTGTCCTACAGGAAATCGAGGAACAACCTGGTGCTAGCACACGAGGTATGGCTAGGCAGTTTGGAATTTCGCAAGCAACAGTGTGGCGGATATTACACGATGAAGGGTTACATCCGTTTCATCTGCAAAGAGTGCAATTATTGGCAGCAGACGACCATCCCAAGCGTGTTATTTTTTGTCAGTGGTTCATGCAGAGAACAGCCGTTGATCCCAATTTCCCAACGTATGTTCTTTTCACCGATGAGGCGTTGTTCACTCGAGAGGGTGTCTTCAACACACACAATTGGCATGTGTGGGCTCATCAGAACCCACACGGTACAAGACCTGGAGCTGCGCAACAACGTTTTGCTGTCAATGCGTGGACTGGGATTGTCGGTGACTGTTTGTTGGGCCCGTATTTACTACCATCCCGTTTGGACGGTGCCAAGTACCTAACATTTCTTCAGACTGTGTTACCGGATCTTCTGAACGAGGTTCCTGATGGTAGTCTCCGGCGAATGTGGTTCCAGCATGACGGCGCTCCTGCACATTTCGCAAATGCTGTGCGTGCTTACCTACGCAGACAGTTTGGTGGTCAATGGATTGGCCGCGATGGACCGGTTTCTTGGCCACCACGTTCACCGGATTTATCTCCAATCGATTTCTTTGTATGGGGTGCTATGAAAAACATGGTGTACGAGACCCCTGTTGATAGTGCTATGGATCTTGTAGCACGCATATCAGTTGCTGCCTCAAACATCCGGGAAATGCCAGGCATCTTCCTCAGGGTCCGGCTGTCCATGCAACGCCGTTGTGAGTCATGCATTCTAGCACATGGTCGGCAGTTCGAGCACCTCTTGTAAGTCTGCACAACCAATGCAAAGAAATGTTACATGTAAGATAATAAATGTTTTTTCTTTACCACTTCCTTCTTATGTGTTCTTTCCATCATTGAACTGGGGTCATTTTGCCCTACTACATGGCATATGCGCCCATGCTTTCCTATGTGAAATCTCCTTCGTTTCTTATTACCTACCTCCCCACCAAATATTGATGATAAATTCTGAATCACCCTGTATAGTACCAGTGACCTTTCATATGACCAGGAAGATAGTACCATTGAACGTTTGCGGTTTAGGTAGTACCAGTGAACTTTCACTATTATGTAGCGCCAGTGAACTTTCGTGATTAGGTAAATGGTGAAAGTGAAATTTCTAAGTTTAGCAAATGCACTTTCATGACCATACTTTGTTCCAAGTAGCGGATTACCGGATAGGCGCTCGCCTAGAGTCTCGACACTCACAGGGACTTCAAAACTAGATATTTACCGAGAATTTTATCGAGTAAAATATTTCACAATCAATATAATGTACTATTTACGAAAATATTTCGTGTTTCTACCTAAGTAAATAACAAATATGATATGATTTTTCTTTAATACACTAAAATTAACAAGATATATGTTTTCATTTTTAATAATTTTTTTTCATTAGTTTTCAGTATGTGCAATTTTATATAATACGTATTTAATTTCCTATTTATGCATTTCCGTTATTCAAGCATTTTGTTTTTTTAGTAGGTTGCGAAATATTATGTAGAATGAATATCCCTCCACACACACACACGCTACAGAAGAATTAGGGTCTCTCGAATATTTTTGCCTGGGGTCTTCAGATATTCTATTACGCTACTGTCTATTCCACATAAAGAAAGGGGGAAGGGGGCAATTACCCCTCAAAGAGTTTCTTCTCCAATTGTCGCTTATTACTCTTAACTACAAAAACCAATGAAAAAGCAAGATTTCAAGCCTGAAAATATATCAATCTTGAACTCATTAGGGAGTTTATACGAGAAGTGTTTTACATCGTTAATGCAGTGGTGAAAAAGGAATGATTCATTATTTACTTCACAATATTCCAAAATTGAAAGAGGACTTCCAATTTCTCACGTCTATGGAGTATATATACACTGGCGGAAATTGAAAAAAGAACATCCAGAAGGATTTGCATTAGGAACGTCATATTATAATATGCTAATTGTTAAGGGCAACAGAAACCGTGATCCAAGATTGAAAGTCATTGGATGAAATAATGACGTCACTAAGGACGATAACGTGCAAATGTATGCAGCGCGAATTTAAGGACTAGTGCGTGAAGAAAACAGTTATTCGTCTTGTGTCGTGTTGTCCAATGTTCTTTGAAGTAGTTACCATGACTGGACAATGCAGGTGCGCTACATCTGTTCAGTTAACAGAGTTTGAGCGAGGTCGTATAGTGGGTCTTTGGGAATCAAGTTGGTCTTTTCGTCAAATTGCACACCACGTTGGACGAGAGGTATCGCCAGTGGTATGATGGTGTCATCGATGGTCATAAGAGCATTCTCACACTCGGAGACATGGTTCCGGACAACACAGAGTTACGAACGCACGAAAGTATTGGCATGTTAGGAGGGCAGAGGTGGCAGAGCAGACGGCTACGCGTCACAAATTCGATCGTCTTTTGTACAAAGGTGTCTACAAAACCATACGCAATCGCGTTTTGGAAGCAGGACTACAGGCATGCGTGCAGCTGGCACCGTTACCACTGTCACTGTCGAGCACATTTGCATGTTGTCAAGAACGAGTTCATTGGAGCGAAGAATGGCAGTCTGTGGTCTTCAGTGATGAAAGCCGTTTCTGCGTCCGAAGGCGACAAGGTGAACGGCTTCTTCCATTGTGTATCCGCCAGCGACACACGGGGCCCATGCTGGGCATCATGGTGTGGAGAGCGATTTGCTATCACTCTCGTACACGTCTGGTGTTTCTACAGGGTGCACCGAATAGCAATACGTATGTCAGCGATATCGTACAGCTGGTCGTCCTGCCATATTTGAGTGTAATCCCAAATGCGATATTCCAGCAGAATAACGCCCGCCCACACTCCACCCGGGCAACTCAACATGCTCTTCAGGCAGTGCACCAACTCCCTTGGCCAGCACGCTCTCCGGACTTTTCTCTAATCGATCATGTCTGGGACTGGATCGGACAAAGACTCTTCCGCGGACCGCGGCAGGCAACGACCATCGCTGAATTACGCGTCCAAGTTGAAAGTTCATGGAAGGTATTCCCAAGAATGATATCCAACATTTATACGACCGATTGCATGCCATATTGGAAGCTTGTATTACTGCTCGAGGAGGTTCAACACCTTATTAAAATATGCATTCTGTAAAATGTAATACTCATTAAAAGGTAAAGTAAATACTGAATCACTTCACACGTGTGATCACTGTCCTTTCTCAACAAGTTGTTTCTACTAATAAATCTCATAGTTTACGCTTCATTTGTTAATGGTGTTCTTTTCCAATTTCTCCCAGTATATTTAATAGTTTTCGTTAGAAAAACTACTTACTGCTTGTATAAAACATGTAACTATTTGCTGCAGCGAAGTGTTACGTCTGCGATTTGTTCTTTCTAGAATTCATGTACATGGTCTTTTTTTTTTCCTTTGGTTGTTGCTTTCTTTTATCTTCAGTTTTCACCGCTCCATTCATTATATAAAATAGAATATAGGTAATTAGTTCCATTCCGAGTGGTTAGAGCGCTTGGCTACTGATCTACGGGACCTGGGTTCGAGCCCCGGGTTAAGGCATGGCTGTCTGTGTCGTTTTTCTGCTGAGGGCCTGCCATCCTCTCAGATCTTCTACTATGGCATATAAACTGACAGGCTCATGTCAGACCTCTGTGGCAAGCAGCTGCTTGAGGGGGTATTTATTTATTTTAGTCGTCCCATGGCCGAGTGGTTAGCGCGCTTGGCTACTGATCTAAGGGACTTGGGTTCGAGCCCCGGGTAAGGCATGGATTTTGTGTCGTTTTTCTGCTGAGGTCCTGCCATCCTCACAGACCTTCTACTTTGGCATATAAACTGACAGGCTCCTGTCAGACCTCTGTGGCAAGCAGCTGCTTGAGGAGGTATATATATATATTTTTTTTTAATTTTTAAAACTCGGTATATATTGCCAATGAATTCCCGTGACTGGCTAAATAGTCCCAGTGAACCTTGGTAGCTAGTGCCTCTGAAATTTAGTGACTAGGAAAATAGTGCCAGCGAAATTTCACGCGTAACTAAATAGTGCCAATGAACCTTCGTGACTAGTTAGATATTGCCAGTGAATTTTTGCTATATTACATAATAATTGGTAAGTAATGTCGGTGAAATTTCGTGACTAGGAAGAAAATACCAGTGAATTCTCATTTCATGATAGGTAAAGAGAGCCAGAGAACTTTCGCGAACAGGTAAGTAGTGAAGGTGGGTTGGCTTGGCTTGTTTTACCTCTGAAGGGCACTTTTTTGCACACAATGGGATAAATGGCCAGGTCACAAGGACCCCAAAGAGAAGGTTGGTGGAGGGGAACCACTGGAACAGCTATTGGGAGACAGATGGTAGCCTCCCGTCGAGGCCATCCAGTGTGTTCTTTAACGTGCACAGGGTATGGCTCTCCCGCACAATGGGTCACTGCTTAACTCCCCATCCGACGGACGGCGGCCTTTCCAAGTCCATCGGTGTCCCCTACTGACCGTGGGTAGAGTGGGGAATTTTGCGGAGATACATCTCAACGCTGACCCAGCTGGGATTTGAACCTGAGAACTACAGATTACGAGCCTGGCGCGCTACCGATTGAACCACTCCCACCCCTACCCCATTAGCGAAGGTGAATTTCGTGACTAGGAATATAGTGCCAGCGAATTTTTCCACCGGTAACGAGATAATGCCGGTAAATTTTCGTACTAAGTCGATATACCATTGACCTTTCATGGCAAGAATGGCAGTGTCAGTGAATTTTGCAAATGGCAGTTAATAGCAATAAACTTTCACGACTGGAAGATGGGGACAGTGGATTTTTCTGACTATATAGCAAAACCTCATATGAAATGCAGTTCGGGTTACTACCAGACTGCGCAGTTGGTGCGTTGGGTTGGGTTGTTTTATCTCTGAGCGGCACTTTTTTGCACACCATGGGCTAAATGGCCAGGTCACATGGACCCCGAAGGCTCAGAGAAGGTTGGGGCAGGGGACCCACTGGAACAACTGTTGGGAGACAGATGGTAGCCTCCCGTCAAGGCCATCCAGTGTGTTCTTTAACGTGCACAGGGTATGGCTCTCCCGTACACGGGGCCACGGCTTAACGTCCCATCCGACGGACGGCGGCCTTACAAGCCCATCGGGGTCCCCTTCTGAGCGTGGGCAGGGCAGAGAATTTTTACGGAGATAAATCTCAACGCTGACCCAGCTGGGACTCGAACCTGGGAACTACAGATTACGAGCCTGGTGCGCTACCGACTGAGCCACCCCCGCCTCAGTTGGTGCGTTGACAATTCTCATTGATCATAAATCAATGACGTACCAATCATCTATCAATCAACCAATAATTTATGAGAAACTTCGAAAACTCAACTCCACAGCCTCAAAACCTCACCCTAGTCCAATTGCAAATCGCGCTCTGTAAGTTCTAGATAACGTCAGTAAACTTTTGATATAAATAATCTACCTTATAGGAAAATATTTTTGCTGGCTGCACGAATGAAGTTTTGCGATCTGGCAAAAAAAGGCGAATAAATTTCCGCGATACGGAAGAAAGCACCAGAGAACTTTCGCAGCAAATGCCAGTGAAAATTTGAGGCCCGTCGATACTATAAATGAACATTCGTCAACCGGTAGGGTTTTCTAGGGAATTTTTGCAATACTCCAGTTCACTGTTTCCCAATCTTTTAACAGAGCTGAAACCTCTGAACAATATTATCGAGTCCTATGGAACACGTCATATACACACACCGGCCACTGAATCAGAAACCTTTATGCAGATGTACGTAAACGTCACTTGCGCAGCGTATATCCAAAATACGTGGTCACGTGCATCACCACGTGATCTAGGCAACTGTTTAAGATTGGTGCTTTTCAGTAATTGTTCGTAGTGTTGATCACAATGGGATTTGGGTTGGGTTGTTTTACCTCTGAGCGGCACTTTTTTGCACACCATGGGCTAAATGGCCAGGTCACATGGACCCCGAAGGCTCAGAGAAGGTTGGGGGAGGGGACTCACTGGAACAGCTGTTGGGAGACAGATGGTAGCCTCCCATCAAGGCCATCCAGCGTGTTCTTTAACGTGCACAGGATATGGCTCTCCCGCATACGGGGCCACGGCTTAACGTCCCATCCGACGGACGGCGGCCTTTCCAAGTCCATCGGTGTCCCCTACTGACCGTGGACAGGGCGGGGAATTTTGCGGAGATAAATCTCAACGCTGACCCAGCTGGGACTCGAACCTGAGAACTACAGATTACCAGCCTGGCGCGCTACCGACTAAGCCACCCCCGCCCCTGATCACAATGGGAAAAACCAAGGATCTGTCGGGGTTTGATAAAGGTCTTATTGTGGATTTCCGTCTGGTCGGAGCGACGATTTTAAAAACAGCAGAGCAGACTGGTTTCTCAAAAGGTGAAATATCTCGGTTTTTTAAACAATGGGAAAATAACCTATATTGTTTGTCTAACAGACGTAAAGGTAGCGCGACGCAATCTGTCAGGAACGAGATCGCCGTCGTCTGGGTTGGATTGTTTTACCTCTGAATGTCACTTTTTTGCACACCATGGACTAAATGGCCAGGTCACATGGTTAGTTGTTTTACCTCTGAGCGGCACTTTTTTGTACACAATTGGCTAAATAGACAGGTCACAAGGACCCAAAGGCTAAAAGAAGTTTGGGAAGGGGACCCACTGTTACAGCTGTTGGGAGACATGGTTGCCTCCCGTCAAAGCCATCCAGTGTGTTCTTTAACGTGCACAGGGTATGGCTCTCCCATATGCGGGGCCACGGCTCAACATCCCATCCGACGGACGGAGGTCTTTCCAAGCCCATCGGTGTCCCCTGCTAACCGTGGGCAGGGCGGGGAATTTTGCAGAGATAAATATCAACGTTTACCCAGCTGGGACTCAAACCTGGGAACTGCAGATTACGAGCCTGGCACGCTACCGACTGAGCACCCCCCCCCCCCAGCCCCCAGGTCACATGGACTCCCGAAGGCTCAGAGAGGTTTGGAGGAGAGGACCCACTGAAACAGCTGTTGGGAGACGAACATGATAAGTTTGGAATGCAGATGAAACTGGTCTGTTTTGGAAAAAAATGCCGAGTAGAATCTACGTAGCAAAATCCCAAAAAACTGTTGGTGGCTTTAAAGCAGCTAAGGTTCTACGTAAGACGTAGAACGTAAGACGAACATTCCAATACCTTTTAGATAAAATAGATAAGGATAAAACACTAACAGTTATTGACGTGTGGAAGAAATTTTCTATTTTAGATTGTATCAGACCTGCTGGATTGACGTTATCAGAATTAAAACCATCAACTTTAAACGCATGCTGGAAAGCTATTTGGACAGAATGTGTAAAAAAAGCAAAGATCCTGTACCCCCAAATACGACTGAATATCTTAAATATCATCACTTTAGCACATGCAGTTGGTGGAGAAGGATTCGATGATTTATCGTTTGCAGATATTGACGAATTGCTGGTTGACAAAGCTCTTAGTGAAGATGAAATAATAGAAGTTGACCTTGAGACTCCCGTTAAAAAAGAAAAAAGTGATGGTGATGAAGAGGTTCCACTCACTGAAGGTTTAATTAAAGAAGGGCTTCAAATGGCTAATAAATTGGAAAGTCATTTTCTTTTACATGATCCCATTGTTGAACGAGCTGAGCAGTTTAAACGTGACCTGAAGTCACGTATGGCGCGTTATCAAGAATTATACGATCTAGTCAAAGCAGGATCTCAACGATTGATTACAGAGTTCATTGTCAAAAGTAATCAAACTTAAGAATCACTGGAAACGAGTGATAATTTGGTTCCCCATATGCCACAGAGAGCATTTCACCATTGGAGTATGAACACGATGGCTAAAATGCTTCAAGCGATTTAATTCCAAACGAATGCGTCTATTCTCAGAAAGTGACAACGCATAAAATCTAGTTAATAAGCATTTGTAAGTCACATTTTTTTTTGCACTTTTGTATTCTTGAATTAATGACACATTATTTTCTTTATGAAGGATAATTTACTTTATATGTGTACATATAATTATCTTTATAAGTTTATAAAATAAAAAATGTATTTAAATGAATAAAAATCAAATAAAGATATAATTAAAGATTTTGATATGATTTGTTTGAAAACAACTTGTTACTTGTACTGGGTTTTCACGTCTGAACCAATCTTCTGCTTTTTCATATGCAATGTATTTTTTTACATTGTTTTTTCGGGAACCTATCTACAGTGTAAAAACAGAATTGGAAATATATTTTTTTCAAGTGCAGAATATGCTTCTTACCAGGGAAATTCTAATTTTTCTCAGAGCGCCTACTCCCCATCCCCACCCTCCAACTTGAGAACTATGGAAATAATTAGAGCGGTGTTGGAAAACACCGCTCTAATTATTTCCATTGAACTTCCGCGATATGATAGTTAACGATACATAGTGACAGTGAATATTTATTATCTAGGGTATAACCCCAGTGATTTTTGCCGATCCATATATAGCGCGAGAGAGCTTGCTCTGCCGGTATTAGTGGCCTTAAGAGTGATGAAGCTCGCGATTCCAATAAGGAAGGCAAGTAAAATTTCACGACCTTCTAGCATTCGTTTGACCTACAGCTCTCCAACCTTTCCTCCATTAATTTAGTTTGAATACATTATAAATATTTACGTTAAATAAAATGAAATCAAAATGCGCATTTTTTTTTCTTAAGGATCATTTTAAAAAACATTTTATACATAATTAGTCGGGAGAAACTTAATTTTAATAATGTAATTTTATTACACTTTGCAAATAAAGTTGGGACATTTAGCCCCATTATATTCAAACAAGTGCCGCTCAGAGATAAAACAACACTTCAAATAAATCAAGTATTTTCCAAAAAATTTAAAACAATCATCATCTTTGTCCTGTCAGATCTTTTACAACAACCGAGTGTTTCGGAAAGGCAGCCGTCCGTCGGATGATACTTTAAGCCGTGACACCGTGTGTGGAAGAATTATATCTTGTTCACTTAAAGAAGTCACTGTATTGCCTTGACGGGAGTCTACCATCTATCTCCTAACAACTATTCCAGTGGGTCCCTTCCTCCAATCTCCTCGGAGCCCTTGAGGTCTGTGACCTGGCATTTAGCCCATTTTGTGCGAAAAGTGCCGCTCAGAAGTAAAACAACCCCATTCAAACCCCTAACCTTCTCTGGACCCTTGAGTATTCTTGTGACCTGGCCATTTAAACCCACTGTATATATGAAAATGCCACCCTAAGGTGAAACTGCCAACTCAAGGTGCACACTTGAAGGCCGTAAATGAGCGCTCCCCCCCTCCGCTTTCCCACATACTTATCCACCATCTTCTCTTTTATTAAGCTACCAATGTCTAAGAATAAAAAGAAGTCGATCCTGGGGAAGAAATGGCAAACACCCCAGAAAACAATTACACTTTGTTGTACCAAAACAATGGAGTAATTTTAATACACTACTGACGTACCAATGGGAGCATTTCGGCTAGTTAGTACGTCCGAATTACTTTTTTAACTGATGCCTGACGACGGATTAAATACTTTTCTGAAATCTCGATTATACAATTAAAAAAATAGTTTCATTTTTGTTGCGTATACAGAAAAGAAGTTCTTTCATTTATATCAATGGATGATTCAAATGTTTAAGATAAACCTATTACAATCGTCTTAGTCCGAGACTTATTTGCCGAGTTTGAATTATTGAACTCAAAACGCAACTTAATCTTCAAGCAGCACTGCAGTAAGCAGTGGGGAGGGGGTGGCTCAGTCGGTAGCGCGCCAGGCTCGTAATCTGTAGTTCCCAGGTTCGAGTCCCAGCTGGGTCAGCGTTGAGATTTATCTCCGCAAAATTTCCCCGCCCTGCCCACGGTCAGTAGGGGACACCGATGGGCTTGGAAAGGCCGCCGTCCGTCGGAAGGGACGTTAAGCCGTGGCCCCGTGTGCGGGAGAGCCATATCCTGTGCACGTTAAAGAACACGCTGGATGGCCTTGACGGGAGGCTACCATCTGTCTCCCAACAGCTGTTCCAGTGGGTCCCCTCCCCCAACCTTCTCTGAGCCTTCGGGGTCCATGTGACCTGGCCATTTAGCCCATGGTGTGCAAAAAAGTGCCGCTCAGAGGTAAAACAACACAAACACAACAACGCAGTAAGCAGTATTTCGGATGATAACTTTTCAGATAAAGGAGTCACCATTCTATGCAAAAATTCAAAACAAAAATCCTGACTTAGTTCATCATGAAGAAAAGAACTTAGCACACCAAGTACAAGAAGTAATCTTCTTCACCGGGTACCACGTGATGAGCGTTTTGTAAGTAAACAAATCGCAGTTCCATTTCGGTGTTCAAATTTATCCATCAAAAGCTCTTACTGAAAGCAATTTTGATGCTTTGAAGCATTAAGCATCGATCACCATCCGAGGTGACGATAACCACGCCCAACTTCCACATCGATAAGAGCTGGAAATCGCTGAGTGCTAACACAGACGACGTTTGCCCAGTGCCATTCGTGGGATATTTTTTGGAGAGCCAAAGACCTTTACAGACTTGTCCTGTAACGCAGCGATCGATTTAAGAACCGCATTAGATCTTACGGAGCGATAATGTTGCTGGAGATGGGGCCTGTCTCCTAAGTTGCTCTCTGTTAGCAGAATTATTCTGGCATATTTGTGTCGGATATGAAAGGGTCTGAACAGCTCTTGTGGCATATCTGTACAAATTGCACTTTGACACCTACCGGTAATCCCTGCTATGAATGCGATCAGTTTTTTCTGCTAACACTCCGCTCTGCTTTCGATAATAAAAAGACACCGACGGGCTTAGAAAGGCCGTCGTCCGTCGAATGTGTAGTTAAAACGTGACCCCAGTTGCACAGGAGTCATATCCTGTGCATATTAAAAACAACCGTTAGATGGCCTTGAGAGGGTTTAGTTGCTTTACCTCTGAGCGGCACTTTTCTTTTTGCACATATTAGCCGCATCACGAGACCCAAGGGGCTCAGAGCAGGTTGGGGGAACGGGACCTACTGGAAATATGCAGCGGACAGATGGAAGCCTCCCGTTAAGTGGGGGATCACGCGCACACGGGATCACGGCTTTACGTTCCATCCGACGGACGGCAGCATTTCCAAGTCCAGCGGTGTCCCCTTCGGACCGAGGGCAGTGTTGGGATTTAGTGCATATAAACCCCAACAATGACTCAGGTGGAACTCGAACTTGGGAATGGGGCGGGGGTGGCTCAGTCGGTAGCGCGCCAGGCCCGTAATCTGTAGTTCCCAGGTTCGAGTCCCAGCTGGATCAGCGTTGAGATTTATCTCCGCAAAAATTCCCCGCCCTGTCCACGGTCAGTAGGGGACACCGATGGGCTTGGAAAGGCCGCCGTCCGTCGGATGGGACGTTAAGCCGTGGCCCCGTGTGCGGGAGAGCCATACCCTGTGCACCTTAAAGAACACGCTGGATACCCTTGACGAGAGGCTACCATCTGTCTCCCAACAGCTGTTCCAGTGGGTCCCCTCCCCCAACCTTCTCTGAGCCTTCGGGGTCCATGTGACCTGCCCATTTAGCCCATGGTGTGCAAAAAAGTGCCGCTCAGAGGTAAAACAACCCAACCCAACGAACTTGGGAATTAAAAAATTACGAGCCCAACGCTTCACAGGAGACACTCATCACTTTCTTAATCATCTGCTACCCTTGAAACCTGGCCATTTAGCTTACTGTGTACACAAAAATATCTCTCAGATTAAAAGCATTCCAAAAGATGCAATAAACCTGTTGCAAAAATGCTGTAAAATAAAACTAATCAATGATGAAATAAAATAATTTATTATCATGAAAAAATTTAGCTCATTAAAAATAAAACTTACCTAAAAACATATTACATCGTCTAAATTACCTCACTTATTTAAACATTCTATTCGTATTTAGGTGACACAGTTTGAGAGTGAGCCATTCACTTGCCGAAGAGCTGTTCCATGGGATACAATTTTTTAATAAACAGTTAACGAGCTCACATCTGTAAAAAGTTTGACAGCTCTTCGTAAGTAAAAGAGCGGAAAAAAACAGATCCATAATGTGTCGAGATGAGGTACCTTTCAACACAAGTACATAAAATTGAAAATTTGAGGCCTGGATGTAACGAGTTACTTAAGCACTATTAAAAGTGAGAAGAGTATTTGAGAATGTTGTTCTATGATACGATATGCTGTAGTAAATGGAGCAAACTTCTACATTAATTAAAAACATCTCATTTTTTCTTTAACTCTACTAAAACTCTATGTGGGCGAGGTTGCCTTAGTCGGTAGCTCGAAAGGCTCGTAATCTGATGTTCCAAGGAACCATGCCTTCTTTGATATTTTATTTCGCTAACATCCCTCTGCTCTCGGTGGAAAAAGGAGCTTGATACGTGTGGAATTAGCCATCTGCCCGATGGGACATTAAGCCGTGAACCCATGGGCAAGGCGAGCCATACCCTGTGTACATTAAAGAATATACACGGATGGCCTTGAAGAGAGGCTTCCATCAATCTCCTAACAGCTGTGCACTAGACAATGCGGTCTCAAAAACCACTTTTTCTGTGTTTGAGGGAGGAGAGGCAACTAGATTGGGCCGTAAATGACCGAACGTCACTGAGACATATTTATTTCATAAAATGTATTTTCCTGATACTCGTTTGGGGCGGGGTGGCTCAGACGGTAGCTCGCCAGGCTCGTAATCTGTAGTTCCCAGGTTCGAGTCCCAGCTGGGTCAGAGTTGAGATTTCTCTCCGCAAAATTCTCCGCCCTGCCCACGGTCAGTAAGGACACCGGTGGGCTTGGAAAGGCCGCCGTCCGTCGGATGGGACGTTAAACCGTGACCTCGTGTGCGGGAGAGCCATACCCTGTGTACGTTAAAGAACACGCTGGATGGTTTTGACGGGAGGCTACCATCTGTCTCCCAACAGCTGTTCCAGTGAGTCCCCTCCCCCAACTTTCTCTGAGCCTTCGGGGTCCTTGAGACCTGACCATTTAGCCCATGGTGTGCAAAAAAAGTGCAGCTCAGAGGTAAAACAACCCAAAATAACCTGATACTCGTTTCGAAAATATATTTCGGCAAAATAGCTGTAACGTATCGTGCCTAGCAAACGGGAAGGCTAGACTACACTACGAAACTATGCAATGACTCAATTTCAGTTCTCACTCATTTTTCAATTACAGCTCTCACTCTCACTTTCAATCGTACTCTCACTTTCAATTTCAGTCTTGATTCTCTTTTTGAGATTTTGCAATTTTCGAAACCTACTCCTTCCTAACATATTTTCTGGTTACATGACAGAACACCGACGAAAAAACGCCGTCTGTGCAATATGCCATCAACAAAAACACCGCCGATAACATGCTCCATACAAAAATGGCACAAACAAAAATACTGCTAGTAAAAACGTCGTACAACAAAATGCCGCTTACACAAAACACCGTGAATGAAAACGCTGCCTTTACAAAATGCCGCTTACACAAAACACAGTGAATGAAAACGCTGCCTTTACAAAATGCCGTCTGTACAACACGCCGTAAACAAAAATATCGCGTGCAAAAACGCCACCCTATAATTTTCTTCAATTACCTTGCTACCGATCTTCCTATTGCTTTTCGCTATTTTGTGCATGTAATTAAATATTTTAAGATATTCGTTTTGGGTCGGATGAGTATTATGAAATATTATGATTTGCATCTTCTGAATCTCCCTAAAGTTTAAATTGCGCCCTCTAACAGTGGAAAAGTTTGCAAATTGAAAACGTTTGGACGAATATTGCAAATAATGTATTTACAGGGGTTGGAACAACCCCACTAATTTAACGTTAAGATTTTACAAATTATTCTACGCGAGATAATGGAAAAAAGTTTCTGTTGCCACTTGAAAAAAAGAAATTATGCACAAACATTTTGATTATTTGAACTCTAAAATTTTCAATTCTTTACCGGTTATACACAGTCGTATCACAATTTCTAGGATAAATATATTGCTTATAGTATTCCTAAAAACTATCTGAAAAATTAAAACATGTGAATCATAATATTTAGTGTCCATGCAATGCAAAAAAAATTCAATTATCCACCAACCAAATTTTTAAAAAAAACAAAATTAAAATTTCTAGCATAAATATATCATTTTGTATTATTCGTTTGAAATTTTGCAATGCAATTTTCAATTTTTGTCACCATTAGCGGGCATAATTTAAATTTTGGGGAGTGCCGAAAGTGCGAATTGTAAGCCAATTTTTTTTTACCATATATCTCTAAAAATAAAACTGTTTAATGTATACAGACGGACAGACTGACGACAAAGTGAAAATTTTAATTTAAATTAATAACAATAGTAAATACTAATAATAGTAGAGTTCATTGATGCTTTTCTTCCAATACGTATTATTGTCGACGCATTTTGCAGTAAGGCGTAATGTTGCGACATTTTTGTTCCCGGAGTAATGTTGCGACGGAGTATTTGTTCTTGGCGTATTGTTGCGACGGCATTACCTCGCGACTGCGTTTTTGTTGCCGGCGCAATGTTGCGACGGAGTTTTTCTTCCTTGCATATTGTTGCGACGGAGTTTTTCTTCCTTGCATATTGTTGCGAAGGCGTTTTTGTTCTCGGCGAATTGTTGCGAGGGCGTTTTTTGTTGTCGGCGTAATGTTGCGAGGGAGTTTTTGTTGTCGGCGTAGTGTTGCAATGGCGTTTTTGTTGTCGGCATTTTGTCGCGACGGCGTTTTTGTCGGCGTTTTTGCCGTCTGCGAATTACAGTCGGCATTTTTGTCGTCGGCCATTTTGCTAGCGGCGAATTGTACAGTCGGCGTTTATCCGGTGGCATTTCATCGTGACACCATATTTTCCCAGTGAATCAATATACTTTACATTGCTGTGTTGTTCAGGACCGCAACTGTGGCGTTATAGCTAGGGAGACCAAAACGTCTCTTTTAAAGAGAATATGTTCTAGTTTTTTAGTTCGGATCATTCTTACCCCTTTTTAATAGATAAAAAGTTTTTTAACTACTAACAAAAATTTTATTTCTAAACTGTTTGATAAAAAAAATAGGTTAATAGTTTAGAAAACGTTAAAAAAATACAAAAAGCAAAAGTATATTGATGGAATATTAATAATTAAACAGAATACCTAGATACTTGAATGGTATCCAAATGGTCAAATTCAAATGATATTTTTTCCTGATTGTTTCCCGTGATTCTTGATTCAATATGATTGCATGATATTGAACATGAACCTTCCGAAGAAGACTACCTTAATTCTGAGATGTAAAAGATAATACAGCGTGATTCAAGATTCGCGCAACCCGAAATGTAAATGCTTATTATTTCGCGCCAACTAAACGGAATTAAATACAGATTACAACGTTGGCAACCCCTGAAGTCATTGGCATATCCAACACTGTTTAGTTCTCTCGCTCTCAGTTCTTTGTTGGTGATGTGTATTGTACTAGTTACGCATAATGAAATTTTCCGAACCCGAAAGTGTATACATAGTCGAACGTTATTTAACAACCAAATCATTTTTAAATGTTCAAGCGGACTTCAATGAAGAGAAAAATATCATCCCAAGAAGTCTACAATATCACGTTTAATTGCACAATTTCGCGAGAATGTAAGTGTACATGGGTTGTGCGAATTTTGAATCATTCTGTACTTTCAGGAAAATAAATTATTTTTGATAATGATCGAATTTATGTAACATTGGTTATTTTTTTAAATAAAAATTTTTTGTCGTGTTTATGCATTTTTCAGCAAGAAAATGAAAAATATTTTCTCCTTTTTGGGGTAAAACAAGGATAGCATTTTCTCTTTTTCTGCCTTTAATATATGATCATCCTAAAGCAGGGATTCTCACGTGGGGTATGCGGTAAAAGTTTTTGGATACGTCGTGAGAGCTCAAAAGTCGCTAAGTTGGCAACACTGTTGTGAAAAAATGTATTTTTTGTGTTTATCGATATATATCTCGTTTTCGATATATATCTCGTTATATATCTCGTTATATTTGTTATCGATATATATATCGATAAACAAATTTATGGATACAAAATTTAATGTGTATATATATATATTATTCCCATTGTTATACTATAACTGTAGTTTTATCTATCTATACAAGGGATACGCCAGTTACATAGACATTTCCAGGGGGGTACGTGAAGCATAAAAAGTTGAGAACCACTGTCCTAGAATATATAGATATAGCAGAACCGATTGCATTTGGGCTTTACTGTGTTTTCACTTAAAAGTGCTTCTTCCTGACAACTCTGCTTGCCAATAGTTGAGACCAGTCTGGTGATATTTTAAGCCTAGGATGTTTATCATTCAACTAATGTGAAACTTTAAGTCTTGGATTCTATTTTTACCAAACCAAACTGACTCATTGATCACGAAATATTCCCCTTCTTTGTATTACAAGCGATCCATTATCTAGCACTGATAACGTTGGAGGTGCAAAATAACATCAAACGTTAATGATACATATTTTTTCTATCTGATTCTCCTAAAACAGGCCCGTTCAACTTGGGGAAATCACTGCGCTCATGAAGTAAATCATCAATATAAAAAAAAATAAATACCCCCTCAAGCAGCTCCTTGCCACAGAGGTGTGACAGGAGCCCGTCAATTTATATGCCATAGTAGAAGGTCTGTGAGGATGGCAGGACCTCAGCAGAAAAACAACACGAACAGCTATGCCTTACCCTGGGCACGATAACCACTCGGCCACAGGACGGCTACATCAATATACTGAATCTAATTAATTTCTTCCAGTTTTTTGACCAAACATTTTTTAGGTGAATAACTAAATGTGTTTTCAATTCATAGTATTCACGAAAAAAAAAACAAAATATTTTCTTGATTCCCTAAAAACAGTTTTTTTTTTATTCATGACTCGTTAAAATGTATGTTACCATTATTAAGTAGAGAATTATCCTGCGGCTCTTTCAGAATCATCATATTATACAAATAGCGTATTTCCAGGTGGGAGGACACGCATGACGTCATCGGTGGCAGAAATTGGCAGTTTCCAAGTGAGTGCGCCGCTTCTTGGGCGATCGATCCCGGATTTGGTGGGATATCCCCGCTTAGGTACCACCTTCTTGGGGTCACGGATCGACTTCCTAACTGCCGTGGGTCGCGAGTGACCCCTCGAAAAGCATCCGAGATTTTTGGGGCACTGTCATCGCCTGCTTTATGAATGAAGTTATCGATCGACGTGCGATTGCGAGTCGAAATCCGTGAATAAACTAGAGTTTCCGTTTCGCGCCAAAAGTTTGGCATTAGTATTAAATAATAAATAAATACACCTTCAAGCAGTTGCTTGCCACAGAGGTCTGACAGGAGCCTGTCAGTTTATATGCCATAGTAAAAGGTCTGTGAGGATGGCAAGTCATTAGCCGAAAAACAACACGAACCCAGGTTCATTAGATCAATGCCAACCGCGCTAAGCACTCGACCATGGGACGGATGGGTATTATCAGTATATAAATATATTTCTAATTCGCTCATTAGAAATGTATACTTTTGTTTTTAAGTAGAAAATGTTACTGCAGCTCTTTAAGAATATAATTTTTTTTCTAGTGACTCTTCACTAAGATTGGGTTGGGTTGTTTTACCTCTGAGCGGCACTTTTTTGCACACCATGGGCTAAATGGCCAGGTCACATGGACCCCGAAGGCTCAGAGAAGGTTGGGGGAGGGGACCCACTGGAACAGCTGTTAGGAGACAGATGGTAGCCCCCGTCAAGGCCATCCAGCGTGTTCTTTAACGTGCATAGGGTATGGCTCTCCCGCACACGGGGCCACGGCTTAACGTCCCATCAGACGGACGGCGGCCTTTCCAAGCCCATCGGTGTCCCCTACTGACCGTGGGCAGGGCGGGGAATTTTGTGGATCACTAAGATTGGGTTGGACAGAAATAGAGTAGAAGAGTTTGAAACACAAACCACACTTTAAAAAAAAGTTTGCAATAAAACTTTTTGCTTCGTAGTTGTAAAAAACAATAGTAGGGAGAAAAAGAAGTTGTTCTCTCTTAGACCGTGTTTCCCATATGAAGACTACTGAGTGGCGGTCTCTGTCGTTATGGAGTTCCCATCGGCCGCAGCTGCCCACTCGGAGTGGATAAACAACGGCCACCATGGTTTACTGTTGACTGCTGAAATTGATTTAGCTTCGCAACCCGTGATTGGAAAACGTGCCTGAACTACGGAATTTTCTTTCTTTGAACAGATGGATGTACAACTCTGTTCTGGTCAGTATAATCCTGGAACTCTTGTTGTTGTGCGTATCTAGGACCCTTTGCTTATTGTCTCAGAAGATTCAGCTGAAAACAGGAATGGAATTCCAAAGATATTATTTATGTAAGAAGACAAATAAAATTTCGATGGAACAGTCAGAGAAGAGAATGTTATAGAATGCAAAAACATATATTACTTTTGGGTCACAGAATAGAGAAAATCAGATGTAATTTTCTTTTTAAATACCAACACAGAATTTCAAAAAATATTGATGTAAAGGAATTTCTTTTATGAATAGGATATCAGAGTGTAATAAAATCCTGCTTTAGTGTTCTATAATGGAGACTTTTCTTTTTCAAAACACATAAGTTGAAAGTTGTTGCGGCGATAGGGCTACAACCTATGGAACATCAATAAGGAAAGGATGTAATGTAATACAAATCTTGTTTGAGGTAGAAAAATCCGAAGGACGGTGGTTTTGAAAGATCATCTGTGTCCCTTACTGACTGTGGGCAGGGAGTTTCGAGGAGATAAATTTCAACGACTGGACCTTGGAACTGCGGATTGCGAGACTTGCGCGCTACCGACTGAGCCATCCACGCCCCCATCCGTAACCGAGGTGATGGAATTCAGCGGACAATCACAGGGCACAATAAGCCATGTTTAGAGAAAATCGCAGCGGTCTCAAAAAAAAACTGCTAATCTTAGCAAAGCAGTAAGAAAAAGGCTCTGACAGTATAAGTATTAGGCAGGTGTTCGTAAAGAATTTTACCAGGCAATGTAGATTTTCTGAACATTCGGGGGCGATAATATTCTGGAGATAATAAATATTCATTCGTGGCACACACAACATTGTTATTACTATTTTTAGAATTGTTTTATTATTGTTGGGTTATTTCAGCACTGAATTGCACCTTTTGCGCACTGAAAGAGCCAAAATGGTCAGATCACAAATCCTCCAAGGGCTCAGAAAAAGTTGGGGAAAGGTATCCAATGACTGCGGTTAGGCGATAGATGGAAGCCTCCAGTCAAACCATCCAACAGGCTATGGTTCTGCTGATAAGGTGGTGTACACTTTTCACCGAGAGCAGGGTGGCGATTAGCAAACACAAATCTCAGAGCAGGCGCAACCGAGACTCGAAACAGGGATCTACATATTACGAGGCTGGCGCACTACGACTGAACCAATCCCCACCGTTGTTTTTAGAATTACAACAGAATTCGTTACCAGCAGAAAATTTACTAAGAAAATAATATCAAAATATACTGAGATCTGAGGCCAAGATATTACACTGGCATCCATAAGTTAAGAAAACCCAGAAAAATTATAATAAATAAAAAATTTCATGAATGATTTTAATGAAATTTGATGGAAACATGAATTACAATGCTAGTGTTTGAACCACCACTGAGCAGTTTGGAGGTGGCACGACTTTAGGGGCGAACTAGCCACAACATGGGGATATTGTATCCCAAAAAATAATACACATAAATACACTCTAGACTAGAACAATTCACATTGAATACATTTATTTTACACACTTTCCATCATAAACTCAGAACACAAGAGCTGACCGCGCGTTCCCTTCTACTCGAGGGAAAAAGTTCACTATCGGGCTCCAGCGCCCTGTTTTTGCTCGTAATTACGAGAAAGAGAAAATGTCTCACACAGACTATTCAAAGTCAATCAGTCTGTGGCATCTACGGCGGGCAGCGTGACGGTTACGAATTGCACTAGGCTTCACTATGGAATGCCAGATCAGAGTAATTGAACCCTTTCCTCGTCCTTCCTATGTGGGCTGGATAATGCTGGTCCCTTCTCCCAAGGGATGGGCTGCAGGTCGGCGCACGCTCGTACGTTTCTGTTCATGTGCCACGGCATTAGTCAAGATAGCAAGCAGCTAGGCTCCCAGTTGAGCGGTCGGCAGTCACTCTCTCTCAATCGACAGTTTTTCGACAAAACTCTATAACTCGCAGGAAGGGCTCAAAGGCACGCCCTTTTACGTTGCTGTCCTCTACTCAAAGTGAAGGTTTTTGCGTGAGTCTTTGTGCTACTCTGGCTCACCTCCACGAAATTGTTGCCACCTGGGTGCGCAAGTGCGCTTTTCATTACCCACACGTGTCGAGATGCGATTCCCCAAACCTTGTGGCTGTTGTTGTTGACTCTCGCCGGTTATTTAGGCCCGGACCGGGTTGCCGATATTCAGAGCCTACAGATAAATCGTCTTTGTCACTGAACGAGCATTCCAAAATGGATGAAAACGGAAAAACACAGTAGAAATGGCGGGCGCCGTCCCTCACGTGAACCCGTCGTGTCCACATTTTGCAATAAATGTGAGCACGACACTAGTTTCAGAATGACATAAAATATTTTACACTAGAAACATTTTTCGTCAAAAAATAACACAAGAACTTGTCCAAAAATGAGGTGTCAGAATGCAATGAGCAAAGTTCTTTAATAAGGAGCGTGGTCACCCCTTACAACAATGCAGGCACGACAGCGATGTTCTATAATGTTTATGATGTGAATCAGCTCAGTAGGGAATAACGACCATTGTTCCTTTAAACAAATAATAAGCTCCCTTTTGTTTCAGGTGGCGGGTTGAGGGCAGCAACACGTCTCCCTAGAGCATCCCACACATGCTCAATCGGATTTAGGTCTGGAGATCGAGCTGGAAACTCCATGCGTATAATGGTCTCATCTTGAAGATATTGTTCCAGTAGTCGAGCTCTGTGTGGACGAGCGTTATCGAACCTTCGCGTATTGCACCAGCGTAAGGACGTACATAAGGGTCGAGGATGCCATCTCTATATTTTTGGGCATTGAGGTTCCCACTCGTCAACGAATAGAGGTCTGTGAGTCCACCTAAGGAAAGTTTCACCCCAAACACACACACTACCTCTGCCGTAACTGTCTCTTTGACGGATGTTACTGGAATGACAGCGGGTACCTCATTCTCTTCATATCAAACGATGTCTGGAATCACTCTGCAAGCAATATCTGGACTCATCTGTGAAGAATACGGACTTTCATTGCTCTTCTGTCCAGTTAATATGCATACGTGCCAAATTTAACCGCTCTCTCCTGTAATGTGACCTGAGGGATATACAAATTACTAGCTTTCTAGCATATAGACCTCCCTCATGAAGTCTTCTACGCACAGTAGAGGCTGATACAACTCTCCCAGTGGCTGCCGCAAGAGAGGATCACAGCTGAGAGGCAGTAGACGTCCTGCTCCTTCGTGCTGTTAATCGCAGATATCGGTCTTGTACAGCGGTCGTAACTCTAGCCCTTTCTCGGCTAAACCTCCGAGGCACGGAATCCGTGCTAAGAAATTGATTCCACAGTCTATGAACCACAGAAGGACTTACATTCAGCCATCGCGCCACGTCTGACTGACTTTGGTATGCTTCGAGCCGGCCAATAGCTCTCCACTGCAGTTCATTTGGCAAATGATGTCTCGAGGTCATTCCTACAAAATGGCTATTTCGAATTTCTTTACTCACGTTTATAACGCAAAATAACGATCCACTCCAAAACACCAGTTTTTATGCCACTATCCGATTACGCAAATTGACTCATCTTAGACTAATTTGCATACGACATGCTCACTCGTTATTACTTTACTGGTTACATGAACAAATTTGGTGAGGATCGCACAATGGTTTGGAGAATTATCGCAATTTTTCTCATTTTTACTTAATTTATGGAAACCAGTGTATATAAAGCCAAACTCACATTACAGTTGGGTTGTTTTACCACTGAGCGACACTTTTTTGCAGACAATGGGCTAAATGGCCAGGTTACATGGACACCGAAGTCTCAGACAAGGTTGGGGGAGGGGGTATACTGGAACATTAGGTCCTTATGTGGCTGTTGGGAGATAGATGGTAGCCTCTCGTCAAGGTCATCCAGCGTGTTCTTTAACGTGCACAGGATATGGCTCTCCCGCACATGGGGCCACGGCTTAACGTCCCATCCAACAGACGGTGGCCTTTGCAAGCTCATCGGTGTCCCCTACTGACCGTGGGCAGGGCAGGGAATTTTGCGGAGATAAATCTCAACGCTGACTCAGCTGGGACTCGAACCTGGGAATTACAAATTACGAGCCTAGCGCGCTACCGACTGAGCCACCTCCGCCCATCACATTACAGTTTCACTGGTCCTATGCCAGGATATGATTTAACGCGAGAACCATATTATTATTTTTACTGGTCCTATGTCAGGATGAGGATTAGGATCATGTATACTATGTATATATCACCATATCACATGCATCGTGGCACTAAATTAGGATGAAAATTCCAAACCACATTTTTTAAAAGTCACCTAAGCTACTAAATTTAGAGGAAAAAAAAGAAAGAAAACTGAGGCATTGGTAGATTTTTTCATTGAATAATTCAAATGATATTTGCTTTGTAAATATCATTTGATTGTTCAATAAACATGTAATTAATGAAGATCACATTGGCAATATTTTTCATTATCTGAACATTTTACCAGTTGACTTGTTATATATTAATGTAACTATCTTTAGAAATTACTTTAAAAATGAACACAAGGAGAAAATTTTGCATGTGATCAATACAAGACCAAAGTGTGAAAATTATTTTGTTCAACCAATTTTTCACAATAATTATGGAAAAGCGCGGATACCTTATCAAATGCCCAAAATTTTTAATTCTCTACCGAGAGATCTGTTATGCCTGAGCATTAGAAATTATGCCTGAGCATTCAGAAATTAAAACTAAAGTTTCGAAATGGTTATTAGATGTAAATAATTAAAAAGTAATGTTTAAAAAGTCATATCCTGTATCTAGTATCCTTTAAGCACGTGCAATTTTAATGTGAAATTATGACTTGTACCATAGGTGATAATTTTGTGCAATATGTGCTGTAATCCGAAATTTTATAGGTTTATTTTATAAATGTGTTTAATTTTTCATGTCTGTGTTTTAATACGTGTTTTTTTTTTTTGCTGTTATTGTTTTAGTTTCTTTTTTTAATTATGTGTTTATTTTCCATTATACATGTCATAGTCTTTAATAAACCTGTCGTGTGATTGAAAGTAATACTGCTGACAAGCCATAAGGCTTAGCGGGGTAATCTATGTATATAACCATACTAAGGCTTAATAAAGATATAATTATTAATATTAAAACTAAAAAAAAAACGTTTTACTAGTGCAAATACCAGAACAATGAATGCTTACTCATGGTGAAATTCACTATTGATTTCTTTGCCTGATCAACATTTCAGAAAGAGAAATTAAGTATATGCAAATTATTAAGAACAAATTTTTAATCATATTTTTCATTTAATTTTATACCCAGATTTTAATTTTACTTTATGTAGAAAAACTACACATATTTATAAGCCAGTGAATCAACACTAAAATATCTATATTTTAAGTATGTATTTGTTTTAAAGCCCCGACTCGCACATTATAGAGTAAAGCTACCTCATACAAATTGAGGGTGGAGTATAGAAACGATAAAGCTGTATTACACAAGTCGGAACATTTGTGACTCGCTCGCTCGTAATCTGATGTCCTCATGCCAGAGTCCCAATTGTGCCAACTGTGTCTTTTTGTACTAATCCCGTTGTGCTTTCGGTGATAAAGTAGCACCATTGGTAATGAAAGGACGTCAGATGGGATGTTAAACTGATGCCCCAGGAATAAAAGCGCCATAACGTGTACACGATAAAGAACAAGATGTGTTGTCTTGACGGGAGACTTCCATCTACATCTTAAGATTGTTTATTATATGACTTTCTCTGAGGTCTTATGACCTTGCCATGTAGCCCATCAAACCCCCCTCCCCAAAAAAAAAAAGTGTTAGTCAAAGATAAAACAACGAACCTTTTGAAAATTCCAAAAACGTTTTCGTTTTATATTCCTTCACTTTATATTCCTTAAATTAATTCTAAAGATATCCTTAACCAAATACGTAGCATACGTAAAGGTCACGATAACATTTGCTGAAGTCAGGAAAAGGTTGGGTTGTTTTACATATCAGCAGCCCTTTTTTTACACACAATGGGATAAGTGACCACGTCAGAAGGACCCATAGGGCTCAGAGATTTGACGGAAGGAGACATACTAGACAGCTGTTAGGAGGCAGACAGATGGTAGCCTCATGTCGAGGCCATCCAGCGTATTCTTTAACGTGCACAAGTTATGGCAGTGCCGAACATAGCTTTATACTATTCGATGTGTCCTTTCCATGCCCATCGGTGTCCTCTTTCTGACGGTGGGTGTAGTGGGAACTGCAGATTACGAACTTGGTGTGCTACCGACTGAGCCAACTCCTGCCCCAGTCAGGAAAGAAATCTAGGAGATCAAGCATCAGGTTCCTTCACTAACGCTAAAAGTGTTTCCAACGAAATCGCGGATCGGAAATTAATTCTCACAACTTTAAATTTTGAGAAAAATGCAATTCAAAAATGATAAAACTATGTTGAATCGATCCTAGTCGAGTCTAGGCACAAGGCGTTCAAAATTAATGTAGTACATCATTACATAAGAGGAGTTTTGGTTGTTTTACCACTGAACTGTACTATTTTACACACATTTGACTAAATGACTACGTAGAAGGACTCCAAAGGCTCAGAGAAGGCTGAGGAATGGGATATATTGGGTAGCTGCAAGGAGAGATGGAAACCTCCGGTTAACGCCATCTAGAGTATTCTTTAATATGCGCAGGATTTGGCTCCTCTGCACACAGGGTCATGGCTTAAGTCCAATACGATTAATTAGAGCCTTTCCAAGCCTATGGTGTACCCTTCTCACCAAAGACAAGATAGGAGTTATTGGAAATAAATATCAACGCTGCACAGTTAAGACTCAAACCTGGAAAATGAAAATTACCATATGGACTCCCAACAGATTCACCTACATCTTAACAGTAGTGTTATATCTATACATAAGAATTTGCGGTCGACTGAATCCTCGCTAATAAACGTTTTCTGCTAAAAATGGTTTGGTTGATTCCAGTTTTATAATCACTCTAATGAAGACGTAATGGGTTGGGTTGTTTTACCTCTAAGCGGCACTCCCCTGAACACCATGGGCCAAATGGCCAGGTCACAAGGACCCCGAAGGCTCAGAGAAGGTTGGGGGAGGGAACCCACTGGAACAACTTTGGAAGACAGATGATAGCCTCCCGTCAAGGCCATCCAGTGTGTTCTTTAACGTGCACAGGGCATGGCTCTCCTATACACGGGGGCACGGCTTAATGTCCCATCCGACGGACGGCGGCCTTTCCAAGCCTATCGGTGTCCTCTATTGACCGTGGGCAGAGCGGGGACTTTTGCGGAGATAAGTATCAACGCTGACACAGCTGGTACTCGAACCTGGAACTGCAGATTAAGAGCATGGCGCGATACCGACTGAGCCACCCTCACCTCTTGAAGTCGCAATGACTTTGTCTTCTTTGATTATTTGCATTTACATCAAACTCCGATCCGTTTCAGAAAAATATGGAGCGGCAAAATATCTAGATCAAGAAGGCAACAGCCAATGGAAAGGTGCCACATACACATTAGTGCTATCAAGTACAATTCGCAGATATCAGTCCTCCACAGCAAATAGTTCCACATCTTATGCGAGAAATAAGTACTTTTCTAATATACATTGTTATTCTGTCGGAATATGGTACAGTGCACAATGAAGAATAATTTCGTTTACACTTGTATATTAGCGACTAGATGGAAGACCTTAGTTGTTCAGATCGTTGCTGACGTCAGCGCTCACTCTCATAGTCCGTGGCTTCCTTTCTACGCAAATTATCGAAAGTTTTATTTCCGTTTTGACAGATTTTGGTCCCATGTAATTTTCGAGATACTTGACCTAATGTCCCAAATTTCGAACTCGGGTTTACCTTTGTGTCTTGGGTGAAAAAAAAAATCAGGTTCCTACCTGCAATGGGTGCCTTAATATTAAAATGTCTTTGAGAATGTGGAGACTGTAGCAAGTTAGTGGCTTTCTCAATTATATATTGTGAACGAAAAGCTATCAATGGAGAACGGAGGATAAAAACTTTTAATCCGAAAAATTTCTAACCACCTATTGAAGCTACCGAGTTAATATTTTGTACTGCACATTCTCATGCTAATCTGAAATTTTCAAAGTTCCCAGCCCTTTTGAGTGAAAAGTTTTGGCGACCATACACAGAGAGAGAGATATCTTTTATCATTACAGATGTAAAACACTTGCGGTAGACGCTCCCTCACGAGTTGAAGATTGATACATTTTCAGACGAAGAATCATGCTTTTCATATGCTTTCGTGGTTAAGCGTAGTAAGCCACGATTGAATAAGAAACTCTTTGACGGAGGCTTGCCACTCCATTCTTCATACGAAACAGATTATAGGTCTGGCAATCTGCAATTCTCAGTTCAAGGCAGAACTGTACTAGCTTTGAGATTTTTCTCCATTAACCACAGCTCTCCTGCGACGAAAAATCGGACATTGCTGGGCTTGAAAAAGTCGCCGTGATGATGGCATGCTACGCCACGTTCCGCGTGCAAGAGAAACATACCCTGTGCACGTTAAAGAACACACTTGGTAGCGTTGGTCGGAAATTTGCTCGGTAGCATTTGTTCAATGCGCTTGGAAAGGCCGTTGTCCGTCGGATAGGATGTAAAGCGGTGGCTCCATGTGCAAGAGATACATCACTGTTGTACGTTAGAGAACACACTGGATGGCTTTGAAGGAAGCTACCATCTGTCCAGTGGATCCTCTTCCCCAATCGTGTCTGAGCCCTCGGGTCCATGCCATTTAGACCATTGTGTGCAAAAAAAGTGCAGCAACCGTTGCGATTCCAAATTATCCTGCAAGCATATTTTATCATCCAATTAAGAGTTTACATTCATTAATTACTTTGTGATTAAGAAAACACATGAAGAATACATTGTAGCATGTGCTTAAAGAGATAACAGTTGTCGTTTTTCCGAGTATTCCTCTCGTATCCAACAGCGCATAATCTTTAGTTAGTTAATAAAACTGAATCGAAGTATTAGAAGAAAGTCGACGACACATAAGACAAGTCCTCCCTACACAAAAGCCTCAAGAAACATTAGCGAACGACATTAAAAGAGCCGTAAAGTGCACTCAATTGTTCAACCTTCCGGTCTCCATCCCTTCCAAACATTTGCTTGTTGCTACTCTAGACATCGTGCCTACTTAATTTGCCTCGTTTCCGTTTCCAAATAAAAGCTATTTGCCTTGTAAAATTTGGAGTCCGAAAGTAATTAACAAATTTAGTTTTGCTTGCGAAGCGAGCTCGAATGGCTGTGGAAAATTACACCAGAGTGTGTAATTAGGGTCGTCGGCGGCGTCGATACAAAGTGCGTTCCTATGGGAACACATTAAACCTCGCGACGTGTTGTTGTCTCTCAGTTTGCTAGGAAGGGTTTGCTCTTCGACATTTCGAAAGCGTCTTCGCTCCATAGACGATGCCAGCTAGTACTTAGAGAGTTAAGCTTAATTTTATGCTTCTATCAAGAGTTAATCTTTCTCGTTAAATGGCGTTTATTTGCATGCACAAGTAATATAATACAACGGGCGGGCAAAGTAATGGAGACTTTGAATATATTGTTCGCTGTGTAGAAATGTACAAGGTATGGCCTTTCGAAATGTTTATATTCAGCAATTTCGTTAAATATTAAGAGACTCCTTTGAAGTCGGAAAAGTAAGAATTGGCTTTGAATTGGGTTGCTTTAACACTGAGCAGCATTGTTTTTGCACACAATAGGCTAAATGGACAGATCACGAGGACCCACCGGATGACTGATAGGAGACAGATGGTAGCCTTCTGTCGCGATCATCCGGAGTATTGATTAACGTGCCCAGGGTATAGGTAGGTAACACACGTTAGCTGTCTTATGTGTCGTCGACTTTCTTCTAATACTTCGATTCAGCTTTATTAACTAACTAAAGATTATGCGCTTTTGGATACGAGAGGAATACTTAGGAAAAACGAGAACTGTTATCTCTTTAAGCACATGTTACAATGTATTCTTTATGCCTTTTCTTAATCACAAAGTAATTATTGAATGTAAACTCTTAAATGGATGTGTGTTAAGGCCATCCGCAGTATTAATTAACGTGCCCAGCGTATAGGTAGGGTCCACGAATTAACGTCCCATCACACGAACGGTAGCCATTCCATGCCAATCGGTGTAAACACTGGTAACACTATAATAAGGAAACAACGAAACACTGAAAAACCATAACAAGAAAGCCAAAGAAACACTGGTTGGGTTGTTTTACCTCTGAGCGGCACTTTTTTGCACACCATGGGCTAAATGGTCAGGTCACATGGACCCCAAAGGCTCAGAGAAAGTTGGGGGAGAGGACCCACTGGAACAGCTGTTGGGAGACAGATGGTAGCCTCCCGTCAAGGCCATCCAGCGTGTTCTTTAACGTGCACAGGGTATGTCTCTCCCGCACACGGGGCCATGGCTTAACGTCCTATCCGACGGACGGCGGCCTTTCCAAGCCCATCGGTGTCCCCTACTGACCGTGGTCAGGGCGGGGAATTTTGCGGAGATAAATCTCAGCGCTGACCCAGCTGGGACTCGAACCTGGGAACTACAGATTACGAGCCTGTCGCGCTACCGACTGAGCCCCCCCCCCCCCCCCCTAGAAACACTGGTGAAGCATAATAAAGAAACAACTAAACACTGGAAATACCATATTAAAGAAACAACTAAACACTTTTAACACTGTAAAAAAGAAATAACTAAACACTTGTAAAACTATAACAAACAATGAAACATCGGTAACACTTTATAAAACACAATGAAACATAAGTAACACTAAAAATAAGGAAACAAAGAAACACTGATAAACTAAAATAAGGAAGCAAAGAAACACAAAAAATAGTAAAGAAATAACCAAACACTAATAACACTATAATAAAGGAACAACACTTGCAAAACTATCATAAGGAAACAATCAAACACCAGTAAAAGTATAATAAGGTAACAATGAAACACTGGTAACGGTATAATAAAGGATTAAGCAAACGCTGCTAACGCCATGATAAGGAAAAAACAAAACACGGGTAACACTATAATAAGGAAATAATGAAACACTGGTAACACTATAATCAGGAAACAATGAAATAATAGTAACACCATAATAAGGGAACAACGAAACACTGTACCACCATAAGAAGGAAACAATTAAAACACCATAATAAGAAAGCAATGAAAACACCATAATAAGTAAACAATGAAAACACTATAATAAGGAAACAATCAAACACTATTAACACCATAATAAAGAAACAATGAAACACTGGGAACAAAATAATAAAGAAATAATGAAACACTGGCAACACTATAATAAAGAAACAATGAAACACTGGTAATACTATAATAATGAAACACTGGTAATACTATAATAATGAAACACTGGTAACATTATAATAAATCGACAACTAGTTATTGGTAACACTATAACAATGAATTACTGATATATAATATACACTACAGGAATTAAAAAATGCAACACTTGCAAGAAGTTATGCAAATGTGATGAAATTTAGGGAGGCGGTAGTATATGGAAATCCATGGAAATGATTAGGTTTGCAGAACGATCGAAACGATTGGACAGACGCGAGCTGACGTCACAGGTGTGGAGTAATCAAACACAGATAAAGGCAACCAAAGCTCCCTAGTTGACAAAATGTTGTGGAAATTGTTCTAAACCACTAAAGATGCTCTTACGCAGACATCGACACCCGTTCCAACAGTTTAGAAGACTTTGAGCGTGGAAGAATCATCGATCTTAGAGAAGCTTGTTTGTCATACAGATGTGTGGCCAGCCTTGTTGGCCGCAATTGAAACACCATCATACACATATTGCGCCAGTGAGTTCAAGAAGGATCCAGTACACGCTGACAAGGATCAGGAAGATGTATGATCACGGAGCAACAGGACTGCCATTTGCGATGCATGGCATTGCGTGACTGATTCGCAACTACACCACAACTTCAAAGGAACTGGCAACAGGTACCTACCAGGCGGGACGGTATACAACAGGCTTTTACAGTTTTCATTGCGAGCCTATCGTCTGGCACTGGGTTTGCCCCTCACATCTACCCACAAGCAAGCACGTCTTCAGTGGTGTCACCTCAGACAGAACTGTAACGAACACGAGCAGTGTACCGTGGTGTTTAGTGACGAATCTCGTTTTCGTCCTGGTCAGCACGACAGTAGACAATGTGTTCGCTGTTATCCAGGAGAAAAGAACGCCACCCAGTGAATGCTACATTGTCACACAGTTCCAGAACCTGGTGTCTTGGTGTGCGGTGCCATTAGCCGATATCTTGGTCAGAATTAGTCATCATAAGAGGACTTCTAACTGCCAAATGATATGATACCAACATTTTTCAGCCAGTGGCTATCCCATTTGTTCAGGAGCATGGAACTTTTTATTAGCAAGATAACGCCTGTCCGCATTATTCTGTAGTACGTACACGAGCAAAACGTTCAGGTACTACCATGGCCAGCACATTTACTAGACCTTTCACCAACAGAACAAATCTGGTATATGATGGGTCGACTGCTCCTACATCACACAAGAGGTGCGCCAACCACTGTCACGGAAATGGAACTGCGACTTCGGCTTATTTGGCGTTCTATCTCTCAGGAAGACATTATAGAGCTGTACGATAGCCTTCCTACGAATGCATTGCTGCGTCGGGCGGTCAACATCATACTAATTATATCACTTTACCTACCCGGTAAAGTGGTAATTTTCCATACTTTTCTTGATAAATGTAATCAATCGCACATCTCAGTGTATGTTAACAGCTGTCTGCATTTCAATAAAATGGCATTAATCTTTCCAGGTGTTGCAATTTTTTTTCTGTAGTGTATATATAAAATAACGAAGCATTCCGAACAATATGATAACAATGTAGTTGCAATATTGTAATGACCAAATGCTGGTGACAACAAGGGAACAAAACAAATCTAACAACAAGGAAACAGCGAAGAATTAGTAAAAATATGACAGTGAAATACCAGTCACAATATAGCAATGGAGAATAAAATTTGAATGAATACAATAATGAAGCATTCGTAGTATTACAATAGCAAAGTGCTGGTAAAAGCATGACTAAATACTAACATTTGGTTGATCTGTTGTTTTGGGTTTTATGGCGCATCAGCGGTTAAAGTTATATTGCATCAAACGAGATAAGAAAAAAGGATAAAGAACATATAAACCAACATCGAAAATTAAAAGTCAGTTTAGCAAAAACGTAAGCATAAAACGAACATATATAAATAATACAAATAACAAAGAATGTATAGTATTAAAATGGTAAAAAGTCCAAGATAGGGGGTAAAAAAAGAATTCATCAATAAAAGTTCTCCGAGTGTAAGGGGCTCGGACGTAAAATCATGAAATTTAAAATATAAACGGCGTTGAAGATTAGTTAAAAGCGATGCATTCTATTGAAATATGTTTAATTGTTAAAAATGGTGTCATAAAACTCTCCCTTGGGTTCATCGTCCACCCGAAGAAGAAATGAATGTGTGATGAACGAATGACCTAAGCAGAGTCAAGCAAGTACAACTGCTATGGTGCAAAGCAAGTATAACTACTATGGAAACGTGACTGCTATGGTTTGATAATAAGTTTGATCTCAAAGAGTTTGTTTACAATGTCTTCAGACTAAGATTGTTGCCACTGTACTCGGAGCTCAGTGGAAAATCCACAAATGGAACCAGCTGTAGAGTTAGACAGCGACATATCTCACTTGACAGCTTTCGCTGCAAAGTCATTGCATGATCGGCAGCCAACAAAAAAGAATGGTGGCTGTGACTGCCAGATAATGGATCAGTTGGGTTGGGTTGTGTTGTTTTACCTCTGAGCGGCACTTTTTTGCACACCATGGGCTAAATGGCCAGGTCACATGGACCCCGAAGGCTCAGAGAAGGTTGGGGGAGGGGACCCACTGGAACAGCTGTTGGGAGACAGATGGTAGCCTCCCGTCAAGGCCATCCAGCGTGTTCTTTAACGTGCACAGGGTATGGCTCTCCCTCACACGGGGCCACGGCTTAACGTCCCATCCGACGGACGGCGGCCTTTTCAAGCCCATCGGTGTCCCCTACTGACCGTGGGCAGGGCGGGGAATTTTTGCGGAGATAAATCTCAACGCTGACCCAGCTGGGACTCGAACTTGGGAACTACAGATTACTAGCCTGGCGCGCTACCGACTGAGCCACCCCCGACCCTAATGGATCAGTTGGTAGATTGTGGAGAGAACAGGGTGAGGCCGAAGTCTTAGTAAGATCAAAGCCCATAGAAAGCTAAACGAGTCGGTGTACAGCACACACCGATGATGATGCCTCACCAACACATGGTTCAATGCGAGGCTGATAGCATTAAACTCTACAATGAACATGGAACACTGCTTTTGGATCTGATCTGCATGATAGTACATCACAGCAGACCATGGCAAATCCCACTGATGTGCTGGATCTTGAACTATCTGTGAAGATGGACAAGACGTCTGGGTACTCAGCATGGTGTCAGTCAAATGTGCAGTGGGGTATAAAGGCCTTCCCCCATCCTGTAAAGAAAAAAGTAGCAGGAAAGGGAAACAATGAGCCATTGTGGATGTGGCTCGGCTATTGATGGGCAACATTATCCAGACAGAGGCTGATGTCTCTGAAGTAGCCTTGGACATGCTAACCGAATAGATGAATGGCAGTTAAACAATTACGGTAAAGAATTTCCCACTGAGGAACTAAAAATGCAGTCACAAACGTGACTGCCTGGTAGGAATTATATTTTTGTTTTATACCGTAAGGACAACTGCTGACGGTGAAAAGATAAAGATAGTTCGTCAGTCTCAATGCAAAGCTTGGTATGAATTGGTGAGGTGTGGAAGGCCCCTTGCAAACACAGAGAACTTGATGGTTGAGAGGATACAGCACCTTCACCATCGAATTCCAAGCGGAGTATTACACCTGGGATCCGTGTCCAGTTTTGACTGGACAAGTGTACAGTACAAGCAGAAGAAAGAATATTGGTCTGCTCCATACTAGAGAGAGGAGAGGACATTGAGGATGTTCAGTGACTTTTAGCACTTGGATCTGAGATGGCTTTTATTAGGTAAAAAGCCAATTTCCAGTCGAAGATGAGATTGAAAAACCTGGTCTCCACCACAACTGGAATGGTTGTACCTGCAAGACGAAGCTCGCGGTCTAGACGAAGATTACGCTTGTGTCAAAAGTCCACACAAGCGGTCTTCCATGCAGAGAACCGAAATCCGTTGGCCATTGACCAAATCGAGAGATTGTTCAGGGCAGTTTGCAGCTTTCAGAGATTGTTCAGGGCAGTTATCTAATGACCCTCATGCTGCATAATGAGCAAAAAATGCTAAAATTCTCAACATAGAGGGCATTGCTTAGAGTCAAAATAAGTTGTAGTGTAATAGAATTTATCTTGACAGTGAAAATTGTAACATTCTTGACATTCACTGACACGAAATGTTGGAGAAAATAAAAATTTGAAAATAAAGAATAGCCTGTGTCCCAAAGTGGACATTGTGTGTTGAAATCCTCCATGAGAAAAAAGTGGGATGGAAGCTGCGAGATGAGGTCATCGAGTTGTTCCCAGAAGATGACACTTTTTGGCTGTGGATTGGCAGAGTGGACAATCAACTAAAATCCAACAAAGAGGCGGATGATAATCGCCTCTAAGTTGTAATGAGGAATATGACTGGAATGGAGAACGGTTGCTCACAAGGATGGCGACATCCCTAAAAGCTGGTCCATTTCCATCCCAGTGAACAAGAGAAAAATGCCGGATCGATCGTGGAATTAGCGACTGTAAGCAAGTACAGATCGTGTGTTTGAAAATGGACCTAGATATCATCAACATTCTTCTAAATCCCACCACGACAGCTGCATTGTAAGAGTGTGGACATCTCAGGTCTTAGGAAAACAGGTGGATGACGATTTCTGGTTTATTTTTACCATTGCCAATGCAACCCCCAGGATTCTACGTTCCAGGGACATGATGCTCTGCGCATGGCAAACATGAGAGCGAGCATTTAAGACCCTATGAAAGTACTCGAACCAGCAGAAACTTCACAAGGTGGGGTTTCATAAGGGGGCCCCTCAACATGACCAGGAGCTATTACTGAAAGGATAAATACTAATAAAAATGTGAAGCAATTAAAAATCGATAACAGTATAGTAATGAAATACTTGTAAAGATATAAAGTCAAGTACTGGAAACGATATAACAAATATAACAACGAAACAGTGGCAGCTTCATAAAACGAAGTGCTGCTAACAATATAACAACGAAGTACTAGTAGCAATACACTGAAGTGCCATTGAATTAGAGATTGTAAATGTTATCCAAATTCAGTACCGCAAATCCCGCATTTGCGCGCATGCGTGGCTGAAACTCTGGTATATTGCTGTCAGCTTTGGTTTCTCCAAGCATTCGTCGTGAGAAGCGTAATGGGAAAGCCGTGGATTTAGATGCATTTGACAGAGGGCAGATCGTAGGTGCCCGATGGATGGGACATTCGATCTCCGAAATCGTTAACGAACTTGGATTTTCTCGTATGACAGTTTCAAGAGTATTCCGGGAACACGAAAATTCCGGCAAAAAAAAAAAGCACCTGGACAAACTGCAAAGGACAACCAGCCCTAAATGATCATGGGTTTCGCCGTCTGACCTGCATCGTATGGACCGATAGGGGCCAGACATTATCTGAAATCATCTCTGATCTCAATGCGGGTTCCAGCCGGGACAGTGCATGGACCATGCAACCGCTCACTTCATTGTCTCGGCTTCTGGAGCCGCCGACCTATGAGAGTCCCACTTCTCACGGACATGACACTGAGTTCAACGCCTTGCCTGGGCTAAAGAACGTCAAAAACTGAAGCACCGAAAATTGGCAACGGATAGCCTGGAGTGATGACCCCCGATTTAAACTTCAATCACGCCTTTGGGATGTATGGCCAGGTATGGCGCCAACCCCATGAAGCCATGGATCCTGCATGTCAAGTCAGAACAGAACAAGCTGGTGGTGGCCTGGGGTGTCTTCAGTTGGACGTCTGTGGGACCTTTGGTACGTTTACCGACTCTCAATGCATTCCAGTACGTAGAACTCATGGCTGACCATTTACACCCATTTATGACCATCATGCATCCCAATGGAGATGGCTTCTACCAGCAAGACAACTGTTCATGTCACAGGTCCAGTTTGGCTACTGCATGGTTGCAAGAACATTCTGCAGACTTTAAAATAATGAATTGGCCACCTAGAAGCCTAGATTTAAATCCCATCGAAAATCTTTGGAATGCCGTCGAACAGAGTGTTCGTGCCCGTGTCCCATCAGCGACGACCTTGAAATAATTGTGGACAGCTCTGGAGGATGCATGGGTCGCCATACTTGTGGAACATTTACGCAAGCTTGTGGAGTCCTAGCCTCGTCGTGTGGCGCCCGTTATCAGGGCCTTGGGAGGTCCAACACGTTACTAGGTTGCTATCCCTAATTCAATGGCACTTCAGTGTATAAGAACGAAGTAACGGAATATAGATAGCGATGTTACAACGAAAAGCTGATTGCATTGTAACAACCAACTGGCAAGAGTATGACAACCAAGTAGTAGTAGCAATGTTAGACAGTAATAATATAACATTGAATTACTGGACCATAAACAACGGCAGCAACAGGTAACAATATAACAAGAAAGTCCGGGGCTATAAAGAACGGCTACAAAAGAAATAGAATGGCCGTTGTGATTGCCAGACGATGAAACTGCTGGCATGAAATACTAGTAACGATATAACAGCCAAGTACTGTAAAAAGCAGTAGCAACAGATACAATGTGGCAACAAAATATTGTAAACAATATAGCAGCGAACTAGTAGCAACATTTTAACAACGAGGTATTGATAGCAATAGGACAACACTTGTAGTAACAACGTAAAATTGAAATGTCGAAAGAACTGGGATAATATTACAATAAAGTACTGGTGACAATGTAGCATGGAAGACCTGGAAACAATATAACAAATATAACAATGAAGTAGTGATAACAATAAAACAACGAAGTACTGTTAGTAATTTAACAATGAAATACTGGGAGCAATACAGAAACAAAGTATTGCTACAGTATAGCAACGAAACAATGTGGTATTTATTAAAATATAACAACGAAGTTCTGGTATCAGTATAACAGTAAAGTAACTTGATATTGATAACAAAATAACAATCACGTACTGTGTAGCAATATAACAACGAAGTAACGTGGTATTGATAACAATATAACAATCAAATACTGGTAACAATATAAAAGAAATGCTGGGAATAACCGCTTAGACTGAGATAAGAACAATAATTCCTCTAAATAGTAACCATGGTAACCAAAGCAGAAAGAAACTTGAGCACGGCAACGAAAAGTGCAGGAAATAACAGCCGAATAAATATAGAGATTTTACTATTGTTCATGCAATACTAAAAAATAAATACCTCCTCAAGCAGCTGCTTGCCATAGAGGTCTGACAGGAGCCAATCAGTAGAAGGTCTGTGAGGAAGGCGAAATGTTAGCAGAAAAACGACACGAAAATACATGCCTTCTCCTGGGCTCGAACCCAGATCCCTTATATCAGTAGAGAAGCGCGATAACCACTCGGCCAGGATATTCTTATCTATTTCCTATTATTCAACCTAAGGAAACAAAGGACCTCTAAAATAAAACGAAAGAGCAACTAAAACTCTTTCGAAGTTCTCTAGGAAAACGAAAAGTAACGAATGCACCTTCCGCTGTTACCAGAGGAAGGGACAAATGTAGTGGGAAGGATGGAAGAGTCATTTGTCAATCAGTTAATCGATTCGGTGACCTTACTCCTCTGAGTCGGAGGTAATGACAGTATTTCTCATTTGGTGCGTGCTTACACTGCATGGCTCCCTTGCCTAACCGCTCTTTGGAGGAGGGAGCCCTGCCTCATCACATGATTCGGGAATCTTTTTTTTTCTCCTCTCTCTACCCCATCCTATTCATCGTCTTATTTTGATGTTCCAGACAGATGACTGTGATGAGGGTTGGAGGATGGAGAAGGGTTACTTCTGGAAGTCACATCAAATCGACATCAGCCTCTCACAGATCATCGCTTGATGGTCCATGTTCTCCACCATAGTTCACTGCATGGAGAAGTGATTTACTTCTGCCATTCTGATCACCTACACACATCGATAATTTCGCTACATACTTTTTTCGTTTAAATCATGGTGTTTTTGAAGAAATGTTTTGATGTATTTTCGTTTTTTGCGGTGGGGGGAAGACTACCTTAGGCTTTAATACTTTGTCAATCGAATCATAATTTTTTCGTTGTCTTGTGACTGATAAGGGAAAGCACGTGTGTTTATAAAAAATCATTATTTTTTTATGCGTTATATATTTTTGAGCTGCATAAAAATATACTGAAAAAACACCGCTGTATAGCTACATAAAGTTTGGAAAAACCTGCTACAGAATATTTGCAGCGTGAAAAATCATGAAAATGTAAATGATTATTCCACTCTATATTCCGAACAGGAAAACCGATTGTAACGAGTTATGCATATCAGATAAATATTTGTGACGGCAGTGTGTGATAAGTTATAAGAATTCTACCACATTTTCTTTTCCCGCAAAAAAAGCGCAATGGCAATCAATCCCTTCCAACTAGCGGCTCATTGCAAGGAAAGAGAAACTTACGGTTTCTTTTTTCTTGCAATGAACCGAGATTTTGAAAACAGACCTCGACTAATCGTCAAATATACTGAATCTGGTACATTTCGTCCTTTTTATTTGAACATTCGGTGCATAACTGAACGATTTTGACAATTCATAGTACTCTAAAAAATGTATGTTTTTGTTTTTTAATAAAGGATCATTCTTTATTTCTTAAAAAAATATAGTTTTTCCTTCTTTTTTTTTGTCAATTAGTTTTTGTATTTCTGTTGAGAACTGGCCTTCCTCACAGATCTTCTCTATGGCTTATTATAGGTTCTTCTCAGACCTCTATAGCAAACGTGAGTAGTAATTTTCATCTTTTTTTAGTCATTAGAAATGTATGTTCATATTCCTGGAAACTTTCTCCTGTGGGTCTTTAAGAGTATAGCTGTTTTTCCTCTAGTGGTTCTCAATTTAAGGTGAAGGGCCTGGTTTAAGCAGCCTCTCATGGCACATCTTTTTTTAGCAGACAATCCGATGAGTTTTATGATAAATAAAGCTTAAAATCTTAATAATAGACTATACAGAAATTATTGAAGTAATAAAGTTCTAATTTATAAACAATTATCACTGAACAACACATTTTGACTTTTGATGTGTTTCGGAAATGCAATCAGCCGTTTCTTATGTAAATCGAGGTGATGAACACGATAATGACAACAAAAAATGTTTGATTGGCTACAGTTTTCCAGATACTGTCCCTTACCTATATTACGTCATTCACTGAAGGTTGCATATCGGTCTATAGGGACCGCCACCTCTTCGCCTGCAGCTTATATACCAAATATTGAGAGAGAAAATAGCGCGCGAGGATCATAATCTGTAGTTCCCAGGTTCGAGTCCCAGCTGGGTCAGCGTTGAGATTTTTTTCCGCAAAATTCCCTGCCCTACAGATCCATGGTCAGACCCACGACACTCTACACCTCTACAGACCTACGGTCAGTAGGGGACACAGATGGGCTTGGAACGGCCGCTGACCGTCGAACGGGACGTTAAACCGTGGGCCCGTGTGCAGGAGAGCCATACCCTGTGCACGTTAAAGAACACGCTGGATGGTCTTGACGGGAGGCTACCACGTATCTCCTAACAGCTGTTCCAGTGGGACCCCTCCCCCAACATTCTCTGAGCCTTCGGGGTCCTTGTGACCTGGCCATTTAGCCCATTGTGTGCAAAAAAGTGCCGCTGAGAGGTAAAATAACCCAACCCAAATATATTGAGAATCTCGCACACCATTCTATCAGTAATCTACTAACATTGATGGGTTCCTTCTTCCTTGATATCTCTTTTCCATTGTAGCAATTTCCTGATGGAAACGTTCCCCGTGCTCATCACTCACAGCGGCACAGTTTTCCGGAAAGAAATCCAAATGAGAACTTAGAAATGTGCCTTCAAAAACATACTACATTCCAGTTTGTGACGTGAAAACAGCAGTTCTTCCACACGGTCCTTGTAATTTTCTGCCTTTTTATTCCCTAAGAAGCCCATCGCAGCCGGTAAGAATACATGCCATGCTCTCCGTTCATCACGATCAAATACCTCATCATGTAGCAGTGAGCGAATATCTGGACCGGTAAAAACACCCTCTTTTATCTTTGCATCATAATGTATTGAGAATTTCTGTCAAAGGTACAGAAAGGCAGTTTCCATCTAATCCATAGCCTTGACAAAATTCTTCGTTAGACCCAATTTTATGTGTCAGTGTGGCAACAAAATCTTCCTGGATTGTTGTAACCAGCGGATGTTGCTGTATATTTTCCTTCCCTGATTCCCGTGATTGCCGAGAAGGCAAATCCACTTCACGTAATGAGAAGCTTTGTCTCTGCTATTCTATTAGCAATGGAAGCAACAGAACTTTGCATATCCTAGATGTAGTCCAAACAAAAGAGCAATGACTTTTACGTCCGCACAAATATACCACTTATACGAGTATTTGTCATAATTTATGAATTGAAGTATTTGTTTCATATGGTCAAGACAGATGAATGCGCTACTATGAATTTATGATAAACGTGTCATGAAAGCTCGCGTATGCTACAGCGTGAGAATTACATGACCAATGACATCGAACGACTTGATTGAAAGAATAAGGAATAAATGTTATGAGAAAATAATCTAAAGAAGTGTTTTATGTGGTGTGTGCGAGGGAGTTTAAAAGAGTTAATTAGTGTAGAATTTTGTTAATAAAACTGGTAAGAAAAGACAAAGGATTGTTTACGCTGAAGTGAAGGTTATACAAGAAACATGGTAATCAAAATGAAGAGATAATACATTAGTCGAGTAGACAGAGTTGGTTTTAACTTTTCTGTAAGTAAAGTTCATCACTTGGTGTATAATTACATTTTGTTGTTTATAAGGTTTTTTTAAGGTTATTCTCGATAGATTGGAGATTAGTTCACATGTAAATAAGCACTGGTTGAATTTAGTTTATATAAATGATTTCATCCATACTTTTCTAATAAACTATACATTGTTTTAGAATTATCATTTTCATATACTATTTAACTGAACTCACGCTCAGTTTCATCCATTTAATTTGTTACAATATTAACAGCATGGCTTACTGGAACAGAAAGCACCACGTTCCCATTGTGTAGAATAACGGCTTTCATATTTAATGGGATCTATAAATAACTTGGTCTGTAAATGGTAGCTAGGTAGTCACTGGAAGGAGAGCTATGCACCAATCCCCTGTGATGATGCATAGAACCGGCCAGGCCTAGCACCTAATGTCCGACCCCGCCTTCTTGTGTTGCAGATCGTTAGTACCTTTCAAAAGAGATATTATCTTGTGGAAGTGAACGGAAGGGGAGGGCTGCCAGATTAGTGTGGCCTACTGATCTGGACAACTATGTCTACTTTTTTTTTCTACCCTGCTGAGGAGTGGTCAACCACAAAGGGTCCTGGTGCTGACCATATAAACCCACTGGACTGGACAGATATATGGCTCTGAGCTTGATTATGGATCCTGATTTTGCTGCACTGGTGGGCTTCTGTGGAGGGAAATCTTCCGCTGTGTTTTCTGTTTGTTTGTGGGTTGACAGCCCCAAGTGAATAGATTCACAGGATATATTTATCAGCTGGTGGATAATCCTGAGCAGAAGTCATCGCAGGCACCTGAACTCTTTGCTTCTATTGGCATCGTCAAATTCTATATTGGAGGAAGTCTTCCAGTGTAGATGGCTTCAGCCTTTAGTGGTGGGGGAAATGTCTGCGATTAGGGGGCTGTTTGATATTGTCGGCATTCCCTCTCTCAAGAAACATCGTTTCTTTAAACATCCCACTAACCATTTTCTCTCCATAGGTAGTTGGAATGTGAGGACTCTGCACAGAGCTTTTTCTCTTGATATCCTCACACAAGAATTCCACATTATAATTTAGATATCTCGGCTTGCAAGAGACCAGATGGACAGAAAAAGGTCAGATTTTTGAAAATAATCTTAAATTTCTCTTTTCAGGGAGGGACGACAATACATCACCAAGGCGTGGGTCTGCTTCTCAGCAGACACTCTAGTGATGCTCTTCTAAGATATGAGTGCATTAATGAAAGGTTTCTTACAGTAAACTTTCAGACAAGGGTTAAAGACCTGAATGTTTTCTGCTGTTATGCCCCCACTGAGGATGCTGAAGAGGATGAGAAGTATAGGTTTTATTAAAACTTCAGGATATTTTGAATTCTGTCAAGAAAGGAGATATTACCTTGTTCTAGGTGACTTCAATGCCAAAGTTGGTACTGACTGTGACCTTTGGGGAGGAGTAATAGGCACTTTTGGTATTGGTAGCTACAATGGCAATGGGTAGCGTCTCCTGCAGGTAAATAACCTCAATGGATTCAGAATAACTAACACTTATTACAAACATCGCGACATACATAAGTACACATGGGTTTCACCCGATGGGTTGCATAAGAATATGATTGATTATATATTAATTAACAGCAAATGGGCTAGTTCTGTTAGGAATACCAGGTCATATAGGGGAGCTTAAAATGGATCTGACCATTACCTAGTTAAAAGTGTATTGCAACTTAAACTTAAAAAGTGTTGTGCTACGGTTAAAAAAATTTACCTTTAATACTGAAGCTCTGAAAGAATGATAGGTAACTTAGTCATTATGACAGTCATGGTATGCTTACTACTGAAGTTGAGGAAGAATGGGGCCGTTTTAAACAGGCTTTTTTGGACACTAACAGTACTCTTTTAGGTTGGGTTGGGTTGTTTTACCTCTGAGCGGCACTTTTTTGCACACCATGGGCTAAATGGCCAGGTCACATGGACCCCGAAGGCTCAGAGAAGGTTGGGGGAGGAGACCCACTGGAACAGCTGTTGGGAGACAGATGGTAGCCTCCCATCAAGGCCATCCAGCGTGTTCTTTAACGTGCACAGGGTATGGCTCTCCCGCACACGGGGCCACGGCTTAACGTCCTATCCGACGGACGGCGGCCTTTCCAAGCCCATCGGTGTCCCCTACTGACCGTGGGCAGGGCGGGGAATTTTGCGGAGATAAATCTCAACGCTGACCCAGCTGGGACTCGAACCTGGGAACTACAGATTACGAGCCTGGCGCGCTACCGACTGAGCCACCCCCGCCCCCCTCTTTTAGGAAAAAAGGAGCAGAAGAGACAGAATTATCTGAGTGATAAGGCACTTGAGCTTATTTCGGAAAGAAAGAACTGCAGGAATGTCCTTAATCAATACCCTACTAGTCCTAATAGAAAGCATTACAGAGAGCTTAATAAACGTGTAAAGGATCAGTTAGCTACTGATAAGAATCTTTGGCTTGATGGCTTGGCTGACAAAGCCGAGGAAGCAGTTAGACAGCACAACAGCAGAGAGCTGTACCAGATAGTTAATGTTTTGTGTGGTAGAAAACGGACAGGTATACAGGGATTGAAGGATAAACAAGGTAAGGTTATAGAAGGTGAGGATTCTGTCATGGCTAGGTGGGCTGAGCATTTCAGTGATGTTCTAAACAATGCGGTTAGTTCTATTCCCATTGTTTGCAATGATGATAGATGCATTGGTGGCTTTAATGTTGGCCCTATAATACAATCTGAAGTTATTTTGACTGTTTCTAAACTTAAACTTCATAAATCCCCAGGGGTAGATGAAATTACTACGGAAATGCTTAGAGCTGGGAACGATCCGATTACCACTTGGATGATTGAAATTCTGAATATCTTTTATGATAAAGGCATGGTTCCTAAGGATTTTACCAGAACTATTGTAATCGCTATTTTCAAAAAAAGGTGATCGCAGTTCTTGTGATAACTATAGGGGTATCAGCCTACTCTCTGTTCCAGATAAAGTTCTTTCCATGATTGTGCTTAATAGAATTAAGAATCTGGTTGACAGTCAATTGCGTGATGAGCAATGTGGATTAAGAAGTGGTAGGGGATGTGTAGATCAGATATTTTCACTTAGGCAGATTCTTGAGAAATGTTTCGAGTTTCAGAAACCTTTGGTTGCTAGCTTTATTGATTTCAAAAAGGTTTTCGACTCTGTTGATCGTCATAATTTGTGGTTGATTGTGAAATCATATGGTATACCAGACAAGTTAGTTAACATAATGAAAGCTCTCTATAATAACACTGAGTCGTGTGTGAGAGTTGGTAAGGCTTGTAGCAATTGGTTTAGCATTACTTCTGGTGTTCGACAAGGGTGCATTTTGTCTCCTTTCCTCTTTAGCTTGGTTATAGATTACGTTAGGCGAAATTCACGTCAAGGGAAAGATTTTGGCCTTAAATGGACTGGAGGTAGTAACATTTCTGATTTCGATTATGCTGATGATTTAGCCCTTTTGGCAAATGATGTTGATGAGATGAACTCTTTCATTCGAGCTGTTGATGGGACTGGTAGTAGAGCAGGTTTGGTTATAACAGAGAGAAAACTAAAGTGATGGAAATTGGTCAGGCAGGTTGTGATTCCGTTAATCTGAATGGTTGCAATCTTGAACAGTTGTCACAGTTTAATTATTTTGGGAGCTATGTAACAGACGCTGGTGATGTGCGGCATAAGATTAACAGACGGATAGGGATTGTTGCCGGGACTTTTAAGAATCTATGGAGAGTGTGGAGAAATAGGCGTATACACCTAAAGACTAAAATTAGACTGTATAATAGTTTGGTTCTTTCTAGGGTTAGTTATGGTAGTGAAACTTGGACGCTGTGTAAACAAGATAACAGGAAACTAGATGTTTTTGATTCTAGATGCTTACGCAGTATCTTGGGTATTAGGTGGTTTAACTTTGTAACTAATGTTGAGGTTAGGCAAAGGAGTTTGCAACCTCCTTTAAGCAGCATATTGTGCAGAGAGAGACTCCGTTGGTTTGGCCATGTTGTCGGTATGAATAATTATAGACTGGCGAATAGGGTTATGAACAGTGTGCCTAAAGGCCTCAGAAAGAAGGGGAGACCTAGGATGCGGTGGGCAGACAACGTCAAAGAGGACCTTGCTAGAATTTGTGTGCAGTGGCCAGATGCAGTAGATGTAGCTCAGGATAGACTTGCTTGGAGAACTAAATTGCACAGTCTGGTTGGACCTCCGTAGCCCATGGCTGCTTGAGGATAATGTTGATGATGATGATAAATAACTTCCATTCTTCTGGACTATGTGTCATGTGGTATGAATAAACCAACAACATCTTTGCAAGCAACCAGGTTACCTACCATGATAAAGAAAATCCGAATATTTTTGGCGATACGCACTTACTCACATTACTAAGTAGATTCCACTACTGCAGTTTAGATCCTACATAGGAGTTCCGTCTTGCTCTTTGACAGCTTCAGATCTCTAACAAGATCATTCAACTCGTTCTGCGTTATCTTATATGGTGAATCCAATGTCATGGGTGTGAAGTCGGGAACTACAGATTCTCTTTCCAGTGTTCCTGTTTTTGCCTTCTCTTCTTCTTCTGAGTTCACATCGTAATGTTCTGATGGCTCCGGGACGAGCAGATTTTCCCCATGTGACATTGGGTGGATGGCAGACGACACCTTAGTATGAGGATAGGTTATTGTTTGCTTTTTCCTTTTTTAATAATACCACTTCCCAGCGGAGGTGTTATACAAAAGCAACAGTCACTCACGTGGTTGGACGTTCCTATCGATCGCCTCTTGCCTTTAGCCAGCTGCGAAGACGTGTTGTACAACTATTATACGCTATATGCGTATCTCAGCTCCTCTGTTGATCTCCAATCTTACAACCGAAGGAAAGGTGGTAGCCTTTTTTTTATGACAGGCGTTATTTCACGCTTCTATCACGCAAAGTAATTTCGCCAAATATGTAACAAAATGATCTGCATTGTTCACACAAGAATGATGCATATCGCTAACATCCAGCTCCCACATACAATCATGAGAGGACGATAACTGAGGAAGGGTAACTCCCAAATGATGTAATAGCTCCCTGGTATTGCATTGCCTCGAATAATGCAATAACTCCTAGGTATTGAGTTGTCTCGAATGATGCAATAGCTCCTTGTATTGCGTTGCCTCGAATGAAGCTATAGCTCCCTGGAATTGTGTCAGCTCTGCACTTCGTACAGCGCTCGAAAGACTCAAATCAGTGGGGCAGGGATGGCTCAGTCGGTAGCGCGCCAGGCTCGTAATCTGTAGTTCCCAGGTTCGAGTCCCAGCTGGGTCAGCGTTGAGATTTATCTCCGCAAAATTCCCCGCCCTGCCCACGGTCAGTAGGGAACACCGATGGGCTTGGAAAGGCCGCCGTCCGTCGGATGGGACGTTAAGCCGTGACCCCGTGTGCGGGAGAGCCATACCCTGTGCACGTTAAAGAACACGCTGGATGGCCTTGACGGGAGGCTACCATCTGTCTCCCAACAGCTGTTCCAGTGGGTCCCCTCCCCCTCTGAGCCTTCGGGGCTTATGTGACCTGGCCATTTAGCCCATGGTGTGCAAAAAAGTGCCGCTCAGAGGTAAAACAGCTCAACCCAACTCAAATCAGTATACACTGTATAAGGACGCAGCCTCCTGTATTTTCAAAACAAGAGCCAATCACCAATTTTTAATGTCATAATCGTGTTTAGCGCCTCGAAATTAGTAAGAAAACAGCTGTTTCAATATCCGAAACATTTTCTGTGTTGTACAGTATTATTAATTGTTGAATGCAAATATATGACACCCGAGTTTACCATTGATACTATTAATTACTTTGATGTGTGTATATATAGAGATAGATAAATTTTTGGCTTCCAATGCCAATATATACGTAAACTTGCTTTATTCGCCTAATCAAAATCATGGGGTTATGGCACTAGGCGTGACTTAGCGACCGAGTTTCAGACAGGCCTTAGAATGTTTCAAAACAATGAAACATTTGACATATATGGTTCATTTTATCCAACGGTTCACACCATTTTGTGAACTCACGATTTAGAATTAAACCAAGTAGACATTATATTTTATTGAGAATGAACCTCGTTACAATTTGTGCTTCGAGTCCTGAAAATCACATCTCTGTTGATCACCTGACATAATATTCATATCTGTCCACAAACATGTATCTAATAACTTTTTCTTAACGTCACCGTTTTCGGGTCATTTACTACAAGTAGGATAAATAACTATAGAAATTTGTGCCACCTTGTACACCCACGACAATAACACAATAGAAGTGTTGTTTAAAATATTCGTGTAAAATTGGGTTGGGTTGTTTTACCTCTGAGCGGCACTTTTTGCACACAATGGGCTAAATAGCCAGGTCACAAGGACTACGAAGGCTCAGAGAAGGTGGGGGAGAGCTCCACTGGAACAGCTGTTAGGAGACAGATGGTAGTCTCTTAATGACAGTCAAAGCCATCCAGCATGTTCTTTAACGTACACAAGGTATGGCTTTCCCGTACATACGGCCAGGGCTTAACATCCCATCCGACGGACGGATGCCTTTCCAAGACCAATGGTGCCCTCTATTCACCGTGGAAAGGGTGGGGAATTTTGCGGAGATAAATCTCAACGCTGATCCAGCTGGGACTCGAACTTGGGAACTGCAGATTACGAGCCTGGGGCACTATCGACTGAGCCATTCCGTCCCCTCGTGTAAAGCGAAATCATGTTAGTCGGATACGAATTTCTCATAAGAAATAATGTAAGTAGAGGGGAATGCATTGCAGAATCTAAACCTGATCAATATATTTTTAAATCTCATTCCTTTATTATGAGTATACTTCGGTTAATGCATTGTTTTTATTAGTTGATACATATTTTATGTGTATAACTCATTTGTACAGAAAAGAAACGATGGCAAAAGTAGAAACCAAAAAACTGCTAATTGCAGTTTTATTGCAGTTTATTTTACGTATAGATCATTGTCTAGTAGTGATGATTCAAAAGGACTACTTGATTGTTTAAAAAAATGTTGTCGGGTAATGAAGATGACTAACTCTGGATTAACAAGCATTTCTACTCGACACGTGTCAAGCTAAATTTTTTAACCAATCAGGATAGTTATTTATCAGGATAGTTTTAACCAATCAGGATAGTTATTTATCAGGATAATTTTAACCAATCAGGTTAGTCGATTTATTCGTATTACTAACAGATTACCGTCATACAATACCACTTCCCAGCGGAGGTGTTATACAAAACAATGGGAACGTGTTACTTTCTGTTCCAGTAAGCCATCTGTTAGGGGGCGGGGGGGGGGCTCAGTCGGTAGCGCGCCAGACTCGTAATCTGTAGTTCCCCGGTTCGAGTCCCAGCTGGGTCAGCGTTGAGATTTATCTTCGCAAAATTCCCCGCCCTGCCCACGGTCAGTAGGGGACACCGATGGGCTTGGAAAGGCCGCCGTCCGTCGGATTGGACGTTAAGCCGTGGCCCCGTGTGCGGGAGAGCCATACCCTGTGCACGTTAAAGAACATGCTGGATGGCCTTGACGGGAGGCTACCATCTGTCTCCCAACAGCTGTTCCAGTGGGTCCTCTCCCCCAACCTTCTCTGAGCTTTCGGGGCCCATGTGACTGGCCATTTAGCCCATGGTGTGCAAAAAAGTGCCGCTCAGAGGTAAAACAACCCAATCCAAGCCATCTGTTAATATTGTTACGAATTCGGGTCTGAAACTCTACAGAGTTTCACTCTTCTAGCTATAATTATGTAGTAGATTGTATTCCCCATGTCGCAACTTTCATTGTCATAAAACTCATTACGATTGCTTCGCCCTCCCACACTACCTAAAATGGTAAAAAAATTCATCTCCCTCTTCTGGGGGAGGGTTGAAACTCTCTGAAGTATATAGTAGATGACACTCACCAAACCGACAGCTTTCATTTGTCTTTTACGATCGATCATACTCATTACGATCATTTCTTCCCTCTCCTGCACTCCCTTGATAAAAATTTTATTCCCCTCTTCTAGGGGAGGTCTGAAATTCTCTCAAGTATACAGCAGATGGGGCACTCCATGTCGCAAGCTTTCATTTGACATAAAACTCATTATAATCGATTCGACCTCCCCCCTCCTTCGGAATAATTTTTCTCCTCCTATTTAGAGGAACTCCGAAATTCTCTAAAGTTGTAATAGATGGCACATCCCACGTGATTTTGAATAAACGCTAATGTTAAGGTTATAAGAGACAGTGTTTTATCGCTAGTGTTGAATCTATGGAGATTTCGAGAAATTCAAACCTGCCAACCCCATTTTTGGTTGACCCCAACAGACTCGCACATAGCCTATATTCCTCCCCAAAGTTTGGTGCTTCTAGCTTTTCTGGGGACCGAGTGCATAAGAGGACAGACAAAAACAAACAAACTTTCTTCTTTATACACTGAAGTACCATTGAATTAGGGATAGGAGACGTTATCCAAATTCAGTACCGCAAGTCCCGCATTTGCGCGCATGCGTAGCTGAAACTCTCGTCATATGTAGCTGTCAGCTTTGGCTTACCCATCCATTCGTCGTGAGAAGTGTAATGGAAAGGGCATGGGATTTTGATGCATTTGACAGAGGGCAGATCGTAGGTGCCTGAAGGATGGGACACTCGATCTCCGAAATTGTCAACGAACTTGGATTTTCTCGTACGATATTTTCAAGAGATTTTCCGGCAAAAAAAAAAGCCCCCGGACATACTGCAAAGGACAACCAGCCTTGAAAGATCATGAGCTTTGCCGTCTGACCCACATTGTTCAGACCGATAGGGGACAGACATTATCCGAAATCACCTCCCATCTGAACGCGGGTTCCAACCAGGAAGTCAGTGCAAGGACAGTGCAACACTCACTCATCGTATCGACTTCGGGAGTCACTGACCTACGCGAGTCCCATTTCTAAGGGCACGACATCAGGCTCAACGCCTTGCCTGGGCTAAAGAACATCAAAACTTGATCATCAAAAATTAGCAACGGATAGCCTGGAGTGATGGGTTGGGTTGTTTTACCTCTGAGCGGCACTTTTTTGCACACCATGGGCTAAATGGCCAGGTCACATGGACCCCGAAGGCTCAGAGAAGGTTGGTGGAGGGGTTGGGTTGGGTTGGGTTGTTTTACCTCTGAGCGGCACTCTTTTGCACACCATGGGCTAAATGGCCAGGTCACATGGACCCCGAAGGCTCAGAGAAGGTTAGGGGAGGGGACCCACTGGAACAGCTGTTGGGAGACAGATGGTAGCCTCCCGTCAAGGCCATCCAGCGTGTTCTTTAACGTGCACAGGGTATGGCTCTCCCGCACACGGGGCCACGGCTTAACGTCCCATCCGACGGACGGCGGCCTTTCCAAGCCCATCGGTGTCCCCTACTGACCGTGGGCAGGACGGGGAATTTGCGGAGATAAATCTCAACGCTGACCCAGCTGGGACTCGAACCTGGGAACTACAGATTACGAGCCTGGCGCGCTGCCGACTGATGGTGGAGGGGACCCACTGGAACAGCTGTTAGGAGACAGATGGTAGCCTCCCGTCAAGGCCATCCAGCGTGTTCTATAACGTGCACAGGGTATGGCTCTCCCTCACACGGGCCAACGGCTTAACGTCCCATCCGACGGACGGCGGCCTTTCCAAGCCCAACGTGTCCCCTACTGACTGTGGACAGGGCGGGGAATTTTTGCGGAGATAAATCTCAACGCTGACCCAGCTGGGACTCGAACCTGGGAACTACAGATTACGAGCCTGGCGCGCTACCGACTGAGCCACCCCCGCCCCTATCTGGAGTGATGAATCTAGATTTAAACTTCATCACGCCGATGGGAGACTGAGGGTATGGCACCAACCCATGAAGCCATGGATCCTGCATGTCAGGTTGGAACAGTATAAGCTTGTGGTGTCTCAGTGATGGACTGGGGTGTCTTCAGTTGGACGACTGTGGGATCTTTGGTACGTGTACCGACGACTCTCAATGCATCCCCGTATGTAGAACTCATGGCTGACAATTTGCACCCATTTATGGCCATCATGCATCCCAATGGAGATGGCGTCTACCAGAAAGACAACTGTTCATCTCACAAGTCCAGGTTGGCTACTGCAATGTTGCAGGAACAACCATGCAGTAGCTTTGCATTAGTTTGTGTTGGCATGCATTGCTCTGTGTTGGTTTCTGCTGACTTTGAAATATTGAATTACCACCTAGACCAGATTTCAATCCCATCGAAAATCTTTGCGATACAGCTGAGCAGAGTGTTCGGGCCCATGTCCCATCAGTGGAGAGATTTTGGACAGCTCTGGAGAATGCATGGGTCGCCATAGCTTTGGAACACTTACGCCAGCTTGTGGAGTCCTTGTCTCGTTATGTGGCGGCCGTTATCAGACCAAAGGGGGTCCAACCCGTTACTATGTTGCTATCCCTAATTCAATGCCGCTTCAGTGTATATTAGATATGCATTTTCATCGGCCAGCATCGATTAAAATGGTTTCTATTCATTACAAATAGTACATTCTATAGGTGTTTAGACACACTAATTTGTATAGGGAAATATGAAAATTCGTTTTTGGAAATGCTGAAAATATGAAGAAGATTATGTCAGATGGGTAAATCAAGTAAAGCACACAAAATGTCTTTTTATATGATGAAAACAATAATATAAAGATCGTAGAGAAGTAGCGGAGAAATCGTGTTAACCGAGGACCAATAAAATTAGTCGAAAATCATTCCTTTGTTAAGAAACATGTGAATAGAAATTATTTTAATCGAATTCGTATTAGTACTGAGTACATGATTTCCATATATAGATGCCTGATGAGGCAGTAGTGAGTTTTTCTGACCGGTTAATCTGTTAAAACTAATACAGAAGAATATTTCCGTTGCATTAGTAACTACATGTAGGTTCCTTAACTACTATGCTAATAAACTGTTTTTAAATATGCTTTAACGTATTACAACAAATAACTTTAAGTCAAGAAAAGCAACCTGACGTAAAATCCTCTATGAAGCTCATATGCAATAAAGCCATCATTATGTCGTTCATTTTTACCTCAGACTTATCCCCAAAAAGACAATTTACATCATCAAATCATCCTGCTCGAATTTTCCTCATGATCTCTTATGATAATGTCATCAGCATTCTATCCTTATTTGTCATCATCTCACAACCGTAGAAACTGTGTCTCGTGCGAAGTTGAGCTGCTTCCATTCTTCTTATGGAAATGAATCTCAGCTTTCATCTTTTCCCCGACTTGACTGGCAAAGTATAAAGTTATCGAGTGCTCTTAATGCATTCCAATTAACTCTCTTCTTTGTTATTACAAATTAACCAGCCTCTACGCTGTAATACTAGGCGAACAAATGGCACAATGTGACGGTAAACAGTCTTCTCTCGGACTGTCATTAAGACGCTCTTTTAAACATTGCATCTCGTCTTTTACAAACGTATGGCTCTCTTTTGTTTGATCAGGTTGCAAACTACGAGACTGGAATTAATTTCTAACTGTGCGATGGTCCTTACAATGGGACGAGAGGTGCAACGGATGGAATGACTTTGTTTGTAACAAAACAGTAAAGAGAGCTACAGCTACGTAGCACAGCTATTCGTATTTTAATCAAGTATCTGTTCAAGAATGCTAAGTACGTTCGGATTCAAATAAGATGAAGGCTTACTAGGCTGTATTTAGATTTTCTTTTGATTAATGTCTTTCGTCTCATATTTCGAGAGTGTTACGTAGATAATGCACTTTCTGTTTTTTAGGATCTTAAAGAACAGCGTTGCAAAGATTTTCGAGGCTTTTTCTCCGCATTTAATATTTTAGGTTTATAAAAGTTGTCTACAATAACAAGGGTGCATTTCTTTGATGATTTTAGCAGACATGCACGTTTGTTACTGTAGTTATATAAAAAACATACCTGCTTGTATGGTTTTTTTAATTGAATGTTTTATCTAACTTTTTTAATTTCTCTTTCTTTAACAGAAGGAGATATCCTAGAAGCTCTAGCAGGTTTGTCCTAGTTTACTCATATAATGCAAAACATATGCGATCCTGGGATTCGAACCCAGATCCTGACAGTTGTAGCGTCACCACGATACCTATGCACCCGAGGCGCGCTAATATTCTGTAGATTGAATCCCCAGGTTACAAAGGATTGTAAAAATAACAATATTTTATTAGATATAAAGTAATTATTATAATATTTGAATAATAGTTTTTGAAACAAATTTATCAATATAATATAATTAACCCTCATTAACTACAGAAACTTGTTTGCAGATGTACACCGAAGATTGCAGATGTACACTTTATGCAAATCGAAGCAACTGCACGCAAACGACGATGCGTGTTGTGAAGGTCATGAAACGGTATAAATAACACCTGATACTGAGCTCTGTTAATCAGAGTTATTCTTGTTCTTCAGATGGGAAAAGCAGCGGACTTAAGTGAGTTTGACAAAGGCCATATTGTAATGGCCCGACGACTAAGTCAGAGCATTTCCGAGACGGCAAGGCTTGTGGGGTGCTCATGGTCAGCCGTGGTTATTACCTTCAAAAAGTGGTTCGCGGATGCAAAAAACAACAAACGGTGTAGCAAGGTGTGGGTTAACCACAGCTCATTGATGCTAGAGGTGAGCGAAGGCTATCCCGTATGGTAGGAGCCAACAGAAGGAATACTATGGCGCAACTCACCCGTAATTTGAATGCTGGTGACGGGAGTAATGTGTCACAACACACAGTACATCGAATCCTGCTGAAAATGCGGCTGTGTAGCCACAGGCCGCTCGGAACGCCCATGCTAACCTCGGTTCACCGACAAAATCGTCTAGAATGGGCATGCAAGCATCAAAAATGGACTTTGAATGATTTGAAGAAGGTCGTCTGGTCCTATGAATCTCGTTTCCTGTTTCACCATGTGGACGACCGGGTACGTGTGCGTCATTTACCTGGGGAAGTGTTGGCACCAGGATGCACTGTGGGATGAAAACAAGCCGGAGGAGGAAGTGTAATGTTTTGGGCAATGTTCTGCTGGGAAACCCTGGGTCCCCGACGTCTACCACCTACCTAAACATCATTGCAGACCAGGTACATTCTTTCATGGCAAAGGTATATCCCTCTAGTAGTGCCTTCTTTCAGCAGGATAATGCGCCATGCCACATTGCCCGGATTGTTTGAGTTCCTCATGTTCGCTGAACATGAGGAAGACTTCCAGTTATTGCTTTGGCCTCCAAATTTCCCAGACATCAATCCAATCGAGCATCTGTGCTTTGTGTTGAAACAGCATATCCGATCTGCTGCGGCTCAACCACGTAACTTACAAGAGTTAAAGTATCTGCTGGTAACGTGTTGGTACCAGATACCATAAGACACCTTTAGAAATCTTGTAGCGTCGATGCCTCGCCGGGTAAGAGCTGTTTTGGCGGCACCTGGTGGACCAACATCATATTAGCAGGTGGTCATAATATTTTGGCTCCTCGGTGTATATAAGAAAATTATAGCAAAGTAAAATTCGACATAGCTCAGTTAATTAATACAGTAGGGCAGGGAGGGCCAACCTTTGGATTCTGCGATCGATTTTTAAGACTGAAAATCTTTCGCGATAGACCATAAGTCATAAAAATGATTTAACAGTACTTGATCAGCTCAGCATAAAATAACATTTTAACATCAAACATATTAACGTAACTTTGTTACATTACTTAAAATCCAAAAAAAAATGAAAAAATGAAAAATAAAATGCTCCGAAAACTATTTATTATAAATATCCATAAAAGGTAATTGTTTTCATTAACGTTACTATTGAAAGCAGATGCATGACACTGCATAAATAATAATTATTATTGCACTAACTAAAATTTTAACGTCCAAATTTGCCTAAATTTTTCGAACTAATAGTTTAATAGAGGAAGTAAGTAAATATGAAACCTTTACGTTTAACGAAAGAACTGTACGCCATAACTTTTTCAAATTCGTGTTTAAGAAACATAGTGCCAACATTAGCATGGTGATAAGAATTATATGATTATACTAGAATTATCATCATCATCATCATCCTCAAGCAGCCATGGGCTACGGAGGTCCAATCACACCGTGCAATTTAATTCTCCAAGCGTATCTGTCCTGAGCTGCATCAGGCCACTGCACACCAATTCTAACAACGTCCTGTTTGACATTGTCTGCCCACCGCATCCTAGGTCTCCCCCTCCTTCTGAGGCTTCTAGGCACACTGTTCATAACCTATTCGCCAATCTATAATTATCCATACGGGCAACGTGGCCAAACCAGCGGAGTATCTCTCTGCACAATATGCTACTTAAAGGAGGTTGCAGACTCCTTTGCCTAACGTCATCATTAGTTACAAAGTTAAACCACTTAATACCCAAGATACTACGTAAGCATCTAGAATAAAAAGCATCTAGTTTCCTGTTATCTTTTTTACACAGCGTCCACGTTTCACTACCATAACTAACCCTAGAAAGAACCAAACTATTATACAGTCTACTTTTAGTCTTGAGGTGTATACGCCTATTTCTCCACAATCTCAAAATCAATAAACGTCCCGGCAGCAATCCGTATTCGTCTGTTAATCTCATGCCGCATATCACCAGTATCTGTTACATGGCTCCCAAGATAATTAAACTGTGACACCTGTTCAAGATTGCAACCATTCAGATGAACTGAATCACAGGTTGTCTGACCAATTTTCATCACTTTAGTTTTCTCTCTGTATATAGCCAAACCTACTCTACTACCAGTCTCATCAACAGCTCGAATGAAAGAGTTCATCTCATCAACATCATTTGCCAAAAGGGCTAAATCATCAGCATAATGTAAGTCAGAAATTTATGATTTCCCAATCTCTTTGGCTCATTTAAGGCCAAAATCTTTCCATTGCAATGAATTTCGCATAAGTAATCAATAACCAAACTAAAGAGAAAAGGAGACAAAATTCATTCTTGTCGAATACCAGAAGTAATGCTAAACCAATTGCTACAAGCCTTACCAACTCTCACACACGACTCAGTGTTATTATAGAGAGCTTTCATTATGTTAACTAACTTATCTGGTATACCATATGATCTCACAATGAACCACAAATTATGACGATCAACAGAGTCGAAAGCCTTTTTGAAATCAACAAAGCTAACAACCAGAGGTTTCTGAAACTCTAAACATTTCTCAAGAATCTGCCTAAGTAAAAATATCTGATCCACACATCCCCTAACACTTCTGAATCTACAATACTCATAACGCAATTGTCTGTCAACCAAATCCTTAATTCCATTAAGCACAATCATGCAAAGAACTTTCCCTAGAACAAAGAGCAGACTGATACCCCTATAGTTATCACAAGAACTGCTATCACCTTTTGTGAAAATAGGGATAACATTAGGAAAATAGGGAACTATTTCTGGTAAAAATCAAAATCCTTAGAAACCACGCCTTTATCATAAGAGATATTCAAAATTTTAGTCATTATTCAAAATTTTAGTCATTTGTTGACTAAATGTTGAATATCTAAAATTTTACTCAAAATTTTAGAGATTCAAAATTTAGTCAACCGAAACATTCCCAGCTCTAAGCATTTCCGTACTACTTTCATCTACCCCTGGGGATGTATGAAGTTTAAGTTTAGAAATAGCCAAAATATCTTCTGATTGTGTTATAGGGCCAACATTAAAGCCACCAATGCATCTATCATCATTGCAAACAATGGGAGTAGAACTAACCGCATTGTTTAGAATATCACTGAAATGCTCAGCACACCTAGCCATGACAGAATCCTCACCTTCTATAACCTTACCTTGTTTATCCTTCAATCCTGTATACCTGTCCGTTTTCTACCACACAAAATATTAACTATCTGGTGCAGCTCTCTGCTGTTGTGCTGTCTAACTGCTTCCTCGGCTTTGTCAGCCAAGCCATCAAGCCAAAGATTCTTATCAGTAGCTAACTAATCCTTTACACGTTTATTAAGCTCTCTGTAATGCTTTCTATTAGGACTAGTATGGTATTGATTAAGGGCATTCATGCAGTTCATTCTTTCTGAAATAAGCTGAAGTGCCTTATTACTCAAATAATTCTGCCACCTCTGCTCCTATTTCCCTAAAATAATAATGTTAGTTTCCAAAAAATCCTGTTTAAAATGGTTCCATTCTTCCTCAACTTCAGTAGTAAGTAAACCATACACTTTATTAAAAAATCCGTTAAATCTACCTGCAAATTCGTTCACAAACATCACTACATCACTACACTGCCAAACATCACTACACTGCCAAACTGTCACTACTGTATCACAGTCTTAGGACTGTGACCAGTGCGTTCACATTAGTGTAAGCTGATAACCAGCTGTGGCAGCTACGCGATCGACTAAACCAGAGGTTCCCAAACCTATTTGTCCCTACCACCCCCTTTTCAGAAAAAAAAATATTCAGCGCCTACCTGGAAATCTACCTTCTTTAAGCGAACAAACAGAAAGATATAGTGACAAATTTGCGTTCTTTTATGTATCCATATTTCTACCTACGTCCAACAAAAGTAAAGAAAGATGTTGTTGTAAATAAGACACCTTGAAGCTTAAAATTATAAAATTATTTATTTAAATCAACCGCAATAACATTTGCATTACACACAGAAAATTATGATAGCGAAGGATAATTTTATGTGTTTATTTGGAAAATAAAGCAATCACTACGACTTTAACTCTGTGTTACACAACAGATGAAACATGTACGAACGATTTTTCAAAATTTTCTTATCTTCCCTTGTTTCTTTATGCGTCCACCGCCACCCCAATTGCACCCGAGGCTACTACCAACCAACTGGATCATTCCAGCGCCCCCTTGGTGCCGTATCGCCCACTTTGGGAAACATTGGACTAAACAGTTGAATCGACTGTTGACCACCTCTACATTAGGGTATCAAAATGATGTAACTAATTCAATTTTTTTTTTTTTTTTGGAAATTGCTATGTCCGGTATTCTTATCTCATCATTTAATTCATTATACAATCTAGGGCCAATGTACATAACACTCTGTTTAAATTTTGTTTTAAATACTCTAGGTTTTATAATTTTGTTACAATTATTTCTATTTCCCAACTTTTTCCATTGAAATCAGACAAATGTTGGAAAAATGTAAATTAAGATTCTTTTAAAAAAAGGGTCATTTCGTCATGACTGCAGATAGGTAGGCGTCCCGTAGAAGTTTTCTGCAGAATTTCCTCCGTTTTAACCTTCATCGACTAAGGTATGGATTATCTAATCGCAAAAGAGCAATTTAGTGTACTTGGCTGCACAGTTGTGCTGGGTTGTTTTACCTCTGAGCGGCAATTTTTTTGCACACCATGGGCTAAATAACAAGGTCACATGACCACGAAGCCACAGAGAAGGTTGGGGGGGGGGGGGACCCACTGGAACAGCTGTTGGGAGACAGATGGTCATCATCATCATCATCATCATCATTATTATCAAGCAGCCATGGGCTACGGAGGCCAAACCAGACCATGCAGTTTAATTCTCCAAGCATATCTGTCCTGAGCTACATCTGCTGCATCCGGCCACTGCACACCAATTCTAACAAGGTCCTGTTTAACATTGTCTGCCCACCGCATTACTAGGTCTCCCCCTCCTTCTGAGGCTTCTAGGCAAACTGTTCATAACCTATTCGCCAATCTATAATTATCCATACGGGCACCATGGCCAAACCAGCGGAGTCTCTCTCTGCACAATATGCTGCTTAAAGGAGGTTGCAGACTCCTTTGCCTAACGTCATCATTAGTTACAAAGTTAAACCACTTAATACCCAAGATACTACGTAAGCATCTAGAATAAAAAGCATCTAGTTTCCTGTTATCTTGTTTACACAGCGTCCACGTTTCACTATCATAACTAACCCTAGAAAGAACCAAACTATTATACAATCTACTTTTAGTCTTTAGGTGTATACGCCTATTTCTCCACAATCTCAAAATCAATAAACGTCCCGGCAGCAATCCGTATTCGTCTGTTAATCTCATGCCGCATATCACCAGTATCTGTTACATGGCTCCAAAGAAAATTAAACTGTGACACCTGTTCAAGATTGCAACCATTCAGATGAACTGAATCACAGGTTGTCTGACCAATTTTCATCACTTTAGTTTTCTCTCTGTATATAACCAAATCTACTCTATTACCAGTCTCATCAACAGCTCGAATGAAAGAGTTCATCTCATCCACATCATTTGCAAAAAGGGCTAAATCATCAGCATAATGTAAGTCAGAAATTTATTATCTCCCAATCTCTTTGGCCCATTTAAGGCCAAAATCTTTCCCTTGCAATGAATTTCGCATAACATAATCAATAACCAAACTAAAGAGAAAAGGAGACAAAATTCACTCTTGTCGAACACCAGAAGTAATGCTAAACCAATTGCTACAAGCCTTACCAGCTCTCACACACGACTCAGTGTTATTATAGAGAGCTTTCATTATGTTAACTAACTTATCTGGTATACCATATGATCTCACAATCAACCACAAATTATGACGATCAACAGAGTCGAAAGCCTTTTTGAAATCAACAAAGCTAACAACCAGAGGGTTCTGAAACTCTAAACATTTCTCAAGAATCTGTCTAAGTGAAAATATCTGATCCACACATCCCTGCCATTTCTGAATCCACATTGCTCATCGCGCAATTGACTGTCAACCAGATTCTTAATTCTATTAAGCACAATCATGGAAAGAACTTTACCTGGAATAGAGAGTAGGCTCATACCCCCTATAGTTATCATAAGAACTGCGATCACCTTTTTTGAAAATAGGGATAATAATAGCTCTGGTAAAATCTTTACGAACCACGACTTTATTATAAGAGATATTCAAAATTTCAGTCATCCAAGTGGTAACCGAAACATTCCCAGCTCTAAGCATTTCTGTAGTAATTTCATCTACCCCAGGGAATTTATTAAGTTTAAGTTAAGAAATAGCCAAACTAACTTCAGATTGTGTTACAGGGCCAACGTTAAAGCCAGTAATGCATTTATCATCATTACAAACAATGGGAGTAGAACTAACCACATTGTTTAGAACATCACTGAAATGCTCAGCCCACTTAGCCATGACAGAATCCTCACCTTCTATACCCTTACCTTGTTTATCCTTCAATCTTGTATACCTGTCCGTTTTCTACCACACAAATCATGAACTCTCTGGTACAACTCTCTGCTGTTGGGCTGTCTAACTGCTTTCTCGGCTTTGTCAGCCAAGCAATCAAGCCAAAGATTCTTATCAGTAGCTAACTGATCATTTACACGTTTATTAAGCTCTCTGTAATGCTTTCTAATAGGACAAGCAAGATATTTATTAAGGACATTCCTGCTGTTCTTTCTTTCTGAAATAAGCTCAAGTGCCTTATCACTCAAATAATTCTGTCTCCTCTGCTCCTTTTTTCCTAAAAGAGTACTGTTAGTGTCCAAAAAAAGCCTGTTTAAAACGGCCCCATTCTTCCTCAACTTCAGTAGTAAGCAAACCATGACTGTCATAATGACTAAGTAACCTATCATGGTAAGCTTTAGCTATAACTGGGTCTTTCAGAGCTTCAGCATTAAAGGTAAATTTTCTAACTTCAGCACAACACCTTTTAAGTGTAAGTTGCAAGACACTTTTAACAAGATAATGGTCAGATCCAATTTCAGCTCCCCTATATGTTCTGGTATTCCTAACAGAACTAGCCCATTTGCTCTTAATATATAATCAATCTTATTCCTATGCAGCCCATCAGGTGAAACCAATGTGTATTTATGTATGTCGCGGTGTTTGTAATATGTGTTAGTTTTTCTGAAACCATTGAGTTTACTTACCTGTAGGAGACGTTGCCCATTGCCATTGCAGCTACCAATACCAAAAGGGCCTATTACTCCTCCCCAAAGGTCAGAGTCGGTACCAACTTTGGCATTGAAGTCACCTAGAACAAGGGTAATATCTCCTTTCTTGAGATAATTCAAAATATCCTGAAGTTATCCGTAAAACCTATCCTTCTCATCGTCATCGGCATCATCAGTGGGGGCATAACAGCAGATAACATTCAAGTCTTTAATGCTTGTCTGAAATTTTGCTCTAAGAAACCTTTCATTAATGCACTCATATCCTAGAAAAGCATTACTAGCATGTCTGCTGAGCAGCAGACCCACGCCTTGGTGATGCTTTCCATCCTCCCTCTCTGTAAAGAGAAATTTAAAGTCATTTTTAAGTATCTCACATTTACCTGTCCATCTGGTCTCTTGCAAGCCTAGAATATCTAAGTTATAGGAATTCCTGCCTGAGGACATCAAGAGAATAATCTCTATATAATGTCCTCACGCTCCACGTTCCTGCAGAGAAAATGATTAGTAGGATTTTTAAAGAAACTAGGTTTATTGAGATAGGTAGGGCCAACAAAATCAAACAGCCTCCAGATCGCAGGAATGGGGCAAAGACCTTAACTGGCACTCTCCCATTCCGTTCCCTTCCAAAAGAGAATATCTCTTTTGAAAGGTACTAACGGCCTGCACCACGAGAAGGCGGGATCGGACAACAGATGGTAGCCTCCCGTCAAAGCCATCCAGAGTGTTCTTTAACGTGCACAGGGTATGGCTCTCCCACACACGGTGCCACGGCTTAACTTCCCATCCGACGGACGACAGCATTACCAAGCCCATCGGTGTCCCCTACTGACCGTGTAGGGGAATTTTGCGGAGATAAAACTCAACGCTGACCCAGCTGGCTGCAGAGACTGAGATATAATTGTGAAAGCTATGCATGGGACGCTGACTGAATACATGATACCAACTGTGGTGATTAGTTTCCATCAAGGAGTTATGGAGTGATTTTCAGCATGACTTTCGTGCACATGAAGTGACACAGCGCTCTGTTTTTAAAAGTTTAACAAATTCTTAATTAAAAAGCACTATCATCAACTAAGATCAGAGCTAAAAAAATACATCCAAAATTAATTTCCCTTAGTTAAGAAATAAATAAAATATGTACTGAAAACTAGGTGGTAAGTGAAGTAATTAACCGATGTGATTTTAACAAATAGTTCATGATTTTAACAAATAGTTAGATGTGATTTTAACAAATAAGTGATTAATCATACTTCTGAGATCACGTTTTAATGTACTATCCATGGATTGTAGATTTTTCGAATACTACGCTGCCAGTTTTTTCATATAGGCAAGACGCTAAAATTTTAAATAATCTGGGTTCTTATAGAGTTTCAATTCGAACTTCAGGTATCATTCTTCCGATATCACTACTGTAGAGGGAAACGTAGGAGAGGAAATGTATCACTGCTCGATTATATATTATCAAGCTACACGTGATTTTTGTTTACTAATAATTTGGATGACGTTACTTTAAGGATTTAGAGTACTCAATCGATTTCTGTTAAATGAAGAGAAATTGTTCCTGAACATCTCTACAAATGAACTTCGAGGCTCATGTGGAATTTTATATTTTACGCTTTCGAAATCATCAATTTACTTTCTAAAACCGTTTATTGCTTTATGTTTTATTATAAGCTTTAAAATATGATATGTGTAAAATATAACAAAATTGCGAAATGAATTTAATTGAACATGTCACTATTAAGTTTATCATTTTGTGCTGCGAATTATGATTGTGTAGAACACGAATTTCCACCAGAAAAGGTGCATGGGTGTTGATTCAGAACAGTAGCGCGCCAGAATCGTAATCTGTAGTTCCCAGGCTCGAATTCCACCTGGGCCAGCGTTGAGATTTATGTCGGCTAAATCTCCACTCTTCTCTTGATTAGAAAGGTGATTCAGATGGGCTTAGAAGGGCAGCTGTCCGTCGGATAGGGCCTAAAAACGTGGCCCCGTGTGCATGTTAAAGAATACGCTGGGTACTCAATCGATTCTCTCAGGTCGCTCTTTTGCCTATTCTGAAGCTCAATACAACTCTAACTGATGCTCGAAGAGCTGGTCTGCCTGATGTATAACGCACACTGTAGTCACGTGACATTTATGCATTGGAATGAACCATTTATGTGCCGAGAGGTGGTGTATCCAACAAACTTGCATCTCATTGTATATTCCACTGTGAATCAGAACAGAAATATAGCCAAAACAAAAAAAAATTAATATGTACATTGCCGAAGTGGATATGACAACCTCAAAACCAAATAGCCACTGATATGCGCTGTTTTGTATCTCTAAAGCCCTGATTACTCGTCACATCCAATTCTGAAATTCAAAGAGAAATTCTCTGCTTTCTAGCACAATACTCTATTCGTCAAACTTATCTTCATAACCTTGGGCTAATTAATGATTAAATAATTCATCTTGTAATTAATTAAGGAAGTGTATTTGTTTTTCCCTTCAACTTTCGCTTTACACACGCTATGCGAAATTCAACGCACATTAGATCGAAATATTTGAATGAAACTCTAGAATACAGAATTGCTCCCGGGTCTTTCCATGAAAGATATGTTCAACGAGAAAGTTCGTCGTTCAAATAATATCAATACCTTTATTTAGTTCTGGAAAGCAAGTTATATTTGAAGGATATCGTTATGTGGAGAGCCAGGCTCAGATCTAAAAAGAAATATTGGGGGAGGGAAAGAAGAAACACAATCGAGACGAAAAAGAGTAAAAGGGGGGAAGGCAAGAGATTGGATTTCCATTGCACTATAACATTTCCTAGCCGTCCCATGGCCGTGTGGTTAACGCGCTTGGCTACTGATCTAAGGGACCTAGTTTCGAGCCCCGGGTAATGCATGGCTGTTTGTGTCGTTTTTCTGCTGAGGTCCTGCCATCCTCTCAAACCTTCTACTATGGCATATAAACTGACAGGCTCCTGTCAGACCTCTGTGGCAAGCAGCTGCTTGAGGGGGTATTTATTATTTTTTTTATTACATTTCCTCATTCGATGGCGGATTAAGGTATATGAAGGTTACAGGCGCAGATGATTCGGGAATGCCCCCAACTATTCGGCATGGGAGAGGGGAGGTAACTCAATTTACAAACTTTTTTTTTTCAGCTTTCAAGTGGATAAATTGTATGCCAGTTGGTTAAATAAACTGAATTACAGAACTGCATAATAGGAAGTTTATATATATTACATTAACTTGCATGTCCTGAAAGATAAAAAATCAAATATATACATAAAATCTTTTCTTTGTAATGTGTTTAACAAAAAAGCACATTCTATTTGGTACTAACCTAAGTAAAACTCACGATACGTGTACGTAAGTAGTAGATTATATTGATTGCAAAATATTTTACTAAATAAAATGTTAGTGAAAAAATCGAGTTTTGGTATTTTGAGACTTTCATGAATTTTGAGGCCCTGGGCCGCCTCATGTGCCTATTGGAAAATCTATCACTGTTCCCATCCGTAGCAAAGGTCCTTACACAATTTATTAAAAAATGCTCAAGTTTAATTACCCTTATTAGAATTCTGAAAGTGAACGGGGAGCTTGGCCTCATTCTCCTCTCTATATGCGGCTCTGTGGAGGGGCATAGATATATGAGTAGTTCTGTGTAACTGGCTTAAAACTTCTTAATATATTATGTATTAAAAATATCCATAAAGTAATTGCTTGCTAGAGACTCATTTAACATACATTTCACAGAGAAGTTCTGTGAGAAAGGTCAGACATCAGCAGAAGAACAAAACAAGAAACATTCAACATGTCAACAACATTCAAATGGGACCCTGATAAGACAAAAACATTCATGTCTTATCAGGATCCCATTGATCAGTAGCCAAGCACACTAACCACTCGGCCACCGGGATGACATGTTAAATCAGCAACATCACAGATAAATTTCCAGGGGAAATGTTGGAATGTTTTACCACCGAACGGCATTTTTGTGCACACAATGAGTTAAATGGTCAGGTCACATAAACCCCACTCGATCAAAGATTGGGAGAGAAAGAGAATCCACTGAACATCTTTTGGGAGGCGGATAGATATCTGTCATTGAGGTCGTCAAAAATATTCTTTGAAATGTAGAAGTATATCTGTCTTGCACATAGAAGAATATTTAATATTCCATTTACTGAGGGGCAACATTTCTAAAGCCGTCCCATGGCCGAGTGGTTAACGCGCTTGGCTACTGATCTAAGGGACCTGGGTTCGATCCCCGGGTAAGGCATGGATGTATGTGTCGTTTTTCTGCTGAGGTCCTGCCATCCTCTCAGATCTTCTGCTTTGGCATATAAACTGATAGGCTCCTGTCAGACCTCTGTGGCAAGCAGCTGCTTGAGGGGGTATTTATTTTTTTTTAACATTTCTAAACTCGTGGGTCACCAAATGCATAGTGATTGGATAGCGGAGAAAATCTCAATGCAGGTATAGTGAGGGTTAGTGGAGAAAGTTTCAATGCAGGCATTAGGGATAGGGGAGAATATCTCAATGCAGTAACAGCAAGGAATAGCGAGGAATAACGGAAAAAATCTCAATGGCGGAATTCAGGGCAATTCATGGCGGGAACTTGAATCTGGGAATATCAAGTTATGAGCCTGACACGCTCTCAACTGAGGCAATTTCTGCCGTCGCAGCGAAATTAGATAAAGTGGTTATTTTATATAATTTAAAGGAGAAAAAGCCATGTTAATTGTACTATTTTAATGTCATTTACTGTTTCCAGAGAAGCTAATATTTCTTCCCGACAATAATAAAAAAAAAATAACCCCTCAAGCAGCTGCTTGCCACAGAGGTCTGACAGGAACCTGTCAGTTTATATGCCATAGTGACAGGACCTCAGCAGAAAAACGACACATGCATCCATGCCTTACCCGGGGCTCGAACCCAGGTCCCTTAGATCAGTAGCCAAGCGCGCTAACTACTCGGCCATGGGACGGCTTTCCCGACAGTGCATGTGTGGAAATCAAAATATTCTCCACAGACATTTCTAGTGTGTAGAATGTCTTAATTTCTCGCATTCTGATATTTTTAGAACATTTAAGTTTGTCACTTTCTGTGATTGTTAAACATGGAGCTTTGTTTGTAACGGTTTTTACGTTATAAATTATAATCAGTTCATAATCAAATTTCATTAGTCGTAAAGGGACGATGTTTTGCTTAGTCAGCAGAGAACCAAGCTCGTAAACTGCAGTTGTTACCTTCTATTGCCAATTCTCCCAGCGTTGAGATTTATCTCCAATAACACCAAAACTGATGTCTGTGAGAAAGTGGACACCGATGGGTTTGAAAAGATCGCCCCCGTCTGATGCGACTTAAGCGGTGATCGGTGTGCAGGAGAGGCATATCCCTAGCATGTTAGAAATACACGCTGAATGACTTTAACGTCTGTTTCCTTCGTCTGTCTCCTAACAGTTCTTCAGTGGATCCCCTTACCATATCCTTCTCTGAACTTTAGGGGGTTTTGTGACCTGATCACAATCCCCCCCCTTCCACCTCATCCTTTTTTTATTCCGATTTTGATCTAGGTAAAAGAAAATTTAACAGAATACTGTGTGCTACCCCACCCTGCCCTCCGTCAAAAAGGGAGACACTGATGAACTAGAAATGCCGCCCGCCCGTAATACGTGACTTTAAAACATGGTCTGTGTGCAAGAGAGTGCATGTTATAGAACACACTGGATGGCCTTGCCAAGATGCTACCATCTTTCTCCTCGAAGTTGTCCAGTGGGTGGGTACCTTTCCCCCAACTTTCGCTGAGCCCTTGGTGTCCTCGTAACCTTGCCATATAGACCGTTGTGCAAAAAAGGGCAGACCAAAGGTAAAACAATCTAGGCCACTGTGTGCTACGGGGGGAGGAGGTTGCCTCAAACGGTAGCATGTCAAGCTCGTATTCTGCAGTTCCTAAGTATGAGTCCCAGCTCTGCCTGAAGGCGGGGATAGCTCAGTTGGTAACGTGCTAGGCTCGTAATCTGCAGTTCCCAGGTTCCCGCCTGGTTCGCGTTCAGTTATATCTGCACAAAACTCCCAGCCCTGCCCTCGGTCAGTAGGAGACACGCCGTCAATCGGAAGGGGCGTTAAGTCGTGACACCGTGTACGGGAGAGCTATACCCTGTGCATGTTAAAGAACACGCTAGATGGCCTTATCGAAAGTCTACCATCTATCTCCTTAGAGCTGTTCAATGGGTCCTCTCTCCGCAACCTTTTCTGATCCTTCAGGGTCCTTGTGACCTCTGGGGCGGGGGTGGCTCAGTCGGTAGCGCGCCAGGCTCGTAATCTGTAGTTCCCAGGTTCGAGTCCCACCTGGGTCGGCGTTGAGATTTATCTCCGCAAAATTCCCCGCCCTGCCCACGGTCAGTAGGGGACACCGATGGGCTTGGAAAGGCCGCCGTCCGTCGGATGGGACGTTAAGCCGTGGCCCCGTGTGTGGGAGAGCCATACCCTGTGCACGTTAAAGAACACGCTGGATGGCCTTGACGGGAGGCTACCATCTGTCTCCCAACAGCTGTTCCAGTGGGTCCCCTCTCCCAACCTTCTCTGAGCCTTCGGGGTCCATGTGACCTGGCCATTTAGCCCATGGTGTGCAAAAAAGTGCCGCTCAGAGGTAAAATAACCCAACCCTTGTGACCTGGCCATTTAACCCATTTTTTTTCAAAAAAAACAGTGCTGTTCAGAGGTAAAACAGCCAAAAACGGTCGAACTCTGCCAGCGTTTAGACTTATGTTGGCTAAACCCTCACTCTGCCTCAGTCAGAAAAGAGACACCGACATGCTTGGCCGGCGTCCGTCGGATGGGACGTGAAGCCGTGTTTCAGTGTGCAGGAGAGCGTTACTCTGTGCAGTTTAAAGAACCCCCAGAATGATCTTGACTGAAGGGTACTATCTGTCTCCTAATAGCTGTATCACTCATCCAAATTTCTCTGAACCATTGGAATCGTTGTAACTTGGCCATTTAGTCCATTGAGTGCAAAATATGTATCGTTGTTGTTGCTGTTTTTACCTCTGAGCGGCACTTTTTGCACACCATGGGCTAAATGGCCAGGTCACATGGACCCCGAAGGCTCAGAGAAGGTTGGGGGAGGGGACCCACTGGAACAGCTGTTGGGAGACAGATGGTAGCCTCCCGTCAAGGCCATCCAGCGTGTTCTTTAACGTGCACAGGGTATGGCTCTCCCGCACACGGGGCCACGGCTTAACGTCCCATCCGACGGACGGCGGCCTTTCCAAGCCGATCGGTGTCCCCTACTGACCGTGGGCAGGGCGGGGAATTTTGCGGAGATAAATCTCAACGCTGACCCAGCTGGGACTCGAACCTGGGAACTACAGATTACGAGCCTGGCGCGCTACCGACTGAGCCACCCCCGCCCCTCAAAATATGTGTCACTTAGAAGTTAAACAAAAAATACAACAACCTGTATACGCCAATGTAAATTCCTTATTTTTGAAGAATATTAGCATTTATTTTAAATTTAACTTAAGCAGTTCAAGTTAAAGATTTACAGAAACGTCAATGTAAAAAGCGAAGGAAGTCTGGAGTATAGTTTATGTTGAATGATATCTTTCTAGTCGATACCACACTGAAATATTTGACCATACGGCATGAAGAAACGGTCTTTTAACCGCCGATAAAAATAAAAATAACTCGTTGCTCTTTTATTCCTGGGATCGGTTTCCTTTATTTGTTTTATATCTCTTGGGGTCTGATAACCAGCTCGAACAAATAATTCTTCTTCGACTACGCTGAAACATTTGTAGAAAAGTTTCTTATCTCTACCGAACTAAACTGACCTGTAAAACAAAATATTCTAGATTTAGCGTCTGGAACTTTCTAGATCTGGAGAATTTATTTCTTCATAAGTTTTGCTTCTTTACAAAAAATGCTAGGCGAAAAAATAGAAAAGAATTGGAAAACGATCTTAACTGATCTATCCCGTTTGTATCAAAAGTGATTAAAATGGTCATCGAAAAGGGAATAAAGTTGGGTTGGGTTGTTTTACCTCTGAGCGGCACTTTTTTGCACACCGTGGGCTAAATGGCCAGGTCACATGGACTCCGAAGGCTCAGAGAAGGTTGGGGGAGGGGACCCACTGGAACAGCTGTTGGGAGACAGATGGTAGCCTCCCGTCAAGGCCATCCAGCGTTTTCTTTAACGTGCACAGTGTATGGCTCTCCCGCACACGGGGCCACGGCTTAACGTCCCATCCGACGGACGGCGGCCTTTCCAAGCCAATCGGTGTCCCCTACTGACCGTGGGCAGGGCAGGGAATTTTGCGGAGATAAATCTCAACGCTGACCCAGCTGGGACTCGAACCTCGGAACTACAGATTACGAACCTGGCGCGCTACCGACTGAGCCACCCCCGCCCCAGGTAATAAAGTTCCGGAGGTTATAGAAAGAAATTCATTTAGAGAAAATGGATTCTTCTGGTTAAACAATTCAGCATGAATGCCTTCAAAGTAGAGTGTATGTGTCGTGCTCACAGCGAATTCCTCCTGTGGACATGACTTTGGGAGCCGGAAGGTTCCAGAACACCGGCCGTGGAGCCAGCCGCCATGTGCAAATTCGGCAGAACAAACTGCAGCGGAGGTCAAGATGACCCCCTGCCCCCTCCCCCCCCCCACGGCGGTGAGCGCGGGCGTGGGTCCGAGCGTGAGCGCGGGCGTGGGTCCGAGCGTGAGCGCGAACGGCGCTCACGCTCGGACCCACGCCAAGGACCCTGGAGAGAGAGAGGAGGGGGGGTCGCTTACCTTTGATCTTCTCAAGTCGACCAATAAGGTAGAAACACATCTCGCTAGGGAATAAATGATTGGTGGCGAGGTCAGAACAAAAGCAGAGAGAGTTTTCATCGCGAGCAACGACAAAGCTTCAGCCCCATTCCACTGTTGCTCTTCTTGAGAGGCGAGTAGTTCGTCTGCTTCGAGTTGGTGAGATGGTTCCACATGCCTCGTGTCTGCTCTGCGAGCAGTCCAAAACCAGAGACAAAGAAGCGACGCTGCTGGCGGAACATCAATAGATGGACAAGGAAGGAGGTAAGGGAATTCCTCTCAACACTAAGGGCTCACATTCAATTATGCAGTGTTCTGCCGCCGTCACTAAGACTCCCATAGTGAACTGCTCGTTTTAACGCTTATAACGTTTTGCCCGAGTTCTTGGCTAGAAAAGAGACTCTAGAGACAGTTCTTGATCTAAACGAACTTTGAGTGTCTAGTGAGGACTTCCCATCTGAGGGAGATGATCGGTCTCTGTAATTGTCAGGAATTGTATAGTTTTGTGCTTGGTGCAGAGTAATTAAAAAATAAAATACACAACGCAATTATCGTCGTTTTTGGGGGAATTGAAATTAAAGGCTAATTTCTCCCCTAGTTGTGTCCACCCTATCTCCCAGAGCAGGTGGGGTGCACAACAAATTGGTCTCCGTGACCAGGATTATTCGAACCTGTAAAGTTATTGTGGATTATTAATGGAAAGTTATTGTAGATTATTAATGTAAAGTTATTGCGGATTATTAATGGAAAGTTATTGTAGATTATTAATGTAAAGTTATTGTGGATTGTTAGTGGAAAGTCATTGTGGATTGTTAATAGAAAGTTATTGCGGATTGTTAGTGGAAAGTCATTGTGGATTGTTAATAGAAAGTTATTGCGGATTGTTAATGGAAAATCTGAAACGTTTAATATGGATTAAAGTATGGCTATGTGGAGACAGGCGGCACTAGAAACTGCTAGTGTTAAAAGTGGAATAGTGTACTGTGTTAATCTGTGTATATCTAGTAGGAAATTTTTGAACTAATGAGAGTGACATATATGTTCTTAGGCAGGATTTTCAGAGGCATCTGTGAAAGAAAATGTATTATTGATTTCCATAAAATATTGTGTATAATGAATCATGTGTGGTAATAATTTTAAGAAAGTAGATCAGGCCCAGGAGTAGTGCTGTATAGAAGGATTTTTAAGAGATTTCAACTAGGGACTGCTACATTATTTCTGTTAGCTAGGAGTGATAATCTGTTTATGTTACTATTAGAATTGCATTTTTGTACTACACCTCCCTGCACTTCCGGAGGATACAATAAATTCGAGCATCATAACAACATTCAGTACACTCTTTACTCGGTAGAAGGCCATGGATAGTCAGGACACGAGTGCACCACCCATCCAGGAGCTGTCCCTAACGGCGGGACCCCTCCTGGCGGGGTTTGTAAATTTAGTGAACCTGTACAAGGGTGATAGCAGCCGTACTGCAGCAGCATTTTTCGAGCAAGTAGAGGGAGTAGGAAAAATTGCACGATGGCGGCCGAGCGAGATGGCCATTATTGCCCGCTCGAAGTTGCGAGGAGCCGCCGCAGAGTTTGTTAATCAATCCCCAGAGCTGAGGAATGAAGAAGATTTTAGTACTTTCAAGAGAGCAGTGTTAGAAAGATTTGACAGTGAGACCCCGTTAGCCACCCGCTTGCACGAGTTTATGAGTTGTCAGCAAGCTGTGGACGAAAGTGTTAGAGAGTATGCTGCCCGCATTCGAACCCGAGCCTATCAGTTCTTAGGAACCGCCGGGAGGAGCACGGACGACGATGAACAAGGAATAGGCAATCAGATGCGCCTTGTCCAATTTTTTGGCAGGTCTGGTCCCGCGACTCAGACGTTTTGTGCTGTCCCATAACCCCAGCACTTTTGAAGAGGCTTTGGCTAAGGCCATTTTGGAGGAAGACAACGATAGTGCTGCAGGGCGAACGGCAGCCATACGGGCGCTTGGCGAGGAAATGCCCACAAGACCCACAGAGTCGAACCCTCTACCCCAGCTCCAGGACCTGTTGGCAGCCCTTCCGCTGTGCCAGATCCAGGCAGATATAGTACATTTGGGGGAGCGCCTTCACCAGATTGAAGGGCAGCAGGAACAAAATCGCAGCAGTCGGCCCGCAACGGCAGCCCCTCTGGGCAGATCAACAGGGCGTCACGTGTTTTGCGTGCGGTGGAGTGGGACATTACGCCCGTCAGTGTGCTTCGCCCCTTACCCCACATGGCCCGCGATACCAACCACGGCGAGCCCAGCCCCAGAACCGTAACCAAGCGACCTCACGGAGAACCCACTGGACGAGGAGCAATGGATCCCTTGTCTCTCCCCCCCGGCAAACCCGAGATCAGCGCAGAGAGGAGATAGAGCCCGCCAACTATCCTACAGCTCCTTTAAACTGGAACGGGAGGGAAGCCCCGGATGCACTTTCCCATAGTCCCTTCGAAGAGTTAGCCGTCCGCATTACGCCGTGTGCCATCTTAAGCAGTGATGAAAATTCACCCATTGTGTCTGGCCGCATGGAGGACACGGAGGTGTCGGCCCTCATCGATACCGGCGCCACTGTGTCCATCATGGATAGCTGGTGTTTCCAGCGCTTGAAGAGCCGGTTCCTCCACAAAATGGTCCCTCTTCAGCATCAATTGAAAACAGTAGATGGACACCCCTTTCCGGTGCTAGGCAGATTCATGGTGACCCTCACATTCGACGAGATTAGTTTCGAGCACCCGATGACAATCAATGACGACCGCTACCGTCCACACACTTCACTGAATGAGCCAGTGAACATATACCTAATATATACCTTCACTGAACCTTGACCGCCTAAGGGCCGACAATTTAAATTTGAAGCCAGCGAAGTGCCAATTCATGAAGGAATCCCTCACGTACCTAGGACATTTGATTTCCGCAGAAGGGGTCCAGCCGGACCCGCGGAACGTCCAAGCTATCGAAGATTTTCCCCGCCCCCGTAGTGTCCGAAATGTTCGAGCCTTCCTAGGCCTAACAGGCTACTACCGACGTTTCATCGATCGATATTGACACTCCACGGTACGACATGATAATGGGACACAATATCCTCATAAAGCACCGATTCGTCATTGATTGTCATTCGGGCACACTGCGAAGGAAAGAGGACAAGGAATCGAACCCTAGGAGCACCCCCCTCACATTGCCCACCTACCCTGCCCAGGAGCAACCTTCACCCCCCTCCCCTACAGGACGCATTGTGCAGAAGCTCTGCGTCCCTCCCCGAGCTGAGCGCATAGCCCTCGTCGAGTGTTCTGCCCCCCAGCTCCGAGGCTGCACAATCTTGGCTCAGCCACATGAGTGGCTGAAAACCGATTCCCTGCGAGTGGCTCATTCAGTGAAGTGTGTGGACGGTAGCGGCCGACTTAACATACGGGTAGCCAATACCTCTTTGGCCCCCATCTGGCTGAACAAGAGCATGTGCATTGCCCGGCTGAAAGGCACTTGACGCCGAACAGATAGAGCCCCCTAGTGTTCCCCCGAAAAGGAGAAACGTGCCCCTGTCCCTGGAGGATTTCCAGTTGGACCATCTTGGGCCCCAGGAGAAGAATAAATTGGGGAAACTGTTGATGAGAAATAGAGATGTTTTTGCGAGAGATGTCAGCGAATTCACTGGCACAGATGCCGCATACCACGAAATCCACCTCACCGACGACCGCCCCATGAGACAACGGGCATACAGGGTGCCATTCGCGCTGCAGGGCGAATTGGACCGACAGGTGGATGAGTTGTTAGAGCAAGGGATAATAAGAGAAAGCACCTCTCCTTTTGCGTCACCCATTGTTTTAGTGAAGAAGAAAGACTCTACCTACAGATTCTGCATCGACTACAGGGCACTAAACGCAAAAACAGTCGCAGACTCGTACCCCCTCCCCCTCATCAACGAAATTATCGACCAACTAGCTCACGCCAAATATTTCAGCTCACTGGATATGGTATCCGGTTATTGGCAGGTTCCCGTTCACCCACGTGACATGGAGAAAACGGCATTCATTAGCAGGAAAGGGTTGTTCGAGTTTAACTACCTACCATTTGAACTGAAGAACAGTCCCGCTACTTTCCAGCATTTACTGGACCACGTGCTAATGGGAATGCGACAAGAGAAGTTCTCGTCTACCTCGACGACATAATGGTGGCCTCCCAGACATTTGAACAACACGCTGAACGGTTACAGAGGGTATTTGACCGCCTAAGGGCCGACAATTTAAATTTGAAGCCAGCGAAGTGCCAATTCATGAAGGAATCCCTCACGTACCTAGGACATTTGATTTCCGCAGAAGGGGTCCAGCCGGACCAGCGGAACGTCCAAGCTATCGAAGATTTTCCCCGCCCCCGTAGTGTCCGAAACGTTCGAGCCTTCCTAGGCCTAACAGGCTACTACCGACGTTTCATCGATCGATACGCCGACCTCACGGCCCCATTAATTCATTTGGTGAAGAAGGACACTAGTTTTAAATGGTCCCCAGAAGCTAAGGAAGCGTTTCAAGTGTTAAAGAGGAAGCTAATGACAGAACCCCTTCTCCTCTACCCCGACTTTGGACGGAAGTTTTTCCTGTCAACCGATGCGTCGGACATTGCGGTAGCCGGCGTACTCGAGCAGGAAACGGACGACGGACTCTGTCATCCGGTCGCCTATGCCAGTCGGAAGTTGAAGCCCCCGGAAACCCACTACTCAATGATTGAAAAGGAGGCCCTCGCCAAACGTTTTGCCATCACGCATTTTAAACAATATTTGTATGGACGACGATTCACGGTCATATCTGACCATGCCCCCCTCACGTATTTGCTGAAGCTAAAGGACCCCTCCAGTAGACTGGCCAAGTGGAATTTAACGCTACAGGACTACGATTTTGATATCACTTATCGGCCTGGGAAACACAATGTCCCCGCCGATACCCTTTCCCGTCACATACAGGCAGTAGAGAGAGAGACCCCCTCCCAGAGCCCCTTTGGCGATTTAGCCCATCTAAGGAACCTACAGCTGGAGGACCCCACTTTTAGGAACACTATCGAAAGGTTAGAGAAAGGGACACACGAATCACACACCAGTGCCGCCGAACCTTTTTACCTGAAAGAAGGTATCTTATACCATTTGGCCCCCCTGGCTAGCCATAGCCCCCGCAGGGAAGCAACGGAGCAACTCGCAATCCCCGTCAGTCTTCGAGGACAGATATTAGAATTATGCCACGACAACCCATGCTCAGGCCACCTGGGAGAGTATAAGACCTTACAAAGGGTAAGGTCGGAATATTACTGGCCTGGCATGTATGCTGAGGTTCGAAACTACGTCCAGACATGCACATCTTGTCTGCAACGAAGAGGCTATCAAGAGCGAAAGGAGGGAAATCTGGTTCGAGCCCCACTCACAAGCCGTCCCTTTCAGCGGATAGGCATGGATATTTTAGGTCCTCTCCCCCTCACTCAGCGAGGAAATAAGTATGCCCTAGTGATTATGGATTATTTTACCAAATGGCCAGAGGTCTATGCGCTGGCTGACCAATTTACAGAGTCCATTGCCAGAGCATTTGTGGAAGACTTCATTCCTAAGCATGGAATTCCCACCACCGTTATCAGCAATAACGGGGGAAACTTTACTGGTCGCGTGATGACGAGGTATTTAGCTGACTGGGCGTCACAAAACAGAACACGAGTTTCTATCATCCGAGCTCCAACAGCCTTGTAGAAAAATTCAACCAGTCCATAGCCTCCATTTTGTCTCATCTGGTGGCCGACAAGAATGATGTGTGGGATGAGCATCTGCCATTTGTTTTGATGGCTTATCGGAGCGCCACCGACAGTTCCACCCATGAGACCCCCTATTTTTTACTTTATGGTCGAGACGTTGCCCTGCCTTACCAGTTGTGGCAGACAAAAGAACCCCTGACCTACGCCGACACCGAGAGCTATGGCGAGCAACTGACCAACAAGCTGAGCGAAGCCTATGAGTTAGTAAAGACAAATCTGGAAGTGGCAGCTGCCAATCAAGAGAAACAGAGAAGGAAAATAGCTGTGGATAAGGGAATTCAGCCCGGTGACCTAGTGTTTTTGTATAGCCCACGGGTCCCTCACCGAAATACCAGGAAGTTATTGAGAATGTCCACAGGACCATGGCGAGTGTTGCAGCGCCTCACCGAGGTAAACTATAAGATCGCCTTGGTCACCAACCTGCACAAAATTGAGACAGTGCACGTTGATCGACTTACAAAACTGCAGAAACGTCGCTTGTATCTACTAGGCGAGCCCTCTGTTCAGGAGGAACCCACACCGGAAACCCGATGCCCCCATCACGACCCCTCCCTGAGCCCGAATCAGAAGAAGACGATTGGGAACCTAACCCCCGAGTCACACGGGATCACACCACAGGCCGTCCGGCGCCGGCTGCGCGGGCGCGCCCTGCCGAAGCAAGCCTACCGCCGCCACGCGCTGCAGCAGCCAGCCAGTACGAGCTACGACCACGTGGACAAGATGGGAGAGTCATACCATCTCCAGCCCTCGCCACAGGCAAATCCTCACAAACTTTGGCCTGTTATGATGTCCACAAACACCCTGGATCCACACCCCCGCCTCCTCTGCCACAACGGCCGCCCCAAGTTAGGTGGCGCTTGAGAACATCGAGTACAGGGAAGCACGGCGTCCTTGACGAGGCGAGTTCCACCTCATGGGCAAATGTCGTTGCGAAGGGAGGCCTTTGCAGCGCGGTGCCCGACGGCGGGATGTATCGCCCTGGTCGTGTCCGACACCCGAGATCTCAGACTTTACACGTATGCACACACCATCCATCTATCACATCCCCCCCCCCCCCGGCTGTCAAGCGCAAAGGAGCAGTGATGTCTGAGCAGGAAGAGAATGCTCGCGCGAGAAATCGCGAGATTTCTCCCGCGCGCGGTGGCAAATCCGGCTTACATGTGGACTGGTGACGTTTTGGGTGGATTCGTGATTGGTGAACGAGGAACCCCCCCCCCCCCATGCATCGGATAGGAATGCTGGCCGGAGAAATGACGTCATGCCGTGGCGCTCGTCTCATCATCCTGGGCCTGGGAGATGGGCTGTGAGGGTTGCGACATTGGACACTTCGGCATCGTCAACCTTTTTTTTCTTTGCACACGTACGCTGGAGTTTTTAAGAGTTACCTTGAATCTTTAGAATTTATATTGTAGACTATTTTGAGGAATTGATGGAATATGACTTGAGTTTAATGAAATAGGATTTGAATTGTAAATTAATTAGGAAGTGTTGAAGAATTGATTGAATATGACTTGAGCTCAATGAGAGAGAATATAGGTTGTAAATTAATTAAGAAGTGTTGAGGAATTGATGGAATATGACTTGAGTTTAAGGAGATAGGATTTGCATTATAAACTAAATTGAGAAGTGTAGAGAATTAATGTATGATGAATTAGATTACTGAGATAGAATCTGAATGGTAAATTAATTAAGAAGTGTTGAGGAATTGATGGAATATGACTTGAGTTTAATGGAATAGGATTTGAATTGTAAATTGATTAAGAAGTGTTGAAGAATTGATTGAATATGACTTGAGCTCAATGAGATAGAATATAGATTGTAAATTAATTAAGAAGTGTTGAGGAATTGATGGAATGTGACTTGAGCTCAATGAGATAGAATATAGATTGTAAATTAATTAAGAAGTGTTGAAGAATTGATGGAATATGACTTGAGTTTAATGAGATAGAATATAGATTGTGAATTAATTAAGAAGTGTTGTAGAATTGATTGAATCTGACTTGAGTTTAAGGAGATAGGATTTGCATTATAAACTAAATTGAGAAGTGTAGAGAATTAATGTATGATGAATTAGATTACCGAGATAGAATCTGAATGGTAGATTAATTAAGAAGTGTTGTAGGATTGATTGAATATATATTAGTTTACTGAAATAGAACTTGAACTGTAGATTAATGTGAAGTTATTAGAAGAAGAGTGTAGACTTTGAATTTTAAGCGTTCGGGAGTCACGTGACGGTAGGCACGGCGACGATCTGCGCGACCTATACATGTGTGTGAATGCGGAGACCCAATGTTGATTTTCCCTCCTTTCCTTTTCATGGTACCGCTCTGGAGTCACCGGCGGAACGGCCACCACAGAGACGGCCCCGGAGGGCCCCCAAACCAAGCGATCCTGACTCTCAGCACGTGGGAGGTTGCACTGTGCGACCACACCTTGGACTGGAGGAGACGATCTGTGTCCAAACCACCTGCGTGCCCTTCAACAAGTGATGTGCGCCGTGTATGCCTAGTGATGTGCACAATATTCAACAAGTAAGGTGCGCAAGTTCGGTGCGCAGTGTCCTGGCCAGCTCCTCATGAGCCTTCCTGTGCCCCCCACCAACTCCCCCCTCTCCCTAAAGGGGGATAGGTGTGTCGTGCTCACAGCGAATTCCTCCTGTGGACACGACTTTGGGAGCCGGAAGGTTCCAGAACACCGGCCGTGGTGCCAGCCGCCATGTGCAAATTGGGCAGAACAAACTGCAGCAGAGGTCAAGATGACCCCCTGCCCCCCTCCCCCCCACGGCGGTGAGCGCGGACGGCGCTCGCGCTCGGACCCACGCCAAGGACCCCGGAGAGAGAGAGGAGGGGGGGTCGCTTACCTTTGATCTTCTCAAGTCGACCAATAAGGTAGAAACAGATCTCGCTAGGGAATAAATGATTGGTGGCGAGGTCAGAACAAAAGCAGAGAGAGTTTTCATCGCGAGCAACGACAAAGCTTCAGCCCCATTCCACTGTTGCTCTTCTTGAGAGTCGAGTAGTTCTTCTGCTTCGAGTTGGTGAGATGGTTCGACATACCTCGTGTCTGCTCTGCGAGCAGTCCAAAACCAGAGACAAAGAAGCGATGCTGCTAGCGGAACATCAATAGATGGACAAGGAAGGAGGTAAGGGAATTCCTCTCAACACTAAGGGCTCACATTCAATTATGCAGTGTTCTGCCGCCGTCACTAAGACTCCCATAGTGAACTGCTCGTTTTAACGCTTATAACGTTTTGCCCGAGTTCTTGGCTAGAAAAGAGACTCTAGAGACAGTTCTTGATCTAAACGAACTTTGAGTGTCTAGTGAGGACTTCCCATCTGAGGGAGATGATCGGTCTCTGTAATTGTCAGGAATTGTATAGTTTTGTGCTTGGTGCAGAGTAATTAAAAAATATAATACACAACGCAATCATCGTCGTTTTTGGGGGAATTGAAATTAAAGGCTAATTTCTCCCCTAGTTGTGTCCACCCTATCTCCCAGAGCAGGTGGGGTGCACAACATATGCACAGGAATGGGGTTGCTTTACCCGTAAACAGCACTTTTTTTCCACACAATGGGTTGGGTTTTACCTTTGAGGGAACATTTTTGCATACCATGGCCTAAATGGCCAGGTCACAAGGATCCCGAGAGCTCAGAGATGATTGGAGGGAGGTAATCCACTGGATAGCATTGATAGCTTCCCGTCAAGGCCATCCAGCGTGCACAAGGTATGGCTTTACAACACCATCCGACGGACGGCGGCCTTTCCACACAATGGGTAAATAGCAAGGTCAGAAGGTAAAGGTGAGGACCCCAAAGACTAAGAGAATGCTGAGCGAAGGAGACACATTGAACAGCTGTTAGGGAACAGATTGTAGTCTTTCCTTCTAGGGTGTTCTTTATTGTGTAGAGTAGGGGTTCTCCACGTGGGATAAGAAGTAAAAAATTTTAGAATACGCCGTGAGAGCTCAAAAGTCTCTAGATATATGTTATATATATGTTTTATTTTATTCCCATTGTTATACTATAACTATAATTTTATCTATCTATACAAGGGGTATGCCAGTTATATACACATTTTCAGGAGGTACGGTTGAGTTGGGTTGTTTTACCTCTGAGCGGCACTTTTTTGCACACTATTTGCTAAATGGCCAGGTCACATGGAACCCCGAAGCTCAGAGAAGGTTGGGGGAGGGAACCCATTGAATAGCTGTTGGGTGACAGATGGTAGCCTCCCGTCAAGGCCATCCAGCGTGTTCTTTAACTTGCACAAGGTATGGCTCTCCCGCACACGGGGCCATGGCTTAACGTCCCATCCGACGGACAGCGGCCTTTCTAAGCCCATCGGTGTCCCCTACTGACCGTGGGCAGGGCGGGGAATTTTGCGGAGATAAATCTCAACGCTGACCCAGCTGTGACTCGAACTGGGAACTACAGATTACGAGCCTGACGCGCTACCGACTGAGCCCACCCCCTCCCCCCTTTCTTCGGAGTCGAATTTGAGGTAATCCAAGACTTGGAGACGTCACATGATTTCATTTGAAATATAACTCGTTAAGGTTGACTCTCGAGAAAATCCTCGCCCTTTTTTTATCACGGAGGTGGGGAGAGATAATGGCATGGCGTAAAATTCGAAATTGCTTTCGACGATCATCATATGAACTTTCATTTGATACCTAACTTATAACAGTAAAATATGTCGGAAAATATAGCAGTAGAACGACTTTTTTAGGGGCAAAGAAATTAAGATGGATATATTTTTATTAACAGCAACCTTCCCCGCGTAATAAAGTTTGATTTAATATACAGTTTGTAACCTTCGGCAATCACTTTCTGGAGATATAGCGGAACAATTGTTTTCATATTTTGTCATTTTTAGGCGGAAAGAAAGGATGAGGGTTGTTTTGGGTTGTTTTACCTCTGAGCGGCACTTTTTTCCACACCATGGGCTAAATGGCCAGTTCATATGGACCTCAAAGTCTCAGAGAAGGTTGGGAGAGGAGATCCACTGGAAGAGCTGTTGGGAGACTGATGGTAGCCTCCCGTCAAGGCCATCCAGCTTGTTCTTTAACGTGCGCAGGGTATGGCTCTCCCACACACGGGTCCACGGCTTAACATCCCATTCAACGGACGGCGGCATTTCCAAGCCCATCGGTGTCCCCTACTGACCGTGAGCAGTACGGGGAATTTTGCGGAGTAAATCTCAACGCTGATTCAACTGGGACTCGAACCTGGGAACTACAGTTTACGAGTCGGGCGCGCTATCGACTGAGCCATCCCCGCCCGAAAAAGGATGAGGGTTGGTTGGTTGTTTTGGGTTTTATGGAAAAAGGATGAGGGTCACTTTCACATAGCCTAAGACACTTTTTGCGTCACAATCTTCCATTTCACGTAAATCTTGTTACTTTCGGCACTCGCATTGTGGAGATATAGAGGAATAGTCGTTTTCATATTTCAACTTTTGTAGAGGGAAAGAAAAAATGAGTGGTCTATTTTTTATAGCCTATGACACTTCCCGCGTCACAAGTTTTTATTTGACGCATATCTTGTTATACTTTCGACACTCACTCGCGTTATGCAGATATAACGGAACAATTGCTTTTATATTTCCCCTTTTTAGGGAAGAAAACACTCTGCGGATTAAATATTTTATAACCTATGACACTCCCAGCGTTAGAGCTTGCATTTGACACATAAATCATTAGGTTTCTAGATCGTGTTCGAAAGATATTGTGAAACAACTCTTTTGACAAATCTACCAACCGACAAATGATGAGTGAAGAGCAATAGGGCAATAGGAATTTATCCCACACTTCAACCCATTAGAAGTATAACAGTTTAAATTAATTACCCAATACACCAATTAGGATTTAATTATTTTTCATCAGATTATGAAATTTATGAATTTTATACGTCGTTCGATTTCGATCCTCCATAATTTTATTTGCTCTAAAACTTCTCACAGACCAAAAAATTATATTTACATTAAGACTCGTGGCATATACGCTCTGTAGACACTTTGTTAAGTATAGTTCTTTGATATGTACGTAAATAGTAACTCTGATACAGAACTTAGAAATTTCTTAAAAAATATTTTTGGGAAAAAAATGAGGCTGAGGATAACTTTAAGGTATCGATCAAATGAGGCTGAGGATAACTTTAAGGTATCGATCAAATGAGGCTGAGGATAACTTTAAGGTATCGATCAAATTTATTTGAATTTCGATTTTCAGCACTATTGCTTTTGTATTTAGAGAGTACGTAAATTGGACTGTTTAACAGCAACAATGTCAGTTTAAATAATTGTTCCGAATAGTTAATAAAAGCAAGATGGGCTGTTTTACCTCTGAGCGGCCCTTTTTTGAACACAGTAGGCTAAATGGCCAGAACTGGGCTTACTGGACAGCTCTTAGGATACAGATTTTAAGCGCCCGTCAGGGCCATCCAGCGTGTTCTTTAACGTGCACAGGGCATGAATCTCATGCACACGGATCCACAGCTTAACGTCCCATCCGACGGACGGCGGTCTTTGCAAGCACATCTTTGTCCTACTACTGCTAAAGGCAGGGCTGGGAGTTTTGAGGAGATAAATTTCAACCTGGGAACTGCAGATTACAAACCCTGTCGCGCTACTTTGTGAACCAATTCTACTCCTAAAAACAAGGTAAAACGAAAGCATTAATCGTTATACTAAACTTTACTAACACGTGTAAGAGTATTTTAAGCAGTTCGCGCAAAAAATTATGTTAATTTTCGGAAATTTTAGATGCTTTAATTGCGGAACAATGTAACTTGCTAAATGTTTCAGCTTCCATAATTCTTGAAATTCCAAAGGCACATTGTTGGATGTCGAGATTTATAAAGATTTGATAGAGATCTTTAAATTACCCTCAGTCAATTTTTTAGAGAAAAGCTTATTTAAGAAGCTTTTGTGTTTTGTATTTGAATTACTATTGACATAATACGGAACTGTACCTAACTGGATATTGCATGTATAATCAGATTCGCTGCTCAATCAAGTAGTTGATTTTATTCCATTTAATTATTTTTTTTTTCAAATACCGAATTTCTCTATGCATATAATTTAATTCATCTCTCTCTCTGTGCCCATCTCATTATCATTCTAGTTCTAAAATTTATCGCGAAATGCAAATCACATTTTACTAATTACAACCTAGATTGAAGCCATCCATCAAAAACGCACTTACTTGCTTCTTTCCACTGAGGACGCTAGACAGGTCCAGTCTCTGACAATCATCGAGCTCCCGATGTTCCATCTTTAGCTTCTGGATCTCACTCACCACGAACTCCACTAGCTTTTCGGATTCTGCCGCTTCAAGGTCGTTCCACTCGCCTGGGGCCGGCGGCGACGTCGTGACGGGCTCCTGTGTGCTGCTGCTGCTATCGGCCGACGTTGCCGTCGAAACGGCAGCATCCCCGGCGTCGCAACTCTCCCACATCCCGGCTGCCACCAGAGCCAAGAACAGGACAAGCGCTGGCAGCTCCATCACCGTCTCTCTTTCTCCTGTGTGTCTGGATGCGTGAGAGGAGTGTCTGCTGCTCCTTATGGATGCTGGACTCGCCGCCACCACTCCACACTGACTCCGGAACAGGAGCACCTCGCTCTAGTTACGTATCAAACTGCCTACAACGCCATCTGCCAACGCTGGGAGGAAACAAGTGTTGAAATGATTTGTATTAGTGTGATGTATTATGATGCCAAAAGCTTTAAACTGATCGAAGAGTAAGGTTCGAATTTGTATAGTTATATTGCACTCTTTACTAATAAACTATAATCCTGATTAAGATTTGGATACTACTAGCCTGAGCAGCATTTTTCTTCTACACAATTGTTAAAAATTTCGAGAGCCTACTTTGTCGGTAATGCAAGAAGAGTGATTGAAGAGCTTTTACAGGCATGTTGGAAATTTCCATCAAAAACTTTCATGATATTATTTAACGCAGACAGAGTATAGTTCTATTGCACACGGAGCTATGGCCTGATGTCCATCCAACGATGGAAGTAAGTTCATGGTCTCTCGTTTCTCAATGATAGTAAAGAACGAATAATCAAGTAAAATCTCTGTCATAGTATATAGTTCAAAATCTTCTCAGATCAATGATAAATCATTGGAGATGCTACCTTCCATCGGATGAGACATTAAGTCGTGTCCCCCGTTTGCATGAGAGAGCCATACCCTGTGCACGTTAAATAACAGTGGATGGCCTTGATAGGCGGCTACATTCTGTCTCCTATTAGGCTGTGCAGTAGGTTCCCTTCTCCAAACTTCTGTGAGCACTTGGGGTGTTTGAAATCTTGCGATTTACCCTATTGTGTGAATAAAAGCACTGCTCAGAGGTAAAAAACCATCCTATCCCTTCCCAAACTTTCTCTGAACCCTTTTTACTTCACCATTTAACCCCTTTTTGTTCAAAATAAGTGCCGCTGAGAGGAAAAACAAACCCACTAAGCAACTAGCACCATACTACCAATCGCAAACTACTAGCCTATGAAGATCATAAAATATCATATTTCTATACATGGTTAAAATATGGGTTTGAAGAACACGAAATACTATATTAAAATATGGGATTTAACGACGCAGAATTCGGAATGCAAGTACCTCTAATGCTGACAACTATGCGAAGTTTAAACGCCACTCTGTCTTTGCCTGCAATGCTGTTGAAACATCGCTGTTCAACTGTCATGTAACCGAAAGACGTATGCGATAGTTTTGGCACGGTAGCGATCTTTTCAAAGGAAACACCTATATTAAGAGAGAACAATGATACACGCAGATAAATGCAAATCTTTCTAGCGCAAATGTTGTTTCATATTCATATCCCTTACGATAAATGTATGGCAGTAACAGCTTTTCCCTTTTGTTCTGATCAGTTTGCATAACGTAACTGTTACCATGAGAACTTGTAAATGCAAAATATATTTGCTCGTTGGGAGGACAACAAAGCCTCAACTTCCAGTTTATGTCGCTGACATAATTTTCTGTGTTAAATTCACCGTTGAAAGATGTTTGATTTACCTCGAAAATTTTGCCCATGTATCTGATTTCGTCGTAAAGATGAATAAAAATAAAATTATCATACCTATGCCAATAATCGGGTTAACGATATCGGTTACCAATGCTCATACTTTCAACGTAACCAATGCAAATTCCTTTAAAAAGCTACAGTGTTCCTTAGAAGGAATTAACTGCAAGCATTTGAAACGACAATGTAATATTTTCCCCAGTTTCTGGGCAGGAAATTGGCTGCCCGATTCAAAATCATAAATGATTCCCCAGAGGCTGGGATGGCGCAGTCGGTAGCGCGTCAGTCTCATCATCTGCAATTCCCAGGTTCGACTCCCAACTTTCTGAGTTGTGATTTATCTCTGCTCTCGGTGTGAAAGGGGACACCAATGGACACTTGGAAAGGCCGCCGTCTGTCGGATGGGATGTTAAGCTACTGCCCCGTGTGTAGCAGAGCCATACCCTGAACACATTAAAGAACAAGCTGAATGTCTTTTTCCTACCTCTGAACGGCACTGTTTTTGCAAGCAATGTGCTAAATTACTAGGTCACAAGGACCCTAAGGCTTAGAACGTTGGGTAAAGTCGACCCACTCGACGGCTGTTAAGAGATAGATGGTAGCCTCCTGTTAAGGCCATCCAGTCTGTTCTTTAACCTGCATTGGGTAGAGAACTCGCATACGGGGCCCCAGGGATTTAGGTCTCACCCAATGGACGACAGTCATTCTAACCCATTGGTTTTTCCCTTCTGCCAGAGAAGGAGGTTTAGCAGAAATAAATCTCAACGCTGGCCAAAATTTGACTCGAACCTTGGAACTACAAATTACTTGTCTGAAGTGCTATCGACTGAACCAACCCTCGCCCCATGCTGGATGGGAGGCTCTAACGGGAGGCTACTATCTGTCTCCTAACAGCTGTCCAGTGGGACCCTTCCCCCAACTTTCTCCGAGCCTTTCAGGTCCTTTTTATCTTGCCATTTATTCCAACGTGTGTAAAAAAGTGCCACTTAGAGGTAAAACAACCCAAAGAACAACCCAACCTCAAAAATAAAATTTTAAGAAGTAATACGATAGATAAGTTCTTCACAGAATTCGTGTCAGGTGAAATCATGTTATTTGGACACGAAATTAGTTAATTGTGGGATATGCTCTCCAGCATCCTAACTTGATTGACTTGTTTTTGATTTTGTTTCTTATTATCACTATTCTTTGGTTAATGTCCCGTGTTTTTATTTGTTTACATATCTTTCATATACCAGAGATGAGAATTTATAGTACACCTACCTAGTGCGTGTTGCACTTCCTTTGGTCTTCAGAACAGCCCGAATTCGCTGGGGCATGGAACTTACAAGATGATGGATGCATAGTTCAGGAATGTTGTACCATGCGGATATGATTGGGTCTCGAAGTTGCTGCAAATTGGACGGCGGCCCAGCCTCGCTGCGAACAGCCCTTTTCACCTCATCCCAAAGATGCTCAATAGTGTTCAGACCTGTGGATGTGCAGACTAATGAAGCATCAAAAACTCGTCGGCATATTCGTGAAACCATTCGGTGACGATATGTGTCTTTTGAGAGGTGCATTATCACGCTAAAGGTGTCCATCCGAGGAAAGATAAACTGTAGCCATGATGGGATGAACTTGGTCACCAAAGATGTCTACCATCCTTCGATGGGTAGCTAGGACAGGCCTGTACTCTTGACATCAGACAAAATGTTGATGGACATCAGGCCTCATGTTGCTTGTGCCAAATTCCGATTGTTCCATCAGCATGATGCAAAAAGAACTCTTGATTCGTCCGACCAGATTACCTTTTAGATGACCTTCTGCACACCAATGTTTAGTTCTGCTGTGTATCGCAAGTGTCCTTTGACCCCTCTGACCCATAAGCTATTTTCGTCCATAGGATTACTGATCACTGGTGATTTTTCGCTTTTCGCAGCATTTTCGGTAAACTCTTCAAATATATATATAGATAGATCTATGACCACCGAGGAGACTTGATTCGACTACCCTGGATTTATTTCTTGTGAGGTTTGTAAAAAAAACTACATTTCCATGGACAAAATTATAGACCTGAATCATTTGAAAGCCAGAATAAGAGAAGCAACTGAGCAAATAACAAGTTGGGTTGGGTTGTTTTACCTCTGAGCAGCACTTTTTTGCACACCATGGGCTAAATGGCCAGGTCACATGGACCCCGAAGGCTCAGATAATGTCGGGGGAGGGGACCCACTGGAACAGCTGTTGGGAGACAGATGGTAGCCTCCCGTCAAGGCCATCCAGCGTGTTCTTTAACGTGCACAGGGTATGGCTCTCCCGCACACGGGGCCACGGTTTAACGTCCCATCCGACGGACGGCTGCCTTTCCAAGCCCATCGGTGTCCCTTACTGACCGTGGGCAGGGCGAGGAATTTTGCAGAGATAAATCTCAACGCTGACCCAGCTGGGACTCTAACCTGGGAACTACAGATTACGGGCCTGGCGCGCTACCGACTGAGCCACCCCCGCCCCCTCAAATAACAAGAGATGTGCTACAATGTGCACAGAAGAAGAAGAAGTGCATGGCAAGTGTGCTACAATGTGCACAGAAGAAGAAGAAGTGCATGGCAAGAAGTGGAATACTGATTGGACGTATGCAGAATCACGAACCGTGCATGTTCAGAACTATTTGACATAAGCTTTCAACTATAATATTACTTTCTTCAATATGAATATTGCTTTCCTACATAAGGATTCTCGAAACCCACCATTATTTTTCGAACATCTTGTATATTACGTGTTATAGGTTGTTTAAACACACGTTGTATAGGCTAATACGAAAAATAATTTTGGAAGTGCGAAATTATGACTAAGGGTAGGTCACATAAGTTAGACAAGGAAAGCATCCAAGGTGTCTCCTTATACGGTAAATGCAATAATAGAAACAATCGTAGAAAAGAAGTGGAGAAATCGTGTTAATTTAAAATCATCTATACTTTAAAATTGGTATTAAATCTTGTTGATAGAATTCTTATTAGTCGGGGACTAGGGTTATAAGTTTTGGTTGAATTTAATTGCATCGATAATTATTATTATTATTACGTGCATATTGCAGAATATTTTTGGTGACAAATTGATGACTAAATTTTTCAGTACTAGATACACAATGAATATAAAGGCCAGCCGAGTAATTTCAGATTATTTTATAATATGCAATCACAGATAAGCATTTGAGCATATATATTAAGTGGGGTAGAGGAAAAATTATCATTTGCCGTGAGGGATACGAACCAACGACCTCCTGATGACATGCCTGGTGCTTTGACCGCTGATCAAGACCTCCTCTCTATTAACGGCTTTAAGCATTATACTATAGAATCTGTCATTGTGATATATTTGGCTTAAAAACAAATACCATGTAGCGGGTTGTATGCACTAATCTGGAAAGTGCTTTCTAGACCTAACTCTTGAATTAAAGTCAGTGTAGGGACTCGGCAGCTACGGCGGAAGGGGTGAGAGCCAGAATCGTCATTTTGGAGGCAGCACCTTCCCGACTAGGGGACAGAGCGCCGGTGGCAGATCGAGTTTGGGGAGCCAGACGAAGAAAGGCGACAAGAGTCAGACTGGCACTGCGACCGTGTCCGTTCCGTATTGGCCGAGACACCCTAACATCCCCTAAGGACATGTAACCTCATCCGACGGGGAGGTTCGAACTATGACTTGTGTGCGGACCAGGAGACTGTCCGGAGGTCAGGCGGATTGTCTGCAGCTCGTTTAAGCTTTTATCTGTATATGAGCCTCAGCGGTGGGACCGCTGAGGCTCATATAGCCTGTGTTGAATTTGGCCAATGACTGTACCGGGTGGGCAGTCACTGTCCGGGTGGGCAGTATATATAAAGTGTAAATAAATGTAAATAGATGAAATAACTGAGTTTGAGTATTCGGCCACCTGAGCTAATCATCCTGACGAGATAGGGACAGGTACCCTTTTACAAACGCTCTCACACACATTGTCAGAAAACAACCCAGCCCAGACAGGCAGAGAAGGAGCCTGTCTACCGTCAGATTCCAATGACTGATTCTATGGTATAATGCTTAAAACCACTAAGAGATGATCTTGTGATTAGCTGTCAGAGCACCTGACATATCAATAGGAAGTCATGGGTTCGGACTAATGAGAATTTTTCCACTGGACTAATGACAATTTTTCCACTGGACTAATGACAATTTTTCCTCTATACCCCTTTAAATTTATAATATTCTTATACAATTTTATAAAATAAATTTTGTTATTACATATTTTTTGTAAAGGTCACTAAAAAAAAGCAAATAATATCATTAAAAAGGTGCAGATAGATAGATCACTAAAAATAAGCAGCTAGAGAACTGCAAATCGAGATGTTCACACAGTTTGAAAGTTAATGAAATGTTAATGAAATGTTAATGAAAAGTTTGAAAGTTAATGAAAATGGAATTACGGCCTGCTGATGAAGGTGGTACTGCAAGCATTGGTATTGAGTCGTCAATCTCTGCCAGCTATTGAGGGGGGGGGGGGGGGGTTCGTCTGAGGTTTCGTCTGCATAATCCTTTTCTGGACTAGGAAGATTTTGGAAGTTACAGTAGATTTTCCACAATGATATGTTTATTATTATTGGCTAATTTCCTTCCTGGTAAGCTTGAGTTAGTATGAAATAAATGAAATTCGTAGAAAAGAAAATTATTAATTTAGTAATGGGTTAAATAAGAAAATAAGAGTTTACTTAAATTTATAATACATTTAATTCATATCCTTAGTTTTATTAATTTTAGTAAACAGTTTCAAGTTCTGATTATTTGTGCGCTGTTTCATAGAATAGTAATAGTACCCATAATTTGAAATAATTAATTGATTTTTTTTTTATCCTGATTAGGATTCGAACCCAGATCTGCCAAAACAAGAAACACTCTTCTATACAGAACGTTCTCCTGTGATACTTTACAATTGTAATATCCATAAATACAAATAAAGAGTTGTCGGATGTATCAGAGTGGCATTTCGATGTGATACAACAAATACCAGATGTAATACAACAAATATTCCATCTAATAAAGAATTTATCTCAAGTACGACGTAACAGTGTCTGTCGCGACTTCTGCAACTTTGTCTGTAATTCTTGGCCATAGATGATCAACATTTGCATGTAATGGTAGAAAGTACATTTTATCCTTAATAAATCCACATAGGAAAATGTCTAGTGGAGTTAAGTCGAGAGATCGAGGTGGCCATGATAACGGATCCACTCGGCCTATCCACAGATTTTGAAAACTCTGATAAAATCTAACGAACTTGATGTGTTTGGCAACATTTCTATTTGATTTGTTTCTGTCATTTATTAATAAACATATACGTCTTCACAAAGTTGTAAACCTCAAAAAAAGTATTTCCCTATACAAAGGACAGATATAATCTAGAAGCTTATTGGGCTTGTCCTGGTTTTTCATACAACATATACACAGAAACAGATACGCTAAAAACTATATCAGGTATGGGCTACAACATGTCAAATGCAAGTAATTGTTGGTTGGTTGTTGGTTGTTTTACCTCTGAGCGGCACTTATTTGCACACCATGGGCTAAATGGCCAGGTCACAAGGACCCCGAAGGCTCAGAGAAGGTTGGTAGAGGGGACCCACAGGAACAGCTGTTGGGAGACAGAGGGTAGCCTCCCGTCAAGACCATCCAGCGTGTTCTTTAACGTGCACAGGGTATGTCTCTCTCGCACACGGGACCACGGCTTAACATTCCATCCGACGGACGGCGACCTTTCCAAACCCAGCTGTGTCTCCTACTGACCGTGGGCAGGGCGGGGAGTTTTGCGGAGATAAATCTCAACGCTGACCCAGCTAGGACTCTAACCTGGGAACTGCAGATTACGATCCTGGCGAGCCACCCCGCCCACAAAAAGAACGTTATAGAAACAAGATATATGCAGAAAAGTTTAAGAAGTAAAAAAGAAGTAAAATCTTCGATTACTTATGAATGAAAAGACTCAATATGGTCGATAAAAAAAATCTAGTTGTAGTTTACCAAAGCATGTTCAAGTTTAATTTCAATTCTCAGTATTTATAAAGAATTGAATATATTTAAGCAACTGTTGCAGATATGCAGAAAAACTTGAAAAAATGTGTATAGATTTAAAACGTAGCAAGTTAAAAAAAAACTGTCTCTTTTTGGCGGTTTCTTAATAATGGCTGCCCGGTACAGCCGCTATAAAATGGGCTTTTAAAGGTCGTCGTCCATCAGATGGGACGTTAATCCATGGCTCGTGTGCTGGAAAACTATAACCAGTGCATGTTAAAAAACACGCTAGATCGACTTGATGAAAGATACTATCTATCTCCTAACAGCATTCCAGGATGTCCCCTTCCCCTTTTTCCTGAGCCATTGGGGTCCTTGTGACCTTGTCATTTAGTCCACTGTGTGCAAAAAATGACCAGATCAGAGATAAGACAACCCAAACCGTTCCAATAATAACGACCTGCTGTCGACCATGTTTTCAGCTCCTAGTGACACTAAAAAATAAAGCATCAGCTTTTGCAAAGATAGCCATCCTTTATAACTCGTTTAAAAAACAAAGAGCGATGTTTTTATTTTGTCCTCTGCCGTGTATCCGTCCGTAGACATTCAACCTTTTTCCTTTAGAGATAAAGTACAATTTTCGTTTTGGTGTGTTTAGGCATTAATAAAATATTACGATTCACATTTTTCGAATATCCTAAGTGTTTTAATAGTGCTCTCTAATGGCGGAAAAGGGTTGGGTTGGGTTGTTTTACCTCTGAGCGGCACTTTTTTGCACACCATGGGCTAAATGGCCAGGTCACATGGACCCCGAAGGCTCAGAGAAGGTTGGGGGAGGGGACCCACTGGAACAGCTGTTGGGAGACAGATGGTAGCCTCCCGTCAAGGCCATCCAGCGTGTTCTTTAACCTGCACAGGGTATAGCTCTCCCACACACGGGCCACGATTAACGTCCCATCCGACGGACGGCGGCCTTTCCAAGCCCATCGGTGTCCCCTACTGACCGTGGGCAGGGCGGGGAATTTTGCGGAGATAAATCTCAACGCTGACCCAACTGGGACTCGAAACTGGGAACTACAGATTACGAATCTGGTGGAAAAGGGTGGAAAATGCCAAATTTTAGCGAATATTGCAAACTATCTCTTTACGTTAGAGAATTTCAATTTTGGTGGTAGAGTGTTATAGTCCAAAGGTTTACATTGGGATCAATGATTTTGATCCCTTACTCAAAGGGATAGGGGAAAAGCAACAATTTTGTTTTAACAGATGAATGAAAATCACCTTTTTTGTTTTATTAGTTCTAATATATAATTAATAATTGCAATTCGCATTTTACAAATCATCCATTCGTTCGATTTTCCACTCATAGAGGGTGCTAAGGTCGTTAAATGAGAAACTACAATAGCGCCTTCTAACGAATGGTGGAGAAAGACGATCTAAAAACTTTTAATGAATATTGCAAAATGATCAATTTATTCTAGAAATTTAAAAATGTGACCCTGTAGTGTGAAGGTCAAGAGATTTGCATTGGTGAGGACAATTTGTCCCTTAACCCTTAGGGAGAAATAAAATTTTTGTTTTGAGATAAATATGAAAAAAAAAATTTTTTTTGTTTTTGTTTTATTTGTACGAATAAAGTATTATCCTTTGCATTTTCATAGTCATTAATTAGTTCGAATTTTCTCTTTTAAAGAGTGTTAAAAGCGGGAAACAAAAAAATTGAATTCTGTTTGAAAATCCCATATTTACCAGAAGAGATGTTATTATTCTAGTTATAAAATTGTAAACTATTCTCAAGTGCAAGAAAAAAAAAGTGTTCTTGTGTTCATATTAAAAAACACAAGTGCAGGGGTTAGCTGAGTTGATAGAGCAACAAGCTCGTAATCTGCAGTTCCTAGGTTCGACTCCCAACTGTTCCTGAGTGACATTTATGGAGTTAAAGAGGACACCAATAGGCTTGGAAACGTCCCATCCGACATCGGCTTTAACGCGACCCGTCGCGATGGGACGTTAAAGCCGTCCCATCCGAAGCCGTCGCTTCCTCAACAGGAGAGTTGGGTTGGGTTGTTTTACCTCTGAGCGGCACTTTTTTGCACAACATGGGCTAAATGGCCAGGTCACATGGACCCCGAAGGCTCAGAGAAGGTTGGGGATGGGACCCACTGGAACAGCTGTTGGGAGACAGATGGTAGCCTCCCGTCAAGGCCATCCAGCGTGTTCTTTAACGTGCACAGGGTATGGCTCTCCCGTACACGGGGCCACGGCTTAACGTCCCATCCGACGGACGGCGGCCTTTCCAAGCCCATCGGTGTCCCCTACTGACCGTGGGCAGGGCGGGGAATTTTGCGGAGATAAATCTCAACGCTGACCCAGCTGGGACTCGAACCTGGGAACTATAGATTACGAGCCTGGCCCGCTACCGACTGAGCCACCCCCGCCCCCTTCAACAGGAGAACCATATCCTATGCATGCTAAAGAACATGCTGGATAGCCTTAACGAGAGGCTACTATCTGCCCTTTAACGGCTATCCAGTGGGTTTCCAGCCCCCAACCTTCTGAGCCCTTGTATTCCTTGTGACCTAGCCATTTAGTCCATTGTGTGCGAAAAACGTGCCGCTCAGAGGTAAAACAAACCAGTCCAATCCGTATAGATGCCTTTTTTTAACTCGTTTTGCGAGAAAAAATGAGCTAATATTTTCATTTTCTCAAATACTCATTCGCCTTTTTGCTTCAAGAGATAAAAATTATTTCTGTGTAGGACAGCCATAGATGAAATATTACGATTTATATTTTTCGAATCTTCCAATAGCTTTTTAACAGAGCCTCTTGTAAAGATGAAAAAATTAAAAAGAAATTAAAAACTTAAAAGAATATTGCCAGCAATCTGTTTATGGTAGAAATTTGAAATTCTGGTGGTAGAGGCTTACATTGGCAGCACTAATTCAGACCCGTATCACAATGGGGTCCGAGAAAAATGTCTCGGTAAAGAAAAGGATCCCGATTGGCTTTGAAAGGCCGCATTCCGTTGAATTGGACGTTAAGACGTGGCTATGTGTGTGGAAGAACCATATTTTGTGTACTTTAAAAAACATGCTGCATAGCCTTGACGAGAGGCTTCCATCTGTCTCCTATTAGCTGCCCTTCCCCAAATTTCTCCGAGCCTTTGGGGTTCTTGTGACCTGGCTATGTAGGCCATTATGTGCAAAGATTGGGTTGGGTTGTTTTACCTCTGAGCGACACTTTTTTGCACACCATGGGCTAAATGGCCAGGTCACAAGGACCCCGAAGGCTCAGAGAAGGTTAGGGGAGGGGACCCACTGGAACAGCTGTTAGGAGACAGATGGTAGCCTCCCGTCAAGGACCATCCAGCGTGTTCTTTAACGTGCACAGGGTATGGCTCTTCTGCGCACGGAGCCACTGCTTAACGTCCCATCCGACGGACGGCGGTCGTATCCAAGCCCATCGGTGTCCTCTACTGACCGTAGGCAGGGCGGGGAATTTTCCGGAGATAAATCTCAACGCTGACCCAGCTGGGACTCGAACCTGGGAACTACAGATTACGAGCCTGGCGCGCTACCGACTGAGCCACCCCCGCCCCTATGTGCAAAGAAGTGCCACTCTTTGCACATAAGTTAAAACAGCCCAATTGCTCAAAAATCAGAATATATGTTTCATACTTTACTCTTAAAATATGATGATTGTGTCCATCCAAAATAAATCAAGATACACTACAGAGGTCACTCGAAGTATTTATTTTTAGATCCCAATTATTACAATGTTATTCTCAGTTTGAGGAAAAAGAAATTTAAAACCTCGTTTTTCGAAAATTCCAAAATTGTCACAAATTTGATATCACCGATGTCTTCGGGAGCTCTTTAATTTGCTTGCCCTTTGCACGTTTGTAGTTTTCGCGACTTGCAACAAAACGCAACGTTTGGCAAAATATATCAACATAAAACAACTCAACTTGTCTCTAGTTACATGTCACGTGTACCTGAGAACAGTGTGAGGAAATTTCAATAGGGGAAAAACTTACAGACGCTTTTTAGAAAGATGGCGTTGGATTAGGATTTACTCGCATGAAAGGTAAGAAAAGGTGATTTCTATTCTATGACTAACTCAGAAATGTTTCCGATGATTACGGGTTCGAAGATTTGAGTTCAGTTGTTTTATCGCTTAGTGTTAATTTTGCGCTCACAATGGGCTAAGTACTGGGAACAAAATACCACAAGAACTACTAAAGTCTTTGGATAAGAGAAAAGGAATCCATTATACAGCTTTTAACCATATCAGTACCGAACGAATTTGACTTTGACAACCTTGATTTTTTTTAACCTTTTGTTTTTACTAAGTGACCTGTTTTAAATTTTATCTATGTTGAAGTGATAGTTTAGCTTTCAATAATGGTTTTATATTTATTGCTGACTGAAGAGAATAGTTTTTTATGATTTTTTTTTTTTTGCTACGTTTTGTTGACTATACCTCTATTTCTCGCATGTTTTTGGTGACTGTGGATATTTACCTATAGAATTTCGACCGACTTTGTGAAAGTATTCTTGAAGATTAATGGATTATTCCGTTGGATCCTTTGCTCATTTGTCCCGATTTTGAACTTTCGGACTGTGGGGGGGAGATTTTTTTATTTGTTACAAAAATATAAATAAGATCTAGAAAGTCAACTTGAAACCTAGGTGGCTCAGTGGTATAGCGCTGGTTCGCAATAAATAAGACTGCCGGGGTCCGGATTCGAGTCCTGGGGTGGCATGGTTATCTGTTTATGTACTGTTAGCTCTAGCTGAGGCAGTGGTCAGCAAAGACATCGGTCTTATTGGAGTATGTCCTTGTATAAGATGGCCTGTATTGTAAACAAACTAAGAGTAGTTTCTAGGACCCTTCTCCGTCCTATATGTTGCAAATAAAATAAAAAATAAAAATTTTAAAAATACTGGTAGAGATAAAACAAAGAACAAAGAATATACAAACTGAATTAGAAAAAATTAAATTTAACGGTAAAAAGAACAATTTAATCAAACTGCTAGGACAGATTCATTAAAGGCAACTTACAAATTAACTAGATTTATTAACACTTAAGCTGGTAAAAGCGTGTACAAGATGGTTCTTTGGGGACGGCCATCTTGGAAAACACCTTTAGAAAAAGACATCCATATTACGAATTCTATTGAGTTCTAACTCAGCAGTTCTCAAATGCTGTAAACCTATGCAAAGTGAAGAAGTTTAAAAAAATAAATTAATTAAAAATTTAAAAATACCTGTCTTCCTATATGGGCCCTAAAAAGTAGAAAATGAACCTAAAGCATATCGATCGTACAATCAGTTACTGAGTTCTTCTTTCAAAGGAAGATAGGGCGCCGGCAATATTGCTGTATCGGTAAATAGGTACCCTAACTTCCTCTGAAGTGAATACAAACTCTGTGACTGATTGCACCATCGATATGCTGTAGGCTTATTTTCTACTTTTTAGGGCCCATATAGGAAGAACGTATTTTTTAAATTTATTTATATATATATATATATTGTCACTAAAATCATCTACCTTCAAATACTTTCATTTGATATATCGCTCATAAACATCGACCACATTTTTTCTCTCTTTTGGAGTCGTGTCAAGTCGTCACAAGCTTAATTTGAGATACGACAAGTTAAGGTCTATCCCGGAAAAAATTCTCTCCCCTCCTTTATCCGGAGGGAGTCATAAATTATAACTGTTTACTACTGAAAATATTAACAGTGTAGAATTAACAGTTATAACTTATGACACTCTCTGCGTCATATGCTCTCATTTGGGGCATAGCTTGTTACACTCCGCACTCGCGTGTAGGAGATATAGTGAAACAATCGTTTTCATATTCTCGCTCCCCCCCCCCCCCTTTAGTAGGAAAGAAAGTATGAGGGGGTCAATTTTTTTATAGCCTATAACATTCCCTGCGTAAGAAGCTTTCATTTAACGTATAGCTTGTTAACTTCGGCACTCGCGTTGTGGAGGTTGGGTTGTTTTACCTCTGAGCGGCACTTTTTTGCACACCATGGGCTAAATGGCCAGGTCACATGGACCCCGAAGGCTCAGAGAAGGTTGGGGGAGCGGACCCACTGGAACAGCTGTTGGGAGACAGATGGTAGCCTCCCGTCAAGGCCATCCAGCGTGTTCTTTAACGTGCACAGGGTATGGCTCTCCCGCAGACGGGGCCACGGCTTAACGTCCCATCCGACGGACGGCGGCCTTTCCAAGCCCATCGGTGTCCCCTACTGACCGTGGGCAGGGCGGGGAATTTTGCGGAGATAAATCTCAACGCTGACCCAGCTGGGACTCGAACCTGGGAACTACAGATTACGAGCCTGGCGCGCTACCGACTGAGCCACTCCCGCCCCATAGGGTGAAAGGAAGCGTGGGAGGTCAATTTTGTATAATCTACGACACTCCCCGAGCACAAGCATTCATTTGGCACATAAATCATTAAGTTTCTCCAATGCATTCGAAAGATATGGTGGAAGAACTGTTTTGACAAATCTAAAAACTGGCAAACGTCAAGCGAAAAGTAACAAGAAGATAGGTAAAATTAAACACAAAAATATTACAAAGCTTGAAATCTAAATTAAATGGGTAGGAAAGATCCACAGTAGAAAATTGGGTTTTTATACCACTAAACGGCACTTTTTTTTTGTTTTGCACACAACCTAAATGGCCACGTCACAAAGACCCCAAGGGTTCAGAGAAGATTAGGGAAGGATACCCACTGGACAGCTGTTATAAGACACTGACCTACACTGTTCTCCTCTCCCTTATATAAAAAAAAATCCTAAAATTACATCTAATAATTTTTACCTGTGTGGACCTCTTCTATTTTATCTGGTTTGCTATCATAATTATCGCTACATATAATAAACCCGAGGGACCAGCTCAAATGGTGACGATGATGTTAAAAATCAAATGGAATCCTTCCGTCAAGACTACCATCATGTTTCATAATGGCACTTTTCCTTGTGAAACCCTCTCGTCAAGGCCATCCAGCATCTTCTGTAACGGACCTTTTTCTTGCTAAACACATACTAGATAGTATCCTCCCGTCAAAGCCATCTAGCATGCTTCGTAACGGTACTTTTTGCTTGCTAAACCCATACTTCCGTTATTTGGTAACTTTCCGTTAAGATCATCCAGCATGTTTTGAAACGGCACTTTTTTTTTCTTGCAAAATCCATACTAGATGGTATATTCCTGTTAAAGCCCGCCCTCAGTAGGGAACACCAATGGGCTTGGAAAGGCCCTGCCCGTTAACACTGTCTCCCAACACTGTCGTCGTTAACATTGTCTCTAACAGGAAGCTAACACTGTCTCCCAACACTGTCGTCGTTAACATTGTCTCTAACAGGAAGCTAACACTGTCTCCCAACAGTTGTTCCAGTGGATCCCCTTCCCTAACCTTCTCCGAGTCTTCAGGTCCTTGTGATCTGGTCATTTAGCCCCTGGTGTGCAGAAAAGTGTCGCTCAGAGGTAAAACAACCCAACCCAGTCAAAGCGACCCAAAATGTTTTTAATTGCGTTTTCTTCTCGCAGAACGTATACTAGATGGTATCCTCCCATCAAGGCCATCCACCATGTTCTGTAAAGGCACTTTTATCGTGCTAAACCCATACTAGATGATTTGTAACGGCACGTTTTTCTTGCAAATACCAATTAAATGGTATCTTCCCATCAAGATCATCTAGAATATTCTTTAAAGTGCACAGGATATGGCTATCCCATACACAGAGCCACGGCTTATCGTCATATTCGATGGACGGCAACCTTTCCAATCACAGCAGTCTCCCCTTTCTGTCTGCAGGCAGGGTGGGAGTTTAGCGGATAAATCTAAATGCTGGACCAGGTGGGAACTACTGATTACGAACCTGGGAACTAGAGAATATATGCCTGACACGCTAACGGTAAGAATTGGTAGATTTCATATCATTATTTTTAATATTGAACGATACTATTTTGATGAAATTGTTGAATTTCAAAAACGTAAGTACAGACGTAATACGCGGTTCACTGGCATTTTGTAAAGGAGAGTGAATAACAAGATAAGGTGATTCTATTTACCTTAATTACTAAAATGTATTAACTTCCCTATGCTGCGACGAAGTGAACCCAGTACTAGGTGTGCCGCGACGAAGTGAGTTCTATACTAGCCGTGCCACGAGGAAGTGCGCCCAGTACTGGATGTGCCACGACGAAGTGAACCCAGTACTAGGGTTGGGATGTTTTCTCTCTGAATGCAAACAATGTTTTTTTTTTAATTTTATTAAATCCAATGGAAACAATGTATTCAATCATTGTAATAAAAAGGACATTAAATTAAAACGTTATCTTGCAATACATTCTGTCATTATTGCATCCTAAATTGTTCAAGTAATATTATTAAATGGCAAGGTCACAAGGACTACGAGGGTTCAGAAAATGACGTGGGGAGGAGACCCACCGGACAGCTGTTAGGAGATAAACGGTAGCCTCCCGTCAAGGCCATCCAGTGTGTTCTTTAACGTGTAAAATGTATTGCTCTCCCGCACAAGGGGCCACTACTTAACTTTCCACCTGACGGACTACAGTTTTTACAAGCCCATTGGTGTCTCCTTTCTAATAGATCGCAGGGTGATGATTTAGAAAAGATAAATCTCAAAGCTGGCACAGGCTCGAACCTGGGAACTGCAAATGATTAGAGTGGCGCGCTGCCGACTGAGCCAAACTAAAGCCCTCTCTACGGAGAATGCCATATGTCACGTGATAACGACAGTGTGTGACGTAATAAAAAGAGACTCGGTTTCGGGAACGAGATTTTATGAAATTTACAATAGTGTTGAACCTAATTATTGTATGTCATTTTTGAAACAATACATGGATTGATCAGAGCTGAATAATGCTGCATTTTAGCATCTTTCACCCTTACATTTTGTTAAACACTTTAATATTCAAAGCCAATCTAATGTTATAAGAGTAACTCTATTTACCGATATGACAAAAGCAATATGTCATTTATCATTAATTCAAAAATTTCATTATTTTGTATTTTTCCATAATGATTAATTATTGAATAATCAAACCTTGCATTTTATTTTTATTCATAAAATATCACTACCACTTAAGAAGTCTACAGCAAAAAAATTCATTAAAGTTTCGTACTCTACTTCGCACAAAATGTTCTCCAGCATTTTTAACATCAAATCTAGGAAAGAAAAAGAATAAAAGTTAGTTAATGGAAAAAAATATTTCTTCCCAGTGTGGTCTTTTATTAAATTCCCAAAAGTGGTGTTTTACTAAATTCACAAAAGTGCTCTTTTACTAAAATGATGTATCAAAAATGTTTTCCTCAAATACATAATTAGCATATGTAACGACATTTGAAAATATGTGATTTCAATATTTTTACGAATAGTTATAGAGTACGTCTCATCGGAAACTTTTCAAGCAATTAACGATTCATGTTCATTGTTATAAAAAAAGACATTAAATTAAAATACTATCTTGAAAGACATTCTGTCATTATTGCATCCTAAATTTTCAAGTAATAGGGGCGGGGGTGGCTCAGTCGGTAGTGCGCCAGGCTCATAATCTGCAGTTCCCAGGTTTGAGTTCCAGCTGGGTCAGCGTTGAGACTTACCTTCGCAAAACTCCCCGCCCTGCCCACGGTAAGTAAGAGACACCGATGGGCTTGGAAATGCCGTCGTCCGTCGGATGGGACGTTAAGCCGTGGCTCCGTGTGCGGGAGAGCCATACTCTGTGCACGTTAAAGAACACGCTGGATTGCCTTGACGAGAGTCTACCATCTGTCTCCCAACAGCTGTTCCGGTGGGTCCCCTCCCCCAACCTTCTCTGAGCCTTCGGGGTCCATGTGACCTGGCCATTTAGCCCATTGTGTGCAAAAAAGTGCCGCTCAGAGGTAAAACAACACAATCCAACCCTGTTCAAGTAATATTATTACATTCTATTCATAGCATATTTATTATTGTGTCATAGCATATTTATCATGTTCTCTTAGCATATTTATCATTGTTTGCCCTAAAGAAATGTGGGAACTATTTCTTTAGATCTGTACTGTAATGTTAACCATTAATTTTGAGATTCAATAATACTCTATTTAGCTATTATATTTATATATCACATTATGCATATATTACAATAGAAGAGTGTAATTAATTTAAAATGGATTAGGATTTTATATTCTAGTAAAATTGTATTTTCATTTACAAGTAACAAGGCGTATGGCAAGCTCTGCCTGCCATACGCCTTATTACTCTGTAATTAAAACATGATCAGCTACAAAATTAAAAACAATAATAATTTAGCAATTAAATATAATTACTGAAGTAAAAGTCAACAACCATTATCATATACACAGAAGAGCCAAAACCTTATGACCACCTGACTAATATGATGTTGGTCCTCCACGTGGTTCCAAAACAGCTCTTACGTGGCAAGGCATAAACGCTACAGGTAATATAATGAATGACAAACCCCAGATGCTCCGCAGTTCAGAGACTGCACTACATCTATCGAGAGAATGCCATGTTTACCACTATCCATCGTCGGTGCTGAAGAGTACTATAGAAGTGAAGTCCAGCATTCGCCAAATAACTATAATCTTCGTCCTGGGTCGTCACAAACAAGGATATTTGGGAATCCAAGTCAACAAGGCGCTCGTGATGCCAGTAACAACATGGACGCTACAAGATTTCTAAAGGTGTCTTATGGTATCTGGTACCAACACATTACCAGCAGATCCTTTAACTCTTGTAAGTTACGTGGTTAAACCGCAGCAGATCGGATATGCTGTTCCAACACAAACCACAGATGCTCGATTGATGTCTGGGGAATTTGGTGGCCAGGGCAATACCTGGAAGTCTACCTCATGTTTTGCGAACCATTCTCCAACAATCTGGGCAGTGTGGCATGGAGAATTTTTCTGCTTAAAGAAGGCACTACTAGAAGGATATACCGTTTACCATGAAAGGATGTACCTGGTCTGCAATAATATTTAGGAAGGTGGTAAGCGTCATATGTTCCTGCACATGAATGTTCTGCCAGGATTTCCCAGCAGAACATTGCCCATAGCATTACATTTCCTCTACAGGCTTGTTTTCGTCCCATGGTGCATCCTGGTGCCAACACTTCCCCAGGTAAATGACACACACACGTACCCGACAGTCAACGTGGTGCAACAGGAAACGAGATTCATTGGACCAGAGGACCTTCGAATCACTCAAGGTACAGTTTTGATGCTCATGTGTCCATTGTAGGCTATTTTTGATGGTGAATCGAGGATAGCATGGGCACTCAAAGCAGCCTGTGGCTATGCAGTCCCATTTTCAGTAAGATTTGATGTACTGCGCATACAACCACAATCTCCAGAAAATATCCATAAGATATTGAAGATGAGCAATGGATAACCATTTGTCGTCTTAGATATCTTCTATATTCTACATATTGTGGTTGTGTGAGTGTGTTATGACACATTACTCCCGTCACCAGCATTCAAAATACTGGTGAGTTGCCGCATAGTATCCCTTCTGTTGGCTCGTACTATGCGGAAGAGCCTTTGCTCACCTCTTGCACCGATGAGCCGTGGTCGGCCTCTACACTTTGCCAGCGGTTCCTGGTTTTTTCCTCCTCGGGCCACTTTTTGAAGGTACTAACCACGGCTGATCATGAGCACTCCACAAGCCTTGCCATCTCGGAAATGCTCTGAACGAGTCGTCTGGCCATTACAATTTGGCTTTTATCAAACTCACTTTAACCCACTACCTTTCCCATTTGAAGAACAAGAAAAACACTGATTAACAGAGCTAAGTATCAGGTGTTCTTTATACCGTTTCATGGCCTTCACACGGGCCGTCGTTTACCTGCAGTTGCTTCGATTTGCATAAAGACGCAATAATCGTAATGTTTTAACTCTTCCGTGTATAACAAATCATTATCATATATTGATTGATTATCATGCTCAGCATAAATGGAGAATCCTTTTCCATAGCGTTTAAATTTTAATTATACAAATGATCTAAAATATCTTTAAAGGTTTTATTAAAAATTAAATTGTTTTAGCAATGTATATTACACATGCATGAGATCCTTCTATTTAATATGAAGGGGAAACCCCATACAACCTAAAACGTTTTGTGTCACTGTGACACAAAACATGTCAGTAATTGACATCTTTGTCTTGTCATAATTAGACTGTTTATGCCTCGTAAAGTTTTTAGTAACCCTTATCAAATGAAGCTAAAAAAACAACTATTCATAATATTTCAATTGCATTTAATGGCATATACATTCTTACTCTAGGTATTAACAAAGTGCCAGCTTGAACGAAATCATTTTACAATTAAAAATGCAATGATATATCAGTTCAAATGTAATGACTCTAAAATCTAATTACTTTACCACTGAAATATCAGTGATACGTGAACTATAATCTAAATCAATTTAGCACTAAAATATCAAAGAATGTCAAATTAAAGTCATTTTACCATTTAAATATCAGAGATATATGAACTATAAACCAAATCATTTTACCAATTAATAAAATCAGCGAAATGTGAACTATAACCGAACCATTTAACCACGTATATATATATATCAGTATATATATATATACAGGGTGATTGTAAACTCTTTCAACAAAAAAAGAGGGGTGATAATACACATCAAGACGTACAATTGTTGCAATGGAACCTAGGGTCGAATTCCACTCCTTCCGCCAGAGAAGTGTAAAGTTACATATCCACCTTGATTCTTCAACAGTGAAAACAAAGGCACGTAACTATTTTATGAGTTGCTTAATTACATTCGCGTCAGAGAAAGACTGAAAGTAGCTGCTTAAAATGGCGTCCGAGGGCGTTGCTGCATAGCCCATACCGGCGAATGAAGGACTGTCGCACCCTATCGTAGACTCTTGGTGTGGTGTTGGTATTGTCCGCTGCAACACCGATTCTCGCGACGAGATCTTCCAGAGAGTCCACAGGTGTCTCGTACACAAGTGTTTTCATGTGCCCCCAGAAGAAAAAGGCTAGTGAATTGAGGTCCAGGGAGCGTGAAGGCCAAGCCACAGGTCCACCACGTCCAATCCACCGCCTGGGATATGTTGCATTTAGGAAGTATCGGACCTCGATGGAAAAGTGTGCTGGGGCCTCATCATGCATAAACCACTTGTCCCTCTGCATGGTGAGCGAAACACCTTGCAACAGATTGGGAAGCACTTGCTCGAGAAACACACGGTACGCTGCACCAGTCAGTCGTTCTGGCAAGAGGTAAGGTCGCACCAGACAATCACCCAGGATACCTGCCCAGATGTTGACCCCAAATTTCTGCTGGTGTTTACGAGGCGCAGTGACGTGTGGATTTTCTTGAGCCCAAGCGTGCTGGTTGTGATTGTTGAAAATGCATTCCCGGGTAAACGGGTCCTCATCACTAAATAGCACTAATGCGGGAAATTGCGGATTAACATTGTTCATCTGGAGCATCCACCTAACAAACTCTACCCGGCGGGGATAGTCATCTTCGTTAAAAGCTTGGACCTTCTGCACGTGGAAGGGAGGCATCCGAGCCTCAAGTAGGACATTCCACATCGAAGTTTGACAAACTCCCATTTCGGATGACACCACTCGCGTACTTGTGGAAGGAACTTCTGCAAATCGCTGCAAGACACGTTCTTCCGTTTACGGTGTCCGCACACTTCGCAAACGTCTAGTATCACTCACTGAGATAGCCAACGAGCCAGTTTCACGCAGTCTTCGATCAACAGTGGCGAAGGTCGAATAATAAGGAATACGGCGATTCGAAATCTCTCACGGTACAATCTTTGTGCTTCACATTCATTACCACCTGCTTGGCCGTACATCAGATGCATATCCGCCAATTCCTCGTATGTGTAGTCTTCCATGTCCTTCACGAATACGTCACTTATCATGTGACATTATCACAGTAATGTCGATGAACGGGTTCGGCTGCGTTTTTAAATGTTTGTTCTTAATCGTCTACGTACTTGCTCAGCGCACCAGATTTGCATCTTGTGCTTTTCATGCACCGGTTGTAAATACTTGTGCATGCGTGGCGTTTTTCGAAAGTACTGTTTTCTGGCGGAAGGAGTAGAATGCGACCCTAGGTTCCATTGCAAAAATTGTGCGTCTTGATGTGTATTATCACCCCTATTTTTTGTTGAAAGCGTTTACAATCACCCTGTATATACTGTATATATCAGCTTAATATGATATATATACAGTATATAGTATACATTGAAGTGTTATTTAATTAGTGATAGCAACCTATTAACGTGTTGGACCCCCTCTAGCCCTGATAACTGCCGCCAAACGACGAGGCAAGGACTCCACAAGATTGCATAAATATTCCACAGGTATGGCGATCCATGCAACCTCCAGAGCTGTCCACAATTCTCTCAAGGTCGTCGCTGATGGGACACGGGCCCGAACAATCTGCTCGACGGTATTCCAAAAAATTTCGATGGGATTTAAATCTGCGCTTCTAAGTGACCAATTCATTATTTCAAAGTCAGCAGAATGCTCATGCAACCATGCAGTAACCAACCTGGACCTGTGAGATGAACAGTTGTCTTGCTGGTAGAAGCCATCTCCATTGGGATGCATGATGGTCATAAATGGGTATAAATGGTCAGCCATGAGTTCTACGTACTGTAATGCATTGAGAGTCGTCGGTACACGTACCAAAGGTCACACATACGTCCAACTGAAGACATTCCAGGCCATCACTGAGCCACCACCAGCTTTTACTGTTCCAATCTGACCATGCAGGATACATGGCTTCATGGGGTTGGCGTGATAAAGTTTAAATCGGAATTAATCACTCCAGGTTATCCGTTGCCAATTTTCGATGGTCCAGTTTCGATGTTCTTTAGGCAAGGTATTGAGCCCGATGTCGTGCCATAGGAGTGGGACTCTTGTACGTCAGCGGCTCCCGAAGCCAAGACGATGAAGTGAGTGTTGCACGGTACATGTACTGACTTCCCAGCTGGAACCTGCGTTCAGATAATGTCTGGCCCCTATCGGTCCGTATGATGCTGGTGAGACGGCGAAGCACACGATCATTCAAGGCTGGTTTCCTTTGCAGTTTCTACGGGTGCCTATTTTTTTACTGGAATTTTCATATTCCCAGAACACTCTTGAAACTGTCGTACGAGAAAATCCAAGTTCGTTGACAATTTCGGAAATCGAGTGTCCCATCCGTCGGACACCTACGATCTACCCTCTGTCAAATGCATCTAAATCTAATCTTAGCCTTTACCATTACGCTTCTCACGAATAATGCTTGGGAAAGTCAAAGCTGACAGTTACATATGACCAGAGTTCCAGCCACGCATGCGCGCAAATGCGGGACTTGCGGTACTGAATTTGGATAACGTCTCCTATCCCTAATTCAATGGCACTTCAGCATATATATATATTTATATTTCAGCTTAATTTCAGCTATAAACCAAATCAATTTAGCATTAAAATCTGAGCGAATGTAAATTTTAAACTAAATCACTTTACCACTTAAATATAAGCGAAAAGTCAACTATAAACCAAAACATTTTACCACTAAAATAATCGGCGAATGTCAACTGTAAAATCAAACCATTTTAGCATTTAAACATCAGTGAAATATCAGCTATAAACCAAATCATTTTACTACTAAAATATCAGTGAATGTCAACTATAAACGAAATAATTTTATCATTCAGATATCACTGAGATTTCAGCTGTAAAACCAAATCACTTACCTATTAAAATTTTCAAAATTCCATTTTCCTTGGGAGTTCTTGAAAACGACGATGAAATTCTGATCAAAGTGATTTTCACAAAACACCACTTCGCGCAAAATACTTCCTTAATATTTTCCATAGGCGAGCGATAGTTGCTGTTGCAACCAAGCACATCCGAGTAGTACATCCGAGTAGAGTCGTGGTAGTTAGGCCTAATAAAGAACAATCGGGTGAGCAGCTCACACAAAAATCATGTGCAAATATCTACAAATCACTTTACTGATTACACCTGACGACGTTAAACACTCTAATAAATGACAATTCACGTGTATTCACTTCAGAAACATGTAATATATAATATATATCTACTACAAAAGTTAAATGGGACGGGGGTTGCTCAGTCGGTAGCGCGCCTGGCTCGTAATATGTAGTTCCCAGGTTCGAGTCCCAGCTGGGTCAGCATTAAGATTTATCTCCGCAAAATTCCCCACCCTCCAAATTCCACAAAGTTCCCACGGTCAGCAGAGGACACCGATAGGCTTGGAAAGACAGCCGTCCGTCGGGTGAAACGTTAAGCCATGGCCCCGTGTGTGGGAGCGCCATACCCTGTGCACGTTAAAGAACACGCTGGAGGGCCTTGACGGGAGGCTACCATCAATCTCCCAACATCTGTTCCAGTGGGCCTTCGGGGTCCATGTGACCTGGCCATTTAGCTCATGGTGTTCTATTTTGTTGCGATCTTAAGCAACCACGGCAATTCCCGGTTCCGTCTAACGACACTACCTGGTTATGAATGACTATCTAAAACCGGATACAAGAATGCGCCATATAGACGCACCCCAACCGCGACCTCACATGGCAGCAGTCCTATAAAAGGAAAGCTAACCACCGGAAGAAACCTAACTTTAATCTATTCCCCGGTTAGCCATGAACAGGGATATATAGATCCAAGTTCGCTCGGCATCCGGGGTGGAGACTCTTAGTGAGGCCCAGACTTTTAAGAGGGCTCGACCTACTGGGGCACAAATCTTTTCAGAAGAGCCCTCGAACTGCTCACCCAGAGCACCTGATAGGTGAGGTCTCAGACACCAGCACCGTCCAACCGGTCGGTGGCATCCTCGACCTCGGTTGGTCTTGGCTATGTCCAACCGGGGACCCAATCCGGCCGGCACAGCCTTTGACCGGGTCGCTGGACCCGAAGCCCCCCCACGACGTCAAGGTGGTCTCCTATCGAGAGAAAAATCCTCTTCAGAGGTAAAACAACCCAACCCAACAAAAGTAAAAAATATCAAAAATGCCGCCGTAGCACTACACCCAGGCCAGCGCGAACAAGTGAGACGATAAGGCTCACGGGGCTGCTGATGACTTTTTCGAACGTCACAGTCACGTGAAATGTCTACGGCCTTCTCCGTAGAGAGGGCTTTGGTCAAACTCACCCCTCATACCAGCAACTGAATGTATTTATTGTGATGCAACAAAGCGAATTCAGTACCGGTATGCCACGTGGAACTGAACCCACTACTGGGTGTGTCGTGACGTGATAAAATTTGCGAGTTTAGTTTTTATCTCTGAGCGGCAGTTTTTTGGGGTTTTTTTACGGGTTAAATGTCCAAGTCACAGGACCCCAAGAGCTCAGAGATAGTTGGGGGAAGGAGACCCAGAGGACAGCTATTAGAAGACAGATAGTAGCCATCGTCAATGCCATCCAGTGTGTTCTTTATCGCCCACAGGCTGTGGCTCTCCTGCACAAGAAGCCAAGATGAAGAATTAACTCCAACCCTTTATGCAGTAAGAAAAAAAATAATTTTGATTAATAATTATCGATAAGGACAGAGGTTGGTAGTCGGTAGCCCACCAGTAATGTAGGCAGTCACTGATCAGAAACGGATTTACGGCACCGCCAGGACAAATTGCCGTTCCTTCTCCTACATCGCTCACTTGCGAGGAATTGCCGTCGGATCTCTACCTGCGCAGCGAGCTCATCAAAAGCGGTGGTCAACTCCTTAAACAAAAGAAAAAGGGTGGCGAAGGCTGTGATATTGAAGGAATTAGGAATTAGCGTCATTAATAAGAAGGGAAAGCGCTGTCGTGGATTCTTTCCTTTTCAAACTGTGGGTGACATTCCGAGTGTCGATGTCTCCGTTGCTCGCCAATGCATGTTGTCTCATAGAGAATGCATTGGAGAAAATTTTCAGTCAGGATAAGTCAGGTTTGAGCCAACCCCGTCCCTGTTGCTCGCCAGTTTGCGTTTATTCATAGAATCAATGCAGTGGGGAATATTTCAAGCAATTAAATGGTTGTAGTGGGTGCAATAGTTGCTAAGCAGTGAGCGTGCCACGAAAAGGTTGAGAATCACTGCTTTGACTGATCTTCACTTTTCCCCTTTCTGTGGCAACTTAATCGTGCTTGGCATTTCATGAAAGTGACTCAGAAGGAAAAAAAGAAATTATAATTCTCGAAAGAAAGAAGATTTCAAAGATTAACACACAAGAATCGTTTCTTGTGTAATTCCTATTTGTAATAAGCCCTAACTGGTCTAGTGTTAGCGCACCTGATTACTAAGACCATGGGGCATGTTCTTATACAAGTGTTTGTATGTGGTAAGAGAAACCAGGACAAGCCTAATATAGCTTCTAGGTTATCTCCATCCTTTGTGTAGGAAAGTTCCTTTTTTAAAAAATTACTATACCATGCATGAAACAAAAAAATGAGTTCATTCACTATGCCAGAGCAGTTACGTGACATTAACAAGTACTTAAATGCTGGGTGCAAGGTGAAATAACATTAGACGTTAACCTTTTGCTGGTTGCAGGCAGGAACTCTCGGATTGCAGCAGTATTCAACTGCTGCAAGTACTAATTTAGAAATAGTTGGAATCCCGGAGTATCCAGGGGAAAATATGGGTACCATCCTTAACAAAGTAGCTGATAAAATAGCCAAATAACGCATAAAGTCCGGCTATCAAGAACTATAAAATTAAGAAAAAAATTTAATTTAAAATTAATTAGAGATTATTGGTTAGAAGGTAACAAAAAAATTCTGTTTAAATTGTAAAAATGTTAACACAAAGTTCAGGGAAGGTAAAATTGATCTGAATGAGCATCTATAGAATCTAGAAATAAAGGACGTCTTTATAAAACTAAGCAGTGTAAACAAAAATTGAAGTACAAGTATGCATGGGTTAAGTATGGAAAAATCTTCTTGAAGAAATACGGTATATTGAAAATTAAGCTCCTAAATAATGAAGTAAACCTGGATAAACTCTCAAAGGCATAATTAGCCTCACATTGAAGAAACTTCGAAAAATTCTGTGACAATGGCAGGCAATGATAATGTTGGAAATAGATTGGTAATCACGGAAGAATCTGATTTAATTATATTTTTGGGGATAGTTGAGTACAATAGTCTAAATATTTCAAATATAATTATTAGAAGTTTAAGATTCAATTTTGAACTTTTTGAATTGTTTAAGAACTCTACATATTTTAAATTTCATTATATAATATTAACAGAGATCTGGATTGAGAAAAATGAGATTTATATTTATCAGATTAAATGCTATAAAACATATTGTAAAGGTAAACAATGTAATAAGGCTGGAGGTATAAAAATATATGTTAAATCTAATATTAATGTTAAAACAATAGACCATAGCCAAAGGCAAACAGAGTTGAGTTACTCCATATAGAATTTTCATTACATGAAATATGAGTAATTGCAATTTACCGTTCCTAAGTTATAACCATCAGATTTTATGAATGAACTACAGCATATTCTGAAGGGATTAAACACAAGAAATATTATTATAATAGGTATATTATAATAATATTTCTTGTGTAATTAAAATATAGACTTGTAAGCAATTACTTCTAACTTTGTAAAGGGATACCTAAATCTAACTGCTATGTATGGATATGAACGATATTAAATATTGCTACCAGAGAGGTCCATAATACCCAGTCTTGTTTGGACCATGTACTAGCTAAAATTAATATAGAATTGTGTGGAATGAGGAAAAAAGCTGTAGTATATAAAATGCCGATTACAGATCATTTCCCCACAATATTTAAAATTAGACATAACGAAAATAAAACTTTTGACAAAAGAAATGAAAATATTAAAGTTTACATGGTTAGAATTAATTATGAACTAATAAATGATAAACTATTTATGCTATATAACAAAAGATTTATGATTTTGTATAATGTCATTTATGCTATACAAAATAGGTTCAAATCGAATTGTATGATTTTTTTTTAAATAATGGTCGGATACATGACTAGGATATCAGACAATATAAAATTATACCCGTTTTATAGGAAAACTATTGGTCAACGTTCAGTAAGGTTTGTACGTTCCAGACTGCGGAATGACGAAATTCCAGATAATATATCATCATTAATAATTACTATAATATTCTTATAAAAATGTTTATTATCAATGCAGAAAATAAACCAATTTGTTAATTGAAATGTTAATATAGTACTGTGCAAACGTTTGTTTAGTAATGTTTAATATAGTACTATATTAACATTTCAATTAACGTTTACACAAATGTTTACACAAAAATTAATGTTTACACAAAAGAATCTCAGTATTTCACGTTTTATTTCATTATGGCAGATTGTCGTCGATGTATTGAAAATTCAGTATATGTTTTAGGAAACACTAATTTTAAAGCTTAGACATTTTATATTTTCCCTTTTCACTTTTTGTTAAATTGTAAAGTAATTGCTATAATATTTGTAGTAATATTTAAGTGAATAAACCAATTGACTGATTCATTCATAAATGGGAGGGAATAACACAATAAATTAATGTTAATATGCTTACAAAACTTTTCCGAGATTTTGTGTAAAGTAGTTTAGGAATCTTTTTCCTATGGAAAAAGAAACATTCAGAAATCGAAAAAGCCTTGGATCACAAATGAAAAGTGTGATAAGATTTAAGCATAGAAATAAGTACATAAAAATTAAAAAAAAATACCAATATGAGAGGAACATGAGAAGCAATTTTTAGAACATAGGAATAATAAGGTCTGAAATTAAGGAGACCAAAAATAAATATTACATGGAAGAATTTTCAAAATATAATGGTGATATATAAAGCACTGGAATTTCATAAAAAATGTAATTGGGAATAACTCAAAACATGAAGTTTTACCAGACCAAATGAAAATTGAGAGACTCTACACTGACGAAATTAGAGATGAAGTAAACGAATTAAACAGTTATTTAGTTGATTTACCTAACAAATTATTTAATGTTAATCCCATTGACTATGACTGTTATAAAAATTATCATCAAACAGACAGTTCTTTCCTTTTTCCTCACATAACCTACAGTAAAAAACGTGAAAATGTCATTATTCATCCCCTAATTTAGTTTTTTAACCTTTCTTTCGAAACTGGGATTTTTCTAGACGATCTCAAAATCCCTATTGTAATTCATTCAGAAGAAGGGAAATAAAAATTGTCTTTCAGACTATAGACCGATTTCGCTTTTGCCTGTTTCTTCCAAAATATTTCCAAAAACTTGTAAAATTCACAGTTTTGAGTTACTTAAAGTTCTTTTCCTGAAATCAGTTTTGGTTCACTGAGTGTAAAGGCACTGATCATGTATTATTATCATTTACTTATTTAAAATGGGGCGAGAGTTTCTCAGTCGGTAGCGCGCCAGGCTCATAATCTGTCGTTCCCAGGTTCGAGTCCCAGCTGGGTCAGCGTTGAGATTTATCTCCGCAAAATTCCCCGCCCTGCCCACGGTCAGTAGGGTACACCGATGGGCTTCGAAAGGCCACCGCCCGTCGGATGGAACGTTAAGCCGTGGCCCCGTGTGCGGGAGAGAGCCATACCCTGTGCACGTTAAAGAACACGCTGGATGGCCTTGACGGGAGGCTACCATCTGTCTCCCAACAGCTGTTCCAGTGGGTCTCCTCCCTCAAACTTCTCTGAGCCTTCGGGGTCCATGTGACCTGGCCATTTAGACCATGGTGTGCAAAAAAGTGCCGCTCAGAGGTAAAGCAACCAACCCAACTTATTTAAAATTCAATGGACCAAGGAAATTTAACTCTGTCAGTTTTCCTAGACCTTAAAAAGCTTTTGACACCGTAAATCATTTATTACTTTTGAAAAAACTGGAACATTTGCGCAACAGTGTTCTTGAGAAAGTTAGTATATGGTTCGAAAATAATAAACTTTCAATTAATAAGAATAAAACTAAGTTTATCGTCTACAAGTTGAAAATAACCAAAATGCTGAGAGTACTTTTGCAATTAAACTGATTCACCTCAATGCTATAAATAAATTAATTGCATTTATTGCTTTTTCACATTCCAGTAGCCAGCTAGTTTTGCAATCTTGAAGGGATTAGCAGAGCAATATTTGCTGGCCATTTTCTTTTCCTTTTTTTTTTATTTGCGACATAGGACAGAGAAGATTTCTAGAGGTTACTCTTAACTTTTACGGGCCTTCTCATACAAGGACATGCCGTACTAAGACCAAAGTCAACACAGCACACAAAGTTTACTTTTCTGAAACAGTCGCTAGCTCCCTAATCACTATGGCAGTTACGACTCCGGAAATACTGGGAGCGTCAGGGGTTTCCATGAAGGAAAAACCCTGATGACACCAATACCTAAGAGGCCAAATGATAAGCTGCTAAAAAAAGGTTCTCGATGACTAAATAGTCTATTAGTAAAGAGTATTTATGGATTACAAAATCTTTAAATGGCCCACTACAGACTTGAGGCTATTAACCGTCCCTTATCAACACAATTCGAGGAGGCGATTCGGATATTACAGAAAAGAAAATTTTTAATCTCCTTACAGAAGATCTGTCGCCATATGAAGCATTTCCCCCCCCCCCGACCATTACTCAGTTGGACAAAAAAATCGATAAAGTAAGCCAGGGTTGGCTCATTGGATAGAGGTCTGGGCTTATGATCTGGAGTTCCCAGGTTCCAGTCTCAACTTTGTCTGCATGATATTGATCTTTGTTCACTCATGTGGGGGCCCTCAGTGAGTCTCGTAACAGCTGTTCAGTGGGGCCCTTCCCCTCAGCTTACTCTGATTCCTTGTGATCCAGCCATTTAGATCATTGTGTGCATAAAAAATGCCGCTCAGACATAAAAAATAAGAAAGAAGCATGTGTTTTTTTTGGCGTAGATATATACAGAATTGCACAATTGTATAGTGACGGACAATCACAACATATATAACAGAAAAATTGATCATGCCATCCGGGGACTCGAACCCGAACCACGGCATACAGAAGCCAACGTGCCACTGAGGAGACCAATTTTAATTTTATATATTTTAGCAGTCCCGTCCAAGCGAGAGGTTAGCACGCTTGGCTACTGATCATAGGGACCTGGGTTCAAGCCCCGGGGAAGGCATGAATGTTGGTGTTGTTCTTTGTGCTGAAGTTCCGCCATCCGCACAGGCCTTCTTGGCGTTTAAACTGACAGACTCGAGTCAGACTTCTGTGGCAAGTAGCTGCTTGAGAGCCTTTTTTATAATTGTATGCATTTAATTGCATATAAGCTCACCGGACAAAAAATTAGTCATCTCCCGCCGTAGGATGTTTAAGTCCATTCAACAGCAACAGAGGGCGCACCAGTAATAAACGCCTCCTACAAATAGCTCTGCCGTGCGCTACAGGGTTCATAGAATGACAAGAAGTGGTTGTGTGCCACGTGTGTGTTAGTCGCTTCGTGAAGCATGGGTCGTGCCAAAGATGTGAATGAGTGGCAAAAAGGTATTATTGCGTTTGGGCGACTCAAAGGGCATAGTGTACAAGAAGTTGCTGCCTCCGCAGGTGTGTCGAAACGTACTGTCCAAAGGGTCTTGCAGCAGTGGTGTACATCGCACTCCACCACTAACAGTTGCCAGAACTGCGGGAGAAAGACTGTGCTCACCAACTCAGAGAAGGTTGGGGGAGGGGACCCACAGTAACAGCTGTTGGGAAGCAGATGGTAGCCTCCCGTCAATGCCATCCAGCGTGTTGTTTAACGTGCACAGGGTATGACTCTCCCGCACACGGGGTCACGGCTTAACGTCCCATCCGACGAATAACAGCATTTCCAAGCCCATCAGTGTCCCCTACTGACCTTGGGCAGGGCGGGGAATTTTGTGGAGATAAATCTCAACGATGACCCAGCTGCGACTCGAACCTAGGAACTGCAGGTTACGAGCCTGGCGCGCTACCGACTGAGCCACCCGCGCCCCTGACTTACATGAAATTAGGAATTTGAATAAGTGATATTGCCGACAATCTCCAACGGATCAGCCTTAATGAGATTGTTTGATCATTGATAGTGTGGTTTACTTTTACAGCTTACTTCATATTGCACATATGAAATCGAGAATTTTTAAATTTATATATGTATTTTTTATTCCTTAGAGTAGTGGTTCTAAAACTATTGTGTTTCACGTACCCCATGGAAATGTGCATGTAACTGGCATACCCCTTATATAGATAGACAAAACTATAGTTATACAGTGGACCTTCGTTATAGCGCTGCTCGCTATACCGCGCACTCGGTTATAGGGCGGGCGATGTTCGCGATAAGTTCAAACATGTTTATACAGGTCCGTGCGGCGTTAGTGAGTATCGCATTTTATTGTTACTGCGTATTGAGTAATTGTGTATGTATTGAGTTCCTGCATGTATTTTGAATAGTGTTTAATTATTGTATGCATGATGAGTAAAAGAAAAGCTTACAGTGTGAAATTTATTGTGTCTCCACCGCACCGCTCGGTATAACGCGGTTCACCTTATAACGCGGGTGTTGTTTTCCGCCCGACATGCGCGTTATATCGGGGGTCCACTGTAGTATAATAGTGCCAACTTAGCGACTTTGTTACTAGATCTAGCGATTTCTGAGCTCTCACGGCGTACCCCAAAAAATTTTACCGCGTACCTCACGTTGAAATCACCTGCCTTAGATGATGAAATTTTACTTTTGCATGTGTAATTTCATTCCATTTAGAAAGCCTGCTAACACTAAGAATATATTTAAAAGAAAGAGAATCATTTCCTGAATTGTTACTGATTCGGTGTATTTTTTAGAACATAAAATACATTACTGGTATTACAAACGACATGACACATATAGAAAAAAAATCCCCATAATTCTTACTCTTAGAAGAATAAAATCTCTGTGGAATTTTCTCTCAATCCTAATTTTTTTAAGTTTAGTTTTAAATACTACAACATATTTTAATCTGCTATCATAATTTGAATACCTTCTGCATACCTTTGGTTTGCATCAGTGAACCAACTTTCCCAAGCATGCCAAATGTTGGCTACTTTAATGAAATGTACTCACAGTAAAATATGGCAAACGCAATTCAAATGCAAATGTAAATAACCATTATGCTAGTTTACCACTGTAGTTTGTCACAGAATATAAAGTCAATTGAATTATATTTTAATAACTTATTTTTTAATATTTCTCATGATACGACAGATGAAAAACTAGTGAAACGAATACAAGGCAGATGAACATTGTCTGCGGTAGAAGGAGGCAAGTGGAGCAGTTGCCCTACCCCCCTAGAAAATTAATTTGTTTTTTAAAATATCACGTGCAACAATAATTAATGTTTTTTTATTTTCTTTAAAAATATGAAAATATATATTTTTTTGCTAATTGTTGGAAACATTTTATTTATTTTCATTTATTGTGAAAAACTTTTCATACGTGCATTTTCATGAATGAGTTAAGTTTTCTTTTTTTTCATTTTGTTTTCGGCATCCTTAATTGCATTATGGTATGATATATGCATGATTACTGTGTTCGCAACCGTGCTCATTAAATTTGTCTTATTCAAGTTATGGATGGAACCATTCAGAAAAATTAACTCTAGGCATGCATATGAGTGTAAAAGATATCGAAGCAAAACCAAAACCGTTTCATTATTAGTACCTTAACCAAAGAGCAACAAACCTCTCTAAATGTTCCAATTTAGTACATTGATGATTTGTTTTGTGAAACACGTTATTTTGCGATGAACCGCGGGCGAGATTCTCTAGGTCTACATAATCGGCAGGCTATGATTAGCATAATGGCCAACCTGGCCATGATCGGGGGAGAACCCAATTTTAAGGAGGGAAATACTTAAAATTTTGAGACAAAAAGAAGCAGAGATATCAAATAATGACATATTTGAAGATAATGAAAGCTTAGACCCCTCCCCCCGTATGAATGTCCCTTATCTTTATAAGATACCTACAATTATTGTCCAATTCATGCGACCATCAATAAGACTAACTTTGAAACATCTGCAACTCTTATAATTTAATTAATAATATTTAACCAAGTGTTTGACATGGATTTGACAATTCCTAAGCGAAATTGCAAGTGTAATGTGAAAAAATGAAGTGCAAATAAAAATTAACACCCCTTAAACCAAATTGTTATTAGTTTTGATCGGTTGAAGGTAAAAATAATGCAAATAAGAATTTTAAAAATAATTTTCCTCAAACAGCTGCTAGTTACAGAGGTCTGACAGGTAAGAATATTCATGATACAAAACCCACTAGTTCCGCCTGAGGCACTACAAGTATAGGGAATTGCCATGTTACCACTATCTACCGTCAGGGGCAAGACTATACCATATAGATGCAGCTCATCTCCGACTATCCTATGGCGAACAGTCCTATAGAAGGAAAACTCATCCGTCGGTCAAATCCTAAATTTAATCTATTCCATGGTTAGCCACAAACAAGGATATGTAGATCCAATGGTGGGAACCAATGGTGGGATCGGCTCCCATGGTGGGTTCTCATGGTGATCCAATGGTGGGATCGGCTCCCATGGTGGGAACTCTTAGTCGGGTCCAAGATTTGGAGCTCTGTCCGACCTGACGGACCAAGTCAGCAGAGCAGGGCTCTGGACGACGAATAGCTGGACCGGAAGAGCAGGGCTCTGTCCGACCTGACGGACCAAGTCAGCAGAGCAGGGCTCTGGACGACGAATAGCTGGACCGGAAGAGCAGGGCTCTGTCCGACCTGACGGACCAAGTCAGCAGAGCAGGGCTCTCAGGGGAGAGTTCAGAGCAGGGCTCTGAACGACTCCCCTGAGTCTCTAAGATGGAGGTCTTAGCTTACTCAACCGGGTCCCACACCGGTACAGAGTAGAGCTTTCGACCTCAAGATCTTAGCCCGTCCAACCGGGGCCCAAACCGGTCAGCAGATCCTTCGACCTAAATGTGTCCTCAAGCTCCCCACCCACCCACACACCACCACCACCACGTCAAGATGATTCCCTGTCGGGGGGGGGGGGGGGCAGAGGTCTGACAGTAGCCCGTCAGTATAATACGCCATAGAGAAGATCTGTGAAGATTTTATCTTATATATATATTTTATCTATATAACTCAGGACCCCTTTGATCGCTAGCCAATGGTCTATTCACTTAACTACAAGGAAATAAAAATTCTTTCATAATACAATTTTTGCAAAGTGTATTTTTGCAAAAATATTTTTACTCAAGACTAAATTTGGTATGTAATTAGAACCCTGGGAACAAATCGAGGCTCCTATTCTACTTTTTTTCACGGAAGTTATTGCATTCTTACTAATTGCAGACTTTCTGCATACCTTTGTTAAAAATTCCTAAAATTCGGAAAATTTACCGTCCTTAAAAGTGATTCTCTCCTTGAGGATGTAGCCACATGCCATCATACCTATTAAATGTAAGCTAAATGATAATGCCATCCAGACTTAAAAGACGTCTGTTTCATAAAAAATTCAGTTTTGTTACGATGACCGATTTTACTCCGACCAAACGACTGTTATCTCGGGAAACAATGAAATGATTGTTGGAATAAGAAACCGATCGCCCTGATAACTACGACAGTGTACCCAATAAAAAAGTAGCATTATCTGAGGTAATTGATAATTTAAATACTTGGCTTATACTGTACTATTTATTTCATGGGAATAAAAACTTATATCAGTGCGTCATAGTCTACGCATTAGAAAATTAAAGCAGCAGTTTCAAATTGCTAATAAAAACTAAATAAACCAGAGGAGAAAATCTCTGTGTTGCAAACAAGATTAAGATCAAAGATAAATCAGTGGAATGAACATAAATAAAATTGATTTATCAGAATAAAAATTTCAGAACTAATCAAAACAAGAAAAAAAAAACGATTTTTCGTTGGGTAACTCCAGGAAAATGGTTATTGATAACTGTATTTAACGCCAGGTCACATTAAATGGTATTTGGAAGGGACAAAATTAAACCACTACTCACATCGGCGAAATATTATATTTTTATTATTTTCAGTTTGATTATTAATATAGTTGGTAAAAAAATAAGTTGAAATAATGATCTGGTGTTTTAATTCGTTTGAATTTGTTTTTAAGCGCAAGATCAGAATAATATCTCAGAATCATCTAATAGAAATTCTGTAGTAATTCGATATAAATTACAAATTATGTAATTATATTAGTAATATCAATAATTAATTCAAAGGGCCATTTTATTAGGTACAGTTCTACATTATGTTAATAGTAACGCGGATATAGGGCTTTTTAACTCCTTAAATAATATTTTAATGTAAACACATAACGGAATATAATTTCAGGAACATAATCAAATCTATTTAAATCTCGATTCCCAATAAATATGAATTCAATACTTCAAGAGTAAGGGAAATGCGAGTTATAGAAGTTGTTTCAGTTTTCATAACTCACGCTTAGAAAGTTAGCTTTCTGCAAAACATTATTCAGAATTAGCGAAAATTAACCTTTATTTTACGTGAACTGCTGAAAACACTCCTAGATTTGGGTTGTTTTACCTCTGAGCGGCACTTTTTTGCACACCATGGGCTAAATGGCCAGGTCAATGGACCCCGAAGGCTCAGAGAAGGTTGGGGGAGGGGACCCACTGGAACAGCTGTTGGGAGACAGATGGTATCCTCCCGTCAAGGCCATCCAACGTGTTCTTTAACGTGCACAGGGTATGGCTCTCCCACAGACGGGGCCACGGCTTAACGTCCGATCCGACGGACGGCGGCCTTTCCAAGCCCATCGGTGTCCCCTACTGACCATGGGCAAGGCGGGGAATTTTGCGGAGATAAATCTCAACGCTGACCCAGCTGGGACTCGAACCTGAGAACTACAGATTACGAGCCTGGCGCGCTACCGACTGAGCCACCCCAGCCCTTAAAAAACACTCCTAGATGTAGTTAGTAAAGTTTAGCATAACAGTTATTGCTTTAGTTTGAATTTGTTTTCATAACTTTTCAGAGAGCAATTATTTAAATTGTAATTATTGCTGCTAAGATTCAAATTTCCTTAACTCTAAATAGAGAAGGAATACTCCTATAGCAATGTAATATATAATATGAAAACGTATTATAATAGGGAAATCTAGGTTGAAATAGATTACAGATCTTTAAATTGTCTTCAATCACACTTTTTCAAAAAATTATTACTTAAGATGTTCCAGAGTTCCGTACTCCGTTACTCTAGGATACACAGAACTGTACCTAATAAAGTGGCTGCTGAGTGTGTATATATAACAATAAATATTTCCCTGATAGCTAGACCTCAAACAGTTAAAAAAAGAAATTGTATTTTTACAATTTTTCTGCCAACAGAAATCTATATTACCGTACTTTTTTTTATAATCGTTGTGGAAAGTCGTCTCCCCGCTGTTACATCAAAAACTTAGCCAATTACCCTCAAGAAACGATTCCTTGCGGAGTGGCACCATCCTTCCTTCGTTCACCTTGCCTGCCATGATCGGGTTGGCCATTATATTAATCGGGCACTGCTTAGGTGACTAATCTTGTTAAAGCCCTTCATTGCAGGTTAATTTCACCATGATCTTACAAAAACTTCAACCTTGTTAAAGATAAAGAAAGCGGCGAATCTGCTATGGATGGGAGGGGGACGGTGCAGAGTGTCAAGGTTGGGTTGTTTTTCCTCTGAGCGGCAATTTTTTGCACACCATGGGCTAAATGGCCAGGTTACACGGACCCCGAAGGCTCAGAGAAGGTTGGGGGAGCGGACCCACTGGAACAGCTGTTGGGAGACAGATGGTAGCCTCCCGTCAAGGCCATCCAGCGTGTTCTTTAACGTGCACAGGGTATGGCTCTCCCGTACACGGGGTCACGGCTTAACGTCCCATCCGACGGACGGCTGCCTTTTCAAGCCCATCGGTGTCCCCTACTGACCGTGGACAGGGCGGGGAATTTTGCAGATATAAATCTCAACGCTGGCCCAGCTGGGACTCGAACCTGGGTGCTACAGATTACGAGCCTGGCGCGCTACCGACTGAGCCGCCCCCGCAGAGAGTCAGGAATAATTGAAAAGAACAACATGGATCAAACAATAGATGACCTTGAACAGAATAGAGGGAGAGCGGAGTGAGAAACGCAAACAAGACGCCTAATGAGCACTCACGTGTTTGTTAAAAGCTATGAAAAACATGAGAAGATCATCAGCTAACGAGGTAAACATCCAAAACTCGGGATTTCTAGCTACAGAAATTTCCAACTAAGTTTGTTCTCTGATAACTGATAATAATAATAATTCACACTTTCCCTGTTGATGATAAACAACAAAAAGGAATGTTATGAATAATCGATTTTATAACTTTTTCCGATTACATATATTTGGGGATAATTATTCATTGTAATTTTAATTGGAAAACATCTAAATTTTAATTACTTAATTTTTTTATAATTATTTAGATTTTATACTCTTAAAATTCTTCCAAATGTTGCATATTGTCTGTGTGTATCCAAGTTTGTGGAGGGGGCGCTTTTAAAAATAATTTGGTAAAATAATATATACGGTAAAATTATAAAAAGTGTACTTCCTTTACACATTGACCAAAACTGTAACCTAAAATGTACAAGGGATATATTCGACTCATAACATTTCGCTCTTTTATTTTGTGCCGCAATCAGTATTGGATTGGGAACGATGACAGTAAACAGCATTTAAAACTTAAGGGATTATTATTTCAGATTCCACCAATCGAAAAAAATATCGAAACAACATTTTCCTCTTTAGCGCCGAGATTATTTATTAATGACCTCTTTCAAGAAATCAAAAAAATCCATTTTCATTTTTAAACAAGAACTTAAGCACTATTTAATGAAACTTACTAAATTTCAACATTTTCTAACGTTCAATTGAAAATTTAGTAAATAAGCATTAGTTTAATATCAGAAATTCTAGGTTTATGATTTTTATTTTTCTCTTAGTTTTTAGTGTATATATTATTTATCCTGATTCGTCATGTCATAATTCTATTAGTACAGTCGCTCAAATAAATATCCGAACGCTGTGATTGATTACAGAATTGAGAAAAAATATCTGGCAACGATTTTTTTAGAAGTTAGTGATCTGGCAACCTAACAAATCGTTGCCAGATATTTTTTTCTGAATTCTGTAATCAACCATAGTGTTCGGATATTTATTTGAGCGACTGTACTCTGTTGATGCCAGATAAATTTCTGTTAGTACGTTCATTGAATCCATGGTTTCTACTGTAAAAATTCTGTTCCTTTTTATTACTTTTACAATTTGTATGTATGCAGTGTATTATGTCTTGCATACATGTATTTAGTTATATTTAATATAATTTCATTCAATTCATTCATAAAATGCATCAAGTTGGCAAATTGGACCATTCATTTGAACACCGAATTAACAATACATAATTAAAATTCAATAGCCCTGGTGACCAGGCAAGTACTCAAGAATTTGTTCCGGGGGGGGGGGGGGGAAGGATATCCGACAATTCAATTTGCGGAGATCTCCGAGAATTTAACGTCGGGTTGGGTGAGGTCTGAAAAAAGACATGAATAGGATTTCCCTATTAATAAATTATTTCACCAAACAAGAAAGGTTTAAAACGATATTTTTATAATAATAATATATTTTTTTATCAATTGGTGGAATCTTAAATAATAATAATCTCTTATGTCTTAAATAATTATATAAAAAAACGATGTGCTGCCAAAATTCTAATTACAACTCAAATTCATATCTTTCTTTATGGAATGAGAGTTTGTAATTGTCTCTTTTGTCTAATTTTAGTGTCGGGCATAAAATATGCGGCTGAAATAAAATTATACAAGGACAACTGTTTTGAATTTCAAAACAAGTAAAGTTTGAGATTTTCGTATAAGACGACAGAATTTCGGGGATACTACACGTGCAATTGGCCACCATATCTATCTATTTAGATTCGTTCCGGCATCAATTCTTCAATGTGATCAACAGCCAAATCATCTAATCCTTCATCTCCCAAAAAGTGTGCGATATCAATAATTTGAGTTCATTCTGGTTTGATGGAATTTTATTCTCTCTCAAAACTACCCCTTACCGTATTGCTTTCCAGCAGGCATTTAAAATTTATTTTATTTCTCTAACTGCCAACGATATTATTTACACACAATTTAAACCGGTATAGTTTTTTGAACTTGGCTGCCGGTATAGTTTTTCGAATCAGCAGCTAGTTGATCGAGGATTTTTTGAAATGTGAGTTTTATACATATAATGAACCTTGAAAGTAAAAATTATACCATGGTCTAGTGTCTGGATTAATGACGTTGCATTCGGCGGTAAAAATATTAGCAGAACATTTGCATGATTTAAATCTTGAGGATGTCCAGGATCATTGTCTAGAAGTAAAAGAACTTTTAATCTGAGGTTCTTTTTCTTCATGTAGATTTCAGCTTCAGAAACACTGATAGAACCAATCTTTAAATATTTTCACTGTTCCCCAGGATTTTTTATTACCCCAATGAATTGTTAGCTTATCCTTGTTCAACCATTTCATTGCATGTGGATTGAGAGCCCCATTATTAGCATCACGAGCGTAGCTATGGGAGGAAGCTCCCCTGCCCCCAAAGTAAATCGGAATTAGCAAAATTTGAAGCAACTCGGTTGGTTGTTGGTTGTTTTACCTCTCAGCGGCACTTTTTTGCACCCAATGGGCTAAATCGCTAGGTCACAAGGACCCCGAAGGCTCGGAGAAGGTTGGGGAAGGGCCGACCAACTGGAACGACTATCATATGTCTCCCGACAGCCGACCCACTGGAACGGCTGTCGGGAGACATATGATAGTCTCCTGTCAAGACCATCCAGCGTGTTCTTTAACATGCACAGGGTATGTGCAAACTCTCCCGCACAAGGTGCCACGGCTTAACGTCCCATCCGTCGGACGGCGGCTTTTCAAAGCTCATCGGTGTCCCCTACTGACCGTGGGCAGGGTGGGGAGTTTTACTGAGATAAACCTCAACGCTGACCCAGGTGGGACTCGAACCTGGGAACTGCAGATTACGAGCCTGGCGCGATACCGACTGACCCCCCCCCCCCCCCCGCCCCAAGCGACTTGATAAAATCCAGGTGAGTTATGAAAATTGAGATTGTTTTTATAAAATTGAAGAGAGTTTTCAAAAATGGGACAATTTGACAAAATTCGAAGTGATTTCCAAAATTTCTGGTCAGATGTAAAAACTAGTATAAACTAGTATTTTTGTTGTAAAATTATAGCGAGTTGGCGAAATCGAGGGAAGCTGGCCTAATCAGGGCAACTTGGTAAAATATTGGTGAGCTGTCCCCCCCGAAATAAATCCTGGGTAATCCCTGACAAAGACAAAATTAAATTTATGTAAAGTACTTATTTTTTTTTAATTGGAAAATTTGATTTTCCGAGATAGAAAATTTTCGCTCTCTCCCACCTCAACCATAGTTTATTCGCTACACCCCTAATTAGCATAGATTTAATCACACAATCACCTGATGTATTAGTGCAAAATAGTAATGTTACTCAGTTTTTCGATGCTTTGAATCCACTATCCTTTTTCTTCCGTTTTGGGAGAAATAAGTTCTACGTGGCATTTTTTCCTTAACAGAGACCCATTTCATCGGCGTTAAATGTCCGATCTGGAGTTTCAGAATTCTCAATTATTTTAACCAGCTTCTGTGAAAATTCTATAGCAACATCCCCGTCACTTGATACTATTTCGGCTTTAATTTTGAGATTATGTAAAGAATACCTTGTTTTACTTTCAAACCATCCTTTGCTTCCGTAGAAATATTTGCTGATTTTTGATGACTGAATTGTATCCTTAATGTGGTAAAATTTTTACATTTTTATATTTCGTAGCATACAATCTATGTACATTCTCTTTTCAGTATTATCCTCTATCCAAATCATTAGTGCATTTTCAATAGTCTCCACGTTTACATTTCTTGCATAAGATGCGTTTTCGGAACTTAAAGAATATATAACTGCTACACTTGCCTGAATATTTTCATATTTTTTTTTGTATTTATCCCCACAATTGCTTTCTTCAGGCTAAAACACTTAGCAACAGCTGTCGAACTTTGTTTCTAATCGATATAATATTTGAATCCTTGTATCCAAGGAAATTACTTTTCTTTTTAAATCTTCTTTTTCAGCTTTTTCTGACATTATCAGGCTTACAAAAATAATGCGATGAAAAATCGAAATGAACTCAGAATAAAAGCATTATATAAATTTGTTCAAGAAAGTTATGCAAGTCTAGATTTCACAAATTCAGAATTTATAAAAAATATCCTACTTTATTGTGAAATCGGTAATATTACTTTTGATGTAGAATAGACTACATAAACCTGTAAGACGTGAGCGAATACCACTTTATAATATGTAAAGCAGAAGTGAGCATTAAAGAGAGATTTAGATCTTACGAGTTCAAAAGGCATAGACGTCATTATTGCAACTTATGAAGCACTACATACATTCGAGTTAAGAACCCAGAATAAAAATCGTAATAATCTATTTATATAACTTGTTAACTTTAATTAAATTTCTCACACATTACTATGTGTTGGTCACATAAGATATTCTTATCTTTATTGTAGACGTACAATAGGAGATTTGAAAGAAGCAGGGGCGTAACCATGGGGGGATGGGGGGAAAGTTTCCCCCCACTAACTCGAAGTTGGCAAAATTCAAAGCGACTTCGTAAAATCTAGGTGAGTTGTGAAAATTAGTAATTTTTTTTGGAAAATTAAGGGAGTTGTCAAAATCGAGGCAACTTGGCAAATCTAAGGCAGTTTGGAAAATGGAGAGACGGCAAAATTTAAAGCATTTGGCAAAATTTGAAGCCACTTAATACAAGTGAGTTGGCAAAATCGGGACAACCTGGCCAAATTCGGAGTGACTTGGTAAAATCTTGGGGAGTTGGCAAAATCGGGACAACTTGGCAAAATCTTGGGGAGTTGGTAAAATTCGGAATGACTTGGTAAAATCTTGGAGAGTTGGCAAAATTCGGAGTGACTTGACAAAATATTGGGGAGTTGACAAAATTTGGAGTGAGTTGGCAAAATCGTGGGGAGTTGGCAAAATTCAAGTGAGATGTAAAAATTAGGATTTTTTTCTGTAAAATTATGGCGAGTTGGCAAAACTTAGGGAGTTGGCAAAATCTAGGGATAGTTGGCAAAATTCCGAGTGATTTGACAAAATCGTGGTGGAGTTGGCAAAATTCAGATGAGATGTGAAAATTTGGAATTTTTTTTTCTGTAAAATTATGGCGTGTTGGCAAAATCGGGGCAACTTCGCAACGTCTAGGAGAGTTGGCAAAATTTAGAGTGACTTTGCAGATATCGGGTGTGATGTAATATTGGGATTTTTTTTCTGTAAAATTGTGGCGAGATGAAAAAATCGAGGAAACTTGGCAAAATCTAGGGCAGTTGGCAAAACTGGAAACCACTTGGTAAAGTACAGGTGAGTTGTAAAAATTGGGATTGGTTTTGGGAAAATAAGGAGATTTAGAAAAACCAAGAACTCTTGGCAAAATTCGAAGCCACTTGGTAAAATACAGCGGAGTTGTGAAAATTGTGCCTTTCTTGTGCAATTATGGAGAGTTGATAAAATTCGAAATGACTTAGCAAATTCAGGGAAGATGTTAAAATTGCGATTTTTTCAGTAACATTACGGCGAGTTGGCCAAATTCGAATCCACTTGGTAAAATATAGGCGAGTTGTGATAATTGAGATTTGTTTTGTGAAATTAAGGAATGTTGGACAAATTGAGGAAATTTAACAAAATGTAGGGCAATTGGCAAAATTCGAATCCACTTGGAAAACACGGGCGAGTTGTGATAATTGGGATTGGGTTTGTGAAATTCAGGATAGTTGACTAAAATAGAGAAAACTTTGCAAAATCTTGGGGAGTTTTAAAAGTGTGTAGTGATTTGGCAAATTTAGGAGAGATGTTAAGATTGGGATTTTTTCGTGAAATTAAGGAGAGTTGGCCAAATGAAGGGAAAATTCACACTGACTTGCTACAATTCAGACGAGATGTAAATATTGGAATTATTGCTGTGAAAACATGGCCAAGTGGCAAAACTGCAAATTAAACGGCAAAATTATGGTTAGCTGACAAAATTGGAAGTCACACCGGCAAAATGTTGGAGAGTTGTTAAAATTACCCCCCCCCCCACACACACACACACACACACACGGAGCGAAAATCTAAGTAAGTTTGCTCAGTTGGCAAAATTCGAGTTGGAAATTTTTTTATATCTATCTCCCCCCCCCCCCCCCCAACCATAGTCCTTTGCTACGCCCCTGACCTGCGCTCTTGTATCTCTCTCTGCAAGTTCAGGGGTCAAGTCTCTCTTTTGCAACGTGCTTCAGCTGGCAAGCCACGCTTTCGGTCTGCGGTGACGTGCCGCCTAACGAGATCTCCACTTCGCTCGCTTTTGGCCCATGGTGTGCAAAAAAGTGCCGCTCAGAGGTAAAACAACCCAACCCAACTCGCTCGCTTTTGTGATGCCATGGCTGACGTCACTAAGAGTCGTCGCCGTGCCGCACGTCGCGAGGTAGCTAAGGTTTGTTTTTTCATTCCAACAGTATTTTGCCCATGCGACGGTTGTAGCTGCTTCGCAAGGGAGGGCGAAATGAATATTTAAGGTTACGGATGCACAGAAAGCGAGCTGAGCTGTTAAGGAATATTCTCCAACTTTTTGGGTCTTAAAACAAGTTAGTCTGGACTTAAAATCAACAGAACGGGTTTTTTTTTACTTCTGAGTGAACTTTTCTTCTTCGAAAGGAGGGCGGTAGTAGCTCAGTTGGTAGCGTGCCAGGGTCGTAATCTGTAGTTCCCAGGTTCAAGTCCCAGCTGGGTCAGCGTTGAGATTTATCTTCGCAAAATTCTCCGCCCTGTTCCCGGTCAGTAGGGACCGATGGGATTGAAAAGGCCGCCGTCCGTCGGATGGGACGTTAAGCCGTGGCTCCGTGTACGGAAGAGCTATACCCTGTGCACGTTAAAGAACACGCTGGATGGCCTTGACGGGAGGCTACCATTTGTCTCCCACGGTAATAATCAGTGGGTCTCCTCCCCCAACCTTCTCTGAGTCAATGTCATCTGACCATTTAGCCCATGGTGTGCTAAAAAGTGCCGCTCAGAGGTAAAACAACTCAACCTTGTTCGAAAGGGCTAAGTGGCCCAAGTTGTAAGGATTCAGAGAAGCTTGGGGGAAGGAATCTAGTAGAGCTGTTAGGAGATAGATGAAAGCATCCCGTCAAAGCCATGCATGTGTGAAGAATATGGCGCTCCTCCACACGGGATGACGGCTTAACGTCCCATCCCACAGACGGCCATTCTAAACACATCGGTGTTCCTTTTCTCTCGGGTACAGCCATAGATAAATCTCAACCCAGGCACAGCTGGAACTCAAACTTGAATTGGGCTCTTTTACCTCTGACCGGCCTTTTTTTTACTGCACACAATGGGCTAATGACCAAGTCATCAAGGCCAGGCCCGGATCTAAAACAAAATCGAGGGAGGGATTCCTAATGTAGTATAACATTCCCCCCCCCCCCCTCCGTTTTACAGTTTTTTAACAGATTTTTTAAAAAAATGCATGAAATATAGATAAGTTTAATAATTTTTTTATCTCTGTTACCTTTACTAGTATTCTGAGAGGGGGAACATGATTTTCCTTCCCCCCTCCGATCCGAGCTTGTTGAAGGCCATCCAGAGTGTTCTGTAACGTTCAAAGGGTCCTGTAACGTTCAAAAGGTGTTCTGTAACGTTCAAAAGGTCTGTAACTCTCCAAGAGGTCACGATTCAAAGGGTTTGGCTCTCCAAAGGGCCACAGTTCAAAGAGTATGGCTCTCCAAGGGGCCACAGTTCAAAGGGTATGGCTCTCCAAGTGATCACGGTTCAAAGGATATGGCTCTCCAAGTGACCACGGTTCAAAGGTTATTGCTCTCCAAGTGACCACGGTTCAAAGGATATGGCTTTCCAAGTGACCATGGTTCAAAGGTTATGGCTCTCTAAGTGACAATTGTTCAAAGGTTATGGCTCTCCAAGAGACCACAATTCAAACAGTATGGCTCTCCAAAGGGCCACATTTCAAAGGGTATGGCTCTCCAAGTGACCATGGTTCAAAGGTTTTCGCTCTCCAAGTGACCACGGTTCAAAGGGTATGACTCTCCAAGTGACCACAATTCAAAGGGTGTGGCTCTCCAAGTGACCACAATTCAAAGGGTGTGGCTCTCCAAGTGACCACAATTCAAAGGGTGTGGCTCTCCAAGTGACCAAGGTTCAAAGGTTATGGCTCTCCAAGTGACCACGGTTCAAAGGTTATGGCTCTCCAAGTGACCACGGTTCAAAGGTTATGGCTCTCCAAGTGACCACGGTTCAAAGGTTATTGCTCTCCAAGTAACCACGGTTCAAAGGATATGGCTTTCCAAGTGACCATGGTTCAAAGGTTATGGCTCTCTAAGAGACCACAGTTCAAACAGTATGGCTCTCCAATGGACACATTTCAAAGGGTATGGCTCTCCAAGTGATCACGGTTCAAAGGTATTTATCTCCGCAAAATTTCCCCACCCTGCCCACGGTCAGTAGGGGACACCGATGGGCTTGGAAAGGCCGCCGTCCGTCGGATGGGACGTTAAGCCGTGGCCCCGTGTGCGGGAGAGCCATACCCTGTGCACGTTAAAGAACACTCTGGATGGCCTTGACGGGAGGCTACCATCTGTCTCCCAACAGCTGTTCCAGTGGGTCCCCTCCCCCAACCTTCTCTGAGCCTTCGGGGTCCATGTGACCTGGCCATTTAGCCCATGGTGTGCAAAAAAGTGCCGCTCAGAGGTAAAACAACCCAACCCAACCCAGGTTCAAAGGTTATGGCTCTCCAAGTGACCATGGTTCAAAGGTTATTGCTCTCCAAGTGACCACGGTTCAAAGGATATGGTTTCCAAGTGACCATGGTTCAAAAGTTATGGCTCTCCAAGTGACAACTGTTCAAAGCTTATGGCTCTCCAAGAAACCACAGTTCAAACAGTATGGCTCTCCAATGGACACATTTCAAAGGGTATGGCTCTCCAAGTGATTACGGTTCAAAGGTTATGGCTCTCCAAGTGACCATGGTTCAAAGGTTATTGCTCTCCAAGTGACCACGGTTCAAAGGATATGGTTTCCAAGTGACCATGGTTCAAACGTTATGGCTCTCCAAGTGACAACTGTTCAAAGCTTATGGCTCTCCAAGAGACCACAGTTCAAACAGTATGGCTCTCCAGTGGACACATTTCAAAGGGTATGGCTCTCCAAGTGATCACGGTTCAAAGGTTATGGCTCTCCAAGTGACCATGGTTCAAAGGTTATTGCTCTCCAAGTGACCACGGTTCAAAGGATATGGTTTTAAAGTGACCATGGTTCAAAAGTTATGGCTCTCCAAGTGACAATTGTTCAAAGCTTATGGCTCTCCAAGAGACCACAGTTCAAACAGTATGGCTCTCCAATGGACACATTTCAAAGGGTATGGCTCTCCAAGTGACCATGGTTCAAAGGTTATCGCTCTCCAAGTGACCACGGTTCAAAGGGTATGACTCTCCAAGTGACCACAATTCAAAGGGTGTGGCTCTCCAAGTGACCACAATTCAAAGGGTGTGGCTCTCCAAGTGACCAAGGTTCAAAGGTTATGGCTCTCCAAGTGACCACGGTTCAAAGGTTATGGCTCTCCAAGTGACCACGGTTCAAAGGTTATGGCTCTCCAAGTGACCACGGTTCAAAGGGTATGGCTCTCCAAGGGACCACGGTTCAAAGGGTATGGCTCTCCAAGGGACCACGATTCAAAGGGTATGGTTCAAGGGGCCCACAGTTTCACATCCTATTCGACGAACAGCGGTCTTTTCAAGCCCATTATTGTTCCCTTTCTGACCGAGAGGGGCAGGTTGGAAGTTTAGCGGCAATAAATCTCAATTCCTGACGCAGTTAAGACTCGAACTTGGAAACTACATATTACGAGCCTGGTACGCTACCGACTGAGTAAATCCCATCCTCTCTCAAGCTTGAGAATTGCAGATTACGAATCTACTAACTGACACGAACCCTTCCAATAATGGAATTCTTGAAAATCCAGTAACTTACAACATGTAGAACAATTCACAGCAAATCGGAGCGTGTGTACTAATTACACGCGAACCAGTTTGCTGTGCACTGCATGCTATAGGTTGGGTTGTTTTACCTCTGAGAGGCACTTTTTTGCACACTATGGACTAAATGGCCAGGTCACAAGGACCTCGAAGGCTCAGAGAAAGTTAGGGGAGGGGACCCACTGGAATGGTTGTTGGGAGAAAGATGTTAGCCTCCCGTCAAGGCCATCCAGTGTGTTCTTTAACGTGCAGGAGCGCCATACCCTGTGTACGATAAAGAACACGCTGGATGGCCTTGACGGAAGGCTACCATCTGTCTCTCAACAGCTGTTTCAATTGGCCTCCTCCCCCAACCTTCTTTGAGTCTTCGGGGGTCATTGTGACCTGGCCAGTTAGCCCATTGTGTGCAAAAAGAGCCGCTCAGAGGTGAAACAACCCAACACTGCGTTATCAAAAGCATCAGGATTAGAAATGATTTCGGACTCAAAACAGAACAGACGATTTCGGTCGAGTTCTGACTCAGAAAAATTTAAATTCAAACATTTCTTGTAATTGCGGAAATTATATTCAAAAATATAATTTTTTTTAATAATTTCAATCTTTTAATCAGTTTTAGTAATTAAAAATAAGCATAGTGCTGCCATTGATTATTTTTACGTGTTTTCTATCTTCAATAACTGAATTGCTCATTGCAATTGCTCTACTTATAATTATGTTACCCACTAAATGATTAAATGATTATAATTAATAATACAGGAAAAAATGATTAGCAAAATGATTATCTTATGATGCGGCAAATTTTTTCCCAAATTGGGCTCGGGCTCAATAATTATCCCAACTCCTCTCTAATGTTAGGGGCGGAGGTGGCTCAGTTGGTAGCGCGCCAAGCTCGTAATCTGCAGTTCCCTGGTTCGAGTCCCAGCTGGGTCAGCTTTGAGATTTATTTCCGCAAAACTCCCCGCCCTACCCATGGTCAGTAGGGGACACCGATGGGCTTGAAAAGGCCGCCGTCCGATGGGACGCTAAGCCGTGGCCACGTGTATGGGAGAGCTATATCCTGTGCACGTTAAAGAAGACACTGGATGGTCTTGACGGGAGGCTACCATCTGTCTCCCAACAGCTGTTCCAGTGGGTCCCCTCCCCTAAACTTCTCTGAGCCTTCAAGGTCCTTGTGACCTTGAAGGCTCAGAGAACTGAGTCATTGTTAACTTTGTTTTTGCCAGAGGCAAAAACAAAGGTTATTTTATCTATGTGTCGCGAGATACTGCTTTACAGTGTCAAGAATGCAATTTTAGCAAAACAACAGAAATATAATTTCTTACAGTTGAAGTTTTTTAATACAAGACTTTATTATTATCAATTATTCTTAAAGATATACGTTATCAAACAAAACCATTTACTTTTACTTTGGGAAGACTCTCTAATAGTGTTCGACGCTATGCTACCTCTTCTTCATAATATGTATCATATAGATTTGGTACAATAGATATATAAAAGACCGAAATCCGTATGTGAAAAAGGAAACTAATTGCATTTTCTTGACCCCGTAAATCCAGGGATAGGTGTAATTTCATTTTACCGTCCTAATATATAATATATGTCTGACAGCATGGGCGTCCGCAGAGGGGGGTAAACGGGACACTTCCTCCTATGGGATCGAGTAAAAAATTCCACAAATTATAATCGTAACAATTTAAATGTAATTAATTTATATACATTATGTATGTGATTTTGTATTGATGCAATACTGTATTCTATAATCTACTTGAAAAAACCCTAAAGAATAAGTATCCTTAATTTCAAAGCCCAATCCCAATTATCACAACTCGCCCGTATTTTCCAAGTGGATTCGAATTTTGCCGACTGTGTTTCTTCAATTTCTCTACACTCCTTAATTTCACAAAACAAATCTCAATTTTCACAACTCGCCTATATTTTACCAAGTGGATTCGAATTTTGCCAACTACCTAGATTTTGCCAATTCGCCATAATTTTACAGAAAAAATTGCAATTTTTACATCTTCCCTGAATTTGCCAACTCACTTCGAATTTTATCAACTCTCCTTAATTGCACAAGAAAGGCCCAATTTTTACAACTCCCCTTGTATTTTACCAAGTGGCTTCGAATTTTGCCAACTACCCTAGATTTTGCCAAGAGTTCTTGGTTTATCCAACTCTCCTTAATTTCCCAAAACCAATCCCAATTTTTACAACTAACCTGTACTTTACCAAGTGTTTTCCAGTTTTGCCAACTTCCCTAGATTTTGTCAAGTTTTCTCGATTTTTTCAACTCTCCTTAATTTCACAAAAACAATCCCAATTTTCACAAACGCCCGTATATTACCAAGTGGATTCGAATTTTGCCAACTGTCCTAGATTTTGCCATCTCGCCAAACGTTTGCAGAAAAAAATCCCAATTTTGCATCACACCTGATTTTTGCAAAGCCACCCTGAAATTTGCCAACTCCCCAAGATTTGCCAACTCTCCTAGATGTTGCGAAGTTGCCTCGATTTTGCCAACGTGCCATAATTTTACAGGAAAAAGATTGCAATTTTTACATCTTACCTGAATTTTGTCAACTCTCCACGATTTTGCCAAGTCACTCCTCATATTGCCAACTGCCCCTAGTTTTTGCCAACTCCCATAGATTTTGCCAACTTTCCTAGATTTTGCCAACTCACCATAATTTTACAGAAAAAAAATCCAAATTTTCACATCTCACCTGAATTTTGCCAACTCCCCACGATTTTGCCAAGTCACTCCGAATTTTGCGAACTGTCCCTAGATTTTGCCAACTTCCTAAGTTTTGCCAACTCGCCATAATTTTACAGAAAAAAATCTTAATTTTTACATCTCCAAGATTTTCAAGTCACTCCGAATTTTGCCAACTCCCTAAGATTTTACCAAGTCACTCCAAATTTTGCCAACTCCCCAAGATTTTACCATGTCACTCTGAATTTTGCCAACTCCCTAAGATTTTGCCAACTCACCTGTATTTTACTAAGTGGCTTCGAATTTTGCCAACTGCACTAAATTTTGCCGTTTCTCCATTTTCCATATTGCCTTAGATTTGCCAAGCTGCGTCGATTTTGACAACTCTCCGTAATTTTCCAAAAGGAAAATGAGAAATTTTCGCAACTCACCTAGATTTTACGAAGTCGCTTCGAATTTAGCCAACTCCGAGTTACTTTGGGGAGGGAGCCTCCCCCCACCCCCATGGCTACGCTCCTGGCTGTTGTACGTAATGTGTGTGGCACCCTCAAAGACTGCCAATTACACACGGCCATTATGGAACATTCCGAATCAGTTCTGTCTTTCCTGTTGGGTCCTGCTTTCGAGAGGCCCGACCGTGTCTATCAGCTCTTAGTGGACATTTTTCAACAAGAATTAGCACGTCTAATACGGTTAGAGGGACTTCAAACCGAAAAAATCTTCCGACCGTCATCGGATGGTCGTGTGGCTTGGACATTGATGCATTAGCACAAGTGTTTGTTGACACATCTTGGAAACATGGGCTGTTTAATTTTGTAGATGCTAGTTTTCTATGTACTCTCAAATATAATGCTATTGTTGATGACGCAAAAATTCAAATGTGTAAATTAATTTAATAAAAACAAGTGAAACCTATGTAATGTGTCGATGTGTTCTTTATATTACATTTCAGTCTTAGAATGAATAGGAGGAAGAAGGTGTTAGCTAGTGTACGAAGTGTGATCATAACAGTGTTAACTATAGTGGAAATTGTATTGCAAACCCATCCCGTATACAGAGACAATAATTGTGACGAGGAAAAAAATATTAGGGAGACGTTACAAATTATGGGTGTGCAATTTAACACCCGACGTCAGGGAGTTTATTGGCGACACATCTACAGTTGCGGGTGCTAGTCTTTCCATGAAGGAATGGCAAAATTTCGCCAGTTAGAAGGGGTGGGTGCACCAGAAGACGAAACATTGGAAACCCATTACTATAACCATGAAAGATTCAGAAATTTAGCACAGAGTACGGGGCTTCTTCTCAAACGTATTCGGACTTCGTTAGAGAAACAGTCTACCTACACCTTACACAAGCCCGTGCATCGGACATTTCCCAGAAACCATACCTATATCACAGATTTAAACCAAGATTGACAAGCCGATCTCCTAGTTGTGAAAAATCTAACTTTCTTCAATGACGGTTATCGTTACATATTAACGGTCATCGATGTGTTCTCAAGGTATGGGTGGGCAGTGCCTATGAAGACAAAAACAGGGAAAGAAGTGGTGTCAGCATTAAAAGAAATCCTTTCCAAGGGACGATCTCCCCTGAATTTAAACACAGATCAGGGTACCGAATTTACCAACAGAAAAATCGAGAAATTCCTGAAAAAGAAAGGTATTCGGTTCTTCGTCACCTGTGCGGACAAAAAAGCAGCTTTGGTGGAGAGATGGAATCGTACACTGCGGGAGAGACTGGGGAGATATTTTACGCACAATAAATTATACCGATACTTGGGCTTGTTGCAACGTGTTGTACGAGGTTACAATGCAACAGTTCATAGTGCACACGATAAGGATCACAAGGACGTGACCTTAAACAATGAAGATGGTGTATGGGTGCGACTTTATGGTAATCCACCCAAAGAAAACGAAAATCCAGCATTTAAAGTGAGAGACATGATTCCCTTCAAGAAGGCAGGTACGCATCTGTGGACTGAAAAATTTTTTAAAAGGTTTCTGAAATTCTGAACATTTCTCAAGAATCTGCCAAAATGAAAATATCTGATCCACACATCCCCTACCACTTCTGAATCCACATTGCTCATCACGCAATTGCCTGTCAATCAGATTCTTAATTCTATTAAGCACAATCATGCAAAGAACTTTACCTGGAACAGAGAGTAGGCTGATAACCCTATAGTTATTACAAGAACTACGATCACCTTTTTTGAATATAGGGATAATAATAGCTCTGGTAAAATCCTTAGGAAAGATGCCTTTATCATAAAAGTTATTCAAAATTTCAGTCATCGAAGTGGTAACCGAAACATTCCCAGCTCTAAACATTTCCGTAGTAATTTCATCTACCCCAGTGGATTTATGAAGTTTAAGTTTAGAAATAGCCAAACTAACTTCAGATTGTGTTATAGTGCCAACGTTAAAACCAGTAATGCATCTATCATCATTGCAAACAATGGGAGTAGAACTAACCACATTGTTTAAAATATCCCTGAAATGCTCAGCCCACTTAGCCATGACAGAATCCTCACCTTCTATAACCTTACCTTGTTTATCCTTCAAACCCTGTATACCTGTCCGTTTTCTACCACACAAAACTTTGGCTATCTGGTACAGCTCTCTGCTGTTGTGCTGTCTAACTGCTTCCTTGGCTTTGTCAGCCAAGCCATCAAGCCAAATATTCTTAACAGCAGCTAACTGATCCTTTACATGTTTATTAAGCTCTCTGTAATTATTTCTATTAGGACTAGTATGTTATTGATTAAGGACATTCCTGCAGTTTTTTCTTCCTGAAATAAGCTCAAGTGCCTTATCACTGAAGTAATTCTGCCTCCCCTGTTCCTTTTTTCCTAAAAGATTACTGTTAGTTTCCAAACAAGCCTTTTTGAAATGGCTCCATTCTTCCTCAACTTCAGTAGTAAGCAAACTATGACTGTTATAATGACCTATCATGGTAAGCTTTAGCTATAACTGGGTCTTTCAGAGCTTCAGCATTAAAGGTAAATTTTTTAACTTTAGCACAACACTTTTTAAGTCTAAGTTGCAAGACACTTTTAACAAGATAATGGTCAGATCCAATTTCAGCTCCCCTATATGCCCTTGGTATTCCTAACAGAACTAACTCATTTGCTGTTAATTAATATATAATCAATCATTTTCTTATGCAGTCCATCAGATGAAACCCATGTGTACTTATGTATGCTGTGGTGTTTGTAATAAGTGTTAGTTATTCTTAAACCATTGTGTTTATTTACCTGTAGGAGATGTTTCCCATTGCCATTTCAGCTATCAATACCAAAAGGGCCTATCACCCCTCCCCAAAGGTCAGCGTCAGTACAACGTTAGCATTGAAATCACCTAGAACAAGGGTAATATATCCTTTCTGGACAGAATTCAAAATATCATGAAGTTGTACGTAAAACCTATCCTTCTCAATCTTATCGGCATCCTCAGTGGAGGCATAACAGCAGATAACATTCAAGTTTTTAATGCTTGTCTGAAATTTTGCTGTAAGAAACATTTCATTAATGCAATCATATCCTAGAAGAGCATCACTAGCGTGTCTGCTGAGAAGCAGTCCCACGCCTTGGTGATGTTTATTATCGTTCCTCCTCGAAAAGAGAAATTTAAGATTGTTTTTAAGAATCTGACCTTTATCTGTCCATCTGGTCTCTTGCAAGCCGAGAATATCTAAATTATAATGGTGGAATTCTTGTGTGAGGACATCAAGAGAAAAAGCTCTGTGCAGAGTCCTCACATTCCAACTAGCTATGGAGAGAAAATGGTTAATGGGATATTTAAAGAAACTATGTTTATTGAGAGAGGGAATGCCGACAATATGAAACAGCTCCCTAATCGCAGGCATGGGGCAAAGACCCGTTCCCCCACCACTAACGGCTGAAGCCATCTACACTGGAAGACTTCCTCCAATGTAGAATTTGACGATGCCAGTAGAAGCAAAGAGTTCAGATGCCTGCGATGACCTCTTAATACCCTGAAGCTTCTCACCAGGCAAAAGTCGACATTCCTCTATTCAGGCAACAGATTTTATCAGAAATGCCCAAACCAAAACGAAATATGGTGAAACAACTTCTAGTTTCCACGCCTGAAGATATCAAATGAGACCATCTGGGTCGTCTCAAAGCCTTTGGAAATCCCAGAGGCGATATTATGGATTATATTCAACCCCCCAACAGGAAGAAAAAGAAATTAATCGATTGCACTCCCTATTGACATATTGTAATCAAAAATTGCATTTGTGTAAAAAAAACCTGTATTTGAATGAAAATGTATTAGTGTAAAAAAAATCCGTATCTGAATGAATATGTATTTGTGTAGAAAAATCTGTATTTGAATGAAAATGTATTTGTGTAAAAAAAATCTGAATCTGAATTAAAATGTATTGTATAATCCACTTGCTGAAAATGTATCTGTAACGTAGTATCTGTATTCAATAAAAAATTAAACTAATTAATGTGTTTGTGAATTACTTCTGTGTCATCATTTGAATTATTATAATGTCTCTAGTTCTTATACTTACCACCAAATGACGCCATCTCCTGGGGTGCGAAAAAACATGATGTCATCACGTTTTTTCACACCCCAGGAGACCTATGCACAGATCCTGGGGTGCGAAAAAACATGATGTCATCACGTTTTTTCACACCCCAGGAGACCTATGCACAGATCCTGGGGTGCAAAAAAACGTGATGACATCACGTTTTTTCGCACCCCAGGATTTGTGCATAGCAGGGATCATGTTAGCTCCAGGATCTGTGCATAGCGATACGATAAGGTCAAAGGTCATTCTGGATGATAAAAACGCACATTTCGAAAGTTGCAGGATGGAGTGTGGCATGTGTGTTAGAGTGCTCAGTGTTTTCCAGCATTTGTTCAATAATCTACAATTCATGTTTATCGAAGAATATTTTATTATTTTCTTCAATTCCCTCAGTTCTTTACCATTCACTGTCACATGTGATTGTCATCAACAGTGGAGTTTTAAGTGTTTGTGTGTACAGTGTTGATGAAGATGTGTATTCCATATTACCACTAATTCCTCGTAATTAGTGGTCAGATTTATTTTGTCTCTTTCTCAGAACTAGTGCGGGTAGTTCTGTTTTATTTTCTTCATGAAATAAAACTTTTTCTGGTATACAAGTCTGTGGTCTTGAGCCACGTGGAGCAGTAATAAGTATCCAAAGTTTATTCAGGTTTCCAGTTTTAAAATATTTTCTGAAATTTTTAGTGAGGCGAATTTTTATTTTACCAATATCATATCGAAAAGGCTTTCTCATGTAGCTTGTTACACAGATATACTGATATAGTTAAATCTTTTTGAATATAGAAGGAAAGTATTTGCTAAATTTTTACTTCCAGTCCAGTTGCAAATAAATATCTGAAGGATTAGCTCACAAGTAAGTTCAGGGGTTATCAGAGAAAATGGACTCTGAATGTACGAATCAGTATATCGATCTAATGAGGCTTATTAAGTGCATTTTAATTTTATAGTTGATTTAATACAGTTGATTTAATATTTGAATGGTAATAATCAATAAAAGTTGATTTAATATTTGAATCATAATAATCAATAATAGTTGATTTAATATTTGAATCATAATAATCAATAATAGGTGATTTAATATTTGAATCGTAAACAATCATCAGTGTATGAGTGTTTCTTATCATATTAGCTAAAACTAATGGTCTCCTCCTTCATTAACCTATAGTTCTTTGTTCGAACTCCTTTTACTTTGTATTGTTTTAACTGGGACTACTGACACATTAATTAAAAACTAGATAGAAAATTCTGATGCCAACATGCTAAATTTTATTCATAGAGAAATTCGTATAATTAAAGCGAATTTTTAGCATGTGATGAATATTGTTTTAATTATATGTATATGATGCTGTCCTGTAACAAAATATTTGGGAAATCCTTCCGTGTTTCAGAAATAAAGAGACGATCTCATAAACACATTTTTAAGACAAAAATTATAGGGAAAACTTATCTTTAGTATTTACATTCAGTTTGAAAAATGCTCGATTTAAACATTTTTTATGCATATATTATGTGCAAATATTTCACAGCATAAAAATATAACATTCAGTTGCTAGTAGTACCGATTTAAACATTTTTCGTGGACCATTGAAGTATTGCATAAAATTCATTATAAAATTATTTTGTACTCTGTAATTCTACAACATATTGTGGCTGAAGAATTAAAGTTAGGCGCTTTAAAAAAATTGAAATGCAAGCTTGATGCAACAAATGATTTTTTTTTACTTTTTGAAAACGCTGTTATGACATATATTTTACATGAAGAGACACTTTTATAAAACTTAACCCTGCAATATGCTAAATACAGTAGATTCACACAATATGATTAAATTTATGACACAATTAAAATCACATTTTAAAATTATTTTTCTAAAATTGATCTACTCAAGTTTTTCTAGTATCGCTAATGAATAAAATTAAAACAACTCACAAAAGTCTATCAACATGTCCAGATCTGTATCAGTGTATCCAAATGGAACAGAACAGTTCTCCCCTGGTAGAAGGGATCTCTTGTACATAACAACTCCGAATTTTTTCTCTGTGGGTTTGTTTGTGAGGGATCCCTTGTTCTTATCTCTCACCACATTGAAAGGAACTTCAAAAGACTCGGAGCTCCTGGTTTTATCTAAACCAATTTGCTTTTAGAAGTTCAAAACTGTATTGTTTTTTTTTACCCCTTTGAGAATAAAACCTTTTGCTCTAAGTATTTGATGGTTATTACTCAGTCTCAAAGCATAAGATTTCGGTCCTGTTGATACATAATCCAGAATTCGAACATCTGAACCGTATTTTGAAGATATTTCAGGCACCAAACATCCAAGGAAATCCCCTGTTTCAGGAATAAAAGTGTCCTCAGGGGATGTGTAAAAAATACAGCTATCTGTATCACAATACGAAGCTCTACATCGAAGTTTTAAGAACAAGTCGAAGAGTTTTAGACTTGCATGGCTAGTCACCATGGCCCCAAAAATCACATTTCCTTTTGAGTTTTCAGGGCACGCTTCGGGGGTTGGTTTGTAAGTTATCAGAACAGATTCGTCATTCACAGGGTTAATGTCCTTCACTCTAACTGTCGAGTCTGTCAACTCAAACGATCGTCAACGACTAGCCAAGTATGTTTTCTTTCAAAAAATTAGTTCTAAATACACTTAGGCACGCACCGGCAATCTTAAATCTTGGGCAAAGGGTTCGATTCCTGTTAGGTCTTTAAATTGAAGACGAAAACACTCTGCACCTCTACGCAGAACATCAAAATCCGAACGACAGTAATGGTGGAGTTCCGACTGAAAGTTCCAGTTTTTTGAACTAACAGTACCATACCATTCTTCAAAAATTTCCCTTGTAGAAGAATCCATATCCTCTACATCAAAATACGACTTATCAGGAACAGGCCCTTCGAAATGGAGGTTCTCCACACTGGTAAACTTGTTAGAAAAAAACCTTTGACTTCTTGAAAATTAAACGTTTTTCTGAAGCCCCAAATTGGCGCTTGGATAAACGATAAGGTGTCTGTAAATCAGATTTCCAATCCATTTAAAAAAATTCCTAATAGTTTACTACCTAGAAATATAATATCCGGTTTCAAGAACCTATTGTATATATTTTACAAAATAGGTAAACCATAGGCAACGATTGCAGATGCCTTTACAGATGTGACTGTGATTGAATGTTTTCAAACACTGATGGAAAAATTTTCTAACACCAAAAAATCTTGTCGGTTTTGTTATGACATCGAAGTGTCTATTATTGAGGAGGAGGTATATTTTGCTTGGTGCTTCCGGTCCGACAAAGATAGGAACAAATCCATCGTCCGCCGAATACACAATGATACGATAGGCCATCGCGAGGTGTTGCTGAAAGAGCTGCACCTCCAGTATGCCGCAGAGACCGATAAGTACACCAACTTCATGATGGAGCTGAACCGCTTCATTCTGCTGCAGTGTAAAATGGTGATCACTGATTTTACTGTACTTGTTTGGTAGGTTCCTATTTCTCAAGCACAACTCTCGTGCAACGATGAGAGCTCTTGCGAGACAGTTTGTATCCGAGTTCACGATTCTTACGACTGCATTCTTATTTTTAACGAAAGATTCAATATCCACTAAGGTTCTTGTTTCAGGACCGTACGTCCACTGCCTTCACGATGGAAGTTGGCACAGACGAAATCGAATTCGAAATCGAATTGTGGCTACCAATTCCTTTGTTGGATTATATGACGCGATCCAGTGCTATCATGAATCGTTGAGCTGTCAGGTCGTTGCGAGTGTCAAACCTAAGTTGACTGAGTTTTTCAGGTCCGAAGAACGGAAACAGAGTCTTATTTGACTAAAATCTCCTTGTGGACGATGTAACTGAGCATTTTTTCGTGCATCGTTCGGAACACTGAAAGAAATTGTGGGCTTCCACGCTTTCCATTCCTCCAAGACGAACTCTTGTTGATACGAACTAAGTTTAAATTTCACAGAGTTAAAAGTCCTCACATTCGTAACCGTGTAATACGGTTTATCCACGTCATCAGAAGTTCTGCTCATCATAAGGGTGATTAATGGCTGATGTGTGATGTCCTTCATACTAGCCGTAGAACGAGACGAGGGACCTGGAACGGATCCATCTAACGGGTGAGCTGGGATGTAGAGCCATTGTAGAAGAGGTTTCAGGGCATGACTGAGAGCTTTTCCACCTCGTTTAAACGGTAAACAAATTCGTTTTGGATCTGGGGATTTTTCTGATAATGGTCGTTTGGCCGCAGCGTCCTGCAGGTTCACTTGGTCAAGTAAACCTTTGAACGCATTGTTAATCTCTTTTCTATCGTCTTCCAACACCTTAGCATTAGTGAATTCTCTTATGAGAGACATTTTAAAACTACAGCAAACTCCTAACAGTAAGGGGCGGGGGTGGCACAGTCGGTAGCGCGCCAGGCTCGTAATCTGTAGTTCCCAGGTTCGAGTCCCAGCTGGGTCAGCGTTGAGATTTATCTCCGCAAAATTCCCCGCCCTGCCCACGGTCAGTAGGGGACACCGATGGGTTTGAAAAGGCCGCCGTCCGTCGGATGGGACGTTAAGCCGTGGGCCCGTGTGCGGGAGAGACATACCCTGTGCACGTTAAAGAACACGCTGGATGGCCTTGACGGGAGGCTACCATCGGTCTCCCAACAGCTGTTCCAGTGGGTCCCCTCCCCCAACCTTCTCTGAGCCTTCGGGGTCCATGTGACCTGGCCATTTAGCCCATGGTGTGCAAAAAAGTGCCGCTCAGAGGTAAAACAACCCAACCCAACCTAACAGTAAACTTCTGACTATCATAGATGATCAAGCAGTTATGGTTATGCAGCACCAGAGTATATGTATATATATTTATGTTAAGAACAGGTTCCAACACGAAATTGCAAAGCACAATGAATCATAGTACTCTTGTGATCACAAGTTTGTTAGTAAATGGTAAGGACTTGTTGCAACACGAAATTTCGCCAGCTCTATGAATCACACGTGTCTTATGATCATAAGTTCATCTGTAAATGGTGAAAAGAACGTTTTTTTTTAAATGATAAGAGAAATAATAGAGTTTTTAAAATTTAGTTTAAAATAAGAAATAATTTTAAAAGTTATTAACAGGGTCTAAGAATTTTTTTTCTACGGAGGAAGAGATAATTTTTTGTTATCGATTTTTAAAAAGTTACTAATGCTTTTAATTGTGATACTTGTGGTAATACAATCACAATGTCTTTGAAATGATTTAGCATTATAAGGAATGTTGGATGATTGTAGAGGAGACTTAAATTTATAAGTAAGAATTTTATTAATCTGTGATAAGTGTGGTAATGTAGTTACGATGTTTTTGAAATGATTAGTATTAAAGAGGAAATAAAATAAGCAGGGTTTAATGCAATCTGAGGTGATTTATCGTAGAAAGAATATTTTTTTTCTTTTCTAAAACATGTGTAACAAATTAAAGTTAGAAATAAATTTAGGAAGGTTTAATGACATTGGATAACTGAATGTTGCAGAAATAAGACTATTTGTTCAATACATCGTTTCTAAATTAAGTCCAGACACAGTAAGTGACATAATTCTATGGAATGTAAATAGTGGAACAAGTCTAAACACGAAAAATTGATGACCTGAAACAAAGGGGAGGGGTGGGCGACAATGTAGGTTTCCTGAAAAGGGTTGTTGGTAATGCGCGTTGCAGGAATCAGAATTATTTGTAGATGCTTTGCCGATATCACAATATATGGGACTTTGTAATTATATTGAAGATTGCATTTCCATTCTGAGAGGGGATACCCTGAACGTTGCCAACGAAAGTTTAATTTGTAAATTTTGCGCCATCACAGCTGGGAGGGGTTTTCAAGTCTGGACATGATAATTGCATCATCCATTCCAGAATTGCACCATTTTCTGGAAAAGTAGGGGGTGATTGCAACATTTTCTAGATCTTTCTAGAAGGGTCTATTACGGCATAGAATGCGAGTTTCGCAAATATTTGGGGACTTTGTGGATGACTTCAGAAACCAAGATGGCGGACTCGGGACTTAGAAATGTTTCGAGGTTTACTTCGGATGGTAATGACGTCAGAATACAAGATTGCGGACGAACGACAAAATTTGAGGAATTTGTGGGATGACGTCAGAATCCAAAATGGCGGGCGAACGTCAAAATCGGAGGACTTTGTGGTGAGAGTGATGACGTCAAAATCCAAAATGACAAACGAACATCAAAATCGGTGTGCTGGTGCCTGGATTGTCCTCAGTCTGCCGTAGGATTTCTTATTCCATGTCAGGAGCGTGCATGATTCTTTCGCAACCAGTGTCATGCATGTTTGCATAGAATGTTCCAGTTTCTCGCAGTTGCTGATGCAAATGTTTGGTGGTTTGGCACATGTCTGTTTGGGAAGCGCTGTCGGTACAACCTCACAGCAGCTTTTCCATTTCCATTGGCAGCCCCATACACCAGATGCATGTCAGTCATCTCAGCAATCATGAAACACTTCATGTTACACGTATTGTGTCTGATTTAGGAATGCCTACGGCAAACACAAGTCCGTTCTCCGTTCCCACTTCACCCCTCTAGCCAATTGCATCGTCCTCTGGCACCGAAGGGTTACATCAGAAGACATACATTCATAAACGAAAAAGGTTTGTCTTGGTATTTCCTATCTCCCATTGAAATTTGTACAGAGAGTTTTGAAACACCCTGTATATGCACTTATGCAATCATTCCCGAATTTCCCTCTTTCGAATTTGAAATATGCTGAAAAAAATTCAGTCATTATAAGGTATAGTCTTCTCCAACATATGTAGGAGTTTTGATTCTGTTTTGTCATACTATAATGACTAAAAGCTTTATTTCTAATAGAATGCATGATTTTTCGATCACTCTAACACTTATTCTTGTCCGCTCCCCGAAGTTAAGAAGCTTTGGGCGCGGTCATTACTTTCAAAGGTATGTGGGAGGATGACCACCTGGGAACACTGTGTGAAGTTCGCAAATTTTTAACCGACATTGTGCAAAGTGGTTAGCGCGCCTGGCTACTGATCAAATGGACCTTGGTTCCAGCCCAGGGTAAAACATGTATGTTATGTTGGAGACTCGCCTTCCTGCTGGAGGCGAGTCTCCAACATAACATACATGCTGCTGGAGACTCGCCTTCCTCACATGCTGCTGGAGACTCGCTTTCCTGCTGGAGACTCGCCTTCCTCACAAATCTGCTTTATAGCGTATTAAAATGACAGGCTCCAGTGAGACTTGGGAACGGGGTATCTGGTGGTAGCCTGCCACATGGCAAGCTACCACCAGATACCCCGTTCCCAAGTCGCCTGCAGTGCGCCTCCCCCCCCCCCTGTTCTCGGTCAGTAGGGTACACCAATGGGATTGGAAAGGCCGCCATCCTCGTAGGGAATGTTAAACCTTCGCCCGTGTGCGAGAGAGAGCCATAGCCTGTGAAAGAACACCTTGCAGTTCAGTGTTGCTTGATGGCCTTGACGGGAAGTTATTATATGTCTCTAAAAAGCTGTCCAGTGGGTAGTCTAGGGGTCCTTGCGACCTGCCCATTTAGCCCATTGTATGAAAAAAGTGCCGATCAGAGATAAAACAACCCAACTCTGTCAGACTTCTGTGGCAAGCAGCTATTTCAAGGGGAATGTTTTCATTTTTATATTTCGACTAAGGAATTGGTATTCATTGATGATTCTGACATAAACCGGATTTACTTTATAAAAAAAATTTGATTAATTTCTTCGTCAAAAACAATACCTATCTTTTGACATATTCTACTGAAGTCTCCATAAATCAGGTAACTTCATTATATCATTTTGAAAGAAAGTTTGTGGTTCTCATTCAGCAAATCGTTGCATAAAAGATTCGATTTCGTCGTCAGAGATAAATCTTTTTCCTCCTACGGCTATTTGGAGAGGACCGAATAAGTCAATGTAGCTTGGCCCTATATCAGAATTATAAACGGGATGTGGCAGTACTTCCTAATGCATTTTCTCCAATTTTGTTTGCCACAGGGGAGATGAAAAGACGCATTGTATTGGAGGAGCTTTGCATGTTGCATATTTTCAATTTCTATCCGGCCGTCTTTGAACAGCTTACTCCATTCAAACAGCTGAGTCCTTGAGACCGTTTCATCACCTAACTGCGCTTTGAGTCTGGTAAAACATTTCAGTAGGTTTCACCTATTCGTCGGTTAGAAATATCAAAATAATGCTCTGGGCCCACCAAAGGGGATCCTTTTCTGCTCATCGTGATTTAAACACAATTCATTTTCAGGATGATTTTAATTAAAATAAAAATAAATAAATACCCCCTCAAGCAGCTGCTTGCCACAGAGGTCTGACAGGAGCCTGTCAGTTTATATGCCACAGTAGAAGATCTGAGAGGATGGCAGGACATCAGCAGAAAACAACACGAACATCCATGCATTACCCGGAGCTCGAACCCAGAGTTCCTTGGTTCAGTAGCCAAGCGCGCTAACCACTCGGCCACGTTAGACATAGTCAAAAGCAGCAGTGTGCCCAACTTCTGAAGGGGCGGGAGTGGTTCAGTCGGTAGCGCGCCAGGCTCGTAATCTGTAGTTCCCAGGTTCGAGTCCCAGCTGGGTCAGCGTTGAGATTTATCTCCGCAAAAAATTTCCCGCCCTGCCCACGGTCAGTAGGGGACACCGATGGGCTTGGAAATGCCGCCCTCCGTCGGATGGGACGTTAAGCCGTGGCCCCGTGTGCGGGAGAGCCATACCCTGTGCACGTTAAAGAACATGCTGGATGGCCTTGACGGGATGCTACCATCTGTCTTCCAACAGCTGTTCCAGTGGGTCCCCTCCCCCAATCTTCTCTGAGCCTTCGGGGTCCATGTGACCTGGCCATTTAGCCCATGGTGTGCAAAAAAGTGCCGCTCAGAGGTAAAACAACCCAACCCAAACCCCAACTTCTGCTTGTTAATCCTGCATGTAGCCCAAAGTTTGTGTGGTAGTTATAAAATTCTGCCCCTTTCTTAAGGTCTGAATTCTTTATAGTGCATAAGACAATCTCCCGGAGTTCCTAGCATGACAATCATCTATCCCGAACCTTAAATTGAAATTTTTCGAGGAGACCATTAATTGGAAGGGTGGGTGTCATTTACCGTAGTGTCAGTTAATCCTCGAGTCCATAACTCTTGTGTCATTTAGAACGATCAATATTTTTTATCAACAAAATCATGATATACATATTGATCATATGATGGTTCCAAAGCTTTTATGTTCTCATTAGTGCAACTCTGATTCTGAAATCAATTAAAGTAGAATTAGAGAAATTTTATCCGAAAATTTAAATTCTGCAAATGCATGATTATTGAAAACTGGCGGGAAATGTACAGCAAAATTTGTTATCATATTTTGTTTCCAAAAAAAAAAGTTTCATTCTAATATTTCATATTGAATTAAACGAAATCTATTACATTTTGAAGCGGGAAAAATAACCTCAAGTTTTCATAAGTTTTCTGATTATCTCAATTTCTTGTTATATACTCTAGTTCTCTCCGTATTTGCGCACAATCTAAGGTACTTACAATTTATCGTATTTAAAGGTGGCAACATTAGTAATATCACACACGATTTCAGTCGTATCAATTTGCTGCAGTGCGCGAGGGTCTCAAAGCAATTGGCTTTCTACAAAAAAAAAAACTACAACTGCTTCGTTGTGATTGCTGTCGAATTCAGGTTGGATCGCAGTTATAAATTGCTGCGGTACCTCCTTAATAAATAATATAGGTTTCACACCTCTTTTGATCTCAAATGTATTTAAAGTTAGTTGGTATACGTCATCCATTTACCGATGGGAGTGGAAAGGCCGTCGTCTGTCGGATGGGACGTTAAGCCGTGACCTCGTATGGGAGAGAGCCATACCCTGCGCACGTTAAAGAAACGCTGGATGAACTTGACGGGAGGCTACCATCTGTCTCCCAACAGCTGTTCCAGTGGGTCTCCTCCCCCAACATTCCCTGAGCCTTCGGGGTCCTTGTGACCTGGCCATTTACCCCATGGTGTGGAAAAAAGTACCGCTCAGAGGTAAAACAACCCAACCCGTCATCCGTTGTCAGCGACAATAAAGCAATCTCGGCTCACTGGTTTCTCTCTATTGCAACTCAGGCTCAACAAGGCAGATGGAGATCAAGTGGTAGCGAATTTGAGTATAATGCTAATATAGGATGGCAATATTTTTATGGGGGAGAGGGGTATTTGACTCAGTCGGTAACTCCCGAGGCTCATAATTAATAGGTCCCAGGTTTGAGTCCTGAATATGTCGAGATATTTTCAGATGGAGTCAATCGGATAACGTCCCATCCGATGAACAGAGTCGCCTTTCAGAGCTCATCGGTGTCCCTTCCTGATCGTGGCAACTGAAAAAGTGTCAAAAGCAGCAGAATAGCAACTGAAAATGCTATTCTATTAATTATGTCACTCTTGGGACAATATAGGAAAGTTACTGGGGTGACACTAAGCTTTCTAGATAAAATTTAACCCTATTCTGCACTAATGATTCGTATCTTGCTTGATTGCTTTGACCTGCTTGACATGTTTTGACATGTAATTTGAAACGAAATAGAAGGGAAAATGTAATGAGAGTTATGGATATTTTGGCGTTTTAGTATTACGCATATTATATGCATTAAATTCTTTGATACATTTGAATTACAATTAAGATTTTGGCAAAATTGGAAGTTTTCCTGTCCATACGAAATTATCTGAAAATATTTTATTAACTGAAGTATCCGTTAGGAAAAATATTTTTAGTCAGCATGATGTTTTCTTGCTTTACAGACTGTATAACATGTCGCCAAATTATCTTATGCGTATACATAATGTAAAAGAATACTCTTTTTCTTTAAGAAATTGGATCATTCATGATTTCAATGCGGAATACTGCTTAGATATTTTTATGCATATTTCAAAACATTATTAATGCTTAAAACTGAGGACGACTCTATTTACAAGCGTATTTTTTTAAAACGCAGTCACTTTAACTATTAAAATACTAGTATTATTATCCCACAGACGAGTATTAACTCGAGTGTGATTTTAATCTCTTAATGGCTCAGAATGTTTGCAAATACAAATGTATTTTTTCAGTATGTTATAAAAATATTTCATGTCAACAGGAAAAAAGCATAGCTATGTAAAATGATCTCACTAGAAATTTAAGAAATAAAACAGAAATTTGTACACCGCGAATGAATATTCTATAAATGAATGTTCATTTCAAAACGTTTTAGGTCTCAAATATATTGTTATTAACCGGCGATGTAATGGATAGTGCGAGGAGATACACAGGTCCGAACTAGGGGGGGGGGGGGAGGGGCGAAAGGACGAAGGATGCAGAAGAGCTATCGGGGATGGCAATCGGGTAAAACTCTTCCCCTCCATTTTATTGGGCTTTTAAAATTTGCCTGAAAAATACGTGTAACACATATATTATATTTTTTTGTCCGTTCCGATTACTAGCATTCTCAAAGGAGAAGGGACTGGCTCATTTGTACCCACCATCCCATCCCTACACCCGGGCCTAAAGACAAAGCAATTGGCAAACTAGTTCAACTTAAAATACAGTGTATTGGTAGACTTTTCTGATTATCTAATACTCTACAAATTCAATTCTGAGAAATGTTTTCGCTGCAAATTCCATCCATTAAGACAAAATCTTCTAAGCTTCAAATCGCATTATCATAGTTAAGAATAATGAAAAGTAGCATATAAAACATTTTATGAGACATTGCAAACGCAGCGAATTTGTTCTTTATAAAAAAAATTCAAATTTACTATGCTTTTAATTATTTATGGGTAAGTAAATAATTATATGTGCGATGCATTAAAGCCATTTGTTTTTTGTTTTTTCAGTAGAATGGAAAACACCGAGAATATTGCTCTTCATGTACGATGTCAAGTACGATTTTAGAGTACTAGGGGAAGAAATACGTAAATAGTACAAGAGCAATACATCAAAACAAGGTCTATTTAAAAAATAATTCAAAGACATTCGCTGGGAAATTACCACGTGATATTAATAGTGAGCTGAAACCAAAAAGGTTATCTGTAGATCAGAAGAGCACTTCCTCAGATTCGTCTGGCTGCAATATTCAGAAAGAAGAACAATCAGAGAGCACTCTTCATCCAGCTGCATTTGAAAATAATACTCAACCTATAGTATCAAAGCTGCCTCATAATCGGCTACCAAGATCAGGTGTGCTGTATGTGAACCGATTAATCCAGTACAAAGTGTAGAAGACGCTTACCACACAGAAGAATGCCTTGCATCAGAATCACTGTCACTTCCAATGACGTATTCTTCAGGGAAATATACTTCAGAGGATCTACATGGAGAAAAGAATGCACCAAACTCGTCCACACTTCTAGTAATTTGGAATGAAGAGGCAGTTGGTAAGCGTGTTGAGATTAACCATAAGTCAATAACTCAAAGACAAGGAGATATTTTGCTTGAATCACAGCAGCAAATTAAGGCGCCATCTCGCGATATTAAGAAATATGGACATCCAAATGTCAACGAAACTCAGGAAATACCGACACATTTTAGAAAAAAAGTGGATATTTTAAATAATGATCAGAAAATCCTCCTTTGTCAGGACAAGTGTGACTCTCTGAATGAAATATTTTCTGATGAATGCTCACAAACGGATTCTGTACTGGGACATAATCCTGATTTCCTAGATGATGCAAAATCGAATGAAGAAAAATTGCTAAATGCTCAAGAGTCTTTACATTCCATCTCAACAGCTTCTCTTGAGCCGAAATCTCTATCAAAAATCTCAGATAATAACAAAAAGATGAAAAGTATCAAAACAAATATTTGTATGAAAAATTCGTTTTATGCAAAAATAATGAAGTGTAGCAGTCGCACAGTTTCGTGTCAAGGGCTGTTTCAGAGTACTAGGGGAAAGAACTACGAAAGAAATATGTGTGTGATGCATACTTACAAGTTCCAACAAGAGAATAATCTAAAAAAATCCTGTGCGAAATTACCTTATGATATTAATCGTAAACTGAAAAAAAAAGAAAGGTTTATCTGTAGATCAGAAGAGCACTTCTTCAGATTCGTGTGGATGCAATATTCAGAAACAGGAACAATCAAACAACACTCTTAATCCAGCTGCATTTTAAAATAATGCTCAACGTGTACTATCAGGTGTTGTGACTGTATGTGGACAGATCAGTCCGGCACAGACTGTAGAAGACACTTACCAGACTAAAGAATGCCCTCCATTACAACCACTGTCGCTTTCAGTTATCTATTCTTCAGAGAAATGCGCTTCAGAGGATCTATCTGAAGACAAGAATACACTATACGCCGCACCCATACTTCCAATAATTTGGAGTGAAGGAGCAGTTCGTAAGCCTGTTGAGATTACTTGTAAGTTAATAACTCTAGGAGGAGGCGATGTTTTACTTGAATCACAGCATCAAATTAAGCTATCATCGCTCGACATTAAGGAGAAAGAAAACAAAATAGTAATGAAACTCAGTCAACGCCAATAAACTTTAGGACAAGGGCGGGCAAATGCAGATATCAAAGTTTCGGAGATTTCAAAAACCGATCATTTGATGATAACTCTGATCCTATCTCTATCACAAGCAATCCTATGAGAAATCTTTTAAAAACCAAAAAGAAGAAAGAAAAAGCAATAACGAATTCCCAAAAGAATATATGTCGGTCACTAACAGTAGTAAAGAAATCTTTGATAGAAAATACCACGACATCCTTTCCATCAGAAAAGGACATTTTACAGAATCCTCCACTTACTCCAAAAGAATATGCTCTGCGAAGTCTATGAAAACCTCCAAAGTATCTTTTGAAGAATCCATTAATGTTTGTAAGGAAACGTCTTTTTCCTAATGCAACAGTTCTATCAGAAAAGTGTCTTTCCACAGTTCCACCACAGAACTTTTATTCGCAAAAATCCTCATTATCATCAAAAAGGCATCCTTCTTCAAATTCACTAATTGCATCTAATAACTGTTCTGTGTCGAAACCTTTTCCACCTCCATACCGAACCCAAGGCTTCCCAATAAGAAGTGCTGTTCGGAGCACTCCCCGTTAGAGAAGTAAGAACTCTGTGTTAAAGAAGAAACCCACCATAAAAGAGAAGTGCTATTTGAGGGCCTCCCCACTACTTCCTCAGAAGAACTCTGTGATGAAAGTGAAAGCCAACAGCAAAGAGAAGTGTTATTCACGGCACTCCTCGGTACTTCCTCAGAAGAACTCTGTGATGAAGAAGAAAGCTACCAGCAAAGAGAAGTGCTGTTCGAGTCAATCCCCGCTACTTTCTCAGAAGAATTCTGTGAAGAAAATCATCACCAAAGACATGTGCTATTCCCCGTTACTTTCTAAGAAGTGTGTGATGAAAAAGAAAGTCACCAAGAACAATCTCAAACATTGGAACACATTTTGTGCACACGTTTCGCTTTGTGTAGAAAGCATTTCTTCGGTCATATTACAAAATTCCATTTTCATAGTCTATAAGTAATATCAGATTTCCCCACAAAAACATAGCCTTTTTATCATTTAAATGTTAATTCTTATCATGTGAGACAAGTTTCAAATTAAATCTAAACGTATGAGAGAAGTTTCAAATTAATTCTAAACATGTAAGTCAAGTTTCGAATTCTAATCATGAGGGAAGCTTCAAATTAATTCAAAACATCGGAGGAAAGCTTCAAATTATTTTTAAACATGTGAGAAAAGTTTCGACTTAAGTCTAAACATACGGTAAAAGATTAAGATTAATTCTAAACATTGAGGAAAACTTCAAATTAATTTGAAACATAAGAGACAAGCATTAAATGATTTGTAAACATATGAATCAAGTTTTAAACTAATTCTAAACAGCAGAGGAAAGCTTCAAGTTAGTTCTGAACATACGAGCAAAGTTCGAAATTAATTCTGAACATGTAAGGAAAGCTTCCATTTAGTTCTAAACATGAGAGGCAAGTTTCAAATTCTTAACATGTGACACAAATTTTGAATTGATTCTAAACTGGTAATGATTTTCAAATTAATTCTAAAATGCAAGTTTCAAATTACTTGTAAATATGTGAGGAAAATATAAATAAATAAAAAAAATAAATACCGCCTCAAGCAGCTGCTTGCTACAAACATGTTAATTTCAAAACATGTTCATCAAGTTTCAAGATAAATTACCATAAATCTGGGAATCCACAGTTATAAAAAGAAATTTTATCACCTTATGTAATGGAGCTTCATTCATTTCAACCAGTGTTAGGACAGTACGTCGATTCTATGACCGTGACTCACACGTTTAAAATTAATTTGAAACATTCCCCTCTCCCCCTATATATATATATACAATCGGGAAAATACTCAAATAACAGGCTATAGAGGAAGTTAACGTTTGTGTGCGTTTATTTCATTAGTTTTTCAAATCCTTTTATTTTTTCATTTCGGAATTTGGGAACGCCTTCGTATCACGACCCACTCCGTTTCCACCGCTGATTTCGACAGAGTTTACGCTGCACAGACAGACAATTTCCTTGTGTATTAAAATGACTATGCATAATCAGAATTTTTAAAAATAAACACCCGAATTTGTGAATGATGGTGTCCTAATGTGAATTTTCTGAATGGACAATTTAAAATATGAAAATGAAATTTGGATGTCTATCAAATGATATGATATCGTATGCCTACCATAATAAACACGTAGAAAACGTATCCTCAATTAGTCCATCAAATACAAACAATATTGGAAATCATATGTATGTCGAATATAGCCTGCTGAGTTCTGACATCACCCTAACTATGATATTCGCATGATGCTAGAAACTCAATATTCATCACCACTGGGCGGAAACTTGTGTAGAGAAAAAGGATAATTTGCTTCTCCATGAAAGGAGGTAACAGAATCTAAGACGTCAAAATTACATTCCCTCCACAGATTTCACTGATTATTTCTAACAGAGATGAAGAAGAAATATTTCGATTCTCATCGCAAGAGATAAAGTTGCTACTAATAAGAGATTCCATTCCAAGCTACATCCTATCAAATATTCTCCCCATATCACAGCACGTTAAAGATGAGTGTGAAATAAATGAGAATGGAAGTTTCTCAAGAATAAAGGATTAGTCGTGTTTTTTTTGTATTTAAAGTTTTATACCTATTTCTTGATGTTGCTTCTTATGTTTAAACACTGTAACTTTTATGTAGTATTGGTATTAAAATTTGAAGGGAAATAAAAAAGACATATCAAAAATAAAGTCTCCATATGATAATGTTTGTTGCTGTGTTTTTTTTTCCTAATTTCAAATAGTTTAATGTGTTGAAATTAGAATTTTGAGAATTTCTATATTTGACAAAATAATTAGCTCATCGTATCTGTTCAGCCAATAATAATAAATTAGATTTTACGAGCATATAAAATGAAAGTTTAAGACTTGAGAAGTCCAGTAAGTTATGAACATTTCCCACTCATTCTTTTCAAAAAACGTTTAAAAACATAATTGCTAAATATGTCTTCAACAAATAGAAATTTATGCATGTAATTAGAAATACCAATTGACCCAGGCAAATATGAATGCTCGATTTGAAAGAAATTAGAATGTGTAATTTTTCAAATTCCGTGCCCCCCCCCTCCCCTCTAATGTTGGGAATTCAAAATAATAGAAATTTTCCGGAAACACTGATAATAGTATTGGTCAAAAATAGTAAATCCGCAGTTGCCTGTTGACTTTGAAGCAAATAAATGGTTTTGTGGGGGGAAAAAGAGTTTTGTTGACATGCCGGAGGTGTTCCTATACCCATTAGGAATATGTCTGCTATTCTGAGTCATTATATCAAGGCACGAGCAACGGCGGGGAATTCTGCTTGTTTCCTATAAAAATCAGTGCTTTTAAATATCTATACAAATATTTAAATAATAAATGATATTTTAACTGTCGCCGACCTATGGCAATGTATAGCACATTGTTACAGACAATGTGTGGCACCAATCCGTGCGATCCCCCTAAGAAATAAAAGAAGTCCAATAGTGTCAAATCAGGACATCACCAATGATCGGTATACCTATACAAATTCAGTACTTTAGAAATTTGACATTTAAGACATTCCATATGATATTAATTTCACCCTATCGTAACAGAAAATTTGAGAGTTTTTTGTTATTTTGCACATAGGATTACTTTCAATACCTAATTATTTAATAAATTATAGTCAGGAATATTTAATACAGTCAGGAATAGGGACAATGAAGACAAAGCCGTAACCTATCTACACCAAAGTCCCAGCTCCGATGATTTAGATAATGCTTGTGGAAAAAACACCATTTCCTCCTATTACCGGCGTAGCAACCTTCCAATCATGTACTTAAGGAAGAAATCAGTTAGAACAAATGCTGTATTAGCGGCCATCCTCTTTGCCATGTTTTCTTACTGCTGTGGCCGAGTAGCCGTCCCGTGGCCGTGTGGTTAGCGTGCTTGGCTACTGATCTACGGGACCTGGGTTCGAGCCTCGGGTAAGGCATGGATGTTCGTGTTGTTTTCTGCTGAGGTCTTGCCATCCTCTCAGATCTTTTACTGTGGCATATAAACTGACAGGCTCCTGTCAGACCTCTGTGGCAAGCAGCTGCTTGAGGGGGTATTTATTTTTTTTATTTGTGGACGAGTGGTTAGCGCGCTTGGCTACTGATCTACGGGACCTGGGTTCGAGCCCCGGGTAAGGCATGGATGTTCGTGTTGTTTTTCTGCTGAGGTCCTGCCATCCTCTCAGACCTACTCTGGCATATAAACTGACAGGCTCCTGTCAGACCTCTGTGGCAAGCAGTTGCTTGAGGGGGTATTTATTTATTTATTATTTATTACAACTACGGTATCAGCCATTTTCAAAAGTTTAAATATTTCGGTAGTTGTGTGACAGGTACTAGAAATGTGCGAAATGGGGCAAACGGGGAATAGGCATTATTCTGGAATTATTAACTTGATACTTGTGATTGCAGGTGATTTAGCTGTACTTTGGATATTAGATGGTTTGAATGCATAAGTAAAGATAAAGTAGACAATTTTTATAGACTACAAGTTGTATTTGATTATTTGGAAACCGAATGTGAATTCATAATAAATAAACAGAATCTAAATGAACTGATTTAATAACTAAGGCAATAAAAATACATAAATCATAAACAAATTTCTATACTAGTTACACTAAACACCAATATGCTATTAGTATTAAATGAACCTGATGATCATAATTACTAGACTAACTATTAAACCAGGCACTTTTGGAAACTGATTCACAAATCAATGCATAAGCAGAAATCTTACTAATCACATTTCATTGTGTAAATAACACTTGTTAAAGTAAAATAACATAATCTGCGATACATATACATTGCTGTTTTATTTCAAAATAAAACTTTGCTTACCACTTAAAGGGTTGGTTGGGTTGTTTTATCTCTGAGCGGCACTTTTTTGCACACCATGGGCTAAATGGCCAGGTCACATGACCTCGAAGGCTCAGAGAAGGTTGGGGGAGGGGACCCACCGGAACAGCTATTGGGAGGCAGATGGTAGCCTCCCGTCAAGGCCATCCAGCGTGTTCTTTAACGTGCACAGAGTATGGCTCTCACGTACACGGGGCCACGGCTTAACGTCCTATCAGACGGACGGCGGTCTTTCCAAGCCCATCAGTGTCCCCTACTGACCGTGGGCAGGGCGGGGAATTTTGCGGAGATAAATCTTAACGCTGACCCAGCTGGGACTCGAACCTGGGAACTACAGCTTACCACTTAAATATCGAGAACTTATCACCACCCACAACACATCTGTAATTTTTCTTTTCTCGTTTTCATCGTTGCCGGTGTAGATTCCGTTTCACTGCTCTCTCCTTAGGTTTTGTTCTTCCCGAACACTCCTGGAATCCGAAGGTTCTTGAAATCTTCAATGAAACGTGTTCAAACGATCCACGTGAACTACCTAACAGTTTGTAGTGGGACATCGATGATGCATTGCATTACGTCGTTAATCCTGGTAACTGCTATATATAGACTTTCCCGAGGTTTCAGAAGTTTTGGCGAAATTCTTTTCCTTCTGGGTGGATTGTACAGCCAGACAACATCACCTTGATTGAAGAGAGTTCCATTGGCTTTACTGTGTACCTTGTTTTCGTTCACTCGCTCGTCAGGTTCGTGATATGCCTGCTCAGGTCGATCTTATAAAAGGTCACAGGAAAGGAAATTTTCTTCCAAAGAACATCATGGAAGGTTCAGTCCAGTTGTTTCGTGCACTGCTGTCCAATATTCCAAAGAAAAAGAAGGGTATATGGCGATCCCAGTCACGTTGATGACCGTCGCAAAAAATGCTACACGTTGAATCTTTCAACCAATGTAATGCGACTGAGGGTGTAGAAAGTCGTTCTTGTTTTCTGAATGCCTAGCAGTTGACATATGCCTTGAAATACAGTGGACTCAAAATTCCGTCTTTGGTCCGAATGGAACTGTTAAGGTACTCCATACCTACTGATCAAATTATTCACTATCATCTTTGCAACTGTTGTTGCCCCCTGATCCTGAATGAAATAAATTTCAAGCCGCTTCGTGAAATAATCCATTGCCACGGATAAATAGCGATTTTCATAATCAGTCCTAGAGAACGGACACATAACATTTATGGCTATTCTCTCAAAAGGGGCACCGATATTACATACTTGCAGCTTGCCCTGAACCCTATTCTTAGGGCCTTTCTTTACTTCAAGGCCGCAGATTGGCTACACCATTTTTCAACGTCTGCACTACTTTTCAGCCAATGAAATCGTTCCCTGGCCTTCACTAATTAACAGCAAAGTGTTCTCCAGTGGCTTTGTCACATACATCTTTCATCACTAATTCCACTCGGGAGCGGGAAAGGATGATCTACCAGCGGATCAGCCATCCAGTGGGATTCTCCCTTCTGTAGAATACACCATCTTTAACCTGTAAAGGAGTCTTACTGCGCACAATGGAATTTGGTAGTTGGGCTGTATCTGGATATTTCCTTCCTACAAGATTGTGTAGAAGATTATCTAGTGTTGGTCATATATCTTCATCATCTAATTGGGCCTTTCTGATTTCTATTGAGCTCCAGATGTCAAGTGTATCATTGTTTCCTTGTATTTATGTTAATAGTCATTATTTAATGAGTGTCATATCTCAAATCTGCATTACAGCAATGCTTGAAATCATCAATGCATGAGCATCTAGAAAGTACCTCTGCAGTCCTGTGTAGCTTGTCATCATGACATTCAATGGAAAAATCGTACTCTTATAACATTGCATCCGCCTAGCAATCTGTCTTTCGGGATTTTTACAGTTTAGTAGCCACCTGAGAATAGCATGGTTAGTGGGAATACGTTATTTTGGGTCATAAAGGTAATGATGGAAATGTTATGTAACTTTCACTACTGCTAAGCGTTCTTTTCATGCAACACAATAATTTTGTTCATGTTTGGATAAGGTTTCATTGAACTATGCACTGGCTATTTTTTGTCCGTCTCATTGTGAAAGTACAGCACCAACTCCTGTTTTACTTGTGTCAGTATTTAATGTGAATTGTTTACCAGCTTGTAGATATGTCAACACTTGTGTCACGGAATCATTTGGTGGCCCACATAAACCGCCGGCTCTCTTCTGTTAAAGATGTTGCTATCTTGGAGAAACACTTAACAAATTTTCTGTAGTGTGTGCAAAGTCCAATAAAGCTTTGAAGGTGATGAACAACCTGTGAGAGAGGACAGTCTCTCACAGCTTTTATTTAACTAGGATCAGTCTTGAACCCTGATGTAGTGTTGACATGACCAATGTAACGGACTTCTTATTGAAACAACCTACACTTTATCCTTCTCAGTTTTAGCTTGGCTTCCCTAGTATCTGAAACACTTTACGAAGATTCTTCAAATGTCCCTAAGAAGTCTTTCGAAGGACGATGATGATATCGATGATGATGAAGAATGATGATGTCGTCCAAGTACACCAGGCGGACCTCCCAAGACAAATCTTTGAACATTGACTCCATCAACCGTTCATACGTTGCTGGTGCATTGCAAAGCCTAAAGGCACCACCTTAAACGCCCAAAGTCTATTTCCTGCAGTGAAAGCTGTCTTCTCACGATCTTCAGGATGTATATCAACTTGCCAATAACCGCTCTTTAAGTCTAAAGTTGAGAACTATTCGTCCCAGATAGAGTGTTGAATGTGTCATCAATTCTGGGTAAGGGAAAACAGTCTATATTGATTATATCATTTAACTTTCGGCAATCCACACAAAATCTAGTGGGTCCATACATTTTCTTAACAAGGACAATTAGCGATGTCCAGGAACTGGATGATGGTTCTATAATATCTTAGACTTCGATGCCCCTTATTAGCTATTCTGTCTCCTTCCCTTTTGCTAATGAAAGCTTTCCTGCTGGTAGATACATGGGGGGGGGGAGTCACCAGTATTTATCTTATGTTCTGTCTGGTAAGTCCTGCAATAATCGTTTGATATAGCTGAAAAAATGTCGGAATACTCTATAAGTAGATCCTCGGCCTTGGCAGCTTTGTCTTAGGTTAATAACTTTCTTGTTTATCTCCACAGTTTATCAAGATCGGATGGGATGACTGTCTGATGTTGGTTTAAGTCAGTAACTTCTATTGTATTTGCACAAATTACCCATGTAACAGGTTCACATATTGCTAGTTCTCCACCTCTTTTCAATAATCTACAGGTTTTATTGCAGTTCATCACTCTAACAGGAATCCATTCCTGATCTACTTTGATTAGAGTCCTTACAACCGGGATGCCATGAGCCAAAACTCCTTTTCCAGGCGTATCAGCGACAACTATTCGGAAGGCAACAGAATTCTCCTCCTAATGTCCACAGAATACAACTTCACTATGTACTGGAATCTCGGTGTTCCGTTACTAATAGTGTTGTCACAGTTGTTAAAGAGTCGGATGTTCGGCTAAGCCGAGGAATCTCTTCTATATTATAGATGTAGACTGTCACTGGTCTAATACTGATTCCATATCTCTTTAGGAAGTCAAGACTAATATCCATTCATCGTAGATGTTAGCGATGTAAACAGGATGGTATACAAGGCAGCTACCAACTCTAATGTTGAGTTCTATCCTTCCATGGACTTTAGCACGATCTCCAGTGACTGGTTACAGAGTAAGATTTGACTGTCTGTGTTATCTACTTTACTATGTAAGATCTGGGTAAGATTAGATTCGTACCAGTATCTATTATAATGCGACAAGGTACTTCGTTCACTGTACCATCAGCTACCAATTTATTGTCTCTACCATGCAGTGCTGGAATATGGGCCACTTCCCTTGGGGTCAACCACTCAATAACCAGCCCATGCCTCTTAACCCATTAATTAACCCAGTGTCCTATTTTGAGGACAGTATACATAAATTGTTATAAGTCAATCATGAATTATTTTGTTATGATGATGATAGTTGTATGTCAATTACTGAGGCTTTTTTTAATCAATATTGTGCTTAAGCAAAATTAAAAATAATAAATTCTACATTATGTGACTTATTGAATATAGAGTCGCATTTTAAATAAATACAGACAAATATATTTGTGATAATATATACATATTTTAGAGTGTGGCCTTAATTTTTTCTGTCATTATTCAAAGTTAACAATCTTCTCTTTCAGCTATCAGCATTGTTAGCTCTATTTTCAATCATTAACTTTATTTTAAATTGTTGTGAATTTTGGTGTCCTCAAAATAGGTCGCTGGGACTTGTCACTATCATTTCAGCAATGTGCAAGTCTGTTCATGTTTATGCATGTTTGAACATGACATTCTGACAATACAGTTGTATTTTCTTCTCGTTCGCATTTAGCAGTCAGAGAAGTGATGTGTTAGGAGAATCAAGACATATTTTGTGTATGTTAGTAGTGCTGAAAATATTTCTCTGCAAACTAAGGTAAGTAGCATTAATTGTGTTAATAGTTGTGGTAGCAACTTACGGTTACAAAATAATTAGGGCACCCATGTGGGTTTTCTAAGGGGGGCTGATGGGGATCCCAGCTTACAGAGGGGTGTGAACCCCCTGGAGAAAATTTCAGTAATTTGACCTTGTTATAGGAATTTTAGAGCATTTGAAGATAATTCCGAGTGAATAAATCAATTTAAAAATGTAAATTTTCCAAAGCCTTGCCCCTTAATGGGTGCCCTTGTCTACAAGCTACTTATTTTATTTTATTTTATTTAGATCATCAAAACCTATAGAAGAGTTCGTTACCTCACAGTAGATGAAATGGAAGAAATCGTAAAGAGTGATTCATTCTATGAAACCGTGTCAGATGATCAGGATCATATAGATGTTATTGTATTTCCTCCTGAGGTTGTTTGGGTTGTTTTACCTCTGAGCGGCACTTTTTTGCACACCATTGGCTAAATGGCCAGGTCACATGGACCCCGAAGGCTCAGAGAAAATTGGGGGAGGGACCCACTGGAACAGCTGTTGGGAGACAGATGGTAGCCTTCCGTCAAGGCCATCCAGCGTGTTCTTTAACGTGCACAGGGTATGGCTCTCCCGCACACGGGGCCACGGCTTAACGTCCCATCCGACGGACGGAGGCCTTTCCAAGCCCATCGGTGCCCCCTACTGACCGTGGGCAGGGCGGGGAATTTTGCGGAAATAAATCTCAACGCTGGCCCAACTGGGACTCGAACCTGGGAACTACAGATTACGAGCCTGGCGCGCTACCGACTGTGCCACCCCCGCCCCACCTCCTGAGGTGGATTATTTGACTAATGAAGAAGAGGGACCGGATGATGCTGTTGGGACTGTTGAAGTCTGCGATGCGCCAGGGTCTGTTGAGGTACATTATGTAGCTTCAGAAATAAGTAGTGAAACTGAGCACGATAATTTATTTCCCAGTACTTTCTCAACTTTCTAAAGATAAGCCAAAGAAGAGACGTCTTTCTGAAGATATGAGTAACTGGGTGAAGGCTCACCCAATCTACAAAAAATTGCCTCCTAATGGGAATGATATCAACATAATGAGAGAGGAATTGAAGAAACAGCTTTCTTCTCTGTCTCCTAAAGAAATGTTTGAAAAACTGATAAGTGAAAGTATATATGAATTCATTGTGAAAGAAACTGAAAGGTAAGCAGTAAGTGTAAAAGAATCAGCAAGATTTTGTTCTCACGACTGATGAAGTAAAAGTGTTTATTGGCTTTCTCTTCTTTGCTGCATATCATACACTTCCAGCAGAACGACTATATTGGTCAGAGTATGAAGATGTTGGCATACCAATTGTACAAAAAGCCATGTCCAGAAATAAATATTAGAAGTTGAAGAGTTTGATTCACTTTCAAGATAACGACTTAGCAAGTGAAAATAAACATGATCGTGGATTCAAAATTAGACCTCTCTTGAAAATGATAAATGAAGCTTTTCAAAAATTTGGAATTTTTGAAGAAAACTTGTCTATAGATGAAATGACTGTGAAATATTATGGCAGGAGTAGTTTGAAGCAGTTTATCCGCGGTAAGCCGATTAGATTTGGCTTTAAATTGTGGTCTCTCTGTGGAGCAAGCGAATACTGTTTCAAATTTGATTTGTACTGTGGGAAAGATTCTACAGATAGAGAAAGGGATGATTTGTTATTGTGATCAAGAGTAGTGCTAAACATGCTGGATTGTGTTCAAATGTTCAAGAGCAAAGGAACCACTGCGTTTACTTTGACAACTTCTTCACAAGTCGTGATCTTCTGATTCACCTTAGAAACCTGGGTTATCGCGCAACTGGAACAGGCAGAGAGAACCGTGTTGGTGATTGTCCACTGAGGAGCAGCAAGGAACTGAAAAAGAAAGCTCGTGGGAATTTTGACTATCAGTTTCACCGGAATGGTGAAATTTTGTTCGTTAGATGAAACGACAACAAGTGTGTTACCATTGGCACAAATTTTGAAAAAGTTGAACCTCTGGGGGTTCAGCAGGCAGACAAAAGAGAAGGCACAAGTACCAAAACCTGCTGTTCTCAAGTCATATAATGCGAACTTGGGTCTCCAACAGCTGTTTGGCCTATCCCATCAAACCTAACATCTGGTACCATTTTCCTACCAACCAGTCATGGTGACCACCATGACTGGTTGGTAGGAAAATATGCAACAGGTATCACAGGGATTTGGGTTGTTTTACTTCTGAGCGGAACTTTTTTGCACACCATGGGCTAAATGGCCAGGTCACATGGACCCCGAAGGCTCAGAGAAGGTTGGGGGAGGGGACCCACTGGAACAGCTGTTGGGAGACAGATGGTAGCCTCCCGTCAATGCCATCCAGCGTGTTCTTTAACGTGCACAGGGTATGGCTCTCCCGCACACGGGCCCACGGCTTAACGTCCCATCCGACGGGCGGCGGCCTTTCCAAGCCCATCGGTGTCCCCTGCTGACCGTGGGCAGGGCGGGGAATTTTCGGAGATAAATCTCAACGCTGACCCAGCTGGGACTCGAACCTGGGAACTACAGATTACGAGCCTGGCGCGCTACCGACTGAGCCACCCCCGCCCCATATCACAGGGAAGAAATGGTACTGGATCTTATTTACACGAATGATAGAAATGTCTCTTGTAGATGCTTGGCTCCTCTATCGGCTAGCACATGGGTCAAATGCACTGTACCTATTGAGTTTCAGTTACTTACTTAAAACTGGACACTGGAAGAAAGCTGGAAGAAAACAACCTGGGCGTCCAATGGCTTCCCCGTCCACCATGAGAGTGGTACCAGATGTTAGGTTTGGTGGGATAGGCCATGTCATTTCTCGGCGAGACGCACAAAGAAAATGCACACAAGTTGGGTGCAAAGGAAAACCAAAGTCATATTGTGTAAAATGTAATGTTACGCTGTGCATGGGGTGTTTTGTACCATTTCACAAAAAGTAATTTGTTTGGACTCAAGTACAGTATAATACATTCTATTGATACTGTTAGATCCCAGCGTCCTATTTTGACGACAGTCATTATTTGCATACCTACATACATTTTCCTGCAATTGTTCTATTTTTATTGCCATACATATGGTATAGACTTTAGAAATAAAGAATAAAATTTTAAAATCGAAGAAAAAAAAATAATCTTGGATTTAATGGGTTAAGACTGGTTGCTTTCCGTTTCCCTGTTCCTGTTGTCTAGTAGATGGACTTGGACTCCGCATTTGCTTCTTATTACAAGTGGCTCGAATATGTTCAGTTTTGTCGCAGTTCCAACACTGAAGTTCTATGGTAGTCTTTGGGGAGAAACTTTTAACCTCCTTTAAAACAGATTGTATTGTTTTGGTTAATTCTTTAATTTCACTATTATTTTCTGCAGTTTATTCAACATTTACATATCTCATTGCACGTTTGTTTGCTCGTGAGGAGAGCCTGGAACACTCATTTTGTGTACCACAGCAGATTTCAAGGATTCACAGTCGAACATGCTTAGAGATTGTTGACTTTCAGTATCAGTAATAGCATGAACAAACTGCTTCTGATCTAAGCTATTCTGGATATCTGGCAGACAGTTATTATAAGCTACTATGACCAGGCTTTCAGTATCACTGTCTAGTTCTTGTAGACTCACCACTACTCTGAATTCAATGTTTGAACTGAGTTACATAGCATTATTTCAAATAACAAACAGTGAATTTTAATTCTAAAGCAGATAATAAACTGTAGCAATCAAGTTGTTTCTCTTCTTGGATAGACTGTAAAACCTCTCTCCTTTCGTAGATAAACTGCTAGGATAATATTTTTGTCAAGTACATTCCACCCACTAGCTCTAACGATTATTTTGAATTGGGTTTGAAACACTGCCCAAGACGATTGACCATCATAAGTGGAAGGTTTGGTTGTAAAGTCACAAGTGATTTCATTAACATTACACATTATAGCATCAACTTTTTTATACGATACATTCAACCAATTTTTTTTACCATCATCAATTTCATCCTTTAAACAATCACACTTTCTGATGAGTTCTGTCCTTATCTCTTTACATTAACCAGTTATTTCACTGATCTTATTGTTCAGACAATTATCCTGATTAGCTATAGCAGTTATCTTATTGCTTTGAGAAGCTATTTCAGCCCTCATAACACTATTCTGAGTAGTCAATTTTTATTTCGTTTTCTTTGAAAACGAAATATTAGTTTCGCTTTGTCGTCTGTCTGTCGGTCTGTCTTTAAACATCGAACTTTTTTGTTTGCAGAGAAAAAATTTTTTTCTGTTGGATAGGTATTAAAATATTGCGATAAGCACTTTCCGAATCTTTCTAAAGTTATAATTATGCCCTCTAACGGAAGAAAAATTTGAAAATTCCAAAATTTCAAACGAATATTGCAATGATGTATTAATGATAGAAATATGAAATTTTGGTGTTGGAATGTGAACGTCATGAAGTTTCCATTGCAAACAATGAAAATAACAATTATGAAGCCCTTTTTTAATTTGATTTGTACTAAAGAAATATTATAATTCGCATTTTTCAAATACTTAATAGTTTTAACATATACCGGGTAATCCAGACCTGTAAATGGTAACTAGGCGTAAACTGGAAGGAGAGCTGTGTACCAATCCCTAGTGATGATGCACAGAACCGGCCAGGTCTAGCACTTAATGTCCGACTCCGCCTTCTCGTGGTGCAGGCCGTTAGTACCTTTCAAAAGAGATATTCTCTTTTGGAAGGGAACGGAAGGGGAGGGCTGCCAGTTCAGTATGGCCTACTGATCTGGTCATCTATGGCCACTTTCTTCTTTTTTTTTCAAACCTGCTGAGGAGTGGTCAACTTCACAGGGTCCTGGTGCTGACCATTTATACCTACTAGACTGGACTTGTTTATGGATTTGACTTTGATTATGGATCCTGGACTTGCTGCACTGGTGGGCCTCTGTTGCGGGAGAATCTGCCGCTGTGTTTTCTGTTTGCATCTGGGTTGCCAGCCCTAAGTGAACAGAGGCATGGGATACCTTATAGCAGCTGGTGGATAATACTAATCAGAGGCCATCGCAGGTACCTGAACCTTACTTAGCTAGTTGGGCATCGTCAAGCCTAAATTGGAGTAATGTGTCTCAGGCAGGCCATATGGCTCTTGAAAAAGTCCACTTGAAAAGGTGGTGCCTGAAGTTCCTACCAGCATCGGTGACTTCAGCCTTTAGCGGAGGAGGAACAGGTCTTTGCCCCATGCCTGCGATCAAGGGGCTGTTTGATATTGTTGGCCCTACCAATCTCAATAAACCTAATTTCTTTAAAAATCCTACTAATCATTTTCTCTCTGCAGGAACGTGGAACGTGAGGACATTACATAGAGATTATTCTCTTGATATTCTCACGCAGGAATTCCAGCGCTCTAACCTAGATATAGGGGCGGGGGTGGCTCAGTCGGTAGCGCGCCAGGCTCGTAATCTGTAGTTCCCAGGTTCGAGTCACAGCTGGGTCAGCGTTGAGATTTATCTCCGCAAAATTCCCCGCCCTGCCCACGGTCAGTAGGGGACACCGATGGGCTTGGAAAGGCCGCCGCCCGTCGGATGGGACGTTAAGCCGTGGCCCCGTGTGCGGGAGAGCCATACCCTGTGCACGTTAAAGAACACGCTGGATGGCATTGACGGGAGGCTACCATCTGGCTTCCAACAGCTGTTCCAGTGGGTCCCCTCCCCCAACCTTCTCTGAGCCTTCAGGGTCCATGTCACCTGGTCATTTAGCCCATGGTGTGCAAAAAGGTGCCGCTCAGAGGTAAAACAACCCAACCTAACCTAGATATACTAGGCTTGCAAAAGACCAGATGGACAGGTAAAGGTGAGATACTTAAAAATAACTTTAAATTTCTCTTTACAGGGAGGTAGGATGGAAAGCATCACCAAGGCGTGGGTCTGCTGCTCAGCAGATATGCTAGTGATGCTCTTCTAGGATATGAGTGCATTAATGAAAGGTTTCTTGCAGAAAAATTTCAGACAAGCCTTAAAGACCTGAATGTTATCTGCTGTTATACCCCACTAAGATGGTGATGAGAATGAGAAGGATAGGTTTTACGGACAACTTCAGGATATTTTGAATTCTGTCAAGAAAGGAGATATTACCCTTCTTCTAGGTGACTTCAGTGCCAAAGTTGGTACTGACTCTGACCTTTGGGGAGGGGTGATAGGCCCTTTTGGTATTGGTAGCTGCAATGGCAATGGGCAACGTCTCCGACAGTAACGTCTCCTACAGGTAAGTACACTCGATGGTTTCAGAATAACTAACGCATATTACAAACACCACGACATACATAAATACACATGAGTTTCACCTGATGGGCTGCATAGGAATATGATTGATTATGTATAAATTAACAGCAAATGGGCTAGTTCTGTTAGAATACCAGGGCATATAGGGGAGCTGAAATTGGATCTGACCATTACCTTGTTAAAAGTGTCTTGCAACTTAAACTTAAAAAGTGTTGTGTTAAATGTAATAAATTTACCTTTAATACTGAAGCTCTGAAAGACCCAGTTATAGCTAAAGCTTACCATGATATGTTACTTAGTCATTATGACAGTCATGATATGCTTAATACTGAAAGTTGAGGAAGAATGGGGCCATTTTAAACAGGCTTTTTTGGAAACTAACAGTACTCTTTTAGAAAAAAGGAGCAGAGGAGACAGAATTATTTAAGTGATAAGGCACTTGAGCTTATTTCAGAAAGAAGGAACTGCAGGAATGTCCTTAATCAGTACCCTACTAGTCCTAATAGAAAGGATTACAGAGAGCTTAATAAACGTGTAAAGGATCAGTTAGCTACTGCTAAGAATCTTTGGCTTGATGGCTTGGCTGACAAAGATGAAGAAGCAGTTAGGCAGCACAACAGCAGAGAGCTGTACCAGATGGTTAATGTTTTGTGTGGTAGAAAAGTGACAGGCATGCAAGGATTGAAGGATAAACAAAGTAAGGTTATAGAAAGGGAGGATAGAAGGGGATGTCATGGCTAGGTGGGCTGAGCATTTCAGTGATGTTGTAAACAATGTGGTTAGAAAAAAAGAAGAAAAGAAACAATGAAATTTTGAATAACTTTTATGATAAATGCATGGTTCCTAAAGATTTTACCAGAGCTATTATTGTCCCTATTTTCAAAAAAGGTGATCGCAGTTCTTGTGATAACTACAGGGGTATCAGCCTACTCTCTGTTCCAGGGAACGTTGTTTCCATGATTGTGCTTAATAGAATTAAGAATCTGGTTGACAGGCAATTGCGTGATGAGCAATGTGGATTCAGAAGTGGTAGGGTATGTGTGGATCAGATATTTTCACTTAGGCAGATTCTTGAGAAATGTTTAGAGTTTCAGAAACCTTTGGTTGCTAGCTTTGTTGATTTCAAAAAGACTCTCGACTCTGTTGAGTGTCATAATTTGGGTATTAGGTGGTTTAACTTTTTTTTGTTGTTGATTGTGAGATCATATGGTATACCAGACAAGTTAGTTAACATAATGAAAACTCTCTATAATAACACTGAGTCGTGTGTGAGAGTTGGTAAGGCTTGTAGCAATTGGTTTAGCATTACTTCTGGTGTTCGACAACGGTGCATTTTGTCTCTTTAGGTTTGTTATTGATTATGTTATGCGAAATTCACTTCAAGGGAAAGATTTTGGCCCTAAATGGGCTGGAGATACGAAAATTTCTGATTTAGATTATGCTGATGATTTAGCCCTTTTGGCAAATGATGTTGATGAGATGAACTCTTTCATTCGAGCTGTTGATGAAACTGGTAGTAGAGTAGGTTTGGTTATAAACAGAGAGAAAACTAAAGTGATGAAAATTGGTGAGGCAGGTTGTGATTCAGTTCATCTGAATGGTTGCAGTCTTGAGCAGGTGTCACAGTTTAATTACCTTGGGAGCTATGTAACAGATACTGGTGATGTGCGGCATGAGATTAACAGACGAATAGGGATTGCTTCCGTGACTTTTAAGAATCTGTGGAGATTGTGGAGAAATAGGCGTATACACCTAAAGACTAAAATTAGACTGTATAATAGTTTGGTTCTTTCTAGGGTTAGTTATGGTAGTGAAACCTGGACGCTATGTAAACAAAATAACAGGAAACTAGATGCTTTTGATTCTAGATGCTTACGTAGTTTCTTGGGTATTAGGTGGTTTAACTTTGTAACTAATGATGAGGTTAGGCATAGGAGTCTGCAACCTCCTTTAAACAGCATATTGTGCAGAGAGAGACTCCGTTGGTTGGCCATGTTGTCCGTATATGGATAATTATAGATTGGCGAATAGGGTTATGAATAGTGTGCCTAAAGGCCTCAGAAGGAGGGGGAGACCTAGGATGCGGTGTGCAGACAATGTCAAACAGGACCTTGTTAGAATTGGTGTGCAGTGGCCGGATGCAGCAGATGTAGTTCAGGACAGATATGCTTGGAGAATTAAACTGCACGAGCTGGTTGGACCTCCGTAGCCCATGGCTGCTTGAGGATGAGGATGATGATGATAATGATGATGGGTGATCCAAAAGTAACAGGAAAAGTAAAAATGTAATAATTCGAAAAATATAAACAGTAGCACGATGCGATTTCACAGAAATGCAGAAAAAGGCATGGGATTTTTTTTTTAATAACAAAACATTTTATTGCCAGAAGAGTTACATTTGTCACCGATAGGTGACGCTGTAGCGGTGTACAGAATTCGGCCAACGTCATTGGCCATGTTAAAAGAAGCTAGTCGCCATCATGTAACAGGAATTACAGCTGAAACCCTCTTCGATACTGTGCAGAGTATCGTGCCACGTCTGACGACCATTCTTATTAATGATGGCCATCACATTGAACATTTGTAATCATAGCTGCGTTGCGAACTCTGATTCGCCCCTGTACAAACTGCTGACATAACTGAAGCGCCACCTGTCGGTGGCAAATGTAACTATTCTGGCAATAAAATTTTTCATTATTAAAAAAAAAATACCATGTCTTTCTGTGCATTTCTGTGAAAATCGCATCGTGCTACTGTCTATACTTTTCGAATTATTGCATTTTTACTTTTTCTGTTACTTTTGGATCACCCGGTATATATATATATACTGTTTTTCTTTACAGATCACTGTAAGGAAGGTTGTGATCGAGTTTTACAAAAAAATTTTAAATAGAGTAGAAATTTGAAAAATTAGTGGCAGGTTTTAAGAGATATTCCACCGAAAGCAGTAGTCTACCAACTCTTCTGAGAAAGGCGTGGGAAATGCAACTTTTTAGATTTAAAAATTAAAAGACGTATACTTTTATGTTGTATAATTACTATTAAAATACTATTTACATTTTTCCCATCATCCGCTAGCTAAAATTTAAACTTTTAAGGAATGAAACAGTAGGTAAATGAAAAACTTCTTTCTCTTTGAAAAAGAGATTCTCATATGCGCCAGAGGCGATATTTGTCCTAGTTTATTATATCGAAAGCTCATCAGCTTCCCCTGAGTTAGTTTACATACGTTTCCACGCTGTATTGATTTATATATATTTTGATAAAGTTATAGATGAAAAATTGTCTTTAGCCGGGAGGGATCCGAACCCACGACATTTCTGTATGGGAAATATATTTATTTCTATCCTAAGTTACAGAATTTTTGACACAAACCATGTAAACTTTCAATACTGAAGTATTAGCTCGCATTCTTAACCCAGGCAGTGTATCTAAATGAGCAGCCTAGTTCATTTTGAGTAGCCATTTCAGCTCTCTTATCTTATAAGTCTTACCAATTCTTCTACAATTATCTATACTCCTGAAACCAATTGTTACAGATTTCAAGTTGCATTTGATTATTGGGAACCTTGCGTGAATTCGCAATAAATAAATAGACTACAAATGAACTGATTTAATAACTACGGCACTAGAATTACATCAATCGTAAACAAATTTCTGTACAAGTCATACTTAATACCAATATATCAGTATTAAATGAACGTGATGATCATAATTACAACACTAACTGTTAAACCAAGCACCTTTGGAAACTGATTTCACAAATCAATTTATAAACAGAAATCTTACTAATAACATTCCACAGTTTAAATAGCACTTATTAAAATCTTCATATTAGCAGTAATTCCGGGACAGGGGAATGGGCGAGCGGACACGTGTGACGTATTGGTGGTAGAAATTGGAAGTTTCCCCGTGATTCCGCCGCTACTTGATCCATCGATCCCGAATTTGGTATGGTGGTCCAACACCTCCTATAACAAAAAGCAAAAGACCAATAGCAGTTCTTATATTTTGTATTCTAATATTATTACTGGTGGATTCTGTGCTAATCTTTATACTAATGTTTGTCTATCAATATATTTTATTTAGGAGAAAATTTATTTGCACTAATTAGCATTATTATATTTGATAATAAATACGAAAAATTTTCTTTTTAAACAAAATATATTTATAAATAAGCATTAGTATAAAATTAGCATGGGTCCATCAGTAATAATATTAGAATCAAAAATATAAAAATTGTCTATATAGTAAGACTACCTAAGTGACGTCAAAGTAGTGTTCCTAGCTGCAGTTGGTCCGCAGTGATCCCTCAAAAGGCGTCCGAGATTTCTGGAACGCCGTCGTCGCCTGCCTTGTAAATTAAGGTATTGATCGATATACGTTTGGCGTGGGTATTACTAATAATAATGGACGCGGTATTACTAGTATAATACTTTTACTTCAAAATAAGACTAGTTTTAAAGCTTAAGTATCGAAAACGTATCTCCTCGCACGATAGAAATCGTAACAAGTTCGTTTTTACCTATCTTCTATTTGCTTTTGACTTTGACATTTGTCGGTTGGTCAGTTTGTAGATTTGAAAAAATGTTGTTCCACCATATATTTCGAACGAGATGTAGAAATTTAATGATTTATGTGCGAAATGAAAGCTTGTGATGTGGGGAGTGTCAGGCTATCAAAAATGGACCTCCGTGCTTTCTTTCCCCCTAAAATAAGGAAAATGTGAAACTTATTGTTCCACTATATCTCGAGAACGCGTATGCCGAAAGTGACAAGCTATTAAGTCGAATGAAAGCGTCTGACGTCGGGAATATCGTAGTCTTAGAAACATTGACCCCGTCCATTCTTCCCCAGTTACAAAATGGCACAATGTGAAAATGGTTGTTCCGCTATATCTCCTGAACGTAAGTACGGAAAGTAAGGAGCTATGTGTCGAATGAAAGCTTGTGACGCGTGGAGTGTTGTAGGCTATGACAAAATGAACCCCCGATGCTTTCTTCCCCCTAAAAACGAGAAATCTGAAAGTCGTTCTACTCTATCATCAGAACGCGAGGGCCTACAGTTATGTTAGGTGTCAAATGAAAGCTCGTATAATGATGGTCGTAAACTATTTCGAATTTCGCCCCCACTAGTCCTCCCTGATAAAATGTGAAGGGGCGGAATTTTGAGAGGGTCGATTTTAACGAGTCGTATCTCAAATTGAAGCTTGTGATGTCTTCAAAGTCGTGGTCTACCTCAAACGTGACTCCAAAAAGGGGGGGGATAAATATGCTCGATGTTTATGAGTCGTATATCAAAGTTTTTGAAGGTAAGTGTTTTTAGTGACAACAAAAAAGAAATTAAAAAAAAAATAAGAATACCCATTTTCCTATAGGGCCTTAAAAACTAGAAAATAAACCTAAAGCATTTCGATGGTGCAATCAGTCACTGAATTTGTATTCACTTCAAAGGAAAATAGGGCGCTGATTGACCTACACGACAAGATTACCGGCGTCCTATTTTCCTTTGAAGTGAATGTGAACTCAGTGACCGATTGCATCACCGATATGCTTTAGGTTCATTTTTTACTTTTCATGGCCCTATCGGAAGATAGGTATTTTTTTTTATTTTTTTTTACATATGTTCAAAACATTTTACAATTTCTTTTTAATTTTATTTAAATCAATAATTCTTTCAACACTCCGAGCACACACCAATGAAAATCTTTCTTCTTAATTTCAGAACTTCTTCTACAGAATTTAATTTCAGAACTTCTACTGTATTCCCAATCTTTCTTAACTTCATCATGTTCGAACTCGTTAACGACGTAATTCACACTTCGTACTATACCTCGAGTGTCACGCAGTACCCAAGTTTCGTTTTTATTGTTCCACATGTAGATTCCGTATCAATAAAATATACAAAAGAGTAATCAATCACATTTTAGCAGAACCTTGTATAGAAAAAGAGTGATTTAATTTGGCCGTGTTGTTCGTCACAGATTAGCAAATAGAATTATAATAGTGTTCTTAAAAGCCTCGAAAAAACCAGGAGACTTAGAATGCGGTGGCCAAACATTGCGGAACAGGACCTTGTTAATATTGGCCAGGATTGACCAAGTTATTCAGGACAGGGGTATGTGGAAAAACAAAAGGGGTAGATTTGAGAATACTGCCTGCAATTCAGACATAACGCAAACAAAGGCCACTTGAGAATATTGCGTGCCTGCCTTGCTGTCTGTTTGAAAATTAATCCATAGCTCTATCAAGTATCATAAAACCTTTTGCATTTTCAGGTTTTTCTTTATCTACTTTTGCATGATTATGAATTCTGAAGGAAACTCCCCCATTTCGCTCCAATAAATTCAAAATGGTGGTGAAAAGCTTAGGTGAGAAACAGCTCGGCAGGAACATTCCTCACAAAACAGTCTTTGTAAATCTTTCCTCAAATTTCGTCATTACAAATTTTTCGTTTCCTGGAAAAGATTTGCATTTTTATATACGTACCTTATACAAATGAAAAAGATGGAATTTAGTAACACCCGCCGCCGCTAGCTGAAAACGTTATTCATACTTTCCCTAGAGAAAGCATCCATTACGACAAGGCATTCGTTTCTTCCTTCTAGCAATACAACACTGTGTGCTCTCAGTGGTATTTGCCGCTTATGCGTAGCCACAAACTTCAGCCATCGATAGTCAGGAAGCGGAAAGCAATATTCGCATCTCCTACTAGAGGAGTCGAACTTATTCTTGCTTGCCTTTAAGCTGCGGAAGACAACGAGACTCTCATCTCATAAGGTGTGCGATTTAAGTGATAGTCGTCGCAAAAATCGAAGAATATGAAGCAAAAATCCTGCCTGAAGCTGCTGTTGTCTCAAATGTCTTATAAGCACCTGTCAGTATAAAACTCTTTAGAGATCTCTGAAAAAGGCGATACTTTAGGGGAAATAAAACACAGGAAACATTCGTGCCTTAAACAAGGTTTCGACCCAGGTAATTTAGAACCATAGATAAGCATGAGAACTGTTTGGCCTCACTAGAAAATTAAAAATATCACATTTATAATTTCGGCTTGGAAGGAAGTTTCTTAAACACGATGAATCTGAAGAGATACAAGAGTTTATCAAAATAATGGAACTATATATAAATATCGAAATAATATTACCTTTGCCAAACGGCGAAGAATCTTTCAAAATAATCCAGATTCAGTATATTGTGGTTTTGTTTTGTGAGCCCCGAGATCTTTTGTAATCAACTAGAGGGTTGGGAAGAGGCTCTAGTCCTGCAGGACGAATTAACCTAATGGCCAACCTGTCATGGGGATCACACCCTTAAGGAAGGGCTCACATTTAAGGAGAAATAATCAAATAAAAGAGGTGAAGATGCAAATAATAATTAATGAAATAATATACAAATAATTTGAATCGTAGAATGACAAATTTGAGGGTAATGAAAGATTAAGACACCCCAGGTATCTTTTTTTATCTCTGCAAGATATCTGATATTATTGTCTTATTCGGGCCACCGTAGAAAAGACTAGCTTCGAAACATTTGGAAATCTGTATAATTAAATTAATCTTTTTTAAACTATCAAAAAATGCTGACTTAGTTTTTTAATTCTTGAGGTTATTGCTCATGCAAAAAATTTGTCCCTATTTATTAGATAACTTGGCACTGATCAAAGGAGGTTGGGGGGGGGGGTTAATGTTAGATTTTGACAATATCTATGGCCCATGATGATGGAGCCAAAATAATTTTATTACGCCCATAAGAACCGACAGATAAAAAAAAAGAACGGAAGGAAATCGGTTTGAATCAGCATAGGATCCCTCCCCCCGCTCTTAAAAATGATGTTAATAAGAATAAATTAAAAAAAAATCAAATCGCTGCTTGCCATAGAGGTCTGACAGTAGCCTGTCAGTTTAATACGTCGTGGAGAGGATCTGTGAGGAGGGCGAGATCTTAGCAGAAAGACAATACAGAACATTCATACTAATCCTGGGCTCGAACCCAAGTATTTTTGATAACTAGCCAAGCACGCTAATCACTCAGATACAAGTAAATAAAATTATTGCATGGTAGAATTTTCTCAAAATATTTGTAATATTTTTACTCAGCACTTTGAATTTAAGTTTAATCAAAGCCTTGGCAACGAATCGAAGCAGCTACTGTATTTTGTTTCACACAACGATACATCAGAAACTGGGGCGTGGCTATGGGGAGATCTGCATGACCAAAGGTAATAGGAGTTGGAAAATCTAGGCTTGGTGTGAATATTGAGTTGGTTTCAAATCGATCTCAGTTGGCACAAAACTTTTGTTCTCTCGTGGCATAAATGCAGAAAACTACTTTGGTCGGCCAGAGATTCTAATTTATCTTTCTTGCAGAAGGGCAGTTAAATAACCGTCAACAGCTCATTTGCCACTTCAGGCAGACCATGTTGGCTTCAGGGAAACTAGGCAAATGCTAGATGACAAAAGTGAGAAAAGTCCTAAAACACTAAAATTTTAAAAATATATATTGTGCAGAACGCATGAGGAAAAGAAGCTTAATGAGGAAACAGTATTTATCTAGTTGCCGATTTATCTTTTTATCAGAAGTTTCACAATTAAAAATAATTCCTGTTTTCACGAATTGACCAGTCTAGAAAACCAAATATCTACCGAAAAGGCCAAGACCTGCGTCAGAGGTCATATAGCCAAATTAAAATATATCTTTTCCTTCCATACAGTTTCTTATTTAGTCAAGCTTTAAGTTATAAAAGAATGAGGGTGGCTATGTGGGGGAAAACGGGGAATATTGGGAAAAATAAGAATTTGGCTGTTGAGGGAATATATCAGACACGGTTTTGTTTTCCCAAAACCTTAACTGTATTGGGCCCCTCAAAGAGCCTCCGGGACAATATTACGTTGTACCTGAGTTAGTAACTGATAGTCTGGTTGTTATTCTCTGAGTGGAAAAGGGCTATAAGCTAGTCCGAGGAAACGTAAGTAACTAATTAAGGAACAGTGGCGGATTAAGTGTTTAGAGAGGGCCATTTACTGCTGCATATAACACTTTTCAGGAAAATGTTGTGTACGTTTGATATAAGTCATATTAAGTCTTAAAATGAATAAGATTCTATAAAACAATATTTGCCGTTCTCCCCACGAAACTTTGGGCAATTTCCAAGTGGCTCACAGATGAAAAAAGTTTGTAGACTCTTGCTCTATAAAATTAATGACTCATTTATCCATGAATAACCCGAATACACGACCTGTAATTTAACTTAGATGCTTCAAATTCTTGATCCAAGTTTGTACAGTTTCTTCACAGTTACATCTATCAATAATTTCAATGCTTGCACTGTTCTTTCTTCAATATTATTTCATAGGAACATTTTATTTCGTTAATTAAAATTTGCTATGATCTATCAAGTTGCTTCGATATATATGTGAGTATAATATCTCATGAAAATTCTGGAATACACAAGCAGTTTCCTCTTTCTATTTTGTAGGTTCCATATTCGGGCTTCAAGGTTTCAATTCAATATAACTTACGTTCTTTCCACTCTTTTGATGTCACAGCCTTGTACCCCAGTACCCCTTTTCTGGATTCTACTATGAGACTGAAGAATGACATCGGTTACCACATGGATGACTGAAATTTTGAATATCTTTTATGACAAAGGCATGGTTCCTAAAGATTTCACCAGTGCTATTATTACTCCTATTTTTAAAAAAGATGATCGCAGTTCTTGTGATAACTGTAGGGCATTAGCCTACTTTCTGTTCCAAATAAAGTTCTTTGCATGATTGTACTTAACAGAATTAAGAATCTGGTTAACAGGCAATTGCATGATGAGCAATGTGGATTCAGAAGTGGTAGGGATGTGCAGATCAGATATTTTCACTCATGCAGATCCTTGAGAAATGTTTAGAGTTTCAGAAACCTTTGCTTCTAACTTTGTTGATTTCAAAAAGTCTTTTGACACTATTGATCATCATAATTTGTGGTTGATTGTCAGATCAAATAGCAGACAAAGGCAAGTTAGTTAACATAATGAAAGCTCTCTATAATAACACTAAGTCAAGTGCGAGAGTTGGTAAGGCTTGTAGCATTGTACATAATGCACCATTGTTCAACAAGGGTGCATTTTGTCTCCTTTTCTCTTTAGTTTGGTTATTGATAATGTTATGCAAAATTCAATGCAAGGGAAAGATTCTGGCCTTAAATGGTCTAGAGATACGAAAATTTCTGATTTAGAATATATTGATGATTTAGCCCTTTTTGCAAATGATGTTCATGAGATGAACTCTTTTATTCGAGCTGTTGATGAGACTGGTGGTAGAGTAGATTTGGTGATAAACAGAGTGAAAACTAAAGTAATGAAAATTGGTCAGATAGGGTGTGATTCAGTTATTCTGAAAGGTTGTAGTCTTGAGCAGGTGTCACAATGAAGTGCAAGAAATATCTCCTGAATTACTCCAATAGAAAATGTTCAAGTCATATTCCTTGGTGCCTTAATTGTGGATGTCAACGGTTTCTAAATTTGTTACTGCTGATCAGGATGGGGCGGGGATGGCTCAGTCATCAGCTCTCCAGAGTCGTAATCTTTAGTTCGCAGGTTCGAGTTCAAAATGTTCCAGCTTTCAATTTTATATCCGTTAACCCCCATTTTTCCTTCTTCATTATGGTGACACTGAAGTGCTTATAGAATGACCGCCTTCCGCCGTATGACACATTAAGCCTTGGTTTCTTGTGTGAGAGAGCTATACTCTACGCAAGTTAAAAAACTCTGGATGGCCTTGAAAGGAAACTTCCATATCTCTCCTAAAAGCTATCCAATGGGTTCTCTTTCCGAGGCTTCTCTGAGTCTTTAGGGGTTTTTTGTGACCTGACCATTTACCCCGCTGTATGCACAAAAATACCACTCAGAGGTATACGAACTTGCATCTTTTCTATGGCGTAACGTCTTCTTTTTCTTACTTTCATCGTCTTCAAATGAGGAAGGTTGGTCTGTTAGATAAATGGGTTGGCTCATTCGATGAACTGGAGCAAGAGAAGAAGATCGTCTAACTCTTATTTTAATCACTTTCATTCCTATGCACGTAGTTAACGTGCACAAGGGATGGCTCTCCTGTTCCTATGACCACGGCTTAACGTCCCATCCGACAGATGGCAGCCTGTTTGACCGTAGTAGACAGAAGGTAGCCGAAATAAATCGCAATGCTGGCACAATTGAAACTATAGCCTGAGAACTGCAACGCCAACGGAAGCTCAGAGAAATCTGGATGAAGGGTCTCAATCGACACCTGTTAGGAAAAAGATAGAAGTGTCCTGTCATGGCAATCCAACGTGCTCTTTATCGTGCACAGGATATGGCACTGCAGCACACAGGCAACTTCTTACCGTCCCATCTTCCTGATGTCGACCGAATAAACGATCTGGAAATTTAGCGAGATGTTTCAAAGGCTTTTTGCAGGTTTGCAGATTCTTTTTCAAGTGATATCTATGGAAAGTGTTCATGTTTGCACTGTCCCTTCTTCAATATAATTGCAGAGAAACGTTTAATTTTGATGCTAATTAAACTTGCTCTGGTCTATCAAGTTGAGTCAATGTATTACAGTTTATACAACATAATAAAGCAGCTGTAAATATATTAAAAATCTGGAAAAAACCAAATGATTTCCTTTTCTTTTAATTATAATATTATTAAATAATACAGTCCATAAAATATGAAATATTAAGCGTAAAAATTGCGCATTACTTGAACAATTGCTCAAGTAATGCGCTAGTTTTGATATATAAAAAACATGTGCATACTAGATTCCCAAAATTATTTCGCAATGCGAAATTTCGCCTACGAAAACTGTTTTCTCCATACTAAATTTTATTTTAGAAGTTAAAGTTAGACCATAGGACATATTAAAATAATTCCAAAGATTGCAATAAATACATCTTAAACTCTGGTATATTTTATTAAGAATCCACAATCGGAATCAATGACCGATTACCAAATCCGTGAGATACATAATGCATTTAGGAGCATTTTTAGTCGATGCAGTGACATACTAGTAATGTTTCTAATACCAACATGTATTATTCTGAAGGAATATTCCTCTTTAAAGTAGGGGTTCTCAATGTGGGGTACGCGGTAAAATTTTTTGGGGTACGCCGTGAGAGCTCAAAAGTTGCTAGATATATGTTATATATACAGGGTGTCCCTGAATTCATGGCCCAAATGTGAAGGGATGGTAGTACGCACCGAACCCACCTATATTCGCCATAGAACATGCGGCCGCAAACGCAGTGAGGAGTCAGAAATGAAGGACAGACACAGAGGTTTCCAGTGTGACATTTATTGGAGATCATTACAACAAATGCTCAAATGTCCGCCCACCAACGTTGATACAGGCGGCACAATGGCGGAGTAGTGATCGGCGTACCTGCTTGTAAACACCGGGCTTGCCGCGCACATCGGCGGCTGAGAATGCTGGGGTTTGGCCGATCCAGCGCTTTTAAGCCATGCCGCCTTGTCTGCGCCCACTACCAGCACTGGGCTGCATTTGCGGCCGCATATTCCATGACAAATATTGGTGAGTTCGGTGTGTACTACCATCCCCTCTCGTTTGGGCCATGAATTCAGGGACACCCTGTATATATGTTTTACGTTATTCCCATTGTTATACTATAACTATAGTTTTATCTTTCTATGCAAGAGGTACAGTCGGTCAAAAAAGTATCCAAACATTGTGGTTGATTACAGAATTCAGAAAAAATATCTGGCAACGACTTTTTAGAAATTAGTGATCTGGCAACCTTCGTATCACGTGACACGAAGGTTGCCAGATCAATAATTTCTAAAAAAATCGTTGCCAGATATTTTTTCTGAATTCTGTAATCAACCACAGTGTTCGGATACTTTTTTGACCGACTGTACGCCAGTTATATACACATTTACAGGGGGTAAGTGAAGCATACAAGGTTGAGAACCACTGGTCAATATTATGGTTTTTGTGTGCCACATAGTATCATCTTTCCACGTTATTACGTAAGGCGAACTATTTCTAATCTTGCTTTATTTTTCGCTAATTCCATTTGAACGGTAGTTTGCAATGGCTGTCTAGAGCGTTATTAAAAACAACGTATTATAGAACTTCCTTTTTGCTCTTGGACCTTAATTCTGGTAATTAAATTTTGCAAAAAGCTTCATTGGATTGCCGACTTTGGTTTTCTAATAATTCGCAACACTTCGGACAAAGAATCCTACTCCTAGATTTTCTAGGACTTCCAGTACAAGGACATGCCCTATCATTAACTATATACTGTTCAAAATATACAAAGCATACTTTCAAGTGTATACAAAGCATACTGACTATGCTCATCAAACTTTAGAGTTTGTTTGACCACTGCATCAATCACAACTAAAACAATGCTTGGCAGTGTAAAGGAATTGGAGGCAAGGTTACCTAATTCCGTGTTATTTTGCTTTACCTACGTTGTTTATTGTTAAAATTAAATACAATTGTTCGAGATGAAAGACTACACCATGAACTAAATATCCGTGAAAGGTTTTTGACTAAGCAAATGATACATCCTGACTTAAAATCTTTTTAATGCATATTCCGCGCAATGGTTTCTAAATCCTTGATAGTATTTCGTATTCCGTTATAATGGTGTCTTAACTCAGTGACAGCGTTCCTAACAGTGACGTAGCAAGGTGACTGGGCCTTCTCGCGATACTTATTTTTTGAGCCCTTCCCCCTCCTTAAAAACATATTTTGGGAAAAAAAATTAGGAAATAATTTTTTTTAATGAAATAGAAACACCTTTGTTTTATAGTTTTCTTAATTTAATTTTGCAGTGTACACATATAAATCACGAGATATCATATCAGTATCATTCAAGCCAGGATCTGAAAAAATATAATAAGGATGGAAAAAAATGGGGGGGAGCGAGTGCAAGTGACTCAACGGAGCCGAAAAAGGTAAAAAAAAAAGGGGGGGAAGACAAGAGACTGGCTTTGCATTGAAGTATAACATTTTCCCCTCCGCTTTAGAGGTCTTTAAAATTTTTTGAAAAATGTGTGAAATATGCTCATACGGGCTCTGATCTAGAAAAGGGGGAAGGAGCAGGAAATACAATCGAGTCAGACAAACGTAAAGAGGGAGCAGGAAGCTGGTTTTCTAATGCAGCATAAGATTTTTCTCTTATTTTACAAGTCTTTAAAAATGTCGTAAAAAATGCAATGAAATATAAATAAGTTTAATAATTTTTTTGCATCCATTACACATACTCATTCTCAAAGGGTGAAGATATGGCCATATATCGAACACATTATTGTAGTTTGCTCCCACCTGAATCAGAGTAATTTTTCAGTTGCTCTATTAAGCTTTTTTTTATACATCCTAAGTATACTTATTAACTTAGTGTTTTTTTAAGATTTCTATGATTTTTTTTTTTCGTTATTAGAGTAAGAACAATAATTTTAATCTCCTCAACGTAGCAAAACTTTTGAGAGTTAAAAATATTTTTATTTTATAGACAATCTTCTAGTAACGAAAAAAGAAAATAGACACCCATTATCATGTTATTGTAAGGTAGGTTTTAAGGAGAGTAAGATTACATTTGTGTTTTCAAACTAGCAGATGAGTCTGCGAATTTAGATATCGTTTAACGATACATCAGAGCATTTTATTCTGATATGTGTGAATCTTTACAGAATTGCAGGGAAAATATTTGCCTTCTATTTCAGCCACTAAGGTCTTTGGATATATGTTTGAGATTTATCTAGCATAGTTTCAGAATCTGACATATGAGAATGACTAAAAATAAATTATGAATCTGAACTTCTAATAAACCTGTTTTTCGTTTTAAAAGTCATAACAAAGCGATAATCACTTATTTGATTTCGTCAAATAATAATTTAAATATGAAAATAATTTTGAAATAAGCACTGAGATCTACCATAGCAAGCAAAGGTTTTAAAACAGAAAACTATTGAACACATCAGAGCAGTTTTGAAGACTAGAGGTGACACTGCTCTTCTCTGTATATCGAAAAGGATGGGAAGGGGAGACGGGAAGATTTCTGCCTGAAGGTCGGACACAAGGAGTGGCGTTGCGGTTGGTTCAATTAGCGGCTGCCTATGATCGGGGGCAAGGAAACAAGCAGGAGAGAGTTGAGGCGGCAGTCGGCCGGACCGGCGTTTTGCATGACGGCCGGCAAATATACGGAATGGCTTTCAAAAGGTTAAGAAAATAAGCGCAAAATTGCGATGGTATCAGTTAATGTCGGATTGAAAGGGATCAATGGAGTAAATCTACCCATCTTGGACAAGTTTGAACTGGCAATCTAAGTGATAGGAGCAAAATTTGTATACTCTCTCATAGCAGTAGACAAGGAATTTAGTGGAAAATATGAAGCCATATTTGGTTATGATTTGTTGAGAGCTCAAGGTTTTGTGTGGGATTTGAAGAATCAAATGTTAGAAAGAGAGAGCGAGTCATGCCCCCTTCGCTATGCCCCTGAGCCCAAGGGAGATCTATCCTGTCATAATTTGGAAAATGAGTCACGGAATTAATAGTGAAGCCATTTCGGCCACGATGGAAAGAGCTGTAAATAAGATAATGATAGCCCCTCCTACTGAAAGGATTGTTTTGGTGAGGAGCACTCAAGGAGACCTCGCTTCCAAAACAGTCTTAGCACAGCAATGGGAAGGAATAAGAAACGAAACAATAAGATTAGCAAGGTCCTTAAATGTTGTGGATAACAATGGACTACTAAACATTAGAGTCGCGAAAGTCTCGCAGCAGCCAGTGTGGATAAACAGGGGTATGAAACTGGCAACTTCAGAAACCCTGCAGGCGATGCAGGTGAAATATGTAAATGCAATTGAGAAAACTAAGTCTGAGCCCCTGTTCATTGATGACTTTGATTTAACACATGTCTCACACAAGATGCGCAAACCCTTGGGAGCCCTTCTAATGAGAAATAGAGATGTTTTCGCTGGAGATATAAGTGAGCTTAGTAGCACAGACGTTATCTATCATGAGATACATTTAGAGGATGATAGACCTGTTAGACGCTCTGCATATCGAGTGCACTATGCCATGCATTCAGTATTGGATGAACAAATAAAGGAACTCCTCGACAATGGCATAATTCGTGAAAGTGTCTCGCCATATGCTGCGCCTATCCTGGCTAGTAAAGAAACGTGATGGAAGCTACTGATTTTGCGTTTGATTATAGAGCCCACAATGCCAAAATCATCCCAAACTCCTACCCCTTACCTTTGATCAATGAGGGCATTGATTTATAGCAGATGCGAGCTATTTCAGCTCATTAGACATGACATCTGGCTATTATAAAGTGCCTGTACATCCAAGGGATATGGAAAAAACAGCATTCATCAGTAAAATGGTCTGTATGAATTTACACGACTTCCGTTTGGCTTTAAATGTGCACCCACCAGCTTTCAGCGCTTATCAATGCGATGTTCTTGGACTGAAAAGTGATCAGAGCATATATTTGATATACCTTGACGATATCATCGTGGCATCAAAAACATTCGAGCAACATTTGTCTAAATTACAGACCGTCTTTGATACGTTGCGAAAATTTAAGCTCAAGCTCAAGCCTCAAAAATGTCAATTCTTAAGAGAATCTGTATCCTATATGGGACACCTGATTACCTCCCAAGGAGTTAAACCCAATGCGCGAAATCTTGATGCAATCAAAAACTTCGCCATTCCGAAGTCAGTGAAGAAGGTGAGAGCCTTCCTGGGTTTGACGGGCTACTACCGCAGGTTTATTGACAAGTATGCTGAGATCGCCCTACCTTTGATAAGCTTGATAAAGAAAGATAGATCCTTTGTGTGGACCGCTGACGCAGAGAGGACTTTTTAAGAACTGAAATTAAAACTGATGACGGAACCCGTGTTGATCTATCTCCACTTCGAAAAGATTTTTTTTATCCATTGATGCCAGCGGAGAAGCTGGGGCTGCAGTAATTGAGCAGGAATGAAAAAGCGGAGTTAGATAAGCAGTTTCCTATGCTAGCCAGAAATTAAAGGCAGCAGAAACCCGATATTCCACCATTGAAAAGGACGCTCTGGCAGTTAAATTCGGCATAAATTATTTTAAGCTTATTTATATGGGAAGAAGTTTACAATCATCAGTGACCACGCCCCACTGTCATACCTCTTGAAACTAAAGGACACGTCAAGTTGGTTCGCAAAGTAGAATTTAGCCCTTCAGGGCTATGACTTCTATATTATTTATAGGCCTGGGAAACATAATATCCCCGATGATATATTACCTCGTAATAAAAATACCAATGAGGAGAATGTAATTTTGTCTAACAAGTTCGCAGACAAGCAACAGCTTCGGGATCTACAGAGGGAAGACACCCCGATAAGGGATTTAACAGAATTTTTAGAGGGAGCTAGCAGCAAGCTTCAGCAAAAGATGCCTGATTTACCTGGAAGACGGGATGCTTTTCCATTATTCAGGCCACACAGGAAGGATGTCAGAAATGAGCTCGCACAACAACTAGTTATATCCAAGAGTTTAGCTGGACAGATTTTAGAACTATGCCACGACCTGCCATGCTCTGGTCATTTGGGGGAACTGAAGACGCTACAACACATTCGATCTCAATATTTCTGGCGGGGAATGTATGCAGATGTACGGAAGACTTGTGCCTCCTGCTTCGAGCGACGAGGCTACGTGGTAAGGCGAAAGTCGAATCTAGAAAGAGTTCCACTTGCTTCCCGTCCATTCGAAAGAGTTGCAATGGATTTCCTAGTGCCGTTACCCATGACGGAAAAGGGTAATAAATACATACTGGTAATTACTGATTATTTTACGAAATGGCCCGAAGTCTGTCCTATGCCGGCTCAGACAGCAAAAGGGGTAGCGAAAATATTCGTGGAAGATTACGTCGTCAAAAGCATCTCGCAGTTTGTCATCAGTGACAATGCAAGAAATTTCACTGGAAAAGTAATGACTTCCGTTTATGAAAAGCTAGGCATTTGCAAGTGCCGAGCAATTCCATATCGGTCCCAAAGCAATAGATTATGCGAACAGATGAATGCAAACATTCTCAACATAATATCGCATTATGATTAGATTCCGCGCAAGTACACTGGGATGAGTTTATACCCTTTATATTGTTGGCTTATCGGAGCGCAGCTCATACTTCCACCAAAGAATCCCCTTATTATCTGACCTATGGACGCGACTTGGTACTTCCTTATCGGATTTGGGCGACGCAGAGGGCACCCCTGTATTTCGCATCAGAAAACTATGGAAAATACATCATGGCAAAGATGCAGACGACGTATAAAATCGTAAGAACCAATCTAGGAAAGGCAGCAAAGCCAAAGGAGGAAAGTGGCGTACGAAAAACAGATTAACGAAGGAGAGTTAGTCTTCCTTTATACTCCAAAAGTTAGGCGAGGCAATATGAAAAAACTGGCAAGGCTTTCTACAAGACCGTGGAGGGTGATTAAGAAATTATCGCCAGTTAACTTCAAAATAAGCCTTGTAGTTCGACCTACGAAGACGGAGGTAGTACACGTCGATAGGCGAACGAAGCTGAGAACGCGCAAAGCATTCCTTACCCCAACTGAAGAGAGCGAAAATCAGACAGAGCCAAAGGGGCTCATTCCGCCACAATCGGAAATTGAGCCTAGGACGGCAGTGAAAGAAACTGAGGAAGAGGAAGAAATAGATTATCCTCCTAGAGTACGGTTTCTTACAGCAAATTTGAGACAAGCGTTAAAGACTTGAATGTTATCTGCTGCTATGCCCCCACTGAGGATGCCAATGAGGATGAGAAGGATAGGTTTTATGGTCAACTTCAGGATATTTTGAATTCTGTCAAGAAAGGAGACCTTGTTCTAGGTCACCCTTGTTCTAGGTGACTTCAATGCCAAAGTTGGTACTGACTCTGACCTTTGGGGAGGAGTAATAGGCCCTTTTGGTATTGGTAGCTGCAATGGCAATGGGCAACGTCTCCTACAGGTAAGTTAACTCAATTGTTTCAGAATAACTAACACTTATTACAAACACCGCGACATACATAAGTACACATGGGGTTCACCCGATGGGCTGCATAAGAATGTGATTGATTACATATTAATTAACAGCAAATGGGCTACTTCTGTTAGGCATATAGGTATGTTAGGCTACCATGCATATAGGGGAGCTGAAATTGGATCTGACCACTACCTTGTTAAAGGTGTCTTGCAACTTAACTCAAAAAGAATTGTGCTAAAGTTAAAAAATTTATTTTTAATACTGAAGCTCTGAAAGACCCAGTTATAGCTAAAGCTTACCATGATAGGTTACTTAGTCATTATGGCAGGTCAGCTTACTACTGAAGTTGAGGAAGAATGGGGCCGTTTTAAACAGGGATTTTGGAAACTAACAGTACTCTTTTAGGAAAAAAGGAGCAGAGGAGACAGAATTATTTAAGATTATCAAGGCACTTGAGCTTATTTCAGAAAGAAGGAACTGCAGGAATGTCCTTAATCAGTACCCTACTAGTCCTAATAGAAAGGATTACAGAGAGCTTAATAAATGTGTAAAGGATCAGTTAGCTGCTGATAAGAATCTTTGGCTTGACTGACAAAGCCGAGGAAGCAGTTAGACAGCACAATAGCAGAGAGCTGTACCAGATAGTTAATGTTTTATGTGGTAGAAAACGGACAGGTATACAGGGACTGAAGGATAAACAAGGTAAGGTTATAGAAGGTGAGGATTCTGTCATGGCTAGGTGGGCTGAGCATTTCAGTGATGTTCTAAGCAATGCGGTTAGTTCTATTCCCATTGTTTGCAATGATAGATGCATTGGTGGCTTTAATGTTGGCCCTATAACCCAATCTGAAGTTATTTTGGCTGTTTCTAAACTTAAACTTCATAAATCCCCAGGAGTAGATGAAATTACTACAGAAATGCTTAGAGTTGGAAATGTTTCGGTTACCACTTGGATGCCTGAAATTTTGAATATCTTTTATGATAAAGGCATGGTTCTTAAGGATTTTACCAGAGCTATTGTTATCCCTGTTTTCAAAAAAGGTGATCACAGTTCTTGTGAAAACTATAGGGGTATTAGCCTACTCTCTGTTCCAGGTAAAGTTCTTTCCATGATTGTGCTTAATAGAATTAAGAATCTGGTTGACACTCAATTGCGTGATGAGCAATGTGGATTCAGAAGTGGTAGGGGATGTGTAGATCAGATATTTTCACTTAGGCAGATTCTTGAGAAATGTTTAGAGTTTCAGAAACCTTTGGTTGCTAGCTTTCTTGATTTCAAAAAGGCTTTCGACTCTGTTGATTGTCATAATTTGTGGTTGATTGTGAGATCATATGGTTTACCAGACAAGTTAGTTAACATAACGAAAGCTCTCTATAATAACACTGAGTCGTGTGTGAGAGTTGATAAGGCTTGTAGCAATTGGTTTAGCATTACTTCTGGTGTTCGACAAGGGTGCATTTTGTCTCCTTTTCTCTTTAGTTTGGGTATTGATTATGTTATTCGAAATTCACTTCAAGGGAAAGATTTTGGCCTTAAATGGGCTGGAGATACGAAAATTTCTGATTTAGATTATGCTGATGATTTAGCCCTTTTGGCAAATGATGTTGATGAGATGAACTCTTTCATTCGAGCTGTTGATGAGACTGGTAGTAGAGTAGGTTTGGTTATAAACAGAGAGAAAACTAAAGTGGTGAAAATTGGTCAGGTAGGCTGTGATTCAGTTAATCTGAATGGTTGCAATCTTGAGCAGGTGTCACAGTTTAATTATCTTGGGAGCTATGTAACAGATAATGGTGATGTGCGGCATGAGATTAACAGACGAATAGAGATTGCTGCCGGGACTTTTAAGAATCTATGGAGAGTGTGGAGAAATAGGCGTATACACCTAAAGACTAAAATTAGACTGTATAATAGTTTGGTTCTTTCTAGGGTTAGTTATGGTAGTGAAACTTTGACATTGTGTAAATTTGGTAACAGGAAACTAGATGCTTTTGATTCTAGATGCTTACGCAGTATCTTGGGCATTAGGTGGTTCAGCTTTGTAAGTAATGATGAGGTTAGGCAAAGGAGTCTGCAACCTCCTTTAAGCAGCATATTGTGCAGAGAGAGACTCCGCTGGTTTGGCCATGTTGCCCGTATGGATAATTAAAGATTGGCGAATAGGGTTATGGACAGTGTGCCTAAAGGCTTCAGAAAGAGGGGGAGACCTAGGATGCGGTGGGCAGACAATGTCAAACAGGATCTTGTTAGAATTGGTGTGCAGTGATCAGGTGCAGCAGATGTAGATCAGGACAGACTTGCTTGGAGAACTAAATTGCACGGTCTGGTTGGACCTCCGTAGCCCTGGCTGCTTGAGGATGAAGATGATGATGATGTATTCATACATGTGTTTTACTACGCGAGTATCTCTAACATGCACATTTCATGTTTAAGTAAGAGTGAGTTTAGGTAATTTTTCCCTCCCGAGTATGTATATTTCTGTATTTTATAAGTGTAAAAGTGATTATTTTTCCTGCAAGGACTCGTTTTTTCGACAGTGATATGTATTCACCTATGTGTTTCATTACACGAGTAAATCAATCATGCATATTTCATGTTCAACTAAGAAAGGTTTAGTTATTTTTCCCGCATAAGAATGCATGTTTCTTTACGTTCGAAAAGTTTTTCCCAGTTTATTGCAAGTATGTGCACGTGCGGAGTACAGCAGTAACGATAGTTTAACCGCAAGTATTCGTTATTTAAGTATTAGGGCATCAATGCCACATTTACTTTTCTTGCAACAACGTTCATTTCGAGGGAGATGCAAATCAGCAATGTTATTTTTCCTGCAAAGATTCACTTTTTGTGTAAGCATATGAATTTTACATGTGCCATTTCAGTTGTATGTGAATCAAATATTCACTTTTCTGAACAAGGGTGAAATACATACACTGTGTATAACATTTTATTTGTAAGTTTCACCCAATTTGGATAATTTTCACGCAAACGCTTGAACATGTGAGACCTACTTATGTTTTTCGGAGTGTTCGAACCTGCATATATGAAATTAGTTTTTTCCACGAGTTTCGAAGAAGCAGAAACATTTTTTTTTGTTCAAAATTGATTATTGCAAAATATTTCGCCACTGATTTGAACTTGAATATTCATATTTCGGTAGGTGTAAGGATTCTTCTTCAATGCGTTTGAATCTTTTTGAGCACGACTGTCTTACGTTACGTTTTCTGTCAGATGTCTCGTAACGTACGAAACGTGTGTGTTTTTGTTAATACAGAAGATGACATGAGAACGGTTAGGTTTAAGAACCTGAAAAATAAAACGGCCCATAACGGAGCATTGTTCAGAGCACGAAATACGATAGAAACTAGCGACAGCCCGAGAATTTTCAAACTTAGAAAAATCCAAAACTTGTAGAGGGCATGAAATGCATTAAGAACGCGGTGGACGGATGGTAAAAGGTGAACCATGACCTGACACTGGCGAAATCCTGTTGTTTCGTGCAAACAGTGAAGGATGATAAAACATGTAATAATAAAATGAAAATGGAGATCCAGTTGTTTCAGAAAAGAGGACTGAGCGATCCTTTTGTGGCACAAGGATTTTGACCCTTTTCATGGATATTACCTTTTATCACCTCTTCAACCTTCGTGCGAAGAAACAAGGATTTAACCCGTGTCAGGTCATGGTTTATAGGAAATTCATTTTTATATGAAATTCATTTTTATAGGAAATTCATTTTTGTAGGAAATTCTTGAGCGCGAGTTCAAAAGTCCATTTTAAAATATGTTTATCTCTAAAAAAGAAAAAGCAAAAAACAAAACTATACGCAGAGACAGATGGCAAAAGGAAAGCATTAGCTAATTTTTTCTTTTTTTCGAAAAGGAGTTAAAAAGTTTTTTTAGAGTGTTTATTTCGGATAATCATCGCTCAACGACACCTAAATATTATCTTGCATTGGAAACCTAGAGATTATAATTAAATTGAATTTCATTTAACTCTCTTGCCTTAACAAATATTACCTTAACAAATCATTTGGTAATAAGCAAAAAACATTTGACGGTATTGCGTAGACAATGCGCAAGAACGCAAGCGTGTCATTAGACGTCATAATTGTTTGAAAAATCGTTGTTAAGGAACGTCACCTGTCGAAGTTACATGACGTTGATTTCCTCTAATCTGTTGTCATTAATTGATTTGATTTTGTGATAGCAAATGCGTGAATAAGTTATTGTAAAAGACAAAAGTTAATAAGATGTCAGGAAGAAAAAGAAAAGGAAATTGGTATATAGGAGAAGTTACTGAGTAAGTACAACGATTTTTTTCATTGAATCAGAATTTCCTAGTTATTTTAATAAAGTTTTTATTCGCTGTTCCCGTCTGAAAATTATATATATATATACTTATTGGCTATCCTGAGTTATCTCTTTCATTTTCACTGAAATGATCTTATTAGTGACGGTAATCGATAGGTGCTGGAGTCATTCGGTCTAATGTTCAACTGCTATTAGGGACGAGACTACAGTATTAATTTTTTTCCCGTCAATTAGGTGAAAAAAATGAATAGCCTTAAAGTCCAGCCAGAGTTTTACCTCGCTGACAGAGAAACTGAAAGAATTAACTGAAGCTGAATTTTGTTGTGGTTTGGGTTGTTTACCTCTAAGTGACACTTTTGTGCATTCAATGGGCTAAACCGCCAGGTCATAAGGACCACAAAGGTTCAGAGGAGGTTGGGGAAGGGGACCCACTGGATTATACTTGGCAGACAGATGAGAGCTTTCTGTCTGGGCCTTCCAGCATGTTCTGTAACGTGCACAGGGTATGGCTCTCCTTCATACATGGTCAGGGCTCAACAACCCATCAGAATGACCGCGACCTTTGTAATCTCATCGGTGTTCCCTTTCACACCGAGAGTAGGGTGGAGCTTATGGGAGATAAATCTCAACGCTGATACAATGGGAACTCGAAATTGGGAATATCGCATTACTAGTCTGGTGCTGGTGATTATGATTCAGGCAAGACATGGTGGCTACCTCAGGTACCAAAGTTTCAGTTTATGCTTCTGTTCAGGAGACTTCAAAATAGCTTGTTCCCTTCAATCGGGTTAGCTAGATAATCAGCGTTATCTGCTCTCTGATTGGCCCATTCAACACACCGAAATTGTCTTTCATTTTGAGAGTTTAAACTCTCTAGATCGCTCCTTGAGCGGAGTTTGGTTAAATTGACATCGAATGTCAGCGAATACACTGATGATCTTTAAGCTGATCGCAGTGCTACGACTTTACTCTTTTTACCTACAGGGTACCGAGATTTATGAAAATTACATGATAAAATTCAAAGCAGTATTTATATAGCTTAGTAGTTATAAGAGACAAAAAAAGTAACATCAAGTACCAGGTTACCAATTAAAAACCCATTAACACCTGATAAATAATGAATAATGACGTAACTCAGATAAAACATGGCGATATGTTTTGGCAGTTCCGGAAGGTGGTCATTCTCAAGTGTAAAAGATATATTTCGAAAGACATGGAGCTGGCCATTTCGTTGCAATCCGAGAACACGGTGCAATTCCAAGTTATCATGCAAACTGCCTTTGTGTTTCACATAAAGAATACGTTATTTTTATTTACTTTTTATTGCGTGCAAACTTTAACAGCTTTAGTACAATAAAGTGTTAAGATGATTTTCAAATATGATTTAATACACAAAATCCATGTGATTAATTTTTTAGAGAATGGGTTTAATAACAAGTTAGTTTACCTCACGACTGTTTATACACTGTAGTGCGTACTCAACATCTTCTCATGTAAGAAAAGTTGAGGGGTTTTGATACTTTGGCGACTAGGAGCTACCATATTCCATAAATACTTCTCTTAATATGCATAAAGTATATATTTAAGTGGGTAATAGAGAATTACAACTTGTATCCTAATCCTTGCGTACTCTACCAACACGTTACCATATGGAGACAATAAAATCTTAGAATTTATATCTTGGGATGAGTTACCTGTTTTCGTTTTACAATTATCACTTACAGATCCACAAGGGTTGATAGGAATGGCATTCTGTGTAGGTTAAATTTCTTCAGAACAATCTGAAATATATTCCATAAGACTGGAATCAAGGATTGAAACTGCCAAGATAGATACAGCAGATCACTGGGATGCTTCCGAAATCACTCATGACCAGTTGAAATATGGACGTGATCATGACTACCATTTGAAAGGGAACCACGTCGATCTCAGTCCTTAATAACTGCCATTTTGTCCACAGATACAATGGATTCCAATAGAAACTTCCCATGCTATAATATCCCTACCATCAGCCAGAGGTTTGGGATTGAAACAATCCGAGCGATGCTTCACTTCATCTGCAACACACTTTGGACGTTCTTTATGAGATTTTTTTTCCATTATGAGAATTTGAAATGAGAAGTGATAATGGCTTAATTAACAACGCTGCATGCAATCAATTGGTCACTTGAAGGGATTTAAAGCAATTTACTAAAGAAATTCGCAGCCCACTGCAAACGGTTGCCTAGTTCCTTATCTAAGTGAGCTCTTTACGGTAAATCCACGGCGAGAACTTCATTCACTTTGGAGATGGCGAAATCATTTCTTCTCTTACAATATTTAAATGTGGGCTCAGATAGGAAAGATTTTGTGCAATAATATTAGAAGATATCATTGGTGGTCATTGCATCTCTTTCGTCCTCATAATTTATCTGCAGAATCATCACATTGCTTACAAAATCACATTAATTATCTTTACCTATTGTAAGAGATATGCAAACGATTCAACCCTTCGCTTGAAAAAGCGTGATCACAGAGCCAGGATGGGTCTTTCTCCTGATGCTTTAATGGGATATTAATTATTTGAATAAATGTTTTCGTACTAGGGGTTGTGTGCATGACTAGGTAAGTGTCATTTGAATACACATTTGAATACACATCAAATGACACTTATAAGTCAGATTGGTTTACACTTGCTTCATCGATTCGCATTTTAAAAAATATTTTTAACAGATCGGGGATGTTTTGCAAGGGATAGCCGAGATTAGATATTTGTTACAAATCATCGACATCTATCGAAACTACAATGATTATTCCCTAAAATAATGATGATGCTTATGGGCCTAGAAAGACTGTCATCCATCAGATAGGACGTTAATGCAAGGCCCCGTATTCAGGAGAACAATATTCTGTGCACGTTGAAGAACAGGGAAACTTCCATCTATTTCTTAAGAGCTGTCCAAAGGATCTCTTTCACCAACCTTCTCTGAATCCTTTAGGTCTTTTGTGTCCTTTAGGTCTCTGTTCATTTAACACATTGTAGGAGAAAAAGTGTCTTTAGGAGGTAAAAAAAATCGAACATTTCTCTGTTTACATTTTAGGAAAAATAATTATTTCAAAAATAACCCTGGTGTTCGTTTGAGGAAATACTTGAGATTTCTTCTCGTGTATCATGTCTTCTTTTAAAGTTTATATCTTATGATGAATGATTTTTCTTTAATTAGTAACATACGGCAAGCAATTATAATCTTATTAGTTCTGTTTGCGATTTATATTCAGTTGTCGCCGAATGTGAGACTCATTATTATTTACTATTAAATTCTGACAGATTGAGCAACATTTCATTCTCTTTCTCTGTTTTATGTAGGTATGATGTGAAGAAGCAGCACGAACACCCCGAGCAGTCCGGGGCGAAAAGGACTTGCCCACCACGTTGGCGTGAGGACGTTATGATGGAGCAAGACATCGACAACTTACCAGGCGCTCCTGAAGGGGTAGGAACAACGGATTTCTTTCCAAATATAGAAAGGTCTATCAGATCTCGGAGACTGCGCTGTCGCGGAAAGCAGTAAGTTGACATACTTCATTCGTTTGCTGATATTGAATTAATTATTAATCGTCTGAGTTTCTATTAGAGGCAAAACACAGTTAAATGGGGATAATGAACTCTGAACAATATTAGAAATAGGATTATCTGAAGTTTTACATTTTTAACAGGAATTCTTTAAAGGAAACATAATCTGAAATAGCTCATACTCTAAAATTAGCGAAGATGACAAATGCTTAAGAAATAATTGTTTGACAAAGCATTCTCTTTTGGTCGATTGAAAGAAATCTCATTTTGCAGTGAGAATGACATAGGAGTTGATTAAACTAAATATCTTTAAAAGAAAAAATCTGAAATCGCTTTCGATCAGTAATTGTCGGCAGTGATAAGCAACTTTCGTTTTATAAAATAATATATATATATATTAATTTATTAGTATAATAAAAACAAAAACTAATTCTGGAAATTATTAATTATTTAAATATACGATTGCTTTGAATTTTACTTAAAATGAAATTAAAACAAAAGTCTAATACTTGCTTGAACTTGAGACTTAACAAAATGCTTCTACCTTACTGATGCACAGCCAATGGGAGCAATGAACCCTTAGAAGACGTCCATGGAGAGTACCTTTTTGGACCTCCACAGAAAAAAATGTTCCCCACTTCCTACACCGATGACGATGTGAAAAGGATATTGGGTAGGTTTATCCCACCTGAAATTAAGTTCTAGTATCCTGAACTAACTAGGCGTTACATTCCTAACGATGAGAGGAAAGAGCAGGGCGACAGATTGCAAAAGCGAAAAGCCATGTTGAGTATACAGAAAGATCGAGTGAAGGAAGAAGTGCAGATACAAGCTCCTGGCCTAGAAAGCAGGGAAAGCAGTGCCAAAGATAAGAACGGGAAGAGATGTAGAGCAGAAGGCTTTAGCAAAAGATACACTGGAGGAGAGCAATGAGCGTGCCTCCGGACGAACGCCAGCCATACGAGCACTTGACGAGAAAACCCCTGCTAGGAACACAGAGTCGAACCCTCTGCCCCAGCTACAGGATCTGTTGGCAGCCTTTCCGCTGTGCCAGATCCAGGCAGATCTAGTACGTTTGGGGGAGCGCCTCCACCAGATTGAGGGACAGCGAGAGAGGACCATACCAGTCAGCCCCAGCAACAGCGGCACCCCTGGGCGGATCACCAGGGTGTCTCGTGCTTTGCGTGCGGTGGAGTGGGCCATTACGCCCGTCAGTGTGCGTCGCCCCCGACCCTACGCCCACGTGACCCGCGATACCAAACAGGACGAAACCGGCAGCAAAATCGAGACCGAGCAACTCCACGGAGGACCCGCTGGACGAGAGAGAATGGATTCACCTTTACACCCCCTCAGCGAACTCGAGATCAGGGTAGTAGTAGTAGAACACATAACATAAATTGAATATTCTTGCTTTATAAAAGCAAACTCATTCAGAGGCTTTTTGAATCTGAATTAAGTTAAATAGATGGTATAGTATTAATGATGGTATAGTACCCTGCTGAGGTGTGGTCAACTTCACAGGGTCCTGGTGCTGACCATTTATACCTACCAGACTGGACTTGTTTATGGATTTGAGTTTGATTATGGATCCTGGGCTTGCTGCACTGGTGGGCCTCTGTTGAGGGAGAGTCTGCCGCTGTGTTTTCTGTTTGCTTCTGGGTTGCCAGCTCTAAGTGAACAGAGGCATGGGATACCTTATATCAGCTGGTGGATAATCCTAATCAGAGGCCATCGCATGTACCTGAACCTTACTTTGCTAGTTGGGCATCGTCAAGCCTAAACTGGAGTAATGCGTCTCAGGCAGGCCATGTGGTTCTTGAAAAAGTCCACTTGAAAAGGTGGTGCCTGAAGTTCCTACCAGCATCGGTGACTTCAGCCTTTAGCGGAGGAGGAACGGGTCTTTGCACCATGCCTGCGATCAGGGGGCTGTTTGATATTGTTGGCCCTACCAATCTCAATAAACCTAATTTCTTTGAAAATCCTACTAATCATTTTCTCTCTGCAGGAACGTGGAACGTGAGGACATTATATAGAGATTATTCTCTTGATGTCCTCATGCAGGAATTCCAGCGCTATAACCTAGATATTCTAGGCTTGCAAGAGACCAGATGGACAGGTAAAGGTGAGATACTTAAAAATAACTTTAAATTTCTCTTTACAGGGAGGGAGGATGGAAAGCATCACCAAGGCGTGGGTCTGCTGCTCAGCAGACATGCTAGTGATGCTCTTCTGGGATATGAGTGCGTTGATGAAAGGTTTCTTACAGCAAAATTTCAGACAAGCATTAAAGACTTGAATGTTATCTGCTGTTATGCCCCCACTGAGGATGCTGATGAGGATGAGAAGGATAGGTTTTACGGACAACTTCAGGATATTTTGAATTCTGTCAAGAAAGGAGATATTGCCCTTGTTCTTGGTGACTTCAGTGCCAAAGTTGGTACTGACTCTGATCTTTGGAGAGGGGTGATAGGCCCTTTTGTTATTGGTAGCTGCAATGGCAATGGGCAACGTCTCCTACAGGTAAGTAAACTCAGTGGTTTCAGAATAACTAACACATATTACAAACACCGCGACATTCTTTTATAATTGTGGAGTCATGTGATTTTTTATTAGAGAAACCTGGGATTTTATCAAACATTGGCGGAAAAGATGTTGTCCAGTAAGGAATGGATCAGGGTAGAGAAGAGTTACGACAAGCCAACCACCATACGGCTCCTTTAAACTAGAACGGGAGGGAAGCCCCGGATGCACTTCCCAGAGTCCCCTCGAAGCGTCAGCCGTCCGCATTGCCCCGTGTGCCATACTATGCAGTGATGAAAATTCACCTATTGTGTCTGGCCACATGGAGGACACGGAGGTGTCGGCCCTTGTCAATACCGGCGCCACTCTGTCCGTCATGAATAGCCAGTGTTTTCAGCGCTTGAGAGGCCGAACCCTGCACAAAACGGTCCCCCTCCAACAAAACTGTAGATGGCCACCCCCTTCCAGTGATAGGCAGATACATGGTCACCCTCACATTTGACGGGATTAGATTTGAACACCCCATAGTAGCCCTTGACATAGACACTCCACGATACGACATGATAATGGGACACGATATCCTCAAAAAGCACCGATTCATCATAGATTGTCATTCAGGCACACTGCACAGGAAAAAGGACGAGGCAGCGGGCATACAGGGTGCCGTTCGCGCTGCAGGGCGAATTGGACCGACAAGTGGATGAGTTGTTAGAGCAAGGAATAATAAGAGAAAGCGCCTCTCCTTTTGCGTCACCCATCGTCTTAGTGAAGAAAAAAGACTCCACCTACAGATTCTGCGTCGACTACAGGGCCCTAAATGCGAAAACAGTCCCAGATTCTTACCCCTCCCCCTCATAAACGAAATTATCGACCAACTAGCTCACGCCAAATATTTTAGCTCACTGGATATGGTATCCGGTTATTGGCAGGTTCCCGTTCACCCACGTGACGTGGAGAAAACTGCGTTCATCAGCAGGAAAGGGTTATTTGAATTTAACTACTTACCATTTGGACTGAAAAACAGTCCCGCTACGTTCCAGCATTTATTGGACCACGTATTAATGGGAATGCGACAAGAGCAAGTTCTCGTCTACCTCGACGACATAATGGTGGCCTCCCAGACATTTGAACAACACACAGAACGGTTACAGAGGGTATTTGACCGCCTAAGGGCCTACAATTTAAAGTTGAAGCCAGCAAAGTGCCAATTCACGAAGGAATCCCTCACTTACTTGGGACATTTTATTTCTGCAGAAGGGGTCCAGCCGGACCCGTGGAACGTCCAGGCCATTGAAGAATTTCCTCGCCCCCGTAGTGTCCGGAACGTTCGAGCCTACCTAGGCCTAACCGGCTACTACCGGCGTTTTATCGATCGCTACGCCGATCTTACAGCCCCCTTGGTCGATTTAGTGAAGAAGGACACCCCTTTTAGATGGTCTCCAGAAGCGGAGGAAGCGTTCGAAGTACTGAAGAGGAAATTAATGACCGAGCCCCTTCTCCTGTACCCCGACTTTGGACGGAAATTTTTCCTGTCAACCGATGCGTCGGATATTGCGGTAGCCGGCGTACTCGAGCAGGAGACGGAAGACGGTTTCCGTCATCCGGTAGCTTACGCCAGTCGGAAATTGAAGCCCCCGGAAACACGCTGTCTCAGTCATGTCTCAAGAAGAAAAACTTAAAAGGTCAAATTCTGAAAATATTCGTTGTCCAACGCGTGGTGCAAATGGTTAGCACGCTCTGGCATGAATCTGGAGAGATGCGGGTTCGATTCCCGCCGTGGCGGCGATGAATTTTTTTCAGAATCTATTAATTATTGTTTCTTAACAGGGAATACTGTGCATTCACTTTGGATTTCAATTATATATTTAACGCGGTAGCGTTAGCGCGTCAAATGTGAGGGTCACCATGTATCTGCCTATCACTGGAAGGGGGTGGCCATCTACAGTTTTGTTGGAGGGGGACCGTTTTGTGCAGGATTCGGCCTCTCAAGCGCTGAAAACACTGGCTATTCATGACGGACAGAGTGGCGCCGGTATTGACAAGGGCCGACACCTCCGTGTCCTCCATGCGGCCAGACACAATAGGTGAATTTTCATCACTGCATAGTATGGCACACGGGGCAATGCGGACGGCTGACGCTTCGAGGGGACTCTGAGAAGTGCATCCGGGGCTTCCCTCCCGTTCTAGTTTAAAGGAGCCGTATGGTGGTTGGCTTGTCGTAACTCTTCTCTACCCTGATCTCGAGTTCGCTGAGGGGGGGTAAAGGGTAATCCATTCTCTCTCGTCCAGCGGGTACTCCGTGGAGTTGCTCTTCTTCTTTCACATCCCTCTAAATGCTGGCTGGTCCTATTTGTAAAGCAAGCCTCGGCCTGCTTATCATCAGGACCACGAGCCAATGTCTTCTGTGGGTGGTAGAGAGAGAAGATGTTAAAAAAGTTCTGAAGGTGATAGAGGGAGAAGATGTTAAAAATTGGAATTTTAATTTTTAGAGGCAAGGGTGGAAGGAAAGGCCGAAAGTTTGCACAGATCTTATTTTGCTCCAAAGTTGGTAAGTGTCGCGAAAATCGTGGAATGAGAGAGAAAAAAGGGGGAGAAGGGTATAATTTAGTGATAATTTAGTGTTAAGTAGGCTAAACATTAAAATTGTGAACGGGGGAGCAATAATTTGAAGGGGGGGGGGAGAAATAAAGCCAAAAGTAGCGTCAGAGCAGCGAGATGATGGAAATCGATCGCTGACGTCACAGCCAATGGGATTGAAGGAATTTTGGCATTGGCTGAGAGCGGGAGCTGGAAGTTGGTTAGGTTTGACGCTAACGGAGACGAGTGGGCAAGAGGGGTCTCAGCCAATGAGGATAAAGGAATTTTGGGATTGGCTGAGAGTGAGGAATGGAGAGGAGGCAGAATTTTGATCCCCTCCCTTTTGCAACCCCAAATTATTTCTCTCCTATGAGATGGAAATTTTTTTTTTGTTGTTGCTAATTTTTTAATTTTTTTCTTTTGTTTTTTTCTTTCTCCCTCCCCTGAATGCCCACACTGAACACACGCTCTTTTGACCTGTTTCTGGGAGATTGTGAACACTCTTTCCTCTCCACCTCTTTTCATTGGACCTGAGTCACTACAGCCCATCATTGTTGCCTTTCCCTCTCTCATCAAAAGGCGGCCTGTGGCCAAACGCCTTCGCCAAAATGTAAGTACACTGTGCTACGCTACGCTAGCTTCTGTCTTGCATTCCATTCAGCCTCCTCTGACGACCCTTGCATATGGACCAGATGATCCTAATTCCACTGGAATGTGGTACAAAGTGGTCCAGATATGATGGAATAGGTTTATGTTTAAGCAGAATTTTGATCGCTAAATGAGTAAAAAAGATGGAAAAGGGCTAATTTTGAACGGAAAATAATTTAAAAACGGAAGAATAGTGAATTATTTAAAAAGAGGGAGGAGATTCTTTACTAATTGGAGGAAGTCCCAAGTAGAAAAGCACTCTCTCTGCGGGCATTTGCCTAAAGCAGAGAGGTAAAGGTCTCGATACTTCGGCAAAATGCAACCGTCCTTGGATAGCGTTTTTTTAAGAGCTTTAAGGTGGGGGGGGGGGGATTTCCCATTCGGAGGAGGCTAATTTAGGGTTAATAAGAAATTTTAGAAAATCAAGGAGGTCCTCAAAGTTTTCAAGAAAATCAGGGGGATCAAAATTTAGAGTAATAGAGGGGGAGGTGGATCGATCTATGATGAAATTTTGAATATTACCTATTAATGAGGAAGGCGAGTCAGGAGCTGGCTGTTTTTTCTTCTGATGGGCAGTAGACTCAGAGGCAGAAGGTGAATCCGATGGAGAGGGAAGGTGCTTTCTTTTTTGTTGAAGGGGAGTAGAAGGAGCTGACTCTTCAGGAGCGGGAATTTCTTTTGGAGCATCCTGAACTTCTTCTCTTTGAATGGAGGTTGGTGCCAGCAGTTGCGAAGAGTTGGTGGTCGAGATAGAGTCCGAAATTATGACCGATTTTGATGCGGGAGGTGGCAGGTTCTTCTTGGCGAAGGCTTCGCAGTCCTTTATGATGTGGCCTGGGAGCCTGCACCACTTGCAAAGCCGGATCATGCCAGAGTAATTAATTGTAGCCGAAAAGGTAGAGATGTGGAGGAAATTGGGTACCATTTTCTTCATCTCCATGTGGACTACCCTCGTACCCGTCCGGATGGATTCCAATCCCGGGAGGTTCAGGAACTCTTCTGCACTGCTTTTTACAATGCCATATGGCTTGAGGGCGTCCACGATGTCACAGTTAGGGATGAAGAATGGTAGTTTAGAGATGAAAACTTTTTTCTGGGAAATCCTAGGTGCTTGAATGCGATGGGCTGGTCCGTGGGAAACACCAGGTTCGGATCAGCGGCAAAATCATCCGCAGCGTCTTCAGAGGCAAAAGTAATAATGGTGATATCTTTGGAAATACTTTGTGCGACTTCAATAGCAGCTGGGTCCTTATTGTTGGCCAATATAGTCACGAAAGTCTCATAGCTGAGATCACGATGTAAAAACTTGAAACAACGATTTAATCTGGAGTCCTTATTGATATCCATTGTTAGCTGAATTCACAAACACGTGGAAAACAGAGAGCACTAGCGAACACGTCTTACTATCTTGAAGTCCGAGGTTGGAATCCGTGGAGTTGCTCAGTCTCGATTTTGCTGCCGGTTTCGTCCTGTTTGGTATTGCGGGTCACGTGGGCGTAGGGTCGGGGGCGACGCACACTGACAGGCGTAATGGCCCACTCCACCGCACGCAAAGCACGTGACACCCTGGCGATCCGCCCAGGGGTGCCGCTGTTGCTGGGGCTGACTGGTATGGCTCCTCTCTCGCTGTCCCTCAATCTGGTGGAGGCGCTCCTCCAAACGTACTAGATCTGCCTGGATCTGGCACAGCGGAAAGGCTGCCAACAGATCCTGTAGCTGGGGCAGAGGGTTCGACTCTGTGTTCCTAGCAGGGGTTTCCTCGTCAAGTGCTCGTATGGCTGGCGTTCGTCCGGAGGCACGCTCATTGCTCTCCTCCAGTGTAGCTTTTGCTAAAGCCTCCTCAAATGTGCGGGGGTTATGAGACAGTACGAACCGCTTGAGCCGCGGGGCCAGGCCCGCCAAAAACTGGGCAAGGCGCATCTGATAGCCGATTCCCTGATCCTCGCTGTCCATGTTTCTTCCTGCTGTTCCCAAAAACTGATAGGCCCAGGTCCGAATGCGGGCAGCATACACCCGGACACTCTCATTCGCCGTTTGCTGACAGCTTGTGAATTTGTGTAGGCGGGTGGCTAATGGCGCCTCACTATCGAACCTTTCCAACACCGCCCTTTTGAAAACTCAAACAACAAGAAGAATATAATGAACACTTGGAGATTACAGCAATTGTCGCCAGATCCTTCTACCAAGACATTTCTTAAAAAACCACATTTGGAAATAGGACATCTTGGTAGGATTCAAAGTCCTGCAACATAGAACAGTGTAAACAGTGAAAAAGATAAGATTATGAAGAGTTGGAAAAGTGAGATATTGTCAACAGATCCTTCTACTAAGAGAGTTCTTAAACAGCCTCCTCCAAAGCTTGGAAAAGTGTATCCTGGTACGATAAAAGTTCCTGCCTGTGATAACAAAGGAATGAGTGCCAAGGAGATCTTAAAGAGCTGGAGCGGAGAAACATTGCCAAGAAATCCCTTCTGCGAAAAGACCTATTAAATCGCCTCCACAACAGTTCCCAAAGGTACCTTCTGATATGATAGAAGTTCCTACCCCAGAATACAGCAGAATGAGTGCCAAGGAGAAAATTATGAATATGTGGGGAAAAGGACAGGAAAGTTCAGACAATTATACTAGACGACAGATCAAACGGCCAAGTAAGATGAGTGAAATGGACTATAATGCACTCTATAAGTCGATATTCGTCCCAGTGCCCTTGAAAGGAAAGTCCCAGCAGGTTCCTAGATTAAAAAAGAAGGAAACTCTCTTTGCTCCAGTTAAGGCGGTTGACTCCATGATGAAGACATCGAATAAATGGGATGGAGAAAGGATAGAAAACTGTTAAGAAAGCTTATTTATGATCCCTCTTTTTCCTTCCACATTAGCTGCCTATGTGTGGAGGGGTTTTCTCCTGGGTTAGAGCAAAACACTCTGACATATCAGTAATGGCATTTAATGGAGCCGGATCCCTCTTTTTCCTTCCACATTAGCTGCCTATGGGTGGAGGGGTTTTCTCCTGGGTTAGAGCAAAAAAATTAAAAAATACCCCCTCAAGCAGCTGCTTGCCACAGAGGTCTGACAGTAGCCTGTCAGTTTATATGCTACAGTAGGAGATCTGAGAGGATGGCAGGACCAAAACACTCTGACATATCAGTAATGACATTTAATGGAGCCGGATCCCTCTTTTTCCTTCCACATTAGCTGCCTATGTGTCGAGGGGTTTTCTCCTGGGTTAGAGCAAAACACTCTGACATATCAGTAATGACATTTAATGGAGCCGGTTCCCTCTTTTTCCTTCCACATTAGCTGCCTATGTGTGGAGGGGTTTTCTCCTGGGTTAGAGCAAAACACTCTGACATATCAGTAATGACATTTAATGGAGCCGGATAACTCTTTTTCCTTCCACATTAGCTACCTATGTGTGGAGGGGTTTTCTCCTGGGTTAGAGCAAAACACTCTGACATATCAGTAATGACATTTAATGGAGCCGGATCCCTCTTTTTCCTTCCACATTAGCTGCCTATGTGTGGAGGGGTTTTCTCCTGGGTTAGAGCAAAACACTCTGACATATCAGTAATGACATTTAATGGAGCCGGTTCCCTCTTTTTCCTTCCACATTAGCTGCTTATGTGTGGAGGGGTTTTCTCCTGGGTTAGAGCAAAACACTCTGACATATCAGTAATGACATTTAATGGAGCCGGATCCCTCTTTTTCCTTCCACATTAGCTGCCTATGTGTGGAGGGGTTTTCTCCTGGGTTAGAGCAAAACACTCTGACATATCAGTAATGACATTTAATGGAGCCGGATCCCTCTTTTTCCTTCCACATTAGCTGCCTATGTGTGGAGGGGTTTTCTCCTGGGTTAGAGCAAAACACCCTGACATATCAGTAATGACATTTAATGGAGCCGGATCCCTCTTTTTCCTCCCACATTAGCTGCCTATGTGTGGAGGGGTTTTCTCCTGGGTTAGAGCAAAACACTCTGACATATCAGTAATGACATTTAATGGAGCCGGATCCCTCTTTTTCCTTCCACATTAGCTGCCTATGTGTGGAGGGGTTTTCTCCTGGGTTAGAGCAAAACACTCTGACATATCAGTAATGACATTTAATGGAGCCGGTTCCCTCTTTTTCCTTCCACATTAGCTGCCTATGTGTGGAGGGGTTTTCTCCTGGGTTAGAGCAAAACACTCTGACATGTCAGTAATGAAATTCAATGGAGCCGGATCCCTCTTTTTCCTTCCACATTAGCTGCCTATGTGTGGAGGGGTTTTCTCCTGGGTTAGAGCAAAACACTCTGACATGGATGGTGCCTTGACGTGGCGTCAGAGCTTTTCACTAAACCATCCGGTAGATAAATGTTGCAGTGAGAGCTGTAATCATAAAAAAAAATTCTACTATGAGTGAACATATAGTCGAAGGGGGACACCAACCGCCAATTCTTCCCTAAATTATAGTATGGGGGAAAAAAAGGACCGGAACTAAGAGGCTTTCGGCAAATTGAACAGTTCATTCTGCAAGAATCATGACCTCGCCTTGGAGCGGAAGACAACTTGGATAGACGACAGCGATCAGCGTCAGCTGTTGCAGTGCATCACCTCGGTCGAAAGTTTGGGCGAGACTAGTTAAGCTTAGTTTTATTGACTGTTTTGATTTTCTCTCAGTGTTATTGTGCAGGGGCATAGCGAAGGACTATGGTTGTAGGGAGGGGATGGAAATAAAAAAAATTCCAACTCGGAAATCAAATTTTGCCAACTGAGCAAATAATGTATAGATTTTCGCTCGGTGGGGGTGGGGGGAAATTTTCACGACTCTATTGAATTTTGCCAACTAGCCATAATTTCACGGAAATTATCCCAATATTCATATCTCGTCGGAATTGTAGCAAGCCAGTGTGAATTTTGCCTGATTTGGCCAAATCTCCTTAATTTTACAAACCTAATACCAGTCCTATCTTTGTATCTCTCCTTCTTTGTCAAGTGACTTCAACATTTTCAAAGTTCCCAATATTTTGCTAAGTTTTCTCTATTTTGTCAACTCTTTTTAATTTCACAAACCCAATCCCAATTTTCATACCTCGCCTATATTTCATCAAGTGGATTCGCATTTTGCCAACTACCCTAGATTTTGCCAACTCGCCTATATTTTACCCAGTGGATTCGAATTTCGCCAACTCCCCTAATTCGCCATAATTTTACAGAAAAAAATCGCAATTTTTACATCTACCCTGTATTTGCCAAGTCACTTCGAATTTTATCAACTCTCCTTAATTGCACAAGAAAGGCACAATTTTCACAAATCCCTTGTATTTTACCAAGTTGGCTTCGAATTTTGCCAACTCCCTTAAATTTTGCCAAGAGTTCTCGATTTTGCCAACTCTCCTTAATTTCACAAAACCAATCCCAATTTTTACCACTCACCTGTACTTTACCAAGTGGATTCGAATTTTGCCAAGAGTTCTAGGTTTTAGCACCTCTCCTTAATTTCACAAAACAATCCCAATTTTACATCTCTCCTGAATTTGCCAAATCATTTCAAATTTTTCAAACTCCAAGTTTTCTCGATTTTGTCAACTCTCCTAAGTTTCACAAAAACAATCCCAATTTTCGGAACTCGCCCGTATTTTACCAAGTGGATTCGAATTTTGTCAACTACCCTAGATTTTGCCAAGTTTCCTCGATTTTACCATCTCGCCACAATTGTACAGAAAACAAAATTCAAATTTTTACATCTCACCTGATTTTTGCAAAGTCATTCTGAATATTGCCAGCTCCCCCAAGATTTGCCAACTCTCCTAAATATTGCGAAGTTGCCTCGATTTTGCCAACACGACATAATTTTATAGAAAAAAGATTGCAATTTTTACATCTCACCTGAATTTTGTCGTCTCCACGATTTTGTCAAGTCACTCCGAATTTTGCCAACTTTCCATAATTTTACAAAAAAAATCCCAATTTTTATATCTCATCTGAATTTTGCCAACCCCCCACGATTTTGCCAAGTCACTCCGAATTTTGCTAACTGCCCCTAGATTTTGCCAACTCCCTACGTTTTGCCAACTAGCAATAATTTTACAGAAAAAAATCCCTATTTTTATAGCTCACCTGAATTTTGCCAACTCCCTACGATTTTGAAAAGTCACTCCGAATTTTGACAACTCCCCATGATTTTACCAAATCACTCTGAATTTTGCCAGCTTCCCCTAGATTTTGTCAACTCCCTAAGTTTTGTCAACTCGTCATAATTTTACATAAAACATCCCAATTTTTACATCTCACCTGAATTTTGCCAACTCCCCACGATTTTGCCAAGTCGCTCCGAATTTTGCTAACTGCCCCTAGATTTTGCCAACTCCCTACGTTTTGCCAACTAGCAATAATTTTACAGAAAAAAATCCCTATTTTTATAGCTCACCTGAATTTTGCCAACTCCCTACGATTTTGAAAAGTCACTCCGAATTTTGACAACTCCCCACGATTTTACCAAATCACTCTGAATTTTGCCAGCTTCCCCTAGATTTTGTCAACTCCCTAAGTTTTGTCAACTCGTCATAATTTTACATAAAACATCCCAATTTTTACATCTCACCTGAATTTTGCCAACTCCCCACGATTTTGCCAAGTCGCTCCGAATTTTGCCAACTTTTCATAGATTTTTGCCAACTTCCTAAGTTTTCTCAACTCGCCATAATTTTACAGAAAAAAATCCCAATTTTACATCTCACCTGAATTTTGCCAACTTCCCACGATTTTGTGGGCGGGGGTGGCTCAGTCGGTAGCGCGCCAGGCTCGTAATCTGTACTTCCCAGTTTCGAGTCCCAGCTGGGTCAGCGTTGAGATTTATCTCCGCAAAATTCCCCGCCCTGCCCACGGTCAGTAGGGGACACCGATGGGCTTGGAAAGGCCGCCGTCCGTCGGAGGGGACGTTAAGCCGTGGCCCCGTGTGCGGGAGAGCTATACCCTGTGCACGTTAAAGAAAACTCTCGATGGCCTTGACGGGAGGCTATCATCTGTCTCCCACAACTGTTCCAGTGGGTCCCCTCTCCCAACCTTCTCTGAGCCTTCGGGATCCATGTGACCTGGCCATTTAGCCCATGGTGTGCAAAAAAGTGCCGCTCAGGGGTAAAACAACCCACCAACCCAACTCCCCACGATTTTGCCAAGTCACTCCGAATTTTGCGAACTCCTTAAGATTTTGTCAAGTTGTCCCAATTTTTCCAACTCACCTGTATTTTACGAAGTGGCTTCGAATTTTGCCAACTGCTCTAAATTTTGACGTCTCTCCATTTTCCAAACTCCCTAGATTTGCCAAATTGCCTCGATTTTGACAAGTCCCCTTAATTTTGCAAAAAAAGATCACAAATTTTCACAACTCATCTAGATTTTACGAACGAATTTTACCAACTCCGAGATCTTTTACGCTTCGAATTTTACCAACTCCGAGTTATTTTGGGTGGAGCCTCCCCCCATCCCCCCGTGGCTACGCCCCTGTACATAACAATATGCAAATGGCTACACAGGTTATTCTGGTGATGTAATTTCACAGCTCGCGGAGTTGCGCGCAACATGGATTTAACTATAAAACCCTTCACAACGTTCCGACCTATCATTTTTCAACTGATAACGAACATCATTATGTTCGTTATCAGTTGAACAATGTATTGACGTGTGTACACCCATCAAAGATCATCTGATTTATCGGACGTTGAGCCTGCAGATATCTCATGCAATAGTTATGAAGCATGATGGTATAACCATTGCCATCGGCCAAATATATTTTGCTAATGATTGGTACGGGTCCTATGCATCCTCAGAAGTCATTTCTTCCGCAAAAATATTCCTTGAATTCTATTGCAACAGGAAATCTCTGCATTTGCTACTGATTGATAGAGCAGCTTATTGAAATAATGATAGGCAACATTAGTACACACCATAGATTGCCTGTAGAAATAAACTTCAGTAATTTTTCATCTGAAAAAAAAAATTATCGGTCACGCGGGGGGGGGGGGGGTGGATTTAACCCGTAACTTTCTAGATACATACATGCCAGAGCGCTCTACCGTTAAACCACGCATTAGAAGCTAATGATCTTCCAGGATTTATCCAGGTCTCCTCTATAGGTCTTAAGGACCCCAAAGTCTCCGAGAAGGACACCAGACAGCTCTTAGAAGACATATGGTGGCCCTGTGAGCAAGAGAGCCATCTCCTGTGCATGTTAAGGAACACGCCGTCTTGACGGGGGGCTTCCATATGTCTCCTAAGAGCTGTCCGGTGTCCTTCTCGGAGCCATTGGGGTCCTTAAGACCTATAGAGGAGACCTGGATAAATCTTGGAATATTATTAGCTTCTAATGCGTGGTTTAACTTCTAATGCGTAACTTTAGATCCGACCCATCGAACGGCGGCTTTTCCAACCCCATCGATGTCCCCTTTCTCACCTTGGGGAGGGGGAGGATTAGCAAAGATAATTCTGAATGCTCTCATAGTCGAAACTACGAAGTGCAGATAACGAGGCTTACACGCTTCCGACTGAGAGACCCTTCTCTTCTATGTATCAGTGAAATATCCGGTGCTGTCAAGGAACAGCAAGAAGCAGATGGCCTTTATGGTTTATAACCGGTGCATAAAATGCTTATTTTTACTTGTTCTGTATCATCATTGGTGTTTAAAATACTGTTGCGAATTACAAAATACGGATATGCACTGGACGTGAGTAATAATAACTATATTTTAAAGCCAAATGTAATACAATGCAAATCGTTACAAAGAAAATATGGATGTAGTTTTTCATAAACAAATCGACTACTAACATGCAAAAGTCATTAACATTCCTGCACAGAGTACACAACACAGCTCAGTCTATACTACTAAACTTTTACCTCTATACTGTCTGTCGTGTCTCTTGAATACCTTATATACCAGGTATAAAGAATCCTTCTTCTTGTTAGATCACTAGACGTATCCTCTAGCAAAACATAACTACCGCCCGTGCACACACCAATACAAGATACTTCTTGACTTTTACTTATCGCACACAGACTCAAACCATCTGAACAACCTTTCAGATCTCAGAACTTTAACACACTGCACACTGCTATATTTTCATTCTTCTTCTTCTGAACTGTTCTAAGTTCCAAATCGTTGGCTAATTGAATCTCACGTAGAAGCACACACGAGGGTTACAATCACGTTAACTCGTGAAGTCACTGTAGCGCGTTCATCTGTCGTAACAATACTCTCTATCCACCACTGCTTTCTATATTCAAAACTCGCATCATTTAAAGTTCCAAATCACCATACCATGTAATGATTTCTGCTTTTGAGCTTGGAGAAATGGATTAATGTTTTGTTGCTTTGTTTGCAACTTTTATACATATTGTCTTTCTGACCTGTCCGAAAAGTATACAATTACTCAGGTTTAATTTGAACTTCTTCGTTTAAAAAATCAATTAAATGTTAATGAACAGAATGAACTGTTGTGAATGATTATGATGAAAATAATGGGATAGTATAACAAAGCTTTCATGACAAATGTTCTTAGTTCCTACTAATAGTAAACTACGAAAAGGTGCATTGTGGCCTGTGCATTATTCCAGAGGATTCCTTTTTGTCTCATAATATGAATGAGGAATTTTAAGAAGTCGCAAATTATGATGCTATTTAAAATAATGATCGTTTACCTGAAATGCATTTCTCTGTTCTGCTTGAAATAATGATTGTTCGATGGCAATAAATGAATGACCTATCAGAGTTGATAATTTTTCCTCGATTTTGAAAAATTTTTCGATATCTTTGGTTAATGGTTTTAAGCGTTGATCTGTCAACTGTTGTACGTTATACGTTGAATGCATTCAATTAAAATTATCTGTAAGTCTTGGGCACAGTAAACATTCTTCAAGAAGGCATCTTAGGTGAAAAGGGTCATATATGAGATCCTTGGATAGTCAGCCGTAACTATCATTACTGGCAGTTTAGATGCAATGAGCAGATATTTAATGGATTAGAAAAACCGCAAACGCTATGTGTTCCATTTCCCGAGCTGAAATAGTTTTTTTTTTTACTGCAACTCAGCAAACTTCGAAAATCCAATAGAAATAACAATTGAATTCATAACACTCTTAGAATAAGTATTTAAATTCAATACAGGAAAAATATAACTTTATTTACTTGTGATTTCTATCCCTGACAGTGATCGTTCTCCGAGGAAGTTACAGTCCTGTTGGAACTCTCTTCTTTCTTCCAACAAGACTGAAATTCCTCGGAAAGCGATGCCAGTGGGGGATAGGAATATAAGGAGAAATTGTTCACAAGTGAATAAAGTTATTTGCTAAGTGTTACCTATATTGAATTTAAATCCAACAGAGAGATATGGATTATTCTTTCTAAAGAGTGGTCAGAAGGCAGGGATGGCTCAGTTGAAAGTGCATCAGGGTCGTAAACTGCAGTTCCCATGTTCAAGTCCCAACAGACCAGCGTTTAGATTTATCACCGCCATGCCCACAATCAGTAAGGTCCACCGATGGGCTTGGAAAGGCCGCCATCCATCGGATGGACGTTAAACCTTGGCTCCGTGTGCAGGATAGCCATATCTTGTGCACGATAAACAACACCCTGTATTGTCTTGACGGGAGGCTACCATCTGTCTCCTAACAGCTGTCCAGTAGGTCCCCTTCCCCCAACCTTCTCTGAACCTTCAGGGTCCTTGTGACTTGGCCATTTAACCAATTGTGTGTAAAAAAAAGTGCCCCTCAGAGGTAAAAAAAAACAAATTTAAAGAATGCATATAGTTATTTAAAGCAAGCTTTTCTAAACATGCTGTATTTTACCTTCCTTTCTAATAAATACAAAAGAGTTTCTTCATTCATGGTTGTTGGGTTGCTTTTACCTTTAAAGCTACCCTTAGAACTGTTTTGCACACAATGGTTAAATGGCAGGTCAAAAGGACCGCAAGGGTTCAACGAATGTTGGAAAGGAGCTCACTGGACGGCTGTTAAGAGACAGATGGAAGCGCCTGTCAATGTCATTCACCGTGCTCTCTAGCGCACACAGTGAATGAATCTCCTGCCACATCTTTGGGTCTCATCAAAGGAGGGCGGCCTTTCCAAGCCCATCGGTGTACTCTTTCTGACTTAGGGAAAGGGGGGGAGGGTAACGCTGGCCCAGGTGGCACTCGAACCTGGAAACTGTAGATTACGAGCCTCACGTGCTATTGAATGAGCCAACCAGCCCCTTTATTTTCATGACATAATCATTTCTCTTTCACAATCTTAGGCATTTCTTATCTGGACGCTTCCAGATAAGAATTATTCTTACTGGACGTTCCAAACTCTTCTTGAATTTATCTTATGCTCCATTTCTTTGCCAAATTGAAGTTTTTGTATTCCACTTATTGTTCAACAGTGTCACTTGTCATAGATTTCGTATTGTTGTTTTTGGTCAGATACACCATCCATTGTAAGTCAGGTCTTAAACAGTTTCTTACATCATGTTTTCTTCTCTAAATGGGTTATAGCAATGTACAGGGTGATTATAATTAAACTGGTATTACTCAGAGCGATGTAGAGAAGGATCTACTCGGCTGATCACAGCGAAAAGTGGTGGATACCTTAATAAAAACATAGAGTAGAGAATTTTCGAATAAAAAATAGTTATTTTTAAAGCCACCAGGTGGCGTGGGTGTGCTAAAATAAAGAACATACGAAGTTGAACAAACATAACCTTTTTTGAAAATCAAGATTCTCATAATGTGAACCCTTCGTATGCAACATGTGCTGGAAACGTTATACGGCATGATCCACAGTTGCTTGAAACATTGGCTGCAGCATGCTTTGCTATTCTTGCGTTAATTTCAGCAAGCGATTCAACATTGCTTTAGTAAATTCGTCTTTTCAAATAACCCCATAACCAAAAATCGCATGGGTTTATGTCGGAGGAATGTGGTGGCCAAGCATTGGAAAAAGTTCGAAAAATTATTTCATTTGGTGAAGACCACGGAAGTCTTCACCAAATGTGGTACGCAACAATTGCGTTGCCGTAAGTGTAATGGCGTAAGTGTAATTGCGTTGCCGTAAGCAGTATGGGGTGGCTTTTCTATGGGTGAATTTCTTTCTTACAAAGCCGGAATAATCTTGCGGTGGAGAAGGTCTGTGTCACGTGATCCACTCACCGATCGACGCACGGAGGCTTAAGGCGTGATCTCCTCAACGAAAAATGACTTGATTATAAATTTTGCGGTAAACCTGAACCATACAGTTACATAGTCGGAATATAGGGACACATCATACACAGCATGCGGATGTGTAGGTCCCCATATTCGAAAGTTGTGCGTATTCACTGTTCCATGTACGAAAAAATGCGCCTCATCGGTCCATAAGACTTTCGAAGGGCACATTTCATCCACCTGCATCCTCGCCAGAAATCGCAAAGCGAAGTCGGCGCCTTGTTTTTTGTCACGTGGTTGCAGCTGCTGCACCCTATACATTTTTAAAGGATACCATTTCAAGATGAACCGTATAACTTTACAGACAGTTGACCACGGAAGTTGCAGTTGCCGGGATACCTGTCTTGCACAAACTACGGATAGTTCCGATTGTGACTGGATTTCTGCAACGGTAAGTGCGACGTCTTCCATATTGCTTTTTGCAACAGGTCACCAGCCTCTACCCGGAGCCACACCCTTGCCTGTTCGTCCTGGTCCACACCCTTGCCTGTCGGAGCCACACCCTTGCCGGTTGCCACACCAACGCCTGTTTCTTCGAATTTCTGTATCATATTCTTCAGCGTTTAGCGACAAAGGTACTTTTCTCATAATTTTCAGACGAGATATTCACGTAATGCAGCGGCGGCATTACTGCCGTTTTGGTAAAAGAGTTTCACTAGCAAAGCTCGATCCTTATTGCAGATACCTATGGTTCCTTTTACCGATTACAGGGAAGACATCGCATTTTATAGTGTGCCTCATGCGACTCTCACATGTAATTTATTGCAATGTCACGAGAAATTGGCATGTTCTACTACGCTTTTAGCGCGTCCACACCACCTGATGGCACTAACACTATAACTATTTTTTTTATTTGCAGTTCTCTACCCCATGTTCTTATTAAGATATCCAGCACTTGTTGCTTGATCCGTCGAGTAGATCCTTCTCTCATCATTACGCAAATCTTTCTTCATCATTACGCAAATCGCTCTGAGTAATGTCAGTTTAATTATAACCACCCTGTACGTTAAAATAAACAGAATCCGTTTCAAAAAACACTTTATTTTTTTTTCAAACTGCTCATGCCAGACTTCTCTTTGCACTGAGCCTTCTTATACCAATGCGCAGAACCTCAACATGAATTTTCCACCCTCCTTAAAAATTAATTATTATAAGAAATGATTCACTGACCTTCTGGATCAGAAACAAAGCCCATTAACATTTGGATGAAATCATGGAAAAGTGTATGAGAAACGGAGTAAATCTGTCTATTAGTAAACAAAATAAAGGCAAAATTTTAAAATTTAACCATGCACAGCTTCTGCGAGATCGTACACATTCTCCATTGAACAAACTAATGCTACAATTCAAAAGTTGATATCTCATTCCAAACGATATTTTCTGTAGTTTGAGATATATCGTACTAAGTAAGAAAGTTCTCAAAGGTTATTTGAAAAGTTTCCTTCGTTTACTGTTCATCCACATCATCAACACCATCACGGAGGTCCAACCAGATCGTGCAATTTAGTTCTCCAAGCATATCTGTCCTGAACTATATCTGCTGCATCGGACCACTGCACACCAATTCCAACAAGGTCCTGTTTGACATTGTCTGTCCGTCACATCGTAAGTCTCCCCCTCTTTCTGAGGCCTTTAGGACACTGTTCATAACCCTATTTGCTAATCTACAATTATCCATACGGGCAATATCGCCAAGGGAGAATCAACGGCAGTCTCTCGCTGCACAATATGCGGCTCAGAGTAGGTTGCCGACTCCTTTGCCTAATCTCTTCATTATTTACAAGGTTGAACCACCTAATTCCCAAGATACTGCGTAAGCATCTAGAATCAAAGATATCAAGTTTGTGTTATCTTGTTTACAAAGTGTCCAAGTTTCACTACCATAACTAACCCTAGAAAGAACCAAACAATTATAGAGACTAATTTTAGTCTTTAGGCGTATACGCCTATTTCTCCACACTCTCCATAGATTCTTAAAAGTTCCGGCAGCAATCCCAATTCGTCTATTAATCTTATGCTGCACATCATCACTATCTGTTACATAAGCTCCCAAGATAATTAAACTATAACACATACTGAAGACGATTAACTGAATCACAGACTGCCTGACTAACTTTAGTTTTCTCTCTGTTTATCAACAAACCTACTTTAGTACCAGTCTCATCAACAACGTGATAATACGTGACAATCCCGGTGCACCGCAATACGGAGACTGCATCATATCACCATAGGGAGTTGTCACTGAAATCATCATAAGAATTTATCTCATCAACATCATTTCGCAAAAGGGCTAAATCATCAGCATAATCTAAATCAGAAATTGTCGTATGCCCAGACCATTTAAGGCCTAAATATTTGCCTTGTAGTGAGTTTTGCATAACATATTCAATAACCACACTAAAGAGAAAAGGAGACAAAATGCACCCTTGTCGAACACCAGAAGTAATGCTAAACCAATTGCTACAAGCCTTACCAACTCTCACACACGACTCAGTGTTATTATAGAGAGCTTTCATTATGTTAACTAATTTGTCTGGTATGCCATACCATTTCACAATCAACCACAAATTACGACTATCAACAGAGTCGGAAGCCTTTTTGAAATCAAAAAACTAATAACCAAAGGTTTCTGGAACTCTAAATATTTCTCAAGAATCTGCCTAAGTGAAAATATCTGATCCACACATCCTCTACCACTTCTGAATCCACATTGCTCATCACGCAATTGCCTGTCAACCAGATTCTTAATTCTATTAAGACCTTCAAAATTCAAATCAGACAAGCACTGCAGCATTATCGTGCAGAGAGAGACTCCCGTGGTTTGGCCGTGTTGCCCGTATGGATAATTATAGATTGGCGAATAGGGTTATCAACAGTGTGTCTAAAGTCCTCAGAAAGAAGGGGATACCTAGATAGCGGGGTGGACACACAATGTCGGACAGTACCCTGTTAGAATTGGTGTGCAGTGGCCAGATTCAGCAGATGTAGCTCTGGACTGAAATGCATGGAAACCTAAATTGCACGTTCTGGTTGGACTTCCATATAGCCCATGGTTGGTTGATTATGATGATGAGTTCTGCATCTGAGTTACTATTGACATAACATAGCCTAACATGCTTAATGAAATGACCTTTAGTCTTTTCATGAACGAGTTCATAAATAGTGCATGTATTATTTAGTGTACATGCGCTCTTTAGGGACTCGTCTGCAAATTTCGTAATGATTTTAGGAAAGAGGATATGTTCCAATGTGGAACTCCTTACCTTTTAATATAAATATATTACTGTTTTTAATGTTATAGACATTAATGTCTATAAAATAATAAATAATTAATATGCTTTATTTATAAAAATAATTTTAATTAAAATAATTTTAAATTACTAATTAAAAAAATAAAATAATTTTAAAATGCTATATTTATTTTTGCGATTAGTGTATTTTTGAAGTCTCCGATTACAAAATCAGTTTTTTACATATATTATCCCTTGTAATTAACTGTTACTACCTTAACAATGATTTGATATGCTTAAATCAGTACAAAAGGTTTCTTACACAAAATACATATGTTACGTAAATGAAAGTGACGATCCAGTTTTGATTGGGATGCTAAATTAGTCTGATGTGACATTATTTAAGCTACGGAAGACTTGCTATGAAAATTATTAGTGATATATTTTTATGTTAATTTGTAGCGACTTTACACTGAAAGTCACTGAACTAGAATCCGATTTGAACATCGTGAAAGTGCATGTGATTAAACGGAGGTATAAAACTACACTAAAAAATGCTATGATTTGTACTGGTAGCCATTTTTACTCCTCTTTTAATGATCTTTCTTTAACTGAAAGCATAACATAAAACGAAATTTTAGTGTTTCATTTAATGATATACAGAAATATCTGAAATTTTTATGGTAAGTTAAAAGTTATGAAATTGCTGATCAGTGTAAAATGCCACTGATCAGCTCAGAATAAAATAAAAAATATTATTTTTTCTAAACTATGTCCCTTTATTTTTATATATGAAGTGACCCAAAAAAAACTTATATCCACTAAGTAATAACTTAGTGGATATAAGAAATATATGAAATTTATACATTTTAAATCACAGTTGAAGCACTACATAAAACCTAAGGTTTCATGTTTTACAAATGGAGGGAATGTAATTTTCAATATTAGAAGAAGCACAGAAAATGACCTGTAAACATGGACTCATCGCAACTACCTCAGGGTTATATCTGGAAGGTGTTTTGTCGACCAGCATCTTCAATTGTAGTTAAGGCAACTTGCAATGACTGACTCCGTGGTATAAAGCAATCAATAGAAGATATCTCGGTGAAGAGCTGGTGGCTGAGGAATCAGAGTACCTGACATGCCATCAGAACGTCGTAGGTTCGTACTCCACCCGGATCAAGTTAATATTTCCTCTATGCTTAGAATTGTTCATCCTGCTTATTATTTACGATTTTGTTTCATTTAGTTAAATAATAATATACGTTAATGCACTATTTATCGGATTTTTTAAAATACTTCTCTAAAATGTACATCGTGTAACTCTATTTTATGTATTGTAAATAAAAAGAATCGTATAGGAAGCCTTCTACGTTTGGAGTTTGAGGTGGTTTCCCCATTAGCCTATTCCTAAACAGATCATATCTGATCACTCATTCACGCCATGTAATTAATCGAGTGTTTTGGCATCAAATTGAAACTTAAACATGAACTCTAATTTGGTATTAAAGGAATTCCCATATCTTTCCCTGTTTGCACTTTTCTCAAATTCCAGCATGTAGCATAACTATGATTTTTCGAAGTAACAGGATAAAAAAAACCCTAACCTTCTCCGTCTGTGGGTGTCCAATAAGTGGCATGAGTCGCAAAGGACAAGACAAAGATCACCAAACGGTGGAGCGCCAAGGGCCAGATTTTCAAATTCTTTGAGCCGAGTGGTTAGCGCGCTTGGCTGCTGATCTAAGGGACCTGGGTTCGAGCCCCGGGTAAGGCATGGTTGTATGTGCTGTTTTTCTGCTGAGGTCCTGCCATCCTCTCAGACCTTCTACTATGGCATATAAACTGACAGGCTCCTGTCAGACCTCTGTGGCAAGCAGCTGCTTGAGGGGGTATTTATATTTTATTTATTTATTTAAATACTGTGGGGTAGGGATTCTCGGACACATGGCTCATGAAGTCATTTTTGTAGTTCACAAGCAATACGTTTCATCGTAATCAAGGCAGCTGCTATAATGATCTCACGCGAATATATTCACCTTCAGCCGAAAATGAAACCACAATCAATGAAATCAGGTCTCTTTCATCTTATGGTTTTGTGACAAGAAAGGCATTTTAAACTTTTTTATCAGTATGCAACTTGTTGCATTACCAAAACAGTCCTCCTGACCTATAGCTTTAGCGGCCATACCCCTAGCTTTAAGCGTTTCAGTTGATATATATTGCCTAGATAACAAAGTAACGAATTTTTGTCATATCACAAGAAAGCCAAATTCGATTATCCGCAGCTTCTAAAATTTGCATTTTATGGTAAATTTTGACGTAATATAAAGTTATCTGTCTAATATATTTACACCGAAGAGCCAAAGTATTATGAACAGCTGCCTAATATGATGTTGGTCCTCCATGTGCCGCTAAAACAGCTATTACCCGGCAAGGCATGGACGCTACAAGATTTCTAAAGGTGTCTTGTGGTATCTGGTACCAACACGTTACCAGCAGATCCTTTAACTTTTGTAAGGTACATGGTTTAGCCACCACAGATCGGATATGCTGTTCCAACACAAACCACAGATGCTCGATTAGATGCTGTCTGAGGAATTTGGAAGTCAGGGCAGTACCTGAAAGTCTTCTTCATGTTCCGCAAACCATTCTTGAACAATTCGGCCAGTGCAGCATAATGCATTATCCTGCTGAAAAAAGGCACTATTAGATGGGTATACCGTTGCTATGAAAGCATGTACCTGGTCTGCAATGATGTTAAGGTAGATGGTAGACGTCATAGTTTCCTGTACATGAATGACTGGATCCAGGATTTCCCAGCAGAATATTGCCCAAAGCTTTCTCCACTGGTGTGCATCGTTTACCTGGGGAAGTGCCAACACTTCCCCAGGCAAACGAATGCACACCTACACCGCCGTCCACATGGTGCCACAGGAAACGAGATTCATAGGATCATACAACCTTCTTTCAATCATTCAAGGTCCAGTTTTGATGCTGGCGTGCCCATTGTAGGCGCTTTCGATGGTAAACTGAAGTTAGCATGGGCACTCGGAGCTGCCAGCGGCTACGCAACTCCGTTTTCAGCAGGGTTCGATGAACTGCGTTTTGTGACACATTACTCCCGGCACCAGCATTAGAATTACGGATGAGTTCCACCACAGTATCCCTTCTGTTGGCTCGTACCATATGGGCTAGCCTTCGCTCAGTTCTAGCATCGGTGAGCTGTGGTTGACCCACACCTTGCTGGCGGTTTGTGGGTTTTTCCTCCTCACACCAATTTCTGAAGGTACTAACCACGGCTGACCGTGAACACCCAACAAGACTTCCATCTCAGAAATACTCTGGACCAGTCGTCTGTATATTACAATTTGGCATTTGTCAAAATCACTTTTATCCGCTGTTTTTCTCATCTGAAGAATACGAATAACACTGATTAACAGAGCTCAGTATCAGGTGTTATTTATACCGTTTCATGACCTTCACACGCGCCGTCGTTTACCTGCAGTTGCTTCGATTTGCATAAAGACTCGGTGGTCATAATGTTTTGGCTCTTTGGTGTATATTTTAATTTTCAACAATATTACTTCAATATTTGAAGAATTATTAAAGATCGGCATTTGAACAGCAGCAATAAAAAAATGCCCCTCAAGCAGCTGCTTTCCATAGAGGTCTGACAGGAGCCTGTCAGTTTATATGCCATAGAAGAAGGTCTGTGAGGATGGCAGGACCTCAGCAGAAAAACGACACAAACAGCCATGCCTTACCCGGGGCTCGAACCCAGGTCCTTAGATCAGTAGCCAAGCGTTCAAGGAGAATTTTAGCAAGGGCGATTCGTGGAATTGTGTTTCTAATGTCCCGTTTATGCTCGTCTATCTTGTGTTTTAGGGTGCGTTTAGTGCAGTCGATATAGAGAGCGGGGACATCGGGGGTGAAATGGAGATTAGGGGAATGAAGTAGATTCCGCCTGCTTAAGAATTTAAATGGGATCTTTGCCATGCTTAAGAATTTAAATAGATTCGGTGGTGTTTTGAAAGGAACTTTTAGGTTAAATGGTTTTAGGTTGGTATAACAAGGGGTTCAATATTGAGGAAGGTAATGGAGGCGGTGAATTTATGATGTGGCTACAGTGGTGATGGAGAGTGATTATGAAATTTATGCTTAGCTTTGTGAAGAATTCTATTGGTAAAGGTGTTAGTATAACCAGCATTGTTCCCAGTGGCAACGATAAAGCTGATTTTATTTTGCCGGTTGGTTGGGGAATCACAGGCGCGGAAAGCGAGATGAAATGCGGAGTAGAAAAAGACACTTTTAAATTGGGTGGGAGGAAAGGCGGAAACTTTTGTTACCTGAATTTCTTTTCCTATTTGAGTTTACCTTACAATTTTATTCGTTTTTCTCTTAATGCTGCTGCAGCTCATTTGTTCGCGCTGTAATGCGACAACGAGAAAATATCTCCTCTTGACTACTACTATAGATGCTGAAGTGTCGGTGGTTTGACTAAGCAAATAATGATGTGGTTAGAAGATGGAGACATCAACAACTTTTGACTAGCTTCTTGTGTAACGAGAGAGACAGGGACATACCCAGGGGGCTCGGAATATTGTATTGTTTTGTGCGTACAAATTTGTATTGTTATCCACCCATTCCGTTTTCCGTGGTCCCTGGTCTTAGGTTGGTACACGCTGACTCTCCCCCTCCCCTACACACACTCTGCCATGGTTACTGGCTTTAGGCATGGGCCATGCTCTTGTCCTTTTACATCCTCTCTGCTTGTTTTAGTCATTTGCTTAATTGAATCACTTACTGAATTACTTTCCAATGTAATTCAAAAATAATGATACACAATTTCATTCTTTTCACCCTCCCAAGTTCAGGTTGTGTGGTCCAGATCAACTCTCTCTCTCTCCACTTATATTTATCTTTGCAATCTTGGTCTTGTATTATTCATATCTCAGACTTCTCTACCTGCTTTGAAATCCAAAACATTTGTATTTGGAACTAAAAATAGATAGAGTTGCATTTGGAACACTAAAAGTAGATTAAAAATAAACTAAAAAAAATTTATTATTATTTATTAGCATGTTTGTCTACTGATCAAAGGGACCTAGGTTTAGAGCCCCGGATAAGGCATGGATGTTTGTGTTGTTCTTCTGCTGAGGACCAGCCATCCTCACAAATCCCTTCTACTATGGCTTATTAAACTGAAAGACTCCTGTCAGACTTCTGTGACAAGCAGCTGTTTGACGAGGGTATATAGATAATATCTACCCTGCCCTCGGGGAGAAAATATGACACTGAGGGGATTGGGAAGGCCGACGTCAGTTAAATGGGAAGTAAAATTTTAGCCTTGTGTGCAGGATAACTATAGCCTGTGCCATTAAAACAGTAAGATTGAGGCAGGCTTCCATCTGTCTCCTAACAGCTGTACATGGGTCTTTGCTGTGACCAGGACATTTAGCCCATTATGCAGAAAACAGAGCCGCTCAGATGAAATATGTTAACTCAAGCATCATTCCATCCTCCTCACCCCAATAGACATGAGCAGACCCGGATCTGAAAAAAAAATCGAGAAGAGAGGGAAACAAGAAACACAATCGAGCAGAAAAAACGGAAAGGGTATTTCCAATGCAATATATCATTTCCCCCTTGTTTTTTAAATTTTTAAATTTTTTTTGAAAAATCCATGAAACATAAATAAGTTTAGTAATATTTATTTCTATTACCCTTACTATGATTCTGAAAGGAATAGGAGATGCCCCCACCTCCCTAGATCTTGTCCATGGACTCGAGTATGTCCACCCATAAGACTTTTTAGGCACATTACTGATATCTGAAATGTAAAATAGAACAGACTACTTTTGATTTAATCATTTGCTGAATTGAATCACTTACTCAATTACTTAACAATGTATTCTATAAAAAGTATAATGATAGAAAATTTTATTCTTTTCACCCTCCCAAGTTTAAGCTGTGTGGTCCCAGTCATCTCTCTCTATCCACTTATTTTTATCTTTGCAATCTTGCTCTTGAAGTCCTCTTTTCGGCATTCTTTTTTTCATACCATTTTTCCATCTCTTTCACCGTCTTCTTCCAGCGGGTTCTAATTTCCATATTAAATTTAGCCCTCTTCCTTTATCCATCATATTCATAAGTCTTTCTCATTTTGATAATATATTTTACACCTCCAAATTTTTATGTAATCTCTGATTACTTTAGTTTCTTTATTTCTCATTTTATCTAGTTTTTGCTTCCTCGGATATCTTTTGCAATATCCACTTCGATTACTTTTATCTCAGATGCAAACCTTTCTCACAAAATTATTTTTGATTCTTATGTTAGAGTACTATCTACAATTGTATTAAAATCTATTCTTTAAAAATCAATTCAGCACTCTTACTGCTTTCTATTTTTGGTCTTCTATTTTAATAATCTTTCTTTAATTTTTTTTCATCATACATTCGACTATTAATAACAGCTTTCTCTTTGCTGGGTGTTAGAAAACTGACATCAGAATCCAAAAAATGGAAACATTGGAAACTTTTTTCTTTGAAAAATTTCAAATCATGACATCTATTTTATGTAAAAAGATGTAATCCAAGTAATTACAACCTTATGCCAGTTTTTAAGTAGAAAAACAAATTTAAATAGCTTTTAAAAGTTATTATTAAAAAATAATAATGAAAAAACTTTTCAAATATCGACAAACATGCATGCGTTTTAAAAACTGTTTTGGGAAAGGAGTTAAGAGTAAATGTCACAGGAGTCTGATATCTCGTGTTCAATGGGTAGTAGCTCATGACCATATGGGTTTCGAGGTGAAGGGATGCTCAGCTTAATGAGAGGCAATTTACGGAGTGGAAGGGAGCTCTGCCTGGCTTGGCTGCGGTTAACTCCTTCGCCCTTCGGGTGAAGGAAGGGGGGACGACAAACTAGGAAGAGTCCATTTCAAAAGTCGGCCAGTTTGGTATTCTGAGGTACTTCGTTTTCCAAGGTCTGTGGTAGTTAAAGGGTTAAATTCCCCCAAAACATAAATTAAAGCATAAAATTGTGAATGTTCAGTAACGAGAGAGTTAAACCATTCTTCTATGCTTCATGAAGCAAATATTGAATTATGTAATTCTGAATAGAAACTTTAACAAATATGACACTTTTGATATCCGAGTTCACATAATTTACAAGCTATGTTTCTTAAGCTGAAGTTTCATACATCTAAGAATATCTGTATGCAATAGTAATGAAAAAATATATATCAAAGTATAAAACTCGGTATAAATTAAAACGTTATTAATTATTAATAATAATCAATTAAATTAAATTGAACTATTAATTATTAATGACCATAAATTGGTATAAATTAATAATCATAATTTGTTGTTACATCAATAATTTTCGCTTTTACTAGATACATAAATATACGCACAAATACTTATTTTCTCAGTTGGTAAAATTTTAGGTCCGTGTTGAAAACACTTCGGACCCCGCACTGATCAGAATGCTTAAATGTTCTAGTGACTAATCTTGTGAAAGACAAAGTGGCGATAATCTGTTGTTGAAGGGAGCTCAGCGATCATAGTATAGAGGTCATGGATACACAATACATGGCCTTGAAAATGAAGAGGGGGACAGAGTGAGATCACAAACAGTTTCACTAATCCTCTTCCAATGCTAACGGTTAGAGCTCTCGTTACTTGTTTGCACCCCTTCAAATGGCATTGTTCATTTTTCGTAACTGATTCATCAGTGATAAAGTTAGAAGCAACGCTAGTTAGTCGGACGTTTTTCATTGCTGATCACTTCTTGATTAGAAGCAGTGCTCATGTGTCTTAAATGCTGTGCAGAACATTAAACGTATCATCTACTACGAAGTAAACATCTAATACTAGGAATTTCGAGTTGCAGAAATTTCCAGGTAAGCTCTATTTATTCTCTGATAACTGATGATAATAATTCACACTTACCCAGTTGATGGATAATCCACAAAAGGAAAGCGAATTTATTGCAAATTAATTTCATACTTTTTTACCGGTTGCAAATGTTTGGGACTAATAATCCATTGTATGATAATTTGAACAGGAAAAAATCAGATACGTTTCTAATTACAAACTTCATTAGACACTATATAGGTTTTATAAACTTCCAAAAACAATGTACAATTGTTGCAAAAATGTTGCATTTCGCTTGTGGGTACTCCAAACTTTTATACGAATTTGCAGTTGGGGAGGGTTTGTTTTAAAAGGAAACTGGTGAAATTAAATCATATACAAGGAAAATATCGCAAAGACGGTTACACATTGTCTAAAGCTGTAATATAAAATGAACAAAGGATATATTCGATTGAGAAAGTTGTAGTTGCATAATATTTCGCTCTTTTTTCTTTGTATCACAATCTGTATTGGATAGGGATCGATGAAAAAAAGCATTTGAGGTGTAAGGGATTATTATTTCAAATTCCACGAATTCTAAAAAATTATAATCAAACGGCATTTTTCATATGGCGCCAGAATCTTTTATTTATTAATGGCCTTTTGCATTTAATAATATTTTTAAGTAATTTTGATTTATTTGCAAAGAATTAAATAAACTTTAGAGTCTTCCTGAAGTAACAAAGGGAAATAGCCTATTCAACTATTGTAATATAAAGAGATGTCTCTCTGTGCAAGCCATAACACGTCAGGAAATCATGGCTGATGCTTCATATTTTCAGTGTTTGTATACGTCGCCCGTTTTGCAGTGCCAAATTACAATTCTATTGTTGCCATTTACAGCTCTCTAGGTGAGAAGCTCTGAACCCAAGAGTCACAATAACAATTATATCAGTTGCATTTGATAGAATATCTGCATTTTCAAAGATATTATTGATTTAATACGTCTTAATATAGTTAAGTACCTGAATTTTTCACGGGGTCAGGGAAGGGGAACAAAGGTACAAAATATTACACTTTTCGGTGAAGAATATAGGGAATTATAGCCTAACAAAATCTCTCGAAAAACGAAAATCTTGATAGTTTGTGATAAATCCAAGGGTTATATAGCTTAGCGACGTGACGTCAACAATGACCTTTGCAAGAGCTGGCAAAACGTCCTGTTGAATCTGTTTTAAAATATCCGGGATTAGTGGAGGAGCTCACATAAAGCTAAGTGTAGTGAAAACAGAATGTGTAGATTAAGAGTGAGACCCGGCAGCGAAAACATGGGCCAGTATGAATTTGATTATTTAACCAACTACTTGAACACAAGGGTAGTGGAGGGAACAGTGCACGATATTGCGACAATTCGGTCATGAGACACGGCAGCCATAAGTTAGAAATGTTTGTAAAGGAATATCTTCATAGTTTAGGTATAAATGAAGCCGCGGGCTATGAGAAAGCGGACTAACGTCAGCATAGCCGAGCAATTCTAAGAGAGAGCGATGATCACAGCAAGGACCGAAGTCAAAACCTGAAATTCTTTGTGTTGAATCTTAGCTAGTTTTGGGGAGTGGAAATAAGAATATAGAGACTTAAAATGCGACCCGGGCAAAGCCGCATGTCGTTGAGCTACTGTACAATAATAAAAGAAAATGTTTATGTGTCTGTGTGACATTGGCAGACATAAATCATGGGGAAATGATCGTAGAACCTTGAACATTTTGCAGAATATTCGGGGTTGCCGTCCGAGTTGCTCAAAACCGTATTTCAAATCGAAATTTTAAAAAACGAAGTTTCTTAGAAGCAAAATATATTTCCTATGCTATTTCTACCAGAAATTCAAATAGCTGAGAAATCCTCTTTTGTAATTCACTGCTCCCCAATTTTGAACGTAACGCATAAAAATATTTAATCTGGTGTTGCCAGATTCTCAAAGGCGTTATTATATTGATGTGTCTCTTTACAGTTAAGAACCTGATTTATTAATCTAACAAGGGTCAGACATGGGGCACCAGCGTACGAAATTTGCGACCGATCTGTGGTGTATCACGGGAACCAGAGGATACCAATTCACCTCACTATTTTCCATTCAAAAGAAACACGAGTTATGAGAGCGCACGCTGATGTCATCCATGACATGAGCAACGACTGAGAAATTCATCGTGCAAACTGTGCTGAAGTTGAGGATAACAGTGAGGGGCATAGTTATGGGGGGAGGCTCCCCCGAAAGTAACTCGGAGTTGGCAAATTTCGAAGCGACTTCGTAAAATCTAGGTGAGTTACGAAAATTTGTAATCTTTTTTCATCAAATTAAGGGGAGTTGTGAAAATCGAGGCAACTTGGTAAATTTAGGGCAGTTTAGAAAATGGAGAGACGGCAAAAATCAAGAGTAGATGACAAAATTCGAAGCCACTTAGTAAAATACAGGTGAGTTGTCAAAATATGGGCAACTTGGCAAAATCTTTGGGGAGTTGGCAAAATTCGGAGTGACTTGGTAAAATCTTGGGGAGTTTTCAAAATTCGGAGTGACTTGGCAAAATCGTGAGTGGTTGGCAAAATTCAGGCGAGATATAAAAATTGGTACTTTTTCCTGTAAAATTATGGCGAGTTGGCAAAATATAGGAGAGTTGACAAAATCTAGGGGCAGTGTTGGCAAAATTCGGAGTGACTTGGCAAAATCGTGGGAAGTTGGCAAAATTCAGATGAGATGTGAAAATTGGGATTCTTTTCTGTAAATTATGGCGAGTTGGCAAAATCTAGGGGCAGTTGGCAAAATTCGGAGTGACTTGGCAAAATCGTAGTAGGGGGAAAAGGAGAGTTCTGAGCCAGTGGCGGAGCTATGTTAATGCTATGGGCTCCGCCACCCGTGTGTTACAAGCTGGTGGCGGAGCACATTGGTCAGAATTCTCACTGTTTTTAAAGACTGAAGTCGGACAATGGTGAATAAAATACCTCCCTCCAGTAATGTATTAATCTGAAATTATTCAGTTAAATTGCAGATAATCCATTAGTAATTTCCACCGACGTCCATCTTGGTTTCCACAAATTTTTTTCGAGTTCACCATTTTGAAATCTGATGTCACCGATTAGCAGTTCTACCTTTTAAAGTATTTTTACCCAACTCATACAGGTCACCAATAGATATTTTCCTTCAATAATTTTCATAATTTCAAATAATTTATTTTTAAATCAGAGATTTTTTTCTTCCACCATTTTTTTTTTTATTTTTTTTTTTATTTTTTACCCAATAGTATTTTTTTTTTCTGAAGGACAGTCTTTTAAATCAGTTTCTGCGGGATAGTATATTAATCCGAAATTATATTATTCAGTTAAATTGGAGGTAATAATATATAACAGATGGTATTGGATAACAACTCGGTCATAATTTCCAGAGAAAACTCTTGGTTTCTACCCTCATCCGAATTTTTTTCTAAGTCCAGAGCCGCCATTTTTAATCCTGACGTCACACGGGCCGTGTGACTCATCTCGTAGTTAACAACTCTCGTGGTCTCAGAATTCTCCATCCTAATTATGGAGCCATCTAGTGTTTAAAGAACGTACCATATTTGAAAAAAAAAACTCTGTCCCAGGCGGGTTTTTGAATGCGTTACCTTATGGGTCAGAAACTTAATCTGCGCGCTAACGTACCCGGCTACAGCTTGTTACTTACTTGGATTGCTTAGATGTGTCTGAAGTGGGGATAAGCGTTCTTTACTTAACAATCTCGGTTGGTTCTATTTCCTTCACGAGTTTTATATTGTTGCATTTTTATTAACATTTTTTTATTATTTATTGACGTATGTTTTTTTTTATTTTTATTACCAGCGTATTTTTATTTCTTTTTAATTCGTGATTATACTCGTAAATCAACCCCACATATATTTCTATACTTTAATGTGGTAGTTGTATATTTCATGTATTTATTCCTTATTAATTAAACATTCATCCATAATTGATACCCCCTTTATTAATATGCAACCTCTTTATTAAACACTTATAAAAAGTCCCATCGCACGGCTAACCTCGTAAGTTCCACCCTCAAAATATTTTAAGTCCAACCAAACTTTCGGTGGCAACCCTTCTCAGAACGGCTGATGCAATCCTCCAAATAATTACAAAGTCCCATATTCATATAATTCTAAGTCCTGCAACGTGTATTTCGCAACAAACGTTCGGTACCTCACACCTACGGGAACCACGTTTTACTGTCAGATGGTTTTGCGAACTTAAAGGCCCTACTTATTTAAAAAATATATATATTATTCCAAACGGAGGAATCACACATCTCTGTATAATAATTCGTATTTTTTAAGTATCTACATATTTTAATCTCGCATGCTCATGCCAGTGATCTTATCGGTTCATTGCTAAAGGGTGAGTGGAGATTGAACTCGGATGAAAGCTATTTGCTACTGATTAATAATTTCCTTCATTTAATGCAAGAGTTTGAATAAATAATTCTTTGAACCAAATGGTGCCACTATCGTTTTTTTTTATTTCCTCCTAAAAATCATTAACTTTCATACTAAACCATTTCAAAATAAACATCTTAAACGGTTTTTAACATAGTCCTGTGTAAAGTGTGTGTGTGTGTGTGAGGGGGACTCTGAATAATTATTATCAGCGTACATGGATATACTTTTCCCATTCTGCATCAACAGACCAAGCAATAAATATATATCTTTCTCTCACATTTTTATTCTCAAGCACGTTTCATAGGAAGACATCACAGTAATCATTGCTTGAAAAAATAACTGATTTCAAAAAGTCCCATTTATCGAGCCCATATTCTGCCGGTGGCTGATGTTTTTCCTATCATTCTGCATTTTCACAGAACCACGATTTATTGAGGGTCGTCGGTATCATAAGCATTATTTCAACAATCTGAGAACAGTCCTACCATTTACGCAACATAAAATAAACATTTTTTTCAAGTTTACTTATTCTCTCTGTATAATTATTAGTGGTATATTTCATTAAGAGTGATTTTTTTTCTTCATCACATACCCCTCCTGCGGACCACGTTTTATTGACGGTTGCCAATAATTATCTGAGAATTAAATAAAGCAGTAATGAATATGTTATACAACGGGTTTAACACTGTTTGCTCTGTATAATAATTATCAGCGTTGTTTATTTGGAAATACTTCCCCACTCTGTGAAAACAGTCCACGCAACATATTTTTAACCTCTTCCCAGTTTTACCACGTTTCATAGACAGTAATAAATGTTTTATGTTCCGAATATAGCATTACACTCCTTGCTCTGAAGGAGGACTTTTTTTTTACTGCTTATCTCACTCATCATGAGGGACCACGTTTCATTGACGGATGACACCACGTAGGTGACCGTGAAAATGTCTGTAATATTACTCCATATTGGGAATTCCTTGCTTCTGTCGGTGGCTGAATTCACTCGTGCTGTGTTTAAAAATATTTATACTCGCCGGGTGTATGAAATGTTTACATTTTATCTCACACTTCCTTCATGTCTCGCTAGGAACCATGTTTTAATGACAGATGGTACCGTGAAAGTAACCTAGTAATTCTATTTTTCCATAATGGAATTTACACTCTTAACTCTGTATAATGCAAATCGCAACAATATACTAGTAATATACATTATTTCTCATATCTGTGAATCACATTCTTCGTATATCTGTCTAATACCATTCTTAGCGTCAAAAAACACTCTGAACGACCTTGACAGGAGGATTTCTCTCCTAACAGCGGTCTAGTACCCTTTCTCTATCGAACTATGAGCCCTTTGCTACATGTACTAGGCAATTTAATTAATTTGAATGCATAAAAGACCCCTCAGAATTGAAAAACCAACGAAATGGTTGGTAAAATTGCTTTGAAAAACAGTAAAATGAATCACAGAATATTTGTAAATACGCTCACATTGCAATGGTTGGTAGAAAGACACTATATGCAGTGAATTTGGAATAACAGTAAATACGCACACACTGCAGTGGATGGAAGAATATTTTCAAAATTCTTCTAAGTGGAAGGCATTCCAGCATATTTTGAAGGTATTCTATCATCTCCAGTACATTTTGTTTGATTATGCATGCTCATACGTATCATCTTACGTAAAAAAAACTACTTCCAACACGAATGCGTGTTAATAGAGGACAATAGTCAAATACAATAACCTACTATAAAAAATAATACATAAGTCTCACTCGAACGTACCCTCTCAACATACCTGGATTAATCCAGCGAAATGAGAAAGCTTCGGCGCAACATAAAAATCCACCTAACTATGCTTTGACATATATGTTCTGATCGGGCCTCTGTACTTATACCGTTGTTCTCACGTAGAGCGTAAAAGATGCGACGTGTCTTTGCAAACTAAGAGCGTGAAAAAAAAAACTTTACTCCCGCTTCGACTCTGTTCACGTGATCTGCTGAAATGACGCATCACGCCAACAAGCTGGATCACGTGAACAGAGTCGAAGCGGGAGTGAAGGTTTTTTTTTCACGCTCTTAGTTTGCAAAGACACGTCGCATCTTTTACGCTCTACGTGAGAACAACGGTATAAGTACAGAGGCCCGATCAGAACATATATGTCAAAGCATAGTTAGGTGGATTTTTATGTTGCGCCGAAGCTTTCTCATTTCGCTGGATTAATCCAGGTATGTTGAGAGGGTACGTTCGAGTGAGACTTATGTATTATTTTTTATAGTAGGTTATTGTATTTGACTATTGTCCTCTATTAACACGCATTCGTGTTGGAAGTAGTTTTTTTACGTAAGATGATACGTATGAGCATGCATAATCAAACAAAATGTACTGGAGATGATAGAATACCTTCAAAATATGCTGGAATGCCTTCCACTTAGAAGAATTTTGAAAATATTCTTCCATCCACTGCAGTGTGTGCGTATTTACTGTTATTCCAAATTCACTGCATATAGTGTCTTTCTACCAACCATTGCAATGTGAGCGTATTTACAAATATTCTGCCAATCATTTTACTGTTTTTCAAAGCAATTTTACCAACCATTTCGTTGGTTTTTCAATTCTGAGGGGTCTTTTATGCATTCAAATTAATTAAATTGCCTAGTACATGTAGCAAAGGGCTCATAGTTCGATAGAGAAAGGGTACTAGACCGCTGTTAGGAGAGAAATCCTCCTGTCAAGGTCATTCAGAGTGTTTTTTGACGCTAAGAATGGTATTAGACAGATATACGAAGAATGTGATTCACAGATATGAGAAATAATGTATATTACTAGTATATTGTTGCGATCTGCATTATACAGAGTTAAGAGTGTAAATTCCATTATGGAAAAATAGAATTACTAGGTTACTTTCACGGTACCATCTGTCATTAAAACATGGTTCCTAGCGAGACATGAAGGAAGTGTGAGATACAATGTAAACATTTCATACACCCGGCGAGTATAAATATTTTTAAACACAGCACGAGTGAATTCAGCCACCGACAGAAGCAAGGAATTCCCAATATGGAGTAATATTACAGACATTTTCACGGTCACCTACGTGGTGTCATCCGTCAATGAAACGTGGTCCCTCATGATGAGTGAGATAAGCAGTAAAAAAAAAGTCCTCCTTCAGAGCAAGGAGTGTAATGCCCTATTCGGAACATAAAACATTTATTACTGTCTATGAAACGTGGTAAAACTGGGAAGAGGTTAAAAATATGTTGCGTGGACTGTTTTCACAGAGTGGGGAAGTATTTCCAAATAAACAACGCTGATAATTATTATACAGAGCAAACAGTGTTAAACCCGTTGTATAACATATTCATTACTGCTTTATTTAATTCTCAGATAATTATTGGCAACCGTCAATAAAACGTGGTCCGCAGGAGGGGTATGTGATGAAGAAAAAAAATCACTCTTAATGAAATATACCACTAATAATTATACAGAGAGAATAAGTAAACTTGAAAAAAATGTTTATTTTATGTTGCGTAAATGGTAGGACTGTTCTCAGATTGTTGAAATAATGCTTATGATACCGACGACCCTCAATAAATCGTGGTTCTGTGAAAATGCAGAATGATAGGAAAAACATCAGCCACCGGCAGAATATGGGCTCGATAAATGGGACTTTTTGAAATCAGTTATTTTTTCAAGCAATGATTACTGTGATGTCTTCCTATGAAACGTGCTTGAGAATAAAAATGTGAGAGAAAGATATATATTTATTCCTTGGTCTGTTGATGCAGAATGGGAAAAGTATATCCATGTACGCTGATAATAATTATTCAGAGTCCCCCTCACACACACACACACTTTACACAGGACCATGTTAAAAACCGTTTAAGATGTTTATTTTGAAATGGTTTAGTATGAAAGTTAATGATTTTTAGGAGGAAATAAAAAGAAAAACGATAGTGGCACCATTTGGTTCAAAGAATTATTTATTCAAACTCTTGCATTAAATGAAGGAAATTATTAATCAGTAGCAAATAGCTTTCATCCGAGTTCAATCTCCACTCACCCTTTAGCAATGAACCGATAAGATCACTGGCATGAGCATGCGAGATTAAAATATGTAGATACTTAAAAAATACGAATTATTATACAGAGATGTGTGATTCCTCCGTTTGGAATAATATATATTTTTTTTAAATAAGTAGGGCCTTTAAGTTCGTAAAACCATCTGACAGTAAAACGTGGTTCCCGTAGGTGTGAGGTACAGAACGTTTGTTGCGAAATACACGTTGCAGGACTTAGAATTATATGAATATGGGACTTTGTAATTATTTGGAGGATTGCATCAGCCGTTCTGAGAAGGGTTGCCACCGAAAGTTTGGTTGGACTTAAATATTGTTACGACAGAAGGAATCTGGCAACCGAAAGCAAAAAGTTTCAGCCAACGAATAAGAACGTTGGGAGAATTTGGAGAAGAAGAGTGGAGCGTTAACGGTCGTTGTGTTGTAACGGTCGGAGAGTTCGAAAATGGACGGTGAGCTGTTCTGAGACAGTGCGCGTAAGTATCAAGAAGTAACTTGATGTGTTGTGTATACGCGGAAGGATAAAAGTGGGATCTTTTATCGTTAAGTATCAAGAAGTAACTTGATGTGTTGTGTATACGCGGAAGTATAAAAGTGGGAACTTTTATGGCTAACTTCGAATGTCTACACGGACTGTCTTTTTGTTCGGCTAGTAGATGAAAAGTTATTAGCACAGGACGAGAATTGGTTTACGAGTGAAGATCTTCGGGTGACCTGGTAAATCAAGTAAAAGGTAGTATTTAGTAAAATACACAGAGCTGATATTGTGTGCTCTACGCAGGAAGATTGATGACTTGTGCATGTTAATAGTTGATTTGTTAATAAGATACTTCATCCATATTTCCTTTGTAACAATTTACCTTGTATTGAATTTGGTTTTGAAATATAGCTTTTAATACTCACGCTCAGTGGCTATCCATTTTTGTGATCCGCAACATTTGGTGTCAGAAGTGGGATAATTTATTGAATGCCGTTAACTAGAAGTATGGATGAATTAGTAAAGTTGTTAAATGACTTGAAAGCCGATATTAAAGGTGAAATAGCTGCCCAAAGCGATAAAATAGGTGACCTTGCTAGACAAAGTGATAGCTTGAAAGGTGATATAGCCGCCCAAAGCGATAAAATAGGTGACTTGAAAGCCGAAATGGCCGCACGAAATAATGAGTTGAGGACTGAGATAGTTTCTCAAAAAGATGACTTGAAAGCCGAAATAGCCGCACAAAATACTGAGATGAGAGCTGAAGTGGCTTCTCGAGTTGGTAAGATTATTGATCACTTCAAGGATCATAAAACCGAACTCAATAGACAATGCAATAGTTTAAATGTTGAATTTGTCAGTGAAAAAGATGATCTTGATAGTGTTAAGTTAGATTGTAAACATGGAAAAGAAAAAGAGAAAGGCAACGCATATAAAAATGTGGATCTGCTACTGGAAATCAAGAATTGTAGAGATAGCGCAGATAATGCCTTTGACCACGCAACTACTAGTAATGCATGGCAGAGTGTCTATGTCGCTGGTGACATGTCTAGGAACTGTGAAGAACAATCACACAGATCAGAGAGCTGTGAGACTATACAGTACGCTTTGCACTTCAAAATACCTAGGTATACAAGTCTGGCACGATCTGAAGAGAGATCCACACGAAAGGTATTCTATTCCTCGCCGTCAGCAAAATGCGTCATGGACAATTATCGCAAAGGCAGAGTAACGAGTGGTAATGAGGGGGAACGAAACAGAGTTTACGTTTCGCAGAGTGGTCCGAGTAAAGAAGAGGCGTCCATTCATCATAGATACAAAGTGCCATTCGACGTTACCGGGGAAGTCGGAGAGATTTTACCGAAGCATATAGACACTCGAATCGTTTATAGAAAGTGGGGATTTAAGAAAGAAGAATTCCGAAGAATGGCTTAGAAGCGTAACAGGTGATGCTAGTAAAGGAGCTTCAGGCAGAGACAGTACTTCAAAGACTAACTTTCTGGATGAAACTAAGCCTCAGAGTTACGATCAGAGAGAAGTGAATCCCTCAGATAATTTCAACGTAGCCACGCTGAATTTCTTTTCTGAACAGTCAATGTGCAGATTTGGACATTATAACCATTTAGATTATAAGGATATAGAAAAGTTTTATCACGACTACAAGAGCTCTAAAGTGGACAATATCATGTTACAAAACTCATCGCTGATCTCCAGAATGAACAATTTGGCAATCATGACTGATGTTTCCCTGGCTAATTACAATGAGAGCTCCAAGAAAGTGAATTCCGAAGAAACAGCAACTATGACCTCCTCGGGTCATGTGTTTTGCTGGAGACCCGAGTGGCGCCATCGGATGGTAGATGAAAACAGCACAGGAGGTGTCGGCAACAAAGTGAGTCTTGTCTTGGCTCCTGCACTTGCTGCTTTAGGTCTCAAGGTCCCTATGATCTCCGGTCGTGCTCTCCAATTGACGGGAGATACTCTGTACAAATTGGAATCCATCCCTGGCTTCACAGTCGACTGCACTAAAGATAAAATCGAGCAGATGATGGAAGACGTCGGATGCTGCATCGTAGGACAGACAGAGGAGCTGGTGCCAACAGATAAGGAGATTTACCGCTGCAAGGATCTGACGGCTACCGTAGATAGCGTTCCTCTAAGGAGATGCTCAATTGTGTCCAAAAAGCTGGCTGAAGGAGTGTGCGCTTTGGTTTATGATGTTGAATTCGGAAAAGGAGCTATTGATCTCATCAGTACAGAAGATGTTGCTGTTGATTTAGTTAAGAAAATGGTTGCAGCATCACAAGCTCGTGGAATGAAGAGTTTGAGTTGTTCAGCTGTTATCAGCAACATGGATTCACCTCTTGAAAACTCTGTTGACAACTCTCTGGAAGTGATGGAAGCTGTTCAGTGTTTCCTTGGTGACGGATCCTTGGAACTGCAAGAGCTCGTCGAAGAGTTAGGAGGAGAACTTCTGCGTTTGGTGAACATTGTGGATAATAGGGTAGATGAAGCATCACGTGTCCGCAAGGTTCTGCATAACGGCAATGCTTTGAACAAGTTTCGTAACATGTTAATAGAACAAGGAGTATCTGAAGATGTTGCAAGCTGGCTATGTGAAGATAAAACAGAAAAAATATTGCTAGCAGCCCGACACATCACTGATTTCACTTATACAGGAGAAACAGGTAAGGTTGTCGGATTAGAAGCTGCAGTCCTAGCAAGAGTATGGAAGGAGGAGATGGACCGAAGCGCTAAAAAGAATTATGGAGCTGATATAATTGTGAAGCACCTTGGGGATCAAATTGAATCAGGTGAAATATGGCTGAAGGTTCATCACGACAGTTCTGAATTAAGTGAAAGTCAACTGACAAAAGGGTCAGACTGGAGGATGAAACTCCTCCCTAGATTTTATGTCACTAATGACTTTCATTCCTTGTTATTGTTGATAGAAGTAAAAATCCAAAGAAGAAAACTTTCGACAAAGAAGAAAACTTTTTACAGGTTTTGCACGAAAACTCTTAGTCGATTCTTCTCCCTGCGGAGACATAAACGTGTTCACAAGGGCTATAGGCCTTACACGTATTATATTTGTGGACGAGGCTTCAGTCAGAAAAGAAATCTAAGTCATAATGAGATTCGCTTTCATTTTGACACAGACGTGGAATATCGCATTCGTCGACGTCCAGCTACAAAGAGCAAGGTGGTTCACGTGGATCGTTTGACCCCGTTTCATCGAAGAACTGAAGAAACTTTGGAATCCAGAATTGTTCGGGACGAACAAGACCTAGGAAGGGGGCAGTGTTACGACAGAAGGAATCTGGCAACCGAAAGCAAAAAGTTTCAGCCAACGAATAAGAACGTTGGGAGAATTTGGAGAAGAAGAGTGGAGCGTTAACGGTCGTTGTGTTGTAACGGTCGGAGAGTTCGAAAATGGACGGTGAGCTGTTCTGAGACAGTGCGCGTAAGTATCAAGAAGTAACTTGATGTGTTGTGTATACGCGGAAGGATAAAAGTGGGATCTTTTATCGTTAAGTATCAAGAAGTAACTTGATGTGTTGTGTATACGCGGAAGTATAAAAGTGGGAACTTTTATGGCTAACTTCGAATGTCTACACGGACTGTCTTTTTGTTCGGCTAGTAGATGAAAAGTTATTAGCACAGGACGAGAATTGGTTTACGAGTGAAGATCTTCGGGTGACCTGGTAAATCAAGTAAAAGGTAGTATTTAGTAAAATACACAGAGCTGATATTGTGTGCTCTACGCAGGAAGATTGATGACTTGTGCATGTTAATAGTTGATTTGTTAATAAGATACTTCATCCATATTTCCTTTGTAACAATTTACCTTGTATTGAATTTGGTTTTGAAATATAGCTTTTAATACTCACGCTCAGTGGCTATCCATTTTTGTGATCCGCAACAATATTTTGAGGGTGGAAATTACGAGGTTAGCCGTGCGATGGGACTTTTTATAAGTGTTTAATAAAGAGGTTGCATATTAATAAAGGGGGTATCAATTATGGATGAATGTTTAATTAATAAGGAATAAATACATGAAATATACAACTACCACATTAAAGTATAGAAATATATGTGGGGTTGATTTACGAGTATAATCACGAATTAAAAAGAAATAAAAATACGCTGGTAATAAAAATAAAAAAAAAACATACGTCAATAAATAATAAAAAAATGTTAATAAAAATACAACAATATAAAACTCGTGAAGGAAATAGAACCAACCGAGATTGTTAAGTAAAGAACGCTTATCCCCACTTCAGACACATCTAAGCAATCCAAGTAAGTAACAAGCTGTAGCCGGGTACGTTAGCGCGCAGATTAAGTTTCTGACCCATAAGGTAACGCATTCAAAAACCCGCCTGGGACAGAGTTTTTTTTTTCAAATATGGTACGTTCGTTAAACACTAGATGGCTCCATAATTAGGATGAGAATTCTGAGACCACGAGAGTTGTTAACTACGAGATGAGTCACACGGCCCGTGTGACGTCAGGATTAAAAATGGCGGCTCTGGACTTAGAAAAAAATTCGGATGAGGGTAGAAACCAAGAGTTTTCTCTGGAAATTATGACCGAGTTGTTATCCAATACCATCTGTTATATATTATTACCTCCAATTTAACTGAATAATATAATTTCGGATTAATATACTATCCCGCAGAAACTGATTTAAAAGACTGTCCGTCAGAAAAAAAAATACTATTGGGTAAAAAATAAAAAAAAAATAATAAAAAAAAAATGGTGGAAGAAAAAAATCTCTGATTTAAAAATAAATTATTTGAAATTATGAAAATTATTGAAGGAAAATATCTATTGGTGACCTGTATGAGTTGGGTAAAAATACTTTAAAAGGTAGAACTGCTAATCGGTGACATCAGATTTCAAAATGGTGAACTCGAAAAAAATTTGTGGAAACCAAGATGGACGTCGGTGGAAATTACTAATGGATTATCTGCAATTTAACTGAATAATTTCAGATTAATACATTACTGGAGGGAGGTATTTTATTCACCATTGTCCGACTTCAGTCTTTAAAAACAGTGAGAATTCTGACCAATGTGCTCCGCCACCAGCTTGTAACACACGGGTGGCGGAGCCCATAGCATTAACATAGCTCCGCCACTGGCTCAGAACTCTCCTTTTCCCCCTACTAATCGTGGAGAGTTTGCAAAATTAAGGTGACATGTAAAAATTTGTAATCTCTTTTCTGTAAAATTATGACATGTTGGCAAAACCGAGGCAACTTTGCAATATCTAGGAGAATTGGCAAATCCTATGGGAGTTGGCAAAAAACAGATGAGATGTAAAAATTGAGTTTTTTTTCTGTAAAATTGTGGCGAGTTGGCAAAATCGCGGAAACTTGGCAAAATTCGAATCTACTTGGTAAAATAGGGGCGAGTTGTGAAAACTAGGATTGTTTTTGTGAAATTGAGGAGAGTTGAAAAAATCGAGAAAACTTGGCAAAATTTTAGAGTTTGAAAAATTTGAAGTGACTTGGCGAATTGAGTTTTTTTTTCTGTAAAATTGTGGCGAGTTGGCAAAATCGCGGAAACTTGGCAAAATTCGAATCTACTTGGTAAAATAGGGGCGAGTTGTGAAAACTAGGATTGTTTTTGTGAAATTGAGGAGAGTTGAAAAAATCGAGAAAACTTGGCAAAATTTTAGAGTTTGAAAAATTTGAAGTGACTTGGCGAATTCAGAAGAGATGTAAAAATTGGGATTGTTTTGCGAAAATAAGGAAAGGTGGTAAAATCGAGCAACTTGGCAAAATCTAGGAAAGTTGACAAAACTGGAAACTACCTGATAAAGTACAAGTGAGTTGTAAAAATTGGGATTGGTTTTTGTGAAATGAAGGAGAGTTTGAAAAACCGAAAACTCTTGGGAAATTCTAGGGAAGTTGGCAAAATTCAAAGCCACTTGGAGAAATACAGGGAGGTTGTGAAAATTGTGCCTTTCTTGTGCAATTAAGGATAATTGATAAAATTCGAAGTGACTTGTCAAATTCAGAGAAGATGTAAAAATTACGATTTTTTTTTGTAAAATTACTGCGAGTTGGCAAAATTGGAATCCACTTGGTAAAATATAGGCGAGTTGTAAAAATTGGGATTGGTTTTGTGAAATTAAGGAGTGTTGGACAAAACGAGAAAACTTGTAAAAACTTGGGAACTTTGAAAAATTTGAAGTGACTTGGCAAAATTAGGAGAAATGTTGAATTTAGGAGAGATGTTAATTGGGATTAGTTTTACGAAATTAATGAGAGTTGGGAAAAATTCATACTGGCTTGCTACAATTCAGACGAGGTGTAAATATTGGGATTATTTCTGTGAATTTTTAACTAGTTGGCAAAATTGGAAGTCAAATGGCAAAATGCAGGAGAGTTATGAAAATTGCTTCAACCCTGACACCGTGAAAATTGCCCAACCATACCCCCTGATGACAATACTTACAAAACTAACCTTTTAAAAAAATAAATACCCCCTCAAGCAGCTGCTTGCCACAGAGGTCTGACAGGAGCCTGTCAGTTTATATGCCATAGTAGAAGGTCTGTGAGGATGGCAGGACCTCAGCAGAAAAACGACACATACATCCATGCCTTACCCGGGGTTCGAACCCAGGTCCCTTAGATCAGTAGCCAAGCACGGTAACCACTCGGTCATGGAACGGCTACAACACTTAAAATCGGAATATATAAATGAAAAGTGCCGTTCTGAAACTATTAAATAAATTGCCCCAAATACTAGAATTTATTAGCTCGCATAAATATTGGTAAATTCTCTGAATTTTCATTCTTCGAAGTCCGAATTTCGATTGTTAAGTTCGGCACCTCTGACTATCACGTTTACACATATTCTGAAATCTGTGAGACCTCTATGCTATCCCTGAAGCAACTGATCAAAATATATTATATAACGTTGAATTAAACAACTACGACGTCCACTACGACATGCTTCATTTTGAGTGATATTCGTGAATTAAGAGTGTTAACTTATTACTGTACTGTATAGATTAAATTTGTTTAGAAAACTTCTTCTCAATTCGTTAATATAACGGGTGGAAGATGTCATCGTTTTCCAGATAGAGTTCGTGGAGAAAGGGTTCGTCTGTTTTCCCTCTGTGCTGAACTTTCTTTTGCACAATGGACCGAATGATCATGTCACAAGAACTTTTATTTGAGGAACCTAAACCACTGAATTGCTGCTACGAGACTGATGAAAGCTCCCATTAAAGGCATCCAGCGTACAGCCATTCATAGTGCTGTGATTAGTTAGATATTTCACAGTGTTTAAAATTTATCAGGTTACCAGATTAATATTATAGATTGTAATAATATATAGATTATCTAATTAATATGTACATATTGTATAAGAATTTTCTCTATAAAAAATTTTATAATAGACATATTTTTACAAAAACAGTTTAAATTTTTATTTCGTTATAATGTTATTGGTTAAATTTAAAAAATTTTTCATAATCATATATAATAAATTGGCCGTGGTCGGAATAAATTCGGTATACTGGATAATTAGTTATTCTGCGTGTTATTTGTACGGTCATTAAATTGTATGTGATTTTTTCCACTCATTTATTAGTTCGAGTTTCCGTTGTTAGAAGACATGAAATTCTCAAAAGGAAAACTTAATTCTGTTTTCGAAATCGGCATCCTACACTAGTTAAACGCGGTATATTATTCTTCTAGTTTGTCGGAAAACATTCGTATATATATATTAAAATATTCTGATTTCCATTTTTTCACAATTTCGAATTTTTGTGATGCGGATAGATGTGTCCCGAATAAATTGTGAGTATTATGAGTTGTTGAGTTGTTTTACCTCTGAGCGGCACTTTTTTGCTCACTATGGGCTAAATGGCTCGGTCACCATGTCCCCGAAGGCTCAGAGAATGTTGGGGAGGGGACCCACTGGAACAGCTGTTGGGAGACAAATGGTAGTCTCCCCTCAAGGCCATCCAGTGTGTTCTTTAACGTGCACAGGCTATGGCTTAATGTTAACCGACGGCGGCCGTCCCAAGCCCATCGGCGTCCCCTACTGACCGTGGGCAGGGCGGGGAGTTTTGCGGAGAAAAGTTTCAACGCTGACCCAGCTGTGACTCGAAAATGGGAACTGCAGATTACGAGTCTGGCGAGCTACCTGCTGAGCCACCTCCGCCCCACATGAGGATTCTGTTGTATGCTGATATTAATTTAGTCACCTAAAACAAGAGTTGTTCGAAGAGCACAGAGATTCAACATTTCATACTTCGATAACATTTCCGATTCTTCTATCTTGTCGTATGGCAAATTCACAGCTGAAGCAAGAGAAGGAAAAAAGCGTTGAATTTTTTACCTACGAATTGCATATTTGTACACATAATTCACTAAAAGATCAGGTCACGAAGATCGCAAAGTCTCATAAGCTAGTGAAAGGATCCTTCCCATCAAATTGGTTGGGTTGTTTCACCGCTGAGCGGCACTAGTTTACACACAATGGTCTAAGTGGATAGATCACAAGGATGTCACAGCCTCAGAAATCGTTGGGGGAAATATACCAAGTAGAATTCTATAAGGAGACGGATAGCAGCATCTTGTCAACGCCATCGAGTGTGTTCTTTAACGCAAAAAGAGTATGGCTTTGCCATGATTTAACGTCTCATCCGCCACAAGGATGGACGCCTTTCCAAGCCACTGTGTGTTCCCTACTCACCGATATCGAGGCAGGTAGTTTTGTGGAGTTAAATCGCAAATCAGGCCAAGGGGCGAAACAAATCCTGAAAGTGCATGTTACCAATCTGGAGCGCTACCGACCGATACACCTCCGCCCCCTCCCATTAAGACTAACTAATACATTCGTTAACGAGTAGAATGTATGGATCTAATGAACACAGACCAAGGTTTAACTTCTCATCCGACGGATGGGGCCCTTCAAGAATATTGGTGTTCCCTTTCTCACTGAGTGAGGGGTGGGGATCAGGGGAAAATATCTCAACGTTGGCAGAGTTGTGATTCGTACCTAGGAACATAAGATTATGAACTTGAAGTAACACGAAACGGGCAAATCACTTAACTTCTAAAGGAGGGAGTTTAATAAATAATATAGATATCACATTTCTTTTGATCTCATATGCTTTTGGAGTTAGTTGGTTAATATAATCCGTTTTCTGTGACAAAAGAGCGTTCTCCACGCAGTGGTTTCTCTCAACCACAACTCAGGCTCAACAAGACAGTTGAAGGTCAAGTGGCAATTTTTTCATTTCGAGTATAATGTTAATCCTGAATGCAAAATGCTGTGTTTTGTATGATGGTAATTAGCTCAGTAGACAGCGCGGGAGACTCGTAATTAAGAGTTCCCAGATTCTAATTATATTGAAATATATTTTTCGTTTGGGCCAGGTCGTAACGTCCCATCCGATGGATTTTCTCATTTTCAAGCATTATCGATGTCCCTTTCTGAAGCGGAGATAATCCTCAACTCTAGCACAGGTGCGACACGAGCATGCGAATTGCAGATAACGAACGTGGCACCTACAGACTGAATCAAACCTCACCCCATGATGAATAAAGGAGAAATGTGTTTTATACTACTCTACGTATACGTTAAACATTATGCTATTAATTACAACACTGACAAACTTTTTCTTTTGAGACATTTCCTCAGAAAAGAATCTAATATATAGTTTCTATTTTGTAGTCCGTCCCTTTACGACCATTTTCAAAAGGGAAAGGGATTGACAACTTATACCAACTACTCCACCCAGGAAAAAATTGTTCAATTTAAAATCCAATGTATTGGTACAGTCGCTCAAAAAAGTATCCGAACACTATGGTTGATTACAGAATTCAGAAAAAATATGTGGCAATGATTTTTAAAAAAAAATTAGTGATCTGGCAACCTTTGTGTACAGTAACTCAAAAAATATCCGAACACTGTGGTTCATTACAAAATTCAGAAAAAATCTCTGTGAACGATTTTTTTTCTGAATTCTGTAATCAACCATAGTGTTCGGAAACTTTTTTGAGCGACTGTACATGGTTTCCTCTTGTCTAATACTCTGTAAATTGAATTCTGAGAAAGATTTTCATTGCAAATATTAGTCATTAAGATAAAAACCCATTATCATAGTCACAAATAATTAAAAGTTGTATAAAAGTGATTTATCAGACTTTACTAAAGCAGCGAAGTTGTTCTTCTTCATTTATTAAAACATACTTCTAATTGATTTTGCTTTTAATTTTTTAACAATAGTTATGTATCATTATATACATTATATTCACCAAAATTCATTTGTTTGTTTCAGTACAATGGAAAACACCGAGAATATTGATTTGAACAACATTCCACACTGGTTAAATACAGAAGACTTGGCCATGCTCATCATCCAGATTATTGACTTAAAGAAGAAGAATTGTAAACACGAGGAAAGCAAAAACATCTTAAGTAATGCTAGGAAAATCCTCCTTTGTCAAGACGACGAGTTTGACTTTGTAAATGAAGAATTTTCTGATGGATGCTCACAAACGAATCCTCCACCGGAACTTAATCCCGATTTTCTTGAAGATGACAAAACAAAAGAAGAAGCATTCTCGAAAACTCAAAACGATTTATATTCAATGTCAAGATCTTCCTTTAGGGCAAACCCTTTACCAAAAATCTTGCATCATGAGAAAAAGATGAAAATAATCAAAAAAAAAGATTTGTAGGAACAATTCGTTTTATGCAAGAATAATGAAGTGCAGTAGTCGCATGCTTTCGTGTCAGGGAAAATTCCAGACTACTAGGGGAAAAAATTACAGAAAACATACAAGAGTAATACATCACCACAAGTTCTGTCCAAAAAGGGTTTAAAAGAATCCCTTGTGAAATCATCACGTGATATTAATGGTAAACTGAAACGAGATTTTTTATCTGTATATGAAATGAACAGTCCTAAAGAAATTTCTGGCTGCAATATTGAGAATGAGGAACAATCAAACTCTACTCTTCATGATGTTACACTTGAAAATAATGCTCAACCTCTGCTACCAAGACTTGCCTCATAATCAGCTACCGAGATCAGCTGTTGTGGCTGTATTTGAACAGATCAATCGAGTACAGGTTGTAGAAGACTGTTACCAGACCCAAGCAGGTCATCCATTACAACAACTGTCACTTCAAGTGATTTATTCTTCAGAGAAATGCGCTTTAGAGGATCTGTCTGAAGGAATGAAACAGAGGATAACACTGAAAACTATAAGCAAGTTCCAAAATAGTTCCTTTCAAATATTCTCTGCTCCGAACATGAAAGCCGAGTATGTAATTTCATGATACAATAAGTGAGAATGGAAGCATTGATCGTTGACTTTTTTGTATTTAAAATTTTATACCGATTTCCTTTTGCTGTTTTTTTCCAAATGTTTAAAAACTCTGTAACTTCTATGTACCATTAGCGCTATAATTTTAAGTAAAAGAAATTGTCATACCAAAAATAAAGTCTTTCGATGTAATAATTTGAATAAATCTGTTATTTACATAATTTTCTACTAGATTTCATATGTTATTTGTTTCTTGTATTCCGAATTTCTGTATTTGTCAAAATAACAAGCTCATTAGATTGTCCGAGAATGCAAAATAAAATTTTTAGGCTTAAGATATTCACTAAGTCATCTATTTTAAAAGAGGAGTTTTCAAAGGTAATTGTTTAATAGCTCATCAACCAATAGCAGTTTACGCACTAAACTAGAAATAACAGTTGCCATCGGCAAACATCTTTGTTCGATTTCAAAGAAAGCAAAATTTGTCATTTTCGAAATTTCGTGTCACCCTTTTGGTGGAAGCTCAAATTAATAGGACATTTGAGGAAATACTACTAATAGCGTTTGCGAATAATTTCTAAAGTCCAGAGCGTATTAGTCGCCCCGTGGCCGAGTGGTTAGCGCGCTTGGCTACTGATCTACGGGACCTGGGTTCGAGCCCCGGGTAAAGCATGGATGTATGTGTTGTTTTTGTGCTGAGGTCCTGCCATCCTCACAGACCTTCTACTCTGGCATATAAACTGACAGGCTCCTGTCAGACCTCTGTGGCAAGCAGCTGCTTGAGGGGGTATTTATTTTATTATTTTATTTATAGCGTATTAGTGGACTTTGAAGTCAACAAAAAATTATATATTTTTTTGCAATAAAATAAATTTACAGATTTGCAAAGGGACTAGCTCTTGTTAAGGGCTTTCTATTCTGAGTCATTGTATCAAGGCATGAGAATCGCTGGGTAATTTTCGTTTGCTATAGAGATCAGTGCATTTAAATATCTATTATACCTAAAATAAATGTAAAAGATGACATTTTAATTTTCGGTGAGCTATGGCAATATATGTGTGTAACAATTTGGTACAGACAATGTGCGGCGATATTCAGATTCTAGTCCTACTCGGCCCCGCATTTCTGGTGGAACATTTGCAGTCAGGGCTAAGTCTTACAAAAGAAAGCTACATCGCAAAGTTGAGGAGTCCGTTCGAGGACCCTCAGACTTCTACTCAAACGGGTGCAGAAATCCGGACAATGTGTCTAGGGCTCGAAACGTTCTTAAAAAGACACTGCTTCAATAGTTTCAGGAATTCTGTCCATTAAATACTGTAAATAGCGATTATTTTCTGAGTGATATTTTAACCCCCTCCCCCCCAGAAAAAAATACATCCCTATTACGACCTCTTCCACAAAGATCTGTCTGCCTCTGCAAATCCAGTGATTTGGAAATATGACATTATAGACATTCCATGTTAAACCAATTTCAACGTAGGATCCAAAAATTGTTGGCTCGTCCATAACTGTTAATTTTCTGTAAAGTTTTTCTCTCCAGTCGGGAATAAAACACAACTAAAACGAAACAACAAAGAGAAAAACTTCCCTTTCCACACCAAAGCCACACTCCGATCATTTACATAATGCTTGTCAAAAAACCACCACTCCCTCCTGTTATACATTTGGAACATACATTTAAAATTCAAGTCAATTATCGTATTTCAGATGAAACATTTTTCATTTGTTTGATTAGTGTTATCAGTGTTTCATTCAAAGATACAAGAACGAAAGAAATAGAAATCTTAAAAATTAGGACATTGTTAAAATTAGATTCATCAGAAATAAAGTAATAACCACATATTATAAGCGTCCATATCCGATAACGTTATCTGGCTGTCTGGAAAAAAGAGGTCTGTAGGACAAAGTAAATATAATCTCACAGATTCTTTTTGCCGTGATTGAAAGTAAAAACAGATTATTTAATTTTGTAACATTTTATAATCCTGGACACTTATTTCAGGACTCTTATTATAAGAAATTGTTTCAACAGCATAAATTACCAGAACCGTCCCGTTGCAAGTAGTTAGCTCATTTGAATACTGATTAAAGGGCCCTGGGTAAGGCATAGGTGGTTGTGTTCTTTTTCTGCTGAGGTCTCGCCATCCTTACAGACCATCTGCTGTGACGTTATTTATACCTCACAACAGATTTAAATTGACAGGCTCCTCTCAAACATCTGTGGCAAGCAGCTGCTTCAGGGTATTTTTATTTTTTTTTTTAAATATCTAGTAGTGTTACTAGGTGATTATAGCTTTTGGGAGATTCGGAAAATGCAAATTGTAATATTTCATCGATACCTGTACAACCCACAAAATAATTTTAAATTTATCTCAAAAAATGTACAATTTTCTGTTAAAACAAAAAAAATTGCACATCCCCACCTGGGTCTAAAGGGTAAAGTCATTGTTGCCAATGGCAACTTCGTAACCTTTGCATTTCAGCATCAAAATTTCAAATTTCTAACATCGTTTGGTTATGCTAATTTGATATTTTGGAATTTTCTTTTTCCACCTTTAGAGGGCGCAGTTATAACTTTTAAGAGATTCGAAAAATGCAAATCGCAATGCTTGCCACAGAGGTCTGACAGGAGTCTGTCAGTTTATAAGCCATAGTAGAAGGTCTGTGAGGATGGCGGGGCCTCAGCAGAAAAACAACAGGAACGTCCATAATTAAAACTTTTAAGGAGTGAAAAAGTATGCAAAGGAAGAGCTTCATTCTCTTTGAACAACACAAAAAGAATTTTCTATTTTTCTGCATAAACAAAAAAGTTCATTGTCTATACACGGACAGACAACAAAGCGGTATTATCTTTTTCTTTTTTTTAAAAAAAGCCCTAATATTTACATTTCTTTTTTTATATGGTTTCTAAAGTGCTTCCAATCGTGAGCACTGAAATCTGTGTAAAATACTACCCTACCCTTTTCCGGAATCCATAAGTATCCGTGCAATACCATCCAGCTTTGTATGCCAAAAAATCGGAGCGACGACAAAACATGGAGTCCAATTTTGAGATGGCCAACCTCTACCTATATAAGGCCTCTAGCCTATGGCAGCCTGAGGACGATGATGATGGGTTAGAATTGTGACTACTGTTAGTTTCTTTGTTTTATTTGCGTATCTTATGCGGAGCCTTTAAATTTTAATTATATTTTGCCTTGAGAAACCATATTGGTTAAAACAAGTGATATTTTCATTTAGTGAATATCTGAAGTTATTATTTATAGAGCTTTAGCGATGGAAGTATCTACTCAGCTCAATTTCATTATTCAATCTTTTTATGCCAATATAAAAGAACTAATGAGTTGTAGATTAATTGCCTCTTTTGACATTTAGTTCACATTTTCGTTATTTGTAACTACGCAGTATCTCGATAAAAATAGCAAAATAATATTGTTTCATCTTTTGGCAGAATTTGAATATGCCTTGTAACGTCTAATACTAATACTAATTTAAAATTATAATAATACTAATTTAAAATTATCTTTCCAAAAAATATATTTTACCACAGATAACAAATCTGCTTCACAATTTGTAAGAACCAATTGTTTGACCATTTAATTTGTAAGTTACAATTTTTGACCTTTTAAGTTTTGTTCTACGCAAAAGACTGCTTCATATATTTCAAATAGCTCAGCCTGAAAAATAGTTTTCTGAGATGAAAATTTCAACTGTTTAGATAGCTGTACCCTCATTAGAGAAATATGCCGCAACAGGGAAAATTAAAAAGAAATTGTCTATTCTAGTTGAATAAATGACTTATTAAAGAATTTCAGCAATTTTTTGTTTCACTTCTCTTAATGGATATAATTCATATGATGGATATCAACTATATCATGGAACAATGGATTTCTTAATTTGAATACAGACTCTATGATGACTGGCTGATGTAAAGTCCAAATTGTTTATTTGTTGAAGGCTCACCTATATTTTTATTATCCAGTATTTTAAATAAATATCTTTTTTAAAATCAAAAATTATCTTTTTGTTTCAGATGTAATTCTGTGTCATCTTTTACCACTAAAAATTGTAGCCTTTAGTTGAAAATATAATTATTCTGTTAGTTGAAAAAAAATAATCTTTCCGATCTTAAGAGCATAATTTTGGTTTTCCTTCAATTGACCAAGAGACAATCTGACGAATTTGTTTCCTATTGCATTTTGTTCTATTGAATATATAGTGTGACCTTCCTGCCTGCACACCATTTTCTAACTTTTGCCTCACTATATTTCTCTTAAAAATACAAAAGTTTTGTGGGTGAGCATCGACTTGAATTTTGCCTAAGACTTGTCAATATTTTAAAACATTTCTCTCCTGTTGTGCATTTTGTTTAGATGTATAGTCAAATTCAGACTTGAATCTGGAAAGGCCGCCGTCCGTAGGATGGGACGTTAAGCCGTGGACCCGTGTGCGGGAGAGCTATAATCTGTGCACGTTAAAGAACAGGTGGATGGCCTTAACGGGAGGCTACCATCTGTCTCCCAACAGCTGTTCCAGTGGGTCCCCTCCTCCAACCTTCTCTAAGCCTTCGGGATCCTTGAGACTTTGCCTTTTAGCCCATGGCGTGCTAAAAAGTGCCGTCAGAGGTAAAACAACCCAACAACACCCAAGACTTGAATCTATTACATCCGCTCTATTTATGATGATCAGTGTTAGATAGAATACTATATTATGTTTGGGAATCTTTGATATATAACTGACTAATGAACTACAAGCTGATCGTGTGCACTGATCTGGAAAGTGCCTTCTGAACCAGAGTCTTATTACAAATATTTTTCCAGTGACAAATTGTATGGTATAATGCTTAAAGCCATTAATTGAGGATTTTGTTCGGCGGCCGTATCTCAGTCGTCAGACCACCTGACATGTTATCAGCAGATCGTGGGTTTATATCCCACACGATTAATGGCAATTTTTCCTCTAAAATATTACCAACGTATATATCTCTGAGTTTCTATTATTTCAATCTTATAATATATCTTATACTAATGATTTATCTTCTCTTTTTTCTGCTTTTTAGTGATGCCCATGATTTTATTTCTGTACCAGGAGTATGAATGTATTTTTGGGACTTTTTTGATTATTATGAAATCGTCTGTAGTAATTTTTTATTGATACAGAAAAAGATCCATAATGAAACAAAAATTTGGGCGGTTCTTTTATTTGTAATATATTTTAAATTTCAACTAAGATATTAAATTTTACGTTATTTTTTAGGTAAAATGCATTTGGAAATTTTATGTAGAAGTGATGATGGTCACTACCATGAGAATCAGAATCAATGCTACACTCTACTAATTGATATATATCAATATTATATTTAATTAATTAATCTAAATTATTAAAGTTAAGATGAATTAAAGATTTAGTAATAGGAATAATTGAATTAAATTTTGATTTCAGAAATTGTGTAAATTAATTCTGAATTTTTTTAAATCACCTAGTAACACTACTAGATATTTAAAAATAAAAAATAAAAATACCCTGAAGCAGCTGCTTGCCACAAATATTTGAGAGGAGCCTGTCAATTTAAATCTGTTGTCACGTATAAATAACGTCACAGCAGATGGTCTGTAAGGATGGCGAGACCTCAGCAGAAAAAGAACACAACCACCTATGCCTTACCCAGGGCCCTTTGATCAGTATTCAAATGAGCTAACTACTTGCCACGGGACGGTTCTGGTAATTTATGCTGTTGAAACAATTTCTTATAATAAGAGTCCTGAAATAAGTGTCCAGGATTATAAAATGTTACAAAATTAAATAATCTGTTTTTACTTTCAATCGCGGCAAAAGGAATCTGTGAGATTATATTTACTTTGTTTTACAGGCCTCTTTTTTCCAGACAGCCAGATAACGTTATCGGATGTGGACGCTTATAATATGTGGTTATTACTTTATTTCTGATGAATCTAATTTTAACAATGTCCTTATTTTTAAGATTTCTATTTCTTTCGTTCTTGTATCTTTGAATGAAACACTGATAACACTAATCAAACAAATTAAAAATGTTTGATCTGAAATACGATAATTGACTTGAATTTTAAATGTATGTTCCAAATGTATAACAGGAGGGAGTGGTGGTTTTTTGACAAGCATTATGTAAATGATCGGAGTGTGGCTTTGGTGTGGAAAGGGAAGTTTTTGTCTTTGTTGTATCGTTTTAGTTGTGTTTTATTCCCGACTGGAGATAAAAACCTTTACAGAAAATTAACAGTTATGGACGAACCAACAATTTTTGGATCCTACGTTGAAATTGGTATAACATGGAATGTCTATAATGTCATATTTCCAAATCACTGGATCTGCAGAGGCAGACAGATCTTTGTCGAAGAGGTCGTAATAGGGATGTATTTTTTCTGGGGGGAGGGGGTTAAAATATTACTCAGAAAATAATCGCTATTTACAGTATTTAATGGACAGAATCCCTGAAACTATTGAAGCAGTGTCTTGTTAAGAAAGTTTCGAGCCCTAGACACAAGGGAATATCCCGGCACTAGATACGAATGTCCGGATTTCTGCACCCGTTTGAGTAGAAGTCTGAGGGTCCTCGAACGGACTCCTCAACTTTGCGAGGTAGCTTTCTTTTGCAAGACTTAGCCCTGACTGCAAATGTTTCACCAGAAATGCGGGGTCGAGTAGGACTAGAATCTAAATATCGCCGCACATTGTACTAAATTGTTACACACATAAATTGCCATAGCTCACCGGAAATTAAAATATCATCGCTTACATTTATTTTAGGTATAATAGATATTTAAATGTACTGATCTCTATAGGAAACGAAAATTACCCAGCGATTCTCATGCCGATACAATGATTCAGAATGGAAAGCACTTAACAAGAGCTAGTCCCTTTGCAAGTCTGTAAAATTTATTTTATTGCAAAAAATATATAATTTTTTGTTGACTTCAAAGTCCACTAATACGCTATAAATAAAATAAAATAAGTACCCCCTCAAGCAGCTGCTTGCCACAGAGGTCTGACAGGAGCCTGTCAGTTTATATGCCAGAGTAGAAGGTCTGTGAGGATGGCAGGACCTCAGCAGAAAAACAACACATACATCCATGCCCTACCCGTGGCTCGAACCCAGGTCCCGTAGATCAGTAGCCAAGCGCGCTAACCACTCGGCCACGGAACGGCTAATACGCTCTGGATTTAGAAATTATTCGCAAACGCTATTAGTAGTATTTCCTTAAATGTCCTATTAATTTGAGCTTCCACCAAAAAAGTGACAGGAAATTTCGAAAATGACAAATTTTGCTTTCTTTCAAATCGAACAAAGATATTTGTCGATGGCAACTGTTATTTCTAGTTTAGTGCGTAAACTGCTATTGGTTGATGAGCTATTAAACAATTACCTTTGAAAACTCCTCTTTTAAAATAGATGACTTACTGAATATCTTAAGCCTAAAAATTTTATTTTGCATTCTCGGAAAATCTAATGAGCTTATTATTTTGACAAATACAGAAATTCGGAAAACAAGAAACAAATAACATGAAATCTAGTAGAAAATTATGTAAATAACAGATTTATTCATATTATTACATCGAAAGACTTTATTTTTGATATGACAATTTCTTTTCCTTAAAAATATAGCGCTAATGGTACATAAAAGTTACAGAGTTACAGACTATTTTGGAACTTGCTCATAGTTTGCAGTGATATCTTTTGTTTCGTTTCTTCAGATAGATTCTCTAAAGCGCATTTCTCTGCAGAATAAATCACTTGAAGTGACAGTTGTTGTTGTAATGGATGACCTGCTTGGGTCTGGTAACTGTCTTCTACAACCTGTACTCGATTGATCTGTTCAAATACAGCCACAACATCTGATCTCGGTAGCTAATTATGAGGCAAGTCTTGGTAGTAGAGGTTGAGCATTATTTTCAAATGTAACATCATGAAGAGTAGAGTTTAATTGTTTCTCATTCCAAATATTGCAGCCAGAAATTTCTGTAGGACTGTTCATTTCATATACAGATAAAAAATCTCGTTTCAGTTTACCATTAATATCACGTGATGATTTCACAAGGGATTCTTTTAAACCCTTTTTGGACAGAACTTGTGGTGATGTATTACTCTTGTATGTTTTCTGTAATTTTTTCCCCTAGTAGTCTGGAATTTTCCCTGACACGAAAGCGTGCGACTACTGCACTTCATTATTCTTGCATAAAACGAATTGTTCTTACAAATCTTTTTTTTTGATTATTTTCATCTTTTTCTCATGATGCAAGATTTTTGGTAGAGGGTTTGCCCTAAGGGAAGATGTTGACATTGAATATAAATCGTTTTGAGTTTTCGAGAATGCTTCTTCGTTTTTTTTGCTATCTTCAAGGAAATCGGGATTAAGTTCCGGTGGAGGATACGTTTGTGAGCATCCATCAGAAAATTCTTCATTTACAAAGTCAAACTCGTCGTCTTGACAAAGGAGGATTTTCCTAGCATTACTTAAGATGTTTTTGCTTTTCTCGTGTTTACAATTCTTCTTCTTTAAGTCAATAATCTGGATGACGAGCACGGCCAAGTCTTCTGTATTTAACCAGTGTGGAATGTTGTTCAAATCAATATTCTCGGTGTTTTCCATTGTACTGAAACAAACAAATGAATTTTGGTGAATATAATGTATATAATGATACATAACTATTGTTAAAAAATTAAAAGCAAAATCAATTAGAAGTATGTTTTAATAAATGAAGAAGAACAACTTCGCTGCTTTAGTAAAGTCTGATAAATCACTTTTATACAACTTTTAATTATTTGTGACTATGATAATGGGTTTTATCTTAATGAATAACATTTGCAATGAAAATATTTCTCAGAATTCAATTTACAGAGTATTAGACAAGAGGAAACCATGTACCAATATATTGGATTTTAAATTGAAGAATTTTTTCCTGGGTGGAGTAGTTGGTATAAGGTGTCAATCCCTTTCCCTTTTGAGAATGGTAGTAAAAGGGACGGACTGAAAAATAGAAACTATATTTTAGATTCTCTTCTGAGGAAATGTCTCAAAAGAAAAAGTTTGTCAGTGTTGTAATTAATAGCATAATGTTTAACGTATACGTAGAGTAGTATAAAACACATTTCTCCTTTATTCATCATGGGGTGAGGTTTGATTCAGTCTGTAGGTGCCACGTTCGTTATCTGCAATTCGCATGCTCGTGTCGCACCTGTGCTAGAGTTGAGGATTATCTCCGCTTCAGAGAGGGACATCGATAATGCTTGAAAATGAAAAAATCCATCGGATGGGACGTTAAGACCTGGCCCAAACGAAAAATATATTTCAATATAATTAGAATCCGGGAACTCTTAATTACGAGTCTCCCGCGCTGTCGACTGAGCTAATTACCATCACACAAAACACAGCATTTTGCATTCAGGATTAACATTATACTCGAAATGAAAAAATTGCCACTTGACCTTCAACTGTCTTGTTGAGCCTGAGTTGTGGTTGAGAGAAACCACTGCGTGGAGAACGCTCTTTTGTCACAGACAACGGATTATATTAACCAACTAACTCCAAAAGCATATGAGATCAAAAGAAGTGTGATATCTATATTATTTATTAAACTCCCTCCTTTAGAAGTTAAGTGATTGGCCCGTTTCGTGTTACTTCAAGTTCATAATCTTATGTTCCTAGGTACCAATCACAACTCTGCCAACGTTGAGATATTTTCCCCTGATCCCCACCCCTCGCTCAGTGAGAAAGGGAACACCAATATTCTTGGAAGGGCCCCATCCGTCGGATGAGAAGTTAAACCTTGGTCTGTGTTCATTAGATCCATACATTCTACTCGTTAACGAATGTATTAGTTAGTCTTAATGGGAGGGGGCGGAGGTGTATCGGACGGTAGCGCTCCAGATTGGTAACATGCACTTTCAGGATTTGTTTCGCCCCTTGGCCTGATTTGCGATTTAACTCCACAAAACTACCCGCCTCGACATCGGTGAGTAGGGAAAACACAGTGGCTTGGAAAGGCGTCCATCCTTGTGGCGGATGAGACGTTAAATCATGGATACCTGTGAGGCAAAGCCATTCTCTCTTTGCGTTAAAGAACACACTCGATGGCGTTGACAAGATGCTGCTACCTGTCTCTTTATAGAATTCTACTTGGTATATTTCCCCCAACGATTTCTGAGGCTGTGACATCCTTGTGATCTATCCACTTAGACCATTGTGTGTAAACTAGTGCAGCTCAGCGGTGAAACAACCCAACCAATTTGATGGGAAGGATCCTTTCACTACCTTATGAGACTTTGCGATCTTTGTGACGTGATCTTTTAGTCAATTATATGTACAAATCTGCAATTCGTAGGTAAAAAATTCAACACTTTTTTCCTTCTCTTGCTTCAGCTGTGAATTTGCCATAGAGATAAGAAGAAATAATTAGATCCATACTAAGATCTAAGATAGAATAAGATAGAAGAATCGGAAATGTTATCGAAGTATGAAATGTTGAAGCTATATGCTCTTCGAACAACTCTTGTTTTAGGTGACTAAATTAATATCAGCATACAACATAATCCTCATGTGGGGCGGAGGTGGCTCAGCAGGTAGCTCGCCAGGCTCGTAATCTGCATTTCCCAGGTTCGAGTCACAGCTGGGTCAGCGTTGAAATTTATCTCCGCAAAACTCTCCGCCCTGCCAACGGTCAGTAGGGGACGCCGATGGGCTTGGGACGGCCGCCGTCCGTCGGATGTCACATTAAGCCATGGCCCCGTGTGCGTGAGAGTCATAGCCTGTGCACGTTAAAGAACACACTGAATGGCTTTGAGGGGAGGCTACCATTTGTCTCCCAACAGCTCTTCCAGTGGGTCCCCTCCCCAACCTTCTCTGAGCCTTCGGGAACCTTGTGACCTAGCTATTTAGCCCATGGTGAGCAAAAAAGTGCTGCTCAGAGGTAAAACAACTCATAATACTCACACTTTATTCGGGACACATCTATCTGCATGACAAAAATTCGAAATTGTGAAAAAACGGAAATCAGAAAATTTTAATATATATACGAATGTTTTCCGAAAAACTAGAAAAAAAATATACCGCGTTTAACTAGTATAGGATGCCGATTTCAAAAACAGAATGAAGTTTTCCTTTTGAGCCTTTCATGTCTTCTAACAACAGAAACTCGAACCAATAAATGAGTGGAAAAAATCACATACAATGACCGTACAAATCACCCGCAGAATAACGAATTATCCAGTATACCGAATTTATTCCGACCACGGCCAATTTATTATATATGATTGTGAAAAAATGTTTAAATTTAACCAATAACATTATAACGAAATAGAAATTTAAACTATTTTTGAAAAAATATGTCTCTTATAAATATTTTTGAAAGAGAAAATTCTTAAACAATATGTACATATTAATTAGATAATCTATATATTATTACAATCTATAATATTAATCTGGTAACCTGATAAAATTTAAACACTGTGAAATATCTAACTAATCACAGCACTATGAATGGCTGTACGATGGATGCCTTTAATGGGAGCGTTCATCAGTCTCGTAGCAGCAATTCAGCGGTTTAGGTTCCTCAAATAAAAGTTCTTGTGACATGATCATTCGGCCCATTGTGCAAAAGAAAGTTCAGCTCAGAGGGAAAACAGCCGAACCCTTTCTCCACGAACTCTATCTGGAAAACGATGACATCTTCCACTCGTTATATTAACGAATTGAGAACAAATTTTCTAAACAAATTTAATCTATACAGTACAGTAATAAGTTAACACTTTTAATTCACGAATATCACTCAAAATGAAGCATGTCGCAGTGGACGTGGTAGTTGTTTAATTCAACGTTGCTTCAGGGATAGCATAGAGGCCTCACAGATTTCAGAATATGTGTAAACGTGATAGTCAGAGGTGCCGAACTTAATAATCGAAATTTGGACTTCGAAGAATGAAAATTCAGAGAATTTACCAATATTTATGCGAGCTAATAAATTCTAGTATTTGAAGCAATTTATTTAATAGTTTCAGAACGGCACTTTTCATTTATATATTCCGATTTTAAGCGTTGTAGCCGTCCCATGGCCGAGTGGTTAGCGTGCTTGGCTACTGATCTAAGGGACCTGGGTTCGAACCCCGGGTAAGGCATGGATTTATGTGTCGTTTTTTTGCTGAGGTCCTGCCATCCTCACAGACCTTCTGCTATGGCATATAAACTGACAGGCTCCTCTGTGGCAAGCAGCTGCTTGAGGGGGTATTTTTTTTTAAAAGTTAGTTTTGTAAGTACTGCCATCAGGGGGTTATGGTTGGGCAATTTTCACGGTGTCAGGGTTGACGCAATTTTCATAACTCTCCTGCACTTTGCCATTTGACTTCCAATTATGAAAAACTAGTTATAATTTCACAGAAATAATCCCAATATTTATATCTCGTCTGAATTGTATCGAGCCAGTATGAATTTTTCCCAACTCTCCTTAATTTTATAAAACTAATCCCAATTAACATCTCTCCTGAATTTGTATCTCTCCTAAATTTCCATCTCTCCTAAATTCAACATTTCTCCTAATTTTGCCAAGTCACTTCAAATTTTTCAAAGTTCCCAAGATTTTGACAAGTTTTCTCGATTTGTCCAACACTCCTTAATTTCACAAAACCAATCCCAATTTTTACAACTCGCCTATATTTTACCAAGTGGATTCCAATTTTGCCAACCCGCAGTAATTTTACAAAAAAAATCGTAATTTTTACATCTTCTCTGAATTTGCCAAGTCACTTCGAATTTTATCAATTATCCTTAATTGCATAAGAAAGTCACAATTTGCACAACTTCCCTGTATTTCTCCAAGTGGCTTTGAATTTTTCCAACTTCCCTAGAATTTGCCAAGAGTTTTCGATTTTTCCAACTCTCCTTAATTTCACAAAAACCAATCCCAAATTTTACAACTCACTTGTACTTTACCAGGTAGTTTCCAGTTTTGTCAACTTCCCTAGATTTTGCCAAGTTGCTCGATTTTACCACCTTTCCTTATTTTCGCAAAACAATCCCAATTTGTACACTCTTCTGAATTCGCCAAGTCACTTCAAATTTTTCAAACTCTAATATTTTGCCAAGTTTTCTCGATTTTGTCAACTCTCCTCAATTTCACAAAAACAATCCCAGTTTTCACAAATCACCCCTATTTTACCAAGTAGATTCGAATTTTGCCAAATTTCCCCGATTTTGCCAACTCGCCACAATTTTACAGAAAAAAAAAACAATTTTTACATCTCATCTGATTTTTGCCAACTCCCATAAGATTTGCCAACTCTCCTAGATATTTCAAAGTTTCCCCGGTTTTGCTAACACGTCATAATTTTACAGAAATGAGATTACAAATTTTTACATCTCACCTTAATTTTGCAAACTCTCCACGATTTTGCCAAGTCACTCCGAATTTTGCCAACTGCCCCTAGATTTTGCCAACTCGCCATAATTTACAGAAAAGAATCCCAATTTTCACATCTCACCTGAATTTTGCCAACTTCCCACGATTTTGCCAAGTCACTCCGAATTTGGCCAACACTGCCCCTAGATTTTGTCAACTCTCCTATATTTTGCCAACTCGTCATAATTTTACAGGAAAAAATCCCATTTTTTATATCTCACCTGAATTTTGCCAACTCCTCACGATTTTGCCAACTCTCCAAAGATTTTGCCAAGTTATCCATATTTTGCAAACTCACCTGTATTTTATTAAGTGGCTTCGAATTTTGTCGTCTACTCTTGATTTTTGCAGTCTCTCCATTTTCTAAACTGCCCTAAATTTACCAAGTTGCCTCGATTTTCACAACTCCCCTTAATTTGATGAAAAAAGGTTACAAATTTTCGTAACTCACCCAGATTTTACGAAGTCGCTTCGAAATTTGCCAACTCCGAGTTATTTTGGGGGGAGCCTCCCCCCATAGCTACGCCCCTCACTGTTATCCTCAACTTCAGCACAGTTTGCACGATGAATTTCTCAGTCGTTGCTCATGTCATGGATGACATCAGCGTGCGCTCTCATAACTCGTGTTTCTTTTGAATGGAAAATAGTGAGGTGAATTGGTATCCTCTGGTTCCCGTGATACACCACAGATTGGTCGCAAATTTCGTACGCTGGTGCTCCATGTCTGACCCTTGTTAGATTAATAAATCAGGTTCTTAACTGTAAAGAGACACATCAATATAATAACGCCTTTGAGAATCTGGCAACACCAGATTAAATATTTTTATGCATTACGTTCAAAATTAGGGAGCAGTGAATTACAAAAGAGGATTTCTCAGCTATTTGAATTTCTGGTAGAAATAGCTTAGGAAATATATTTTGCTTCTAAGAAACTTCGTTTTTCAAAATTTCGATTTGAAATACGGTTTTGAGCAACTCGGACGGCAACCCCAAATATTCTGCAAAATGTTCAAGGTTCTACGATCATTTCCCCATGATTTATGTCTGCCAATGTCACACAGACACATAAACATTTTCTTTTATTATTGTACAGTAGCTCAACGACATGCGGCTTTGCCCGAGTCGCATTTTAAGTCTCTATATTCTTATTTCCACTCCCCAAAACTAGCTAATATTCAACACAATTTTGCTGTGATCATCGCTCTCTTTTAGAATTGCTCGGCTATGCTGACGTTAGTCCGCTTTCTCATAGCCCGCGGCTTCATTTATACCTAAACTAGGAAGATATTCCTTTCCGTTCCGACAAACATTTCTAACTTATGGCTGCCGTGTCTCATGACCGAATTGTCGCAATATCGTGCATGGTTCCCTCCACTACCCTTGTGTTCAAGTAGTTGGTTAAATAATCAAATTCATACTGGCCCATGTTTTCGCTGCCGGGTCTCACTCTTAATCTACACATTCTGTTTTCACTACACTTAGCTTTATGTGAGCTCCTCCACTAATCCCGGATATTTTAAAACACGTTTTAAAATTTTAAAGATATTTTAAAACACGTTTTTTAAACACGTTTTGCCAGCTCTTGCAAAGGTCATTGCTGATGTCACCTCGCTAAGATATATAACCCTTGGATTTATCCCAAACTATCAAGATTTTTGCTTTTCGAGAGATTTTGTTAGGCTATAATTCCCTATATTCTTCACCGAAAAGTGTAATATTTTGTACCCTTGTTCGCCTTCCCTGACCCCGTGAAAAATTCAGGTACTTAACTATATTAAGACGTATTAAATCAATAATACCTTTGAAAATGCAGATATTCTATCAAATGCAACTGATATAATTGTTATTGTGACTCTTGCGTTCAGAGCTTCTCACCTAGAGAGCTGTAAATGGCAACAATAGAATTGTAATTTGGCACTGCAAAACGGGCGACATATACAAACACTCTGAAAATATGAAGCATCTGCCATGATTTCCTCACGTGTCATGGCTTGCACAGAGAGACATCTCTTTATATTACAATAGTTGAATAGGCTATTTCCCTTTGTTAGTGGGGCGGGGGTGGCTCAGTCGGTAGCGCGCCAGGCTCGTAATCTGTAGTTCCCAGGTTCGAATCCCAGCTGGGTCAGAGTTGAGATTTATCTCCGCAAAATTCCCCGCCTTGCCCACCGTCAGTAGGGGACACCGATGGGCTTGGAAAGGACGCCTTCCGTCGGATGGGACGTTAAGTCGTGGCCCCGTGTGCGGGAGAGCCATACCCTGTGCACGCTAAAGAACACGCTGGATGGCCTTGACGGGAGGCTACCATCTGTCTTCCAACAGCTGTTCCAGTGGGTCCCCTCCCCAACTTTCTCTGAGCCTTCGGGGTCCATATGACCTGTCCATTTAGCCCATGGTGTGCAAAAAAGTGCCGCTCAGAGGTAAAACAACCCAATCCCTTTGTTAGTTCAGGAAGACTCTAAAGTTTATTTAATTCTTTCTAAATAAATCACAATTAATTAAAAATATTATTAAATGGAAAACGTCATTAATAAATAAATGATTATGGCGCCATATGAAAAATGTCATTTGATTATAATTTTTTAGAATTCGTGGAATTTGAAATAATAATTCCTTACATCTTGAATGCTTTTTTCCATCGATCCCTATCCAATACAGATTGTGATACAAAGAAAAAACAGCGAAATATTATGCAACTACAACTTTCTCAATCGAATATATCCTTTGTTCATTTTATATTACAGCTTTAGACAATGTGTAACCGTCTTTGCGATATTTTCCTTGTATATGATTTAATTTCACCAGTTTCCTTTTAAAACAAACCCTCCCCAACTGCAAATTCGTATAAAAGTTTGGAGTACCCACAAGCGAAATGCAACATTTTTGCAACAATTGTACATTGTTTTTGAAGTTTATAAAACCTATATAGTGTCTAATGAAGTTTAGTAATTAGAAACGTATCTGACTTTTTTCCTGTTCAAATTATCATACAATGGATTATTAGCCCCTAACGTTTGCAATCGGAAAAAAAGTATGAAATTAATTTGCAATAAATTCGCTTTCCTTTTACGGATTATCCATCAACTGGGTAAGTGTGAATTATTATCTTCAGTTATCAGAGAATAAAAAGAGCTTACCTGGAAATTTCTGCAACTCGAAATTCCTAGTATTAGATGTTTACTTCGCAGCAGATGATACGTTTAATGTTCTGCACAGCTTTTAAGACACGTGAGCACTGCTTCTAATCAAGAAATGATCAGCAATGAGAGATGTCCGACTAACTAGCGTTGCTTCTACCTTTATCACTGATGAATCAATTACGAAAAATGAACAATGCCATTTGAAGGGGTGCAAACAAGTAACGAGAGTTCTAACCGTTAGCATTGGAAGAGGATTAGTGAAACTGTTTGTGATCTCACTCTGTCCTCCTCTTCATTTTCAAGGCCATGTATTGTGTATCCATGACCTCTATGCTATGATCGCTGAGCTCCCTTCAACAACAGATTATCGCCACTTACTTTGTCTTTCACAAGATTAGTCACTAGAACATTTAAGCATTCTGATCAGTGCGGGGTCCGAAGTGTTTTCAACACGGACCTAAAATTTTACCAACTGAGAAAATAAGTATTTGTGCGTATATTTATGTATCTAGTAAAAGAGAAATTTATTGATTTAACAACAAATTATGATTATTAATTTATACCAATTTATGGTCATTAATAATTAATAGTTCAATTTATTTTAATTGATTATTATTAATAATTAATAACGTTTTAATTTATACCAAGTTTAATACTTTGATATATATTTTTTCATTGCTATTACATACATATATTTTTAGATGTACGAAACTTCAGCTTAAGAAACATAGCTTGTAAATTATGTAAAATCGGATATCAAAATTGTCAAATTTGTTAAAGTTTCTTTTCCATTCAGAATTACATAATTCAATATTTGCTTCATGAAGCATAGAAGAATGGTTTAACTCTCTCGTTATTGAACATTCACAATTTTATGCTTTAATTTATGTTTTGGGGGAATCTAAAGAGGAATATTCCTTCAGAATAATACATGTTGGTATTAGAAACATTACTAGTATGTCACTGCATCGACTAAAAATGCTCCTAAATGCATTATGTATCTCACGGATTTCGTAATCGGTCATTGATTCCGATTGTGGATTCTTAATAAAATATACCAGAGTTTAAGATGTATTTATTGCAATCTTTGGAATTATTTTAATATGTCCTATGGTCTAACTTTAACTTCTAAGATAAAATTTAGTATGGGGAAAACAGTTTTCGTATTGCGAAATAATATTGGGAAATCTACTATGCACATGTTTTTTATATATGTTTCAAGTAATACGTAATTTTTGCTCTTAATATTTCACATTTTATGGACTGTATTATTTAATAATATTATAATTAAAAGAAAACGAAATCATTTGGTTTTTTCCAGATTTTTAATATATTATTACAGCCACATATTTACAGCTGCTTTATTATGTTGTATAAAGGCTAAAACTGTAATACATTGACTCAACTTGATAGACCAGAGCAAGTTTTAATTAGCATCAAAATTAAACGTTTCTCTGCAATTATATTGAAGAAGGGACAGTGCAAACATGAACACTTTCCATAGATATCACTTGAAAAAGAATCTGCAAACCTGCAAAAAGCCTTTGAAATATCTCACTAAATTTTCAGAGCGTTTATTCGGTCGACATCAGGAGGATGGGAGGTAAGAAGTTGCCCGTGTGCTGCAGTGCCATATCATGTGCACGATAAAGAGCACGTTGGATTGCCATGACAGGACACTTCTATCTTTTTCCTAACAGGTGTCGATTGAGACCCTTCCCCCAGATTTCTCTGAGCTTCCGTTGGCGTTGCAGTTCTCAGGCTATAGTTTCAATTGTGCCAGCATTGCGATTTATTTCGGCTACCTTCTGCCTACTACGGTCAAACAGGCTGCCATCTGTCGGATGGGACGTTAAGCCGTGGCCATAGGAACAGGAGAGCCATCCCTTGTGCATGTTAACTACGTGCATAGGAATGAAAGTGATTAAAATAAGAGTTCGACGATCTTCTTCTCTTGCTCCAGTTCATCGAATGAGCCAACCCATTTATCTAACAGACCAACCTTCCTCATTTGAAGATGATGAAAGTAAGAAAAAGAAGACGTTACGCCATAGAAAAGATGCAAGTTGGTATACCTCTGAGTAGTATTTTTGTGCATACAACGGGGTGAATGGTCAGGTCACAAAAAACCCCTAAAGACTCAGAGAAGCCTCTGAAAGAGAACCCATTGAATAGCTTTTAGGAGAGATATGGAAGTTTCCTTTCAAGGCCATCCAGAGTTTTTTAACTTGCGTAGAGTATAGCTCTCTCACAAAGGAACCAATGCTTAATGTGTCATACGACGGAAGGCGGTCATACTATAAGCACTTCAGTGTCACCATAATGAAGAGGGAAAAATGGGGGTTAACGGATATAAAATTGATAGCTGGAACATTTTGAACTCGAACCTGCGAACTAAAGATTACGACTCTGGAGAGCTGATGACTGAGCCATCCCCGCCCCATCCTGATCAGCAATAGCAAATTTAGAAACCGTTGACCTCCACAATTAAGGCACCAAGGAATATGACTTGAACATTTTCTATTGGAGTAATTCAGGAGATATTTCTTGCACTTCATTGTGACACCTGCTCAACCTGCTCAAGATACCCTATCTGACCAATTTTCATCACTTTAGTTTTCACTCTGTGTATCACCAAATCTACTCTACCACCAGTCTCAACAACAGCTCGAATAAAAGAGTTCATCTCATGAACATCATCTGCAAAAAGGCTAAATCATCAACATATTCTAAATCAGAAATTTTCGTATCTCTAGACCATTTAAGGCCAGAATCTTTCCCTTGCATTGAATTTTGCATAACATTATCAATAACCAATCTAAAGAGAAAAGGAGACAAAATGCACCCTTGTTGAACAATGGTGCATTATGTATTACGCTACAAGCCTTACCAACTCTCGCACTTGACTTAGTGTTATTATAGAGAGCTTTCATTATGTTAACTAACTTGCCTTTGTCTGCTATTTGATCTGACAATCAACCACAAATTATGATGATCAATAGAGTCAAAAGACTTTTTGAAATCAACAATGTTAGAAGCAAAGTTTCTGAAACTCTAAACATTTCTCAAGGATCTGCATGAGTGAAAATATCTGATCTACACATTCCTACCACTTCTGAATCCACATTGCTCATCATGCAATTGCCTGTTAACCAGATTCTTATTCTGTTAAGCACAATCATGCAAAGAACTTTACTTGGAACAGAAAGTAGGCTAATGCCCTATAGTTATCACAAGAACTGCGATCACTTTTTTTAAAAATAGGAGTAATAATAGCACTGGTAAAATCTTTAGGAACCATGCCTTTGTCATAAAAGATATTCAAAAATTCAGTCATCCATGTGGTAACTGATGTCATTCTTCAGTCTCATAGTAGAATCCAGAATAGGGGTGCTGGGGTACAAGGCTGTGACATCAAAAGAGTGGAAAGAACGTAAGTTATATTGAATTGAAACCTTGAAGCCCCAACATGGAACCAACAAAATCCAAGAATGACATGAGTAGGTTGGGTATTTTACCACTGATTCACACTTTTATGAACACAACGGTCTAAATGGAAATAAAAAAAAAACTAAATAAAATAATAATAATTAATCTAAATAAAATCTTCCTTAAGTCAATAATCTGGATGACGAGCATTCCCAAATCTTCTATATTTAACCAGTGTGGAATATTTAAATTTATATTCTCAGTATTTTCCATTGTACTGAAACAAGCAAATGGATTTCGGTGAATATAATGTATAATTATGTACTTATTGTTAAAATATTAAAAGCAAAGTCATTTTGAAATATTTTTAATAAATAATAAAAGTCTTCTTTTACCCCTGAATACACAATGGGTTAATATTCTGAAATAATTCATTTTCAAATGCTGATATCTTCTGAGAGGTAATTTTTTAAAAACAATTGGTTAAATGATTGCATACAGAAGCTCAGAGATTTTATTTCAATCCTCTGAGCTTTTTTTCACAATGGACTAAATGGTCACAGTTTTTTAATGAAAGTGTAAGAACAAATAGATCTATTCATAGAAATTTTATCTGACCTACCTGACTCATTTCTTGTATTGTGACCCATACTGTGATCCATTTCTGCTTGGTCACAATAAAAAATTGTAGCAACCTGAAATTTTAGAATTTGAAGATCTTTCAATACCATCGAGGTATAAATGATCTTCTGCACACCTGGCCACGGCTTAACGTTCTATCCGATGGACGGCAACTTTTCCACTTAGCACTATGTGTTACTTGATTAAAAATTACGAACACCGTGTTTTACACATTTATGCTTACCCTGACCTCGAGAGAAAACTCGACGTGAAGTGAACAAGAGACAAAAACAGCCAAATGAGGAAAACAACACCTGTTGTGAAAGCTAATACGACACATGCAAGCACATTGCTTCTGTTTAAACTCTCTGTTTCCTGTTATTCGATCGAGGAGCAAGACAAATAAGATCTGCTGAGATTAAGCATTTAAATTTCTCAATTTCCTCTAGATTCCGTAGAATTTAAGGATTTTAACCTTTTTTTAATACTAAAAATTAAGATCTGAATCCCGTGGAAGAATGGTTAGCGTACTTCCCTACTGATCTAAGGGACCTGGATCTGAGCCCAGGGTAAGCATGAATGAATATGTCGTTTTTCTGCTGAGGTCCTGCCATCACCTTCTTACTTTGATAAGTAAACTGAGGCTCCTGCCTTTTTAGCAAGCAGATGCTTGAGGGGGTGAATTAATGGGGGTGAATTATATAACTTTGGGAATTATTATTAGTAACATAAAACCGAGTGGTTAGCGCGCTTGGTTTCTGATCTACGAACCTGGGTTCGAGCCCCGGGTAAGGGTCGAGTCTTTGTGACCTGGCCATTTAGCCCATGGTGTGCAAAAAGGTGCCACTCAGAGGTAAAACAACCGAACTCTGAAATAATTCATTTTCATCAGATTAAAACCTTATTAAAACCAAACTACCTTCTATCCGACGGACGGCAACAAGTAAGATTTAGAGTATATTATTTATATATTGCCCATTGTGTATATTATTTATATTCTCTATATGCTTTCTATTTACCCACACAATAGGTATTAATATTATTATCTTGTATTGTGACCCACTTCTTTGTATTGTGACCCACTTTTTTTACTGTGATTCATTTCTAATTTGTCGCAATATATTCTAGCAACCCGAAATTTTAGAATTTGAGGAGCTTTCAATACCATCGAGGTATAAATGATCTTCGGCACACCTGGCCACGGCTTAACGTTCTATCCGACAGACGGCAACTAGTACTGAAGGATGTGATGGAATGTTTGTTTACAATAAATTCTATCAAAACGAACTTTTAGAATTTCACGAGCTTTCAATACCATCGAGGTATAAATGATCTTCTGCACACGTGGTCGCGGCTGAACGTTCTATCCGACGGACTGCAACTTTTGCATGGTAGTAAAAATGTTGTAATGATTTTTTAAATAAATTCTAGCAACCCGAAATTTTAGAATTTGAGGTGCTTTCAATACCATCGAAGTAAAAATGATCTTCTGTACACGTGGCCACTGCTTAACGTTCTATCCGACGGACGGCAACTAGTAAGAAGGTTATGTTGATTTTTTTTTCAATAAATTCTAGCAACCCGAAATTTCAGAATATCAGGAGCTTTCAATACCATCGAGGTATAAATGATCTTCTGTACACGTGGCCACGGCTCAACGTTCTATCCGTCGGACGGTAACTTTTCCATGGTAGTAAAAAGGTAGTAATGATTTTTACAATAAATTCTAGCAACCCGAAATTTTAGAATTTGAGGAGCTTTCAATACCATCGAGGTGTAAACGATCTTCTTCACACGAGGCCACGGCCTTGTGATGGAATGTGGAAACGATTCTCCCAAAAATAATTGATAACCTGCTAGAATTTTATACTTAAGCTACATTGAAATAAAATCTGTGAGCCAGGTAATTATTATTTTTGAGAGAATCATTTCCACTTTGAGAGGAACATTAGAATTCTGAAAACTTTTCCATTGCTAGACTAGAGACAAAGTAAAAATTATTACTGATCCTAACAAAAATTAGGGGATATTTCAAATCGAATATGAAGTGATAAAAATATCCCCTAATTTTTGTGAGCAGTGGGCTAAATGGTTGACCCCAAAATCTTCTCTATTTTCTCTATTTTCACCCACACAATAAGTGTTAATTTATTTTGAACTACTGAGATGTAAAGTTGTGCACGAGTTTTACCTCTGAGTGGCACTTCCTTTACACAATGGGCGACCCCAAAGTCTATTTACCCACACAATAGGTATTAATATTCATTTTGAACTGCTGAGATGTAAAGACCCACACAATAGGCATTGATATTCATTTTGAACTGCTGAGATGTAAAGACCCACACAATAGGCATATATTTTGAAATAATTCATGTAGTGCATAAGTTTTACCTCTGAGTGGCACTTTTTTACATAATGGGTTGGGGCGGGGATGGCCCAGTCGGTAGCGCGCCAGGCTCGTAATCTGTAGTTCCCAGGTTCGAGTCCCAGCTGGGTCAGCATTGAGATTTATCTCCGCAAAATTCCCCGCCCTGCCCACTGTCAGTAGGGGACACCGACGGGCTTGGAAAGGCCGCCGTCCGTCGGATGGGACGTTAAGCCATGGCCCCGTGTGCGGGAGAGTCATACCCTGTGCACGTTAAAAACACGCTGGATGGCCTTGACGGGAGGCTACCATCTGTCTCCCAACAGCTGTTCCAGTGGGTCCATTCCCCCAACCTTCTCTGAGCCTTCGGGGTCCATGTGACCTGGCCATTTAGCCCATGGTGTGAAAAAAAGTGCCGCTCAGAGGTAAAACAACCCAGCCCAAACAACACAATGGTCGTTTTTATATTTATGTTTACAGTGTGACCTTGAAATTTAGAGTTGTTTTATTTTCTGTTCTTTATCACAATAATCTTTATAGATCTCAATCATTGTATGATTAAGTATTTTCACGTGACTCAAAGTGGGTAGAAACCTTGATTGCAATAACCAATCCTGAAACTGATATCACGTGACTCAAAGTGATATTACGTCACTCGTCTGTATATACAGCTCACGAGCAGACGGTTATACTTTACCTGTTGGTTACTTGATCCTTTAGTCTTCAGAAGATTTTGAAAATAGTTAAAATTTCGAAGAAAACTTTGTCAACGAAAGTATATTCGACAAGTAGTGCCGATAAAAAATTTCTTCTTCTGCACACGTGGCCACGGCTTTTTATCAACGTTCCATCCGACGGACGGCAACTTTTACATGGTAGAAGAAGGTTTTGATGGAAGGATTTTTCAGAAGATTAATGATGAATAACTCTTAAGACCTAATAATATACTCTCAAACACATATATATATATATAAATAATATACTCTAAAGCATATTTAGGTTTGCTAGAATTTATTGTAAAAAAAAATCAACACAGCCTTCTTACTAGTTGCTGTCCGTCGGATAGAACATTAAGTTGTGGCCACGTGTGCAGAAGATCATTCATACCTCGAAGGTATTGAAAGCTCCTTAAATTCTAAAATTTCTGGTTGCTAGAATTTATTTTAAAAAATCATCACAACCTTTTTACTATCATGGAAAAGTTGCCGTCCGTCGGATAGAACGTTCAGCCGTGGACACGTGTGCAGAAGAATATTTTATACCTCGATGGTATTGAAAGCTCCTCAAATTCTAAAATTTCGGGTTGCTAGAATTTATTCTGCCCAATCAGAATTGGATCGCAGTAAAAGAAGTGGGTCAGAATACAAAGAAGTCGGTCACAACACAAGAGAGTAATATATACTCTCAAACATAAATACTCTCAAGCATATAGAGAATATAAATAATATACACAATGGGCAATATATAAATAATATACTCTAAATCTTACTTGTTGTCGTCCGTCGGATAGAACGTAGTTTGGTTCTAATAAGGTTTTATTCTGATAAAAATTAATTTTTTCAGAGTTCGGGCTAAATGGCCAGGTCACAGGACCCCGAAGGCTCAGAGATTGGGGGAGGGGGTCCACTAGAAGAGCTGTTGGGAGACAGATGGTAGCTTCCCGTCAAGGATATCCAGCGTGTTCTTTAGCGTGCATATGGCTCTCCCGCACACGGAACTACGGATTATCGTCCCATCTGACGGACGTTGGCAATCCCATCGGTGTCCCCTATTGACCGTGGGCAGGGCGGGGAATTTTGCGGAGATATATCTCAACGCTGACCCACCTGGGAACTACAGATTACGAGCCTAGCCCTAGCGCGCTACCGATTGAGCCACCCCCGCCACAATTATTTCAGAATATTGCCCATTTTGCGTTTAGAGGTAAATCAGAAGTCTTCGGGGTCCGATTTCCATTTAACCCATTATGTTATTAATAAAAATTACCAAAGTTATATAATTCACCCACATTAATTCACCCCCTCAAGCATCTGCTTGCTAAAAAGGCAGGAGCCTCAATTTACATATCATAGTAAGAAAGTGATGGCAGGACCTCAGCAGAAAAACGACACAGTCATTCATGCTTACCCTGGACTCAAACCCAGGTCCCTTAGATCAGTAGGGAAGTACGCTAACCATTCGTTCACGGGATTCAGATCTTAATTTTTAGTATTAGAAAAAGGTTAAAATCCTTAAATTCTACGGAATCTAGAGGAAATTGAGAAATTTAAATGCTTAATCTCAGCGGGTCTTATTTGTTTTGCTCCTCGATCGAATAACAGGAAACAGAGTTTAAACAGAAACAATGTACTTGCATGTGTCGTATTAGCTTTCACAACAGGTGTTGTTTTCCTCATTTTGTCTGTTTTTGTCTCTTGTTCACTTCACGTCGAGTTTTCTCTCGAGGTCAGGGTAAGCATGAATGTGTAAAACACGGTGTTCGTAATTTTTAACCAAGTAACACATTGTGCTAAGTGGAAAAGTTGCCGTCCGTCGGATAGAACGTTAAGCCGTGGTCAGGTGTGCAGAGGATCATTTATACCTCGATGATATTGAAAGATCTTCAAATTCTAAAATTTCAGATTGCTACAATTTTTTATTGTGACCAAGCAGAAATGGATCACAGTATGGGTCACAATACAAGAAATGAATCAGGTAGGTCAGATAAAATTTTTATAAATAGATATATTTATTCTTACACTTTCATTAAAAATCTATGACCATTTAGTCCATTGTGTAAAAAAGCTCCGAAGATTGAAATAAAATCTCTGAGCTTCTGTATGCAATCATTTAACCAATTGTTTGTAAAAAGTGCCGCTCAGAAGACATCAGCAGTTGAAAATGAATTATTTCAGAATATTAACCCATTGTGTATTCAGGGGTAAAAGAAGACTTTATATATGCTTGAGAGTATATTATTATATATATATATGCTTGAGAGTATATTATTTATTTATCATTCCCTCACAACTTCTTCTACTACCATGGAAATTTTGCCGTCCGTCGGATGGGACTTTAAGCCGTGAGCCATGTGCTGGAGAATTTGTTAGAGAGAAAAACAACGCCTGATAAATAAACCCTTTAGAATTTAGTTTCTTTACTGTGAACCATTTCTGATTCATGTAAATCTATGACTTATATTTCTTTTTCGTCTTCGAAAAAATCAATCCATCACAACCTTCTACCATGGAAAAGTTGCCGTCCGTCGGACAGAACGTTAAGCCGTGGCGACGTGTGCAGAAGATCATTTATACCTCCATGGTACTGAAAGCTCGTGAAATTCTAAAATTTCGGGTTGCTAGAATTTATTGAAAAAAAAATCACACAACCTTCTTACTAATTGCCGTCCATCGGATAGAACGTTAACCCGTGGCCACGTGTGCAGAAGATCAATTATACCTTGATGGTATTGAAAGCTCCTAAATTCTAAAATTTCGGGTTGCTAGAATTTTTTAAAGAATCTGTATCCTCCATTTTTGTTCGGATATTATTTGAGAGACTGTACAAGGGCTCAAGGATTGATACGGTTCTTCAATTCTGAAATTTCGGGTTGGTAGAATTTTTTTAATGAATCTGTATCCTCCATTTTTGTTCGGATATTATTTGAGAGACTGTACAAAGGGCTCAAGGTTTGATGCGGTTCCTCAACTGGGTTATTTCAGTGAATTTCCAGGTCAGGTTTTCGGGTTATTCATGTAGAATTGAATCATTGATATTATAGAACAACGGTCTCGAAACGTTTTTTTTTTATCTATGGACCACTGGCAATTGTCCATAGTTTTGTTACAGACCCAACTATGGTTTTATACAATGGTTTTCATTTTGAGACTCAATATGGCTTAGATCAAGGGTACATTCGTGAAAAGTGTTATATGCAGCAGTAAATGACCTTCTTTTAACCCTTAATCTGCAACTGCTCCTAAATAAACTGCTTGAAATGCTTTTGACTCGAACTAGCTTACCTTTTACGGTTTCAAGAGGGAAACAACCGGACGATCAGTCACCAACTTTAGCGCCCCTTAATATTGCCCAATGTCCCCGAGATCCTTTTGTGGGGCTCTATTACAGTTAAGGTTTGGGGGAAAAAAACGTTTCTGATATATTCCATCAGCAGCCAAAGTCTTATTTTTCTCGGTATTCTCTATTTTCCCTATGCATGGCCATCCCTGTTCTTTTATAACTTAAAGGTTGACTAAGCAAGAACCAGTATGGATGGTATACATATATTTTGACTCGGCTACAGGCCCTCTGACACTGATCTTGGATATCTCCTTGGATATTTGGTTTTCCACACTGGTCAATTCGTGAAATTAAAAATAAATTATAATTGTGAAACATCTGGCAAAAAGATAAATCGGCAGATAGATAAATATTATCAAATATTGTTTCGTCATTTAGCTTATTTGCCCCTTTTTTCACAATATATATATGTAGTTCGAAATTTTATATTTTAATACCAGTCTTATTTTTTTGCCCCTAGCATATGCCTAGTTTTCCTGAAGCATGTAATGGTCTGCCTGGAGCGAGAATAAAGTGAATTTGTGGACGGGAAAGACCAGTTCCTCCACCTCTAATGGCTGAAGCCATCTACACTGGAACACGTCCTCCAATGTAGAATCTGACTATGCCCATAGAAGCAAGAGTTCAGGTGCCTGCGATGAGCTTTGCTAAAGATTATCCATCAGCAGAAAAAACGTATCCTGTGAACCTATTTACATGGGGCTGTCAACCCACAGACAACAGAAAACACAGCGGGAGATTTTCCCTAAACAGAAGCACAGCAAAGCAGAAAAGTAAGGATCCATAATCAAGTTCAGAGCCAGGGACGTAGCGAAGGGACTATGGTTGGGTATGGGGAGAGAAAGAAATTTTCCAACTGGAAAATCAAGTTTTAACAACTCAAAAAGTAACTACATACATTTTGTTTGGTCTCTCCCGGACGTACCCAAAACTTCATTCAGTGGAGAAGGGGATGAGTGGAGGTTAAATCGATTTTATATAGTGTCTCGATGTCGCAACATTACCTTGATTTTAAACAAAACTAATAAAATCCTTATTTTATTACCTACTCTAGAGTTATCGAATGTGCAATTTTCTTCTTGATTTCTCAAAACCAATCCTAAATCATATCTCCCCCTACTTTTTAAGGGGTTGTTTATGATTCTTTTAAATTTTTTTTTATGATTGTTCCCTGCATCCCTTGATCGCGAGAGCGGAAAGTATCAAGTCATGTTTCAAATAAAAGCTTCTGGTGCGGGGAATGTTCTAGATTATTACACATTGACCTCCCCATAATTTTTTCCTTCCTCAGATGCTTCAGGGAATATTCATTATTTATAAAAATGGGAAATGTGGTAGTCGTTGTACTATATCATCCGAACACACTATCGGTCTACAGTTATGAATAAAGGGTAGCTCATATGATGCCCATCGTAAACTATTTCGAATATTTCCCCCACAATCCATCTAATAAAAGGGGGAAGCAGATTTTCGCGGAGTTCGAAAATATAAGTTGGGAAAAGAGAAAGGTTGAAAGAAATTACGAGAAAAAAAGAAATAGAAGTAAATATAGGTTTTACGGTCAAATTCAGGATATTTTGAATTCAGTAAAGGAGATATTATTCTTGTTCTAGGTGACTTCAATGCCAAAATTCAACGTGTAAATAACCTTTGGGGAGGGGTGATAAGCTTTTTTGGTATTTATAGCTGCAATGGAGCCGTCCCGTGGCCGAGTGGTTAGTGCGGTTGGCTACTGATCTGAGGGACCTGGGTTCGTGTTGTTTTTCTGCTGAGGTCCTGCCATCCTCACAGACCTTCTACTATGGCATATAAACTGACAGGCTCCTGTCTGACCTCTGTGGCAAGCAGCTGCTTGAGGGGGTATTTATTTTTTATTTAGCTGCAATGGCAAAGGACAAAGTCTCCTACAGGTAAGTAAACTTAATGGTTTCCGAATAACTAACATTTATTATAAACACCCCGACATACATAAGTACACAAAGGTTTCACCAGATGGGCTGCCTAAGATTATGATTGATTATATATTAATTAACAGCAATGGACCGGTTCTGTTAAAACTACCAGATCATATAGGGGAGCTGAAATTGGATCTGATCATTACCTTGTTAAAAGTGTCTTGCAACTTAAACTTAAGAAGTGTTGCGATAAAGTTAAAAAATTTACCTTTAATTCTGAAGCTCTGAAAAACCTAATTATAACTTAAGCTAAATCTTACTCTAATAGGTTACCTAGTCATTATGACAGTCATGGTTTGTTTACTTCTGAAGTTGAGGAAGAATTGGACCGTTTTAAAAGTTTTTCTTTAAACTAATAGTACTCTTTCAGGAAAATAGGAGCAGAGGAGGGAAAATTATTATTGTTACAAGTCAGTTGACCTTTTTTTTGAAAGGAAAAAAAAGCAGGAATATCCTTAATCAATAATCTACTAGCCCTAATAGAAAGCTTAATAAACGTGTAAAGGATCAGTTAGCTGCTGATAAAAATCTTTGGCTTGATGACGTAGCTGACAAATCCGAGGAAGCAGTTAGACAGCACAACAGCACAGAGCTGTGTCAGGTAGTTAATATTTTGTGTGGTAGAAAAAGGACAGGTATACAGAGTTTGATGGATAAACAAGGTAAGGTTATAGAAGGTGAGTATTCTGTGAGGGCTAGGTGGGCTGAACATTTCAGTCATATTTTAAACAGTGTACTTACTTCTACTCCCATTGTTTGTAATGATGATAGATGCAGTACTTCCTTTAACGTTGGTCCTATATCCCAGCCTGCAATTATTTTGGCTGTCTCTAAACTTAAACTTCATAAATCTCCAGGGGTAGATGAAATTACTACTAAAATGAAATGCTTAGAGCTGGGAATGTTTCGGGTACCACGTGGTATCTTAACGGTCAGAGAACCTGAGAAGGTATCAGGAGATCGTGGGTTCAAATACCACCCGGGTAATACCTATATTTCTACCAACAGGTGTGATATCATGTTATTTCAGTATCTTAATACATCTTGAAACTTAAGAGTTATCTTTGGATTTCTTGGGCCTTTTACTGATACCCATTATTTTATTTAGGTATCAGAAGTTTGAAAGTATTTTTGGAATTTTTTTATTGTTTTGAAATCATTTGTAGTATTTTTTTTTCTATTCATTCAAATAAAAACCCATAATCAAACACAAATTTGGGTGTTTCTTTTGTTTTTCATGTATTTTAAAATTTAACCAAGTAATTAATTTTTAAAATATTTTTTAACTGAAATGCATTTGGAAATTTTATGTAGATGTGATGATAATCACTGTCATGTAGTGCATCAGAATCAATGCTGCACTCTAATAACTGATACATTTCAATACTAAGAATAGTCAGAATAATTAACTAATTTATATTATTAAAGTTATGTTGAGTTGAAATATTAGAAATAGGAGAAATTAAATTATATTTTCATTCGAGAAGTTGCGTAAATTAATCCGATACTATTTTGTTTATAAGAGCCCCAAACAAGGCTATGGTCTTTAAAATAAACCCAGTAACACTATTAGATATTTACGCTGTTGAAATTTTTTTTTATAATTAGATTTCTTAAGTAAATTTCCAGGGTTATAAAATGATACAAAATTAAATAATTTGCTATTACTTTCAATTTCAGCAATTAAAACAATGCAATGTAAATCCGATTTAGCATTTATGTTGAATATCTCTTCTGATTAGAAATTTCACTAGACTAGAATTTTCTAGAGATTTGTGTATGTAACAAAAAAAATATTTGAGGAAAATGTCTCCTTCAGTTTTTATTTTATAAAGAGCAATTACCTGTAAGTCCTTGTATTTATGTAAAAATTTTAGTTCCTATTTTTACGAGAAGCTAATTTAAACAGGCTCTTTTGGACACTAACATTACTCTTTTAAGGAAAAACGAGCAGAGGAGACAGAATTATTTCAGTGATGAGACATATGAGCTTATTTCAGAAAGAAAGAACTGCAGGAATGTCCTTAATCAATACCCTACTAATCCTAATAGAAAGTATTACAGAGAGCTTAATAAACGTGTAAAGGATCAATAAGATGCTGATAAGAATCTTTGGCTTCATAGCTTGGCTGACAAACCCGAGGAAGCAGTTAGACAGCACAGCAGCAGAGAGTTGTACCAGGTAGTTAATGTTTTGTGTGGTAGAAAACGGACAGGTATACAGGGATTGAAGGATAAACAAGTAAGGTTATAGAAGGTGAGGATTCTCTCATGGCTAGGAGGGCTGAGCATTTCAGTGATGTTCCAAACAATGTGGTTAGTTCTACTCTCATTGTTTGTAATGATGATAGATGCATTGGTTGTTTTAATGTTGACCCTATAACACAATCTAAAGTTATTTTGTCTATTTCTAAACTTAAACTTCATAAATCCCCAGGGGTAGATGAAATTACTACAGAAATGCTTAGAGTTGGGAATGTTTCAATTTAACACTTGGATGACTCTTTTATGATAAAGGCATGGTTCCTAAGGATTTTACCAGAGCTATTATTATCCCTATTTTCAAAGAAAGTGATCGCAGTTCTTGTGATAACTATAGGGGTATCAGCCTACTCTCTGTTCCAGTTAAAGTTCTTTGCATGAATGCGCTTAATAGAATTAAGAATCTTGTTGACAGTCAATTGCGTGATGAGCAATGTGGATTCAGAAATGGTAGGGGATTTGTAGATCAGATATTTTCACTTAGGCAGATTCTTGAGAAATGTTGAGAATTTCAGAAACCTCTGGCTGCTAGCTATGCTGATTTCAAAAAGGCTTTCGACTCTGTTTATCGTCATAATTTGTGGTTGATTGTGAAGTCATATGGTATACCAGAAAAGTTAGTTAACCTAATGAAAGCTCTCTATAATAACACTGAGAGTTGGTAAGTCTTGTAGCAATTGGTTTAGCATTACTTCTGGTGCTCGACAACAGTGCATTTTGTCTCCTTTTCTCTTTAGTATGGTTATTGATTATGTTAGGCGAAATTCACTTCAAGGGAAAGATTTTGGCCTTAAATGGGCTGGAGATAGGAAAATTTCTGATTTAGATTATGCTGATGATTTAGCACTTTTGGCAAATGATGTTGATGAGATGAACTCTTTCATTAGGGCTGTTGATGAAACTGGTAGTAGAGTAGGTTTGGTTATAAATAGAGAGAAAACTAAAGTGATGAATATTGGTCAGGCAGGCTGTGATTCAGTTAATCTGAATGGTTGCAGTCTTGAGTAGGTGTCACAGTTTAATTATCTTGGGAGCTATGTAACAGATAATGGTGATGTGCGGCATGAGATTAACAGACGAATAGGGATTGCTGCCGGGACTTTTAAGAATCTATGGAGAGTGTGGAGAAATAAGCGTATACACCTAAAGACTAAAATTAGACTGTATAATAGTTTGGTTCTTTCTAGGGTTAGTTATGGTAGTGAAACTTGGAAACTTTGTAAACAAGATAACAGGAAACTAGATGCTTTTGATTCCAGATGCTTACCAGTATCTTGGGCATTAGGTGGTTCAACTTTGTAACTAATGATGAGGTTAGACAAAGGAATCGGCACCTTCCTTTAAGCAGCATATTGTGCAGAGAGAGACTCCGTTGGTTTGGCCATGTTGGCCGTATGGATAATTTAGATTGGCGAATAGGATTATGAACAGTGTGCCTAAAGGCTTCAGAAAGAGGGGGAGACCAAGGATGCGGTGGGCAGACAATGTCAAACAAGACCTTGTTAGAATTGGTGTGCAGTGGCCAGATGCTCAGATGTAGCTCAGGACAGACTTGCTTGAAAAACTAAATTGCATGGTCTGGTTGGACCTTCGTAGCCCATGGATGCTTAAGGATGATGATGATGATGCTCTACTCTAATATAGCTACTTTCAATTTTAAGACAAAATGAAAACCAATCATAGTTGTGTGGTGTTTTTTACCTCTCCTCAGGAGCTAAAAAGTGTTGGCTCGGAAATGATTGTTTCTTTTCTGTAAAAGGATTTCTGTCGTGTAGGGATAAGAACACAACCAAAACGGAACCATGAAAAGAAAGCCTTCTCTCTCCGCACCAAAGCCACACTCTGGTCATTTACATATTGGTTGTCACAAAAACACCACTCTCTCTTGTTATCCGTTTAGAACATGTATTTAACGTTCAAGTCAATTATAATATTTCAGATGAAACATTTTTCTTTGGTGTGATTAGTGGTGTCAGTGTATCACTCAAATATGAATACGTTTTACAGCAATTGATTAAATAAAATATTTCTAAAACAAGGAAATTGAATAAATATAACAAATCTCCGGATATTAATATAGTCACTGAAATATCTAGAGAAACAATTGTTATTCAGATGTCGGAAAAATATTTGCCACATGTTGATAAAATTGGATTCATCAAGCTTAAAGTTATACCAAGTGTCCTAACTGGGAGGATCCATATCCGATAACGTTTTCTGGCTGTCTGGCAAAAAGAAGACTGTAAAACAAAGCAAACACAATCTCAGAGATCCTTGGCGGAGTTCAGGAAATTGCTTAAAACTCAAACACAAATATTAAAAAGACTAATGTTATGACAATTTCTAAAAGGTAGGAGGCTCTATATAATTATAATACAAATAAATCTAACTTGACTGAAAACTAACACACATCGTATGACAAGGAATTTTTTTCTACCATTTGTAGCAACCAAGTAATTATTAATTTAGCTATATCTGCTACTAACATAAACAGAGATTCTCAAAAATTGTAAGGCCAAATACAAAACAGCCTTTTCATGCTTATGCCATGAAAGCAAATCATATCATTCCACTTTAGAGTTATCTTCAACTCTCCTGAATATCTTTGATAAAAACAATTTCTATGGACGTAATAACTGATGTATCTGATCTAGAATGCTGCAGTCGAAAAAAAAATGTTAAACTGATATTACAGCTCTAGCTTTATATAATCCCTACTCAGGATATTATAATTCTATTCATTCTCTAATAAGAGGTGTAGTATAAACATCCTTAGTTTGGTAAATTTTTCAGTATAGTACAGTATAATTACAGAAGCTTCTCGTAAAAATAGGAACTAAAATTATTACATAAATACAAGGACTTACATGTAATTGCTCTTTATGAAATAAAAACTAAAGGAGACATTTTCCTCAAACATTTTTTTTGTTACATACACAAATCTCTAGAAAATTCTAGTCGAGTGAAATTTCTAATCAGAAGAGATATTCAACATAAAATGCTAAATCGGATTTACATTGCATTGTTTTAATTGCTGAAATTGAAAGTAATAACAAATTATTTAATTTTGTATCATTTTATAACCCTGGAAATTTATTTAAGAACTCTGATTATAAAAAATAATTCAACAGCGTAAATATCTAATAGTGTTACTGGGTAATTTTAAAGACCATAGCCTTGTTTGGGACTCTTATAAACAAAATAGTATCGGATTAATTTACGCAACTTCTCGAATGAAAATATAATTTAATTTCTCCTATTTCTAAAATTTCAACTCACTATAACTTTAATAATATAAATTAGTTAATTATTCTGACTATTCTTAGTATTCAAATGTATCAATTATTAGAGTGCAGCATTGATTCTGATGCACAACATGACAGAGATTATCATCACATCTACATAAAATTTCCAAATGCATTTCAGTTAAAAAATATTTTAAAAATTAATTACTTGGTTAAATTTTAAAATACATGAAAAACAAAACAAACACCCAAATTTGTGTTTGATTATGGGATTTTATTTGAATGAATAGAAAAAAATACTACAAATGATTTCAAAAGAAATAAAAAAAATTCCAAAAATACATTCAAACTTCTGATACCTAAATAAAACAATGGGTATCAGTAAAAGGCCCAAGAAATCCAAAGAGAACTCTTAAGTTTCAAGATGTTTTAAGATACTGAAATAATATGATAACACACCTGTTGGTAGAAATATAGGTATTACCCGGGTGGTATTTGAACCCACGATCTCCTGATACCTTCTCAGGTTCTCTGACCGTTAAGATACCACGTGGTACCCGAAACATTCCCAGCTCTAAGCATTTCATTTTAGTAGTAATTTCATCTAACCCTGGAGATTTATGAAGTTTAAGTTTATAGACAGCCAAAATAATTGCAGGCTGGGATATAGGACCAACGTTAAAGGAAGTACTGCATCTATCATCATTGCAAACAATGGGAGTAGAACTAAGTACACTGTTTAAAATATGACTGAAATGTTCAGCCCACCTAGCAATCACAGAATACTCACCTTCTATAACCTTACCTTGTTTATCCATCAAACTCTGTATACCTGTCCTTTTTCTACCACACAAAATATTAACTACCTGATACAGCTCTGTGCTGTTGTGCTGTCTAACTGCTTCCTCGGATTTGTCAGCCATGTCATCAAGCCAAAGATTTTTATCAGCAGCTAACTGATGCTTTACACGTTTATTAAGCATTCTATTATTACTAGTAGATTATTGATTAAGGATATTCCTGCTTCTTTTTTCTTTCTAAAATAAGATCAACTGACTTGTAACAATAATAATTTTCCCTCCTCTGCTCCTATTTTCCTAAAAGAGTACTGTTAGTTTAAAGAAAAGCCTTTTAAAACGGTCCAATTCTTCCTCAACTTCAGAAGTAAACAAACCATGACTGTCATAATGACTAGGTAACCTATTAGAGTAAGATTTAGCTTAAGTTATAATTAGGTTTTTCAGAGCTTCAGAATTAAAGGTAAATTTTTTAACCTTATCGCAACACTACTTAAGTTTAAGTTGCAAGACACTTTTAACAAGGTAATGATCAGATCCAATTTCAGCTCCCCTATATGATCTGGTAGTTTTAACAGAACCGGTCCATTTGCTGTTAATTAATATATAATCAATCATAATCTTAGGCAGCCCATCTGGTGAAACCTTTGTGTACTTATGTATGTCGGGGTGTTTGTAATAAATGTTAGTTATTCGGAAACCATTAAGTTTACTTACCTGTAGGAGACTTTGTCCTTTGCCATTGCAGCTAAATAAAAAATAAATACCCCCTCAAGCAGCTGCTTGCCACAGAGGTCAGACAGGAGCCTGTCAGTTTATATGCCATAGTAGAAGGTCTGTGAGGATGGCAGGACCTCAGCAGAAAAACAACACGAACCCAGGTCCCTCAGATCAGTAGCCAACCGCACTAACCACTCGGCCACGGGACGGCTCCATTGCAGCTATAAATACCAAAAAAGCTTATCACCCCTCCCCAAAGGTCCTTTACACGTTGAATTTTGGCATTGAAGTCACCTAGAACAAGAGTAATATCTCCTTTACTGAATTCAAAATATCCTGAATTTGACCGTAAAACCTATATTTACTTCTATTTCTTTTTTTCTCGTAATTTCTTTCAACTTTTCTTTTTTCCCAACTTATATTTTCGAACTCCGCGAAAATCTGCTTCCCCCTTTTATTAGATGGATTGTGGATGAAATATTCGAAATAGTTTACGATGGGCATCATATGAGCTACCCTTTATTCATAACTGTAGACCGATAGTGTGTTCGGATGATATAGTACAACGACTACCACATTTCCCATTTTTTTAAATAATGAATATTCCCTGAAGCATCTGAGGAAGGAAAAAAGTATGGGGAGGTCAATGTGTAATAATCTAGAACACTCCCCGCACCAGAAGCTTTTATTTGACACATAACTTGTTACTTTCCGCTCTCGCTATCAAGGGATGCAGGGAACAATCATAAAAAAAATTTTAAAGAATCATAAACAACCCCTTAAAAAGTAGGGGGAGATATGATTTAGGATTGGTTTTGAGAAATCAAGAAGAAAATTGCACATTCGATAACTCTAGGGTAGGTAATAAAATAAGGTATTTTATTAGTTTTGTTTAAAATCAAGGTAATGTTGCGACATCGAGACACTATATAAAATCGATTTAACCTCCACTCATCCCCTTCTCCACTGAATGAAGTTTTGGGTACGTCCGGGAGAGACCAAACAAAATGTATGTAGTTAGTTTTTGAGTTGTTAAAACTTGATTTTCCAGATGGAAAATTTTTTTCTCTCCCCTACCCAACCATAGTCCCTTCGCTACGTCCCTGGCTCTGAACTTGATTATGGATCCTTAATTTTCTGCGTTGCTGTGCTTCTGTTTAGGGAAAATCTCCCGCTGTGTTTTCTGTTTGTCTGTGGGTTGACAGCCCCATGTGAATAGGTTCACAGAATAGGTTTTTTCTGCTGATGGATAATCCTCAGCAAAGCTCATCGCAGGCACCTGAACTCTTGCTTCTATGGCATAGTCAGATTCTACATTGGAGGACGTGTTCCAGTGTAGATGGCTTCAGCCATTAGAGGTGAAGGAACAGGTCTTTCCCATCCACAAATTCACTTTATTCTGGCCCCAGGCAGACCATATATGCTTCAGGAAAACTAGGCATATGCTAGGGGCAAAAAAATAAGACTGGTATTAAAATACAAAATTTAGAAATACATATATATGTATTGTGAAAAAAGGAGCAAATTAGCTAAATGACGAAACAATATTTGATAATATTTATCTATTTGCCGATTAATCTTTTTGTCAGATGTTTCACAATTATAATTTATTTTTAATTTCACGAATTGACCAGTGTGGAAAACCAAATATCCAAGGAGTCTCTCAAAATCTACAGTCTCTCAAAAAATATCCAAGATCAGTGTCAGAGGTCCTGTAGCCGAGTCAAAATATATGTATACCATTCATATTGGTTCTTGCTTAGTCAACCTTTAAGTTATAAAAGATCAGGGATAACCATGCATATGGAAAATAGAGAATACCGAGAAAAATAAGATTTTGGCTGCTGATGGGATATATCAGAAACGGTTTTTCCCCCAAAACCTTAACTGTCATAGAGCCCCATAAAGGGGTCTCGGGGACATTGGTCAATATTAAGGGGCGCTTAAGTTAGTGACTGATCGTCTGGTTGTTTTCCTCTTGAAACCGTAAAAGGGCTGTAAGCTAGTTCGAGTCAAAAGCATTTCAAGCAGTTGATTCAGGAGCAGTGGCAGATTAAGGGTTAAAAGAAGGTCATTTACTGCTGCATAAACACTTTTCACGAATGTACCCTTGATCTAAGCCATATTGAGTCTCAAAATGAAAACCATTGTATAAAACCATATTTGGGCCTGTCACAAAACTATGGGCAATTCCCAGTGGTCCATAGATAAAAAAAAAACGATTAGAGACCGTTGTTCTCTAATATCAATGATTCATTGGCACATGAATAACCCGAAAACCTGACCTGGAAATTCACTGAAATACCCCATTTGAAGAACCGTATCAATCCTTGAGCCCATTGTACAGTCTCTCAAAAAATATCCGAACAAAAATGGAGTATACAGATTCATTAAAAAATTCTAGCAATCCGAAATTTCAGAATTGAGGAGCTTTCAATACCATCAAGGTAAAATTGATCTCTGCACACGTGGCCACGGGATAACGTTCTATCCGACGGACGGCAATTAGTAAGAAGGTTGTGTGAATTTTTTTCAATAAATTGTAGCAACCCGAAATTTTAGAATTTGAGGAGCTTTCAATATCATCGAGGTATAAATGATCTTCTGCACCCGTTGCCGCGGCTTAACGTTCTATCCGACAGACGGCAACTAGTAATGAAGGATGTGATGGCATGTTTGTTTAAAATAAATTCTATCAACCCGAACTTTTACAATTGAGGAGCTTTCAATACCATGGAGGTATAAATAATATTCTGCACACGTAGCCACGGCTTAACGTTCTATCCGACGGAGGGCAACTAGTAAGAAGGTAGAGATAGAAAGCAACCCGAAATTTTAGAATTGAGGAGATTTCAATATTATTGAGGTATAAATGATCTTCTGCACACGTGGAACGGCTTAACTTTCTATCCGACGAACGGCAACTAGTAATGAAGGTTGTGATGGAATGTTCGTTTACAATAAATTCTATCAACCCGAAATTTTAGAATTTGAGGAGCTTTCAATACCATCCAGGTAAAAATGACCTGCACACCTAGCCACGGCTCAACGTTCTACCCGACGGATGGCAACTTTTTCATGGTAGTAAAAATGTTGAAGATTTTCTAGCAACCCGAAATTTTAGAATTTCAGGAGCTTTCAATACCATCGACGTATAAATGATCTTCTGCACACGTGACCACGGCTTATCGTTCTATCCGAAGGACGGAAAATTTTCCATGGTACTAGCAACCCGAAAATTTTGAATTTGAGGAGCGTTCAATACAATCGAGGTGTAAATGATCTTCTACACACTTGGCCACGGCTCAATGTTCTATCCGACGGACGGCAACTTTTTCCATGATAGTAAAAAGGTTGTGATGATTATTTTACAATAAATTCTAGTAACCCGAAATTTTAGAATTTGAGGAGCTTTCAATAAACTCGAGGTATAAATGATCTCTGCACACGTGGCCGCGGCTTAACGTTCTATCCGACAGACGGCAACTAGTAATGAAGGATGTGATGGAATGTTTGTTTACAATAAATTTTATCAACCCGAAATTTTAGAATTTCACGAGCTTTCAATACTATCGAGGTATAAATGATCTTCTGCACACGTGGTCGCGGCTCAACGTTCTATCCGACGGACGGCAAATTTTCCATTGTGGTAAAAATATTGACGATTTTCTAGCAACCTGAAATTTTAGAATTCCAGGAGCTTTCAATACCATAGAGGTATAAATGATCTTCTGCACACATGGCCAAGGCTCAAAGTTCTATCCGACGGACGGCAACATTTCAATGGAACTAGCAATTCGAAATTTTATAATTTGAGGAGTTTCGATACCATCGAGGTATAAATGATCTTTTGCACACGTGGCTCCGGCTCAACTTATATCCGACGGACGGCAACTAGTAATGAAGTTGATGATTTTTTACAATAAATTATAGCAACCCGAAATTTTAGAGTTTCAGGAGCTTTCAATACCATCGAGGTATAAATGATCTTCTGCACACGTGGACACGGCTTAACGTTATATCCGACGGACGGCACTAGTAAAAAGGTTGTGATAGAATGATTTTTTCTACAATAAATTCTAGAAATTTTAGAATTGAGGAGCTTTCAATACCATCGTGATATAAATGATCTCCTGCACAAGTGGCAACGGCTCAACGTTCTATCCGACGGACGGTAAATTTTCCATGGTAGTAAAATATTTGTGATGATTTTTTACAATAAATTCCAGTAGCCCGAAATTTTAGAATTTGAGGAGCTTTCAATACCATCGATATATAAATGATCTTCTGCTCACGTTTCCACGGCTCAACGTTCTATCCGACGGACGGTAACTTTTCCATGCTCGGAGCTTTCAATACCATCGAGGTATAAATGATCTTCTGCTCTCGTGGCCACGGCTTAACGTTCGTCCGACGAACGGCAAACTTTCCATGGTAGAAGGTTGTGATGGAATGATTTTTTCGAAGACGAAAAAGAAATATAAGTCATAGATTTACATGAATCAGAAATGGGTCACAGTAAAGAAACTAAATTCTGAAGGGTTTATTTATCAGACGTTATTTTTCTCTCTAACGAATTCTCCAGCACACGGCTCACGGCTTAACGTCCCATACGACGGACGGCAAAATTCCCATGGTAGTTGAAGAAGTTTGTGAGGGAATGATAAATAAATAATATACTCTCAAGCATATATAATAATATACTCTCAAGCATATATATAATTATATATTCTCAAGCATATATAAAGCCTTCTTTTAACCCTGGAATACACAATGGGTTAATATTCAGAAATAATTCATTTTCAACTGCTGCTATCTTCTGAGCGGCACTTTTTTACAAACAATTGGTTAAATGATTGCATACAGAAGCTCAGAGATTTTATTAAAATCTTCTCGGGGTTTTATACACAATGGACTAAACGGTCATAGAATTTTAATGAAAGTGTAAGAAAAAATAGATCTATTTATAAAAATTTTATCTGACCTACCTGATTCATTTGTTGTATTGTGACCCATACTGTGATCCATTTCTGATTGGTCACAAAAAAAAATTGTACCAACCAGAAATTTTAGAATTTGAAGATCTTTCAATACCATCGAGGTATAACTGATCTTCTGCACACGTGGGCACAGCTTAACGTTCTATCCGACGGACGGCAACTTTTCCACTTAGCACATTGTGTTACTCGGTTAAAAATTACGAACACCGTGTTTTACACATTCATGCTTACCCGGACCTCGAGAGAAAACTCGACGTGAAATGAACAAGAGACAAAAACAGCCAAATGAGGAAAACAACACCTGTTGTGAAAGCTAATACGACACATGCAAGCACATTGCTTCTGTTTAAACTCTCTGTTTCCTGTTATTCGATCGAGGAGCAAGACAAATAATACCTGCTGAGATTAAGCATTTAAATTTCTCTATTTCCTCTAGATTCGGTAGAATTTAAGGATTTTAAACTTTTTCTAATACTAAAAATTAAATCTGAATCCCGTGGACGAATGGTTAGCGTACTTCCCTACTGATCTAAGGGACCTGGGTTTGAGCCCAGGGTAAGAATGAATGAATGTGTCGTTTTTCTGCTGAGGTCCAGCCATCACCTTCTACTATGATATATAAACTGAGGCTCCTGCCTTTGTAGCAAGCAGATGCTTGATGGGTGAATTAATGGGGGTGAATTATATAACTTTGGTAATTTTTATTAGTAACACAATGGCTTTAAATGGAAATCAGACCCCGAAGACTTCTGATTTACCTCTAAACAAAAAATGGGTAATTTTCCGAAATAATTGCGGCGGGGGTGGCTCAATCAGTAGCGCGCTACGCTCGTAATCTGTAGTTCGCAGGTGGGTCAACGTTAAAATTTATTTCCGTAAAATTCCTCGCCCAGCCCATGGTGCGGGGGGTGGCTCAATCGGCATCGCGTTAGGGCTAGGCTCGTAATCTATAGTTCTTAGGTAGGTCAGCGTTGAGATATATCTCCGCAAAATTCCCCACCCTGCCCACGGTAAATAGGGGACACCGATAGCATTGCCACCGTCCGTCAGATGGGACGATAATCCGTAGTTCCGTGTGCGGGAGAGCCATATGCACGTTAAAGAACACGCTGGATGGCCTTGACGGGAGGCTACCATATGTCTCCCAACAGCTCTTCTAGTGGGTCCCCTCCTTCAATCTCTGAGCCTTCGGGATCCTTGTGACCTGGCCATTTAGCCAATGGTGTGCAAAAAAGTGCCACTCAGAGGTAAAACAACCGAACTCTGAAATAATTCATTTTCATCAGATTAAAACCTTATTAAAACCAAACTACGTTCTATCCGACGGACGACAACAAGTAAAATTTAGAGTGTATTATTTATATTTTGACCATTGTGTATATTATTTATATTCTCTATATGCTTGAGAGTATACAGGGTGAATCTGAAAAAGTGGGCAAAACTCTACGGGGTGGTAGAATGCAGCTATACGAGCAATATTCGTCATAGAATGTATGGGCGGAACGCAAACGTCGAGCCCCTAGGTGGCGTTGGAAATGGTATAAAAGAATCGGTCCTCGCACCCAACGGCATTTCTACCGTGGATTGCCGAGAGGATGGCTGGTTATACTAACCACGAAATGGCGGTTATGCACTTTGTGTACGGTGCGGCGGACGGGACCCCATTGAAACCGATATGGATCTAGTCGCCAGGATCGCCGTTGTTGCCGGCGATATTTTGGGAAATGCCTGGTGTCTTCGCAAATGTACGTGGTATTCAAAGCTCCTTGTATCCGACGGACGGCAACTAAGAAGAAAATTGTGATGGAATTATTTTTTTACAATAAATTCTAGTAACCAAAAATTTCAGAATTTGAGGAGCTTTCAATATCATCGAGGCATAAATGATCTTATGTACAAGTGGCCACGGCTCAACGTTCTATCCGACGGACGGTAACTTTTCCATGGTACTAAAAAGTTTGTGATGATTATTTACAATAAATTCTAGCAGCACGAAATTTTAGAATTTGAGGAGCTTTCAATACCATCATCATCATCATCATCCTCAAGCAGCCATGGGCTACGGAGGTCCAACCAGACCGTGCAATTTAGTTCTCCAAGCAAGTCTATCCTGAGCTACATCTACTGCATCTGGCCACTGCACACCAATTCTAACAAGGTCCTGTTTGACATTGTCTGCCCACCGCATCCTAGGTCTCCCCTTCTTTCTGAGGCCTTTAGGCACACTGTTCATAACCCTATTCGCCAATCTATAATTATTCATATGGGCAACATGGCCAAACCAACGGAGTCTATCTCTGCACAATATGCTGCTTAAAGCAGGTTGCAAACTCCTTTGCCTAACCTCATCATTAGTTACAAAGTTGAACCACCTAATGCCCAAGATACTGCGTAAGCATCTGGAATCAAAAGCGTCTAGTTTCCTGTTATCTTGTTTACAAAGTGTCCAAGTTTCACTACCATAACTAACCCTAGAAAGAACCACACTATTATACAGCCTAATTTTAGTCTTTAGGTGTATAAGCCTATTTCTCCACACTCTCCATAGATTCTTAAAAGTCCCGGCAGCAATCCCTATTCGTCTGTTAATCTTATGCCGCACATCACCATTATCTGTTACATAGCTCCCAAGATAATTAAACTGTGACACCTGCTCAAGACTGCAACCATTCAGATTAACTGAATCACAGCCTGCCTGACCAATTTTCCTCACTTTAGTTTTCTCTCTGTTTATAACCAAACCTACTCTACTACCAGTCTCATCAACAGCTCGAATGAAAGAGTTCATCTCATCAACATCATTTGCCAAAAGGGCTAAATCATCAGCATAATCTAAATCAGAAATTTTCGTATCTCCAGCCCATTTAAGGCCAAAATCTTTCCCTTGAAGTGAATTTCGCATAACATAATCAATAAAAAAGCTAAAGAGAAAAGGAGACAAAATGCACCCTTGTCGAACACCAGAAGTAATGCTAAACCAATTGCTACAAGCCTTACCAACTCTCACACACAACTCAGTGTTATTATAGAGAGTTTTCATAATGGTAACTAACTTGTCTGGTATACCATATGATCTCACAATCAACCACAAATTATGACGATCAACAGAGTCGAAAGCCTTTTTGAAATCAACAAAGCTAGCAACCAAAGGTTTCTGAAACTCTAAACATTTCTCAAGAATCTGCCTAAGTGAAAATATCTGATCCACACATCCTCTACCACTTCTGAATCCACATTGCTCATCACGCAATTGACTGTCAACCAGATTCTTAATTCTATTAAGCACAATCATGGAAAGAACTTTACCTGGAACAGAGAGTAGGCTAATACCCCATATAGTTATCACAAGAACTGCGATCACCTTTTTTGAAAATAGGGATAACAATAGCTCTGGTAAAATCCTTAGGAACCATGCCTTTATCATAAAAGATTTTCAGAATTTCAGTTATCCAAGTGGATACCGAAACATTTCCAGCTCTAAGCATTTCTGTAGTAATTTCATCTACCCCTGGGGATTTATGAAGTTTAAGTTTAGAAACAGCCAAAATAACTTCGGATTGTGTTATAGGGCCAACATTAAAGCCACCAATGCATCTATCATCATTGCAAACAATGGGAATAGAACTAACCTCATTGTTTAGTACATCACTGAAATGCTCAGCCCACCTAGCCATGACAGAATCCTCACCTTCTATAACCTTACCTTGTTTATCCTTCAATCCCTGTATACTTGTCCGTTTTCTACCACACAAACCTTGTTTATCCTTCAATCCCTGTATACTTGTCCGTTTTCTACCACACAAAACATTAACTATCTGGTACAGCTCTCTGCTGTTGTGCTGTCTAACTGCTTCCTCGGCTTTGTCAGCCAAACCATTAAGCCAAAGATTCTTATCAGCAGCTAACTGATCTTTTACACGTTTATTATGTTCTCTGTAATGCTTTCTATTAGGACTAGTAGGGTATTGATTAAGGACATTCCTGCAGTTCTTTCTTTCTGAAATAAGCTCAAGTGCCTTATCACTCAGATAATTCTGCCTCTTCTGCTCCTTTTTTCCTAAAAGAGTACTGATAGTGTCCAAAAAAGCCTGTTTAAAATGATCCCATTCTTCCTCAACTTCAGTGGTAAGCACACCCTGACTGTCATAATGACTAAGTAACCTATCATGGTAAGCTTTGGCTTTAACTGGGTCTTTCAGAGATTCAGTATTAAAAGCAAATTTTTTTACCCTAGCACAACACTTTTTAAGTTTAAGTTGCAAGACATTTTTAACAAGGTAATGATCAGATCCAATTTCAGCTCCCCTATATGATCTGGTAGTTTTAACAGAACCGGTCCATTTGCTGTTAATTAATATATAATCAATCATATTCCTATGCAGCCCATCAGTTGAAACCCATGTGTACTTATGTATGTCGCGGTGTTTGTAATATGTGTTAGTTATTCTGAAACCATTGAGTTTACTTACCTGTAGGAGACGTTGCCCATTGCCATTGCAACTACCAATACCAAAAGGGCCAATCACTCCTCCCCAAAGGTCAGAGTCAGTACCAACTTTGGCATTGAAGTCACCAAGAACAAGGGTAATATCTCCTTTCTTGACAGAATTCAAAATATCCTGAAGTTGTTCATAACACCTATCCTTCTCATCCTCATCGGCATCCTCAGTCGGGGCATAACAACAGATAACATTGAGGTCTTTAACGCTTGTCTGAAATTTTGCTGTAAGAAACCGTTCATTAATGCACTCATATCCTAGAAGAGCATCACTAGCGTGTCTGCTGGGAAGTAGACCCACGCCTTGGTGATGCTTGTTGTCGCCCCTCCCTGAAAAGAGAAATTTAAGATTACTTTTAAGAATCTGACCTTTATCTGTCCATCTGGTCTCTTGCAAGCCGAGAATATCTAAATTATAATGGTGGAATTCTTGTGTGAGGACATCAAGAGAAAAAGCTCTGTGAAGAATTCTCACATTACAACTACCTATGGAGAGAAAATGGTTAGTAGGATGTTTAAAGAAACTATGTTTATTGAGAGAGGGAATGCCGACAATATCAAACAGCCCCGTAATCGCAGACATGGGGCAAAGACCCGTTCCCTCACTACTAAAGGCTGAAGCCATCTACACTGGAAGACTTCCTCCAATGTAGAATTTGACGATGCCAATAAAAGCAAAGAGTTCAGGTGCCTGCGATGACCTCTGCTCAGGATTATCCACCAGCTGATAAACATATCCTGTGAATCTATTCACTTTTGGCTGTCAACCCACAAACAAACAGAAAACACAGCGGAAGATTTTCCCTCCACAGAAGCCCACCAGTGCAGCAAAATCAGGATCCATAATCAAGCTCAGAGCCATATATCTGTCCAGTCCAGTGGGTTTATATGGTCAGCACCAGGACCATGTGTGGTTGACCACTCCTCAGCAGGGTAGAAAAAAAAAGAAAAGTAGCCATAGTTGTCCAGATCAGTAGGCCACACTAATCTGGCAGCCCTCCCTTTCCGTTCACTTCCACAAGAGTATCTCTTTTGAAAGGTACTAACGGTCTACACCACGAGAAGGCGGGGTCGGACATTAGGTGCTAGGCCTGGCCGGTTCTATGCATCATCACAGGGGATTGGTGCATAGCTCTCCTTCCAGTGACTACCTAGCTACCATCGAGATATAAATGATCTTCTGCTCACGTGGCCCCGGCTCAACGTTCTATCCGACGGACGGTAACTTCTCCATGGTAGAAGGTTGTGATGGAATGATTTTTTCGAAGACGAAAAAGAAATATAAGTCATAGATTTACATGAATCAGAAATGGGTCACAGTAAAGAAACTAAATTCTGAAGGGTTTATTTATCAGACGTTAATTTTCTCTCTAACGAATTCTCCAGCACATGGCTCACGGCTTAACGTCCCATACGACGGACGGCAAAATTTCCATGGTAGTAGAAGATATTTGTGAGGTAATGATAAATAAATAATATGCTCTCACGCATACATAATAATATACTCTCAAGCATACGTATAATTATATATTTTGAAGCACATATAAAGTCTTCTTTTACCCCGGAATACACAATGGGTTAATATTCTGAAATAATTCATTTTCAACTGCTGATATCTTCTGAGCGGCACTTTTTTTTACAAACAATTGGTTTAATTAATTGCATACAGAAGCTCAGAGATTTTATTTCAATCTTCTGAGCTTTTTTACACAGTGGACTAAATGGTCATAGTTTTTTAATGAAAGTGTAAGAACAAATAGATCTATTTATAAAAATTTTATCTGACCTACCTGATTCATTTCTTGTACTGTGACCCATACTGTGATCCATTTCTGGTTGGTCACAATAAAAAATTGTAGCAACCTGAAATTTTAGAATTTGAAGATCTTTCAATACCATCGAGGTATAAATGAACTTCTGCACACGTGGCCACGGCTTAACGTTCTATCCGACGGACGGCAACTTTTCCACTTAGCACATTGTGTTACTCGGTTAAAAATTACGAACACCGAGTTTTACACATTCATGCTTACTGGGAACTCGAGAGAAAACTCGACGTGAAATGAACAAGAGACAAAAACAGCCAAATGAGGAAAACAACACTTGTTGTGAAAGCTAATACGACACATGCAAGCACATTGCTTCTGTTTAAACTCTCTGTTTCCTGTTATTCGATCGAGGAGCAAGAAAAATAAGACCCGCTGAGTTTAAGCATTTAAATTTCTCAATTTCCTCTAGATTCGGTAGAATTTAAGGATTTCAAACTTTTTTTCTAATAATAAAAATTAAGATCTGAATCCCGTGGACGAATGGTTAGCGTACTTCCCTACTGATCTAAGGGACCTGGGTTTGAGCACAGGGTAAGCATAAATGAATGTGTCCTTTTTCTGCTGAGGTCGAGCCATCACCTTCTACTATGGTATATAAACTGAGGCTCCTGCCTTTGTAGCAAGCAGATGCTTGATGGGTGAATTAATGGGGGTGAATTATATAACTTTGGTAATTTTTATTAGTAACACAATGGGTTAAAAGGAAATCAGACCCCGAAGGCTTCTGTGTTACCTCTAAACACATAATGGGTAATATTCTGAAACAATTCGTGCGGGGGTGGCTCAATCAATAGCGCGCTAGGCTTGTAATCTGTAGTTCCTAGGTGGGTCAGCGTTGAGATATATCTCCGCAAAATCCCCCACCCTGCCCACGGTTTATAGGGGACACCGATGGGATTGCCACCGTCCGTCAGATGGGACGATAATCCGTAGTTCCGTGTGCGGGAGAGCTATATGCACGTTAAAGAACACGCTGGATGGCCTTGACGGGAGGCTACCATCTGTTTCACAACACCCAATCTCTGAGCATTCGGGGTTCTTGTGACCTGGCCATTTAGCCAATGGTGTGCAAAAAAGTGCCACTCAGATGTAAAACAACCAAACTCTGAAATAATTCATTTTCATCAGATTAAAACCTTATTAAAACCAAACTACGTTCTATCCGACGGACGACAACAAGTACAATTTAGAGTGTATTATTTATATTTTGCCCATTGTGTATATTATTTATATTCTCTATATGCTTGAGAGTATATAGGGTGAATCTGAAAAAGTGGGCAAAACTTTACGGGGTGGTAGAATGCAGCTATACGAGCAATATTCGTCATAGAATGTATGGGCGGAACGCAAACGGCGAGCCCCTAGGTGGCGTTGGAAATGGTATAAAAGGCTCTGTCCTCGCACCCAACGGCATTTCTACCGTGGATTGCCGAGAGGATGGCTGGTTATACTAACCACGAAATGGCGGATATGCACTTTGTGTACGGTGCGGCGGACGGGACCCTATTGAAACCGATATGGATCTAGTCGCCAGGATCGCCGTTGTTGCCGGCGATATTTTGGGAAATGCCTGGTGCCAAATGTGCGTCGGTCCCTATACCGCAGGTGTGAAGCCTGCATTACAGCTGGCGGCAGCTCTTTTGAGCAATTTCTTTGAGCATGTACCTCAATTACATTCCAGTTAATAAAATGTTTTCTGAAGTATCTCCTCTCCTTCTTGTGTTCATTCTTTAAATGTGACAGTGGAAAACTACCTTTTAACTTCTCACTGCTTGCGTTCTGACCACACATTCTATGACGAATATTGCTCGTATAGCTGCGTTCTACCACCCCATAAAGTTTTGCCCACTTTTTCAGATTCACCCTGTATATTACTATCTTGTAATGTGAACCACTTCTTTGTATTGTGACCCACTTCTTTTACTGTGATCCAATTCTGATTGGTCACAACATTTTCTAGCAAACCGAAATTTTAGAATTTGACGAGCTTTCAATACCATCGAGGTATAAAATGATCTTCTGCACACGTGGCCACGGCTGAACTTTGTATCCGACGGACGACAACTTTTACATGATAGTAAAAAGGTTGTGATGATTTTTTAAAATAAATTCTAGCAACCCGAAATTTTAGAATTTGAGGAGCTTTCAATACCATCGAGGTATAAATGATCCTCTGTACACGTGGCCACGGCTTAACATTGTATCAGACGGACGGCAACTAAGAAGAAGATTGTGATGGAATCATTTTTTTACAATAAATTCTAGCAACCCGAAATTTCAGAATTTGAGGAGCTTTCAATACCATCGAGGCATAAATGATCTTATGTACACGTGGCCACGGCTCAACGTTCTATCCGACGGACGGTAACTTTTTCATGGTAATAAAAAGTTTGTGATGATTTTTTACAATAAATTCTAGCAGCCCGAAATTTTAGAATTTTAGGAGCTTTCAATACCATCGAGATATAAATGATCTTCTGCTCACATGGCCACGGCTCAACGTTCTATCCGACGGACGGTAACTTTTCCATCTTCGGAGCTTTCAATACCATCGAGGTATAAAATGATCCTCTGCACACGTGGCCACGGCTGAACGTTCTATCCGACGGACGGCAACTTTTCCATGATAGTAAAAAGGTTGTGATGTTTTTTTTAAATAAATTCTAGCAACCTGAAATTATAGAATTTGAGGAGCTTCCAATGCCATCGAGGTATAAATGATCCTCTGTACACGTGGCCACGGCTTAACATTGTATCAGACGGACGGCAACTAAGAAGAAGATTGTGATGGAATTATTTTTTTGCAATAAATTCTAGCAACCCGAAATTTCAGAATTTGAGGAGCTTTCAATACCATCGAGGCATAAATGATCTTATGTACACGTGGCCACGGCTCAACGTTCTATCCGACGGACGGTAACTTTTTCATGGTAATAAAAAGTTTGTGATGATTTTTTACAATAAATTCCAGCAGCCCGAAATTTTAGAATTTTAGGAGCTTTCAATACCATCGAGATATAAATGATCTTCTGCTCACATGGCCACGGCTCAACGTTCTATCCGACGGACGGTAACTTTTCCATCTTCGGAGCTTTCAATACCATCGAGGTATAAATGATCTTCTGCTCACGTGGAACGGCTTAACGTTCTGTGCGACGGACGGCAATTTTTTCATGGTAGAAGGTTGTGATGGAATGATTTTTCGAGAACGAATAAGAAATATAAATCATAGATTTACATGAATCAGAAATGGGTGACAGTAAAGAAACTAAATTCTAAAGGGTTTATTTATCAAATATTATTTTTCTCTCTAACGAATTCTCCAGCACACGGATCACGGCTTAATGTCCCATACGACGGACGGCAAAATTTCCATGGTAGTAGAAGACGTTTGTGAGGGAATGATAAATAAATAATATACTCTTAAGCATATATAATAATATACTCTCAAGCATATATATATATTTATATATTCTCAAGCATATATAAAGTCTTCTTTTACCCCGGAATACACAATGGGTTAATATTCTGAAATAATACATTTTCAACTGCTGATATCTTTTGAGCGGCGCTTTTTTACAAACAATTGGTTAAATGATTGCATACAGAAGCTCAGAGATTTTATTTCAATCTTCTAAGCTTTTTTACACAATGGACTAAATGGTCATAGATTTTTAATGAAAGTGTAAGAACAAATTGATCTATTTATAAAAATTTTATCTGACCTACCTGATTCATTTCTTGTATAGTGACCCATACTGTGATCCATTTCTGATTGGTCACAATAAAAAATTGTAGCAACCTGAAATTTTAGAATTTGAAGATCTTTCAATACAATCGAGGTATAAATGAGCTTCTGCACACGTCGCCACGGCTTAACGTTCTATCCGACGGACGGCAACTTTTCCATTTAGCACATTGTGTTACTCGGTTAAAAATTACGAACATCGAGTTTTACATATTCATGCTTACTGGGAACTCGAAAGAAAACTCGACGTGAAATGAACTTGGCTGGAAAAATACCCGCTGAGTTTAAGCATTTAAATTTCTCAATTTTCTCCAGATTCCGTAGAATTTAAGGATTTTAAACTTTTTCTAATACTAAAAATTAAGATCTGAATCCCGCGGAGGAATGGTTAGCGTACTTCCCTACTGATCTAAGGGACCTGGGTTTGAGCCCAGGGTAAGCATGAATGAATGTGTCCTTTTTTTGCTGATCATATTTTTTATACATAAATTACTTTTCGTACTGTTCTGAATACTTTCTTTTCTTTTCCCGTAGGTTCGAGTTGCAACTAGGTCTGTGCGGCCCAGTCGGTAGCCAGCTATTAGAGAACAAACATAACTTACCTTGAAATTTCTGCAACTCTAAATCTCTAGTATTAGATGTTTACTTCGTCAGCAGATGTTCTTAAAGCTTTTAACAAACACGTGAGCGCTGCTTCTAATCAAGAAATGATGAGCGATGGAAATTGTGCGACTAACCTTGCCTACTTCTAACAAGAAATGATCAGCGATTTAAAGTATCTGCTACCCAAGCGCTGTTTGCATCACTTGCTAAAAATGAACAATAGCAGTTGAAGATTAGCCAAAGTGGTGGAATTTTTTCTGTTTTAATACGTTCCCCTCTATCCTTTTCAAGGTCATGTATTGTGTGACACATGATACTCTTAACTATTGTTCTTGGGTCCTTTCTCTTCACCCCTCTCAACAACCGATTTCTTTATCTGGAAGAAGATTAGTCACCAGAACACTGAGTCTTCTGATAAGGGTCGTAGCGAAGGGACTGTGGTTTAGGGGGAGGGTTGTGGGTTGGGTTGTTTTACCTCTGAGCGGCACTTTTTTGCACACCATTGGCTAAATGGCCAAGTCACATGGACTCCGAAGGCTCAGAGAATGTTGGGGGAGGGGACCCACTGGAAAAGCTGTTGGGAGTCAGATGGTAGCCTCTCGTCAAGTCCATCCAGCGTGTTCTTTAACGTGCACAGGTTATGGCTCTCCCGCACACGGGGCCACGGCTTAACGTCCCATCCGACGGACGGCGACCTTCCCAAGCCCATCGGTGTCCCCTGCTGACCGTGGGCAGGGCGGGGAATTTTGCGGAGATAAATCTCAACGCTGACCCAGCTGGGACTCGAACCTGGGAACTACAGATTACGAGCCTGGCGCGCTACCCACTGAGCCACCCCTGCCCCAACCCATTGAGTAAAAAAGTGCCACTCAGAGGTAAAACCTATGCACTACATGAATTATTTCAAAATATATGCCTATTGTGTGGGTCTTTACATCTCAGCAGTTCAAAATGAATATTAATACCTATTGTGTGAGTAAATAGACTTTGGGGTCGCCCATTGTGTAAAGGAAGTGCCACTCAGAGGTAAAACTCGTGCACAGCTTTACATCTCATCAGTTAAAAATAAATTAACACCTATTGTGTGGGTGAAAATAGAGAAAATAGAAAAGACTTTGGGGTCAACCATTTAGCCCACTGCTCCCAAAAATTAGGGGATATTTTTATCACTTCATATTCGTTTTGAAATATCCCCTAATTTTTGTGAGGATTAGTAATAATTTTTACTTTGTCTCTAGTCTAGGAATGGAAAAGTTTCCAGAATTCTAATGTTCCTCTCAAAGTGGAAATGATTCTCTCAAAAATAATAATTGCCTGGCTCACAGATTTTATTTCAATTTAGCTAAGTATAAAATTCTAGCAGGTTATCAATTATTTTTAAGAGAATCATTTCCACATTCCATCAGAAGGCCGTGGCCTCGTGTGCCTATGATCGTTTATACCTTGATGGTATTGAAAGTTCCTCAAATTCTAAAATTTCGGGTTGCTAGAATTTATTGTAAAAATCATTACAACATTTTCACTACCATGGAAAGTTACAGTCCGTCGGATAGAACGTTGAGCAGTGGCCACGTGTACAGAAGATCATTTATACCTCGATGGTATTGAAAGCTCCTGATATTCTGAAATTTCGGGTTGCTAGAATTTATTGAAAAAAAATCAACATAACCTTCTTACTAGTTGCCGTCCGTCGGATAAAACGTTAAGCAGTGGCCACGTGTGCAGAAGATCATTTATACCTCGATGGTATTGAAAGCTCGTCATATTCTAAAATTTGGGGTTGCTAGAATTTATTGTAAAAAAATCAACATAACCTCCTTACTAGTTGCCGTCCGTCGGATAAAACGTTAAGCAGTGGCCACGTGTGCAGAAGATCATTTTTACCTCGATGATATTGAAAGCTCCTCAAATTCTAAAATTTCGGTTTGCTAAAATTTATTTAAAAAAATCATTACATCCTTTTTACTACCATGGGAAAGTCACCGTCCGTCGGATAGAACGTTTAGCCGTGGCCACGTGTACAGAAGATCATTTATACCTCGATGGTATTGAAGGCTCCTCAAATTCTAAAATTTCGGGTTGCTAGAATTTATTGTAAAAAAACAACACAACCATCTTACTAGTTGCCGTCCGTCGGATAGAACGTTAAGCCGTCGTCAGGTGTGCCGAAGATCATTTATACCTCGATGGTATTGAAAGCTCCTCAAATTCTAAAATTTCGGGTTGCTAGAATATATTGCGACAAATTAGAAATGAATCACAGTAAAAAAAGTGGGTCACAATACAAAGAAGTGGGTCACAATACAAGATAAAAATATATACTCTCAAGCATATAGAGAATATAAATAATATACACAATTGGCAATATATAGATAATATACTCTAAATCTTACTTGTTGACATCCGTCGGATAGAAGGTAATTTGGTTTTAATAAGGTTTTAATCTGATAAAATTTCTAAGTGGTTTCAAAATGAATTATTTCAGATTTGGGTAGTTTTACCTCTGAGTGGCACTTTTTTGCACACCATGGGCTAAATGGTCAGGTCACAAGGACCCCGAAGGCTCAGAGATTGGAGGAGGGGACCCAGTAGAAGAGCTGTTGGGAGACAGATGGTAGCGTCCCGTCAAGACCATCCAGCGTGTTCTATAACGTGCATATGGCTCTCCCGCAGACGGAATTACGGATTATCGTCCCATCTGACGGACGGTGGCAAGCCCATCGGTGTCCCCTACTCACCGCGGCAGGGCGGGAATTTTGCGGAGATAAATCTCAACGCTGACCCACCTGGGAACTACAGATTACGAGCCTAGCGCGCTACCGATTGAGCCATCCCCGCACCGTGGACAGGGCGGGGGAATTTTGCGTAGATAAATCTCAACGCTGACCCACTTGGGAACTACAGATTACGAGCCTAAAGCGCTACTGATTGAGCCCCCCCCCCCCCCGAATTATTTCAAAATATTACCCATTATGTGTTTAGAGGTAACACAGAAGCCTTCGGGGTCTGATTTCCATTTAACACATTATAAAAAGAATAAATAAATACCCCCTCAGGCAGCTGCTTGCCAGAGAGGTCTGACAGGAGCCTGTCAGTTTATATGCCATAGTAGAAGGTCTGCGGGTTGGCAGGACCTCAGCAGAAAAACAACACAAGCATCCATGCCTTACCCGGGGCTCGAACCCAGGTCCCGTAGATCAGAAACCAAGCGCGCTAACCACTCGGTTTTATGTTACTAATTATAATTCCCATAGTTATATAATTAACCCCCATTAATTCACCCCCTCAAGCATCTGCTTGCTAAAAATGCAGGAGCCTCAGTTTACATATCATAGTAGAAGGTGATGGCAGGACCTCAGCAGAAAAACGACACATTCATTCATACTTTCCCTGGGCTCAGACCCAGGTCCCTTAGATCAGTAGGGAAGTACGCTAACCATTCCTCCATGGGATTCAGATCTTAAATTTTAGTATTAGAAAAAGTTTAAAATTCTTAAATTCTACGGAATCTGGAGGAAATTGAGAAATTTAAATGCTTAAACTCAGCGTGTCTTATTCCAGCCATGTTCATTTCACGTCGAGTTTTCTCTCGAGTTCCCAGTAAGCATGAATGTGTAAAACACGGTGTTCGTAATTTTTAACCGAGTAACACAATGTGCTAAGTGGAAAAGTTGCCGTCCGTCGGATAGAACGTTGAGCCGTGGCCATGTGTGCAGAAAATCATTTATACCTCGATGTTATTGAAAGCTCCTCAGTTCTAAAATTTCGGGTTGCTTTCTATCACAACCTTCTCACTAGCTGCCGTCCGTCGGATAAAACGTTAAGCCGTGGATACGTGTACAGCAGATCATTTATACCTCGATGGTGTTGAAAGTTCCTCAATTCTAAAATTTCGAGTTGCTAGAATTTTTAAATGAATCTCTATCCTCCATTTTTGTTCGATTTGTTTTGAGATACTGTACGGGGCTACGACTTAATGTAAATACTTAATGTCAGTTCTTTTGAAGAAAGAACACGCTGGATGGCCATTGAAGAGAAATAAACATCTATTATGAGTCAGGTTCTTAATTTAGCCCATTGTATCCATGTAAAAGAGTCGTTCAAATTATTGCTCATTGTATGTTTGAGGAACTTTCGATACCATCCAGGTATAAATGACCTATCCGACGGACGGCAACTTTTCCATTGTGATGAAACGATTTTTGATTTTCTTACAATAAATTCTAACAACCCGAAATTTTTAGAATTTGAGAAACTTTCAATACCATCGAGGTATAAATGATCTTCTGCACAAGTGGCCACGGCTTAACGTTCTATCCGACGGACGGCAACCTTTCCATGGAAGTTTGCGATGGAATGATTTTTTGGAAGACGAATAATATTTTTTTGAAGATAAATGATAAATAAAACTCTTAAGACCTAACTTAAAAAGAAATATGTCAGTTATTTTTTATATGCTTGTGAGTCTATAGATATAATAATATACTCTCAAGCACATATAAAAAATATATTATCTCAAGCATATGTAAAAAATATACTCTCAAACATATATATGTTTGAGAGTATATTATATATGCTTGAGAGTATTTTATATAATGCTTGAGAGTATAATATATAAGCTTGAGAGTATTATACTCTCAAGCATGTTTGGTTTTAAACAGATAAAAATGGTTTTAAACAGATAGAAATTTCTTAGTGGTTTCAAAATGAATTATTTAAGAATATTGCCCTGTGTGTTTAGAGGTCTAAGTGTTTTGAAAATGAATTATTTCGAATATTGCATTTTGTGTGTTTAGATGTAAAACAAAAGCCTTCTAGATTTAGCCCCTTGTGTTCCTTGATTAAAATATACTCTCAAGCATATATACATAAATAATATAGTATATATATGCTTGAGAGTATAATTAAGCTTCCGAGTATATTAGGTCTTAAGAGTTATTCATCATCTATCTTCTTAAAAATCATTCAATCAATATATATTATTTATATATGTTTGAGAGTATATTATTTATACACGCTTGAGAGTATATTATTTATATATGTTTGAGAGTATATATTTTTTATATACGCTTGAGAGTATTTTATATATGTGCTTGAGAGTATATTATTTATACATGCTTGAGAGTATATTATTTATATATGTTTGAGAGTATATTATTTATATTAGGTCTTAAGAGTTAATCATCATCTATCTTCTTAAAAATCATTCCATCAAACCTTCTTACTACGATGTAAAAGTTGCCATCCGTCGGATAGAACGTTAAGCCGTGGCCACGTGTGCAAAAGAACATTTATACCTCGATGGTATTGATAGTCCCCAAATTCAAAATTTTAGAATTTGAGGAGCTTTTAATACCATCGAGATATAAATGTTCTTCTGCACCAGTTGCCACGGCTTAACGTTCTATCCGACGAACGGCAACTTTTCCACGGTAGTAGAAGTTTGTGATCGTTTTTTATAATAAATTCCAGAAAATCGAAACTGTAGAATTTGAGGGACTTTCAATACCATCGAGGAAAAAATGATCCTCTGCACACATGGCCACGGCTTAACGTTCTATACGACGGACGGCAACTTTTCCACTTAGCCCATTGTGTTACTTGATTAAAAATTACGAACACCGGGTTTTGCACATTCATGTTTACCCGGACCTCGAGAGAAAACTCGACGTGAAATGAAAAAGAGACAAAAACAGCCAAATGAGGAAAACAACACCTGTTGTGAAAGCGAATGCAAAGTTGCTTCTGTTAAAACTCTCTGTTTCCTGTTATTCGATCGAGGAGCTAGAAAAATAAGACCTGCTGAGATTAAGCATTTAAATTTCTCAATTTCCTCCAGATTCCTTTGAATTTAAGGATTTTAACCTTTTTCTAATACTAAAAATTAAGATCTGAATCCCGTGGACGAATGGTTAGCGTACTTCCCTACTGATCTAAGGGACCTGGGTTTGAGCCCAGGGTAAGCATGAATGAATGTGTCGTTTTTCTGCTGAGGTACAGCCATCACCTTCTACTATGATATATAAACTGAGGCTCCTGCCTTTGTAGCCAGCAGATGCTTGATGGGTGAATTAATGGGGGTGAATTATATAACTTTGGTAATTATTATTAGTAACATAATGTGTTAAATGGGAATCAGACCCCGAAGACTTCTGTTTCAACTCTAAACATATAATGGGCAATATCCGGAAATAATTGGGGCGGGGGTGGCTCAATCAATAGAGCGCTAAGCTCGTAATCTGTAGTTCCCAGGTGGGTCAGCATTGAGATTTATCTCCGCAAAATTTCCCGCCATGCCCACGGTGCGGGAGTGGCTCAATCGGTTACGCCCTTGGCTCGTAATATGTAGTTCACAGGTGGGTCAGCGTTGAGATTTATCTCCGCAAAATTCCCGCCCTGTCCACGGTCAGTAGGGGACATCGATGAGCTCCTCACCCTCCGTCAGATGGGACGATAATCCGTAGTCCCATGTGCGAGAGAGCCATATGCATGTTAAAGAACACGCTGGATGCTCTTGACGGGAGGCTACCATCTGTCTCCCAACATCTCTTCTAGTGGATCCCCTCCCCCAATCTCTGAGCCTTCGGGGTCCTTGTGACCTGGCCATTTAGCCCACGGTGTGCAAAAAAGTGCCACTCAGAGGTAAAACAACCCAAATCTGAAATAATTCATTTTGAAACCACTTAGAAATTTTATCAGTTTAAAACCTTATTAAAACCAAACTGCCTTCTATCCAGCAGACGGCAACAAGTAAGATTTAGAATATATTATTTATATATTGTGTATATTATTTATATTCTCTATATGCTTGAGAGTATATATTATTATCTTGTATTGTGACCCACATCTTTTACTGTGATCCATTTCTGATGGTCACAATATATTCTAGCAACCCGAAATTTTAGAATTTGAGGGGCTTTCAATACCATCGAGGTATAAAAGATCTTCGGCACACTTGGCCACGGCTTAACGTTCTATCCGACGGACGGCAACTAGTAAGGTGGTTGTGTTGAATTTTTTACAATAAATTCTAGCAACTCGAAATTTTAGAATATGAGGAGCTTTCAAAACCATCGAGGTATAAATGACCTTCTGTACACGTGGCCACGGCTTAGTTCTATCCGACGGAGGGCAACTAGTAAGAAGGTTGTGATGGAATGTGGTAATGATTCTCTCAAAAATAATTGATAACCTGCTAGAATTTTATACTTAGCTACATTGAAATAAAATCTGTGAGCCAGGTAATTATTATTTTTGAGAGAATCACTTCCACTTTGATAGGAACATTAGAATTCTGGAAACTTTTGCATTGCTAGACTAGAGACAAAGTAAAAATTATTACTAATTCTCACAAAAATTAGGGGATATTTCAAAACGAATATGAAGTGATAAAAATATCCCCTAATTTTTGTGAGCAGTGGGCTAATTGTTGACCCGAAAGTCTTTTCTGTTTTCTCTCTTTTCACCCACACAATAGGTGTTAATTTATTTTTAACTGCTGAGATGTAAAGTTGTGCACGAGTTTCTCCTCTGTGTGGCACTTTCTTTACACAATGGGCGACCCCAAAATCTATTTACCCACACAATAGGTATTAATATTCATTTTGAACTGCTGAGATGTAAAGACCCACACAATAGGCATATATTTTGAAATAATTCATGTAGTGCATAAGTTTTACTTCTGAGTGGCACTTTTATACACAATGGGCGTTTTTATATTTACATTGTGATCTTGAAATTTAGAGTTGTTTTATTTTCTATTCTTTATCACAATAATCTTTATATATCTCAATCATTGTATGATTTAGTATTTTCACGTGACTTAAAGTGGGTAGAAACCATGATTGCAATAACCAATCCTGAAACTGATATCACGTGACTCAAAGTGATATCACGTCACGCGTCTGTACATAACGCTCGCGAGCAGACGGTTATACTTTGCTTGTTGGTTACTTGCTCCTTTAGTCTTCAGATGTTTTTGAAAATGGTTAAAATTTCGAAGAAAACCTTGTCAAAGAAAGTATTTTCGGCAAGTAATGTTCGTGTTGTTTTTCTGCTGAGGTCCTGCCATCCTCTCAGACTTTCTACCAGGGAATATAAACTGACAGGCTCCTGTCAGACCTTTGTGGCAAGCAGCTGCTTGAGGGGGGTATTTATTTTATTTATTATAGTGTCGATAAAAAATTTCTTCTGCACAAGTCGCCACAGCTTTTTATTAACGTTCCATCCGACGGACGGTAACTTTTACATTGTAGTAGAAGGTTTCGATGGAATGATTTTTTAGAAGATAGACGATGAATAACTCTTAAGACCTAATAATATACTCTCAATCACATATATATATATGTGATTGAATATAAAAATTTAGTGTATATAAATAATATACTCTAAAGCATATTTCGGGTTGCTAGAATTTATTGTAAAAAAACCATTACAACCTTCTTACTAGTTGCCGTACGTTGCATAGAACGTTGAGCCGTGACCACGTGTGCAGATGATCATTTATAGCTAGATGGTATTGAAAGCTCCTCAAATCCTAAAATTTCTAGAATTTATTGTAAAAATAATCATTTCATCACAACCTTCTTACTAGTTGCAGTCCGTCGGATAGAACGTTAAGCCGTGACCACGTGTGCACAAGATCATTTATACCTCGATTGTATAGAAAGCTCCTGAAATTCTAAAATTTCGGGTTGTTAGAATTTATTGTGACCAATCAGAAATGGATCACAGTAAAAGAAGTGGGTCAAAATACAAAGGAGTGGATCACAATACATGATAAAAATATATACTCTCAAACATATATACTCTCAAGCATATGGAGTATATAAATAATATATAAAGTGGGCAATATATAAATAATATACCCTAAATCTTACTTGTTGCCGTCGGGCGATAAAAGGTAGTTTGGTTTTAATAAGGTTTCAAAATGAATTATTTCAGAGTTTGGTTGTTTTACCTATGAGTGGCACTTTTTTTGCACACCATGGGCTAAATGGCCAGGTCACAAGGATCCCGAAGGCTCAGAGATTGGGGGAGGGGACCCACTGGAAGAGCTATTGGGAAAAAGATGGTAGCCTCCCGTCAAGGCCATCCAGCGTGTTCTTTAACGTGCACATGGCTCTCCCGCACACGGGATAGGAATTATCCTCCCATCCGATGGATTGCGGCAAGCCCATCGGTGTCGCCTACTGACCGTGGGCAGGGCGGGGAATTTTGCGGAGATAAATCTCAACGCTGACTTACCTGAGAACTACAGATTATGAGCCTAGCTCGCTACCGTTTGAGCCACACCTGCATCGTGAGAAGGGAGGGAATTTTGCGGAGATAAATCTCAACACTGACCCACATGGGAGCTACAGATTACGAGCCTAGCCCTATCGCGCAACCGATTGAGCCACCCCCGCACCGTGGGCAGGGCGTGGAATTTTGCGGAGATAAATCTCAACGCTGACTCACCTGGGAACTACAGATTATGAGCCTAGCTCGCTACCGTTTGAGCCACACCTGCATCGTGGGAAGGCGGGGAATTTTGCGGAGATAAATCTCAACGCTGAAACACATGGGAGCTACAGATTAAGAGCCTAGCCCTATCGCGCTACCGATTGAGCAAACCCCGCACCGTGGGCAGGGCGTGGAATTTTGTGGAGATAAATCTCAACGCTGACCTACCTGGGAACTGCAGATTACGAGCCTAGCGCATTATTGTTTGAGCCACCCCCGCCCGAATTATTTCAGAATATTACCCATTATGTGTTTAGAGGTAAAACAGAAGCCTTCGGGGTCTGATTTCTATTTAACACATTATATTACTAATAATAATTACCAAAGTTCACCCCCATTAATTCACCTCCTCAAGCATCTGCTTGCTACAAAGGCACGAGCCTCAGTTTATATATCATAGTAGAAGGTGATGGCAGGACCTCAGCAGAAAAACGACACATTAATTCATGCTTACCCTGGGCTCAAACCCAGGTCCCTTAGATCAGTAGTTAACCATTCGTCCACGGGATTCAAATCTTAATTTTTAGTATTAGAAAAAGGTTAAAATCCTTAAATTCTACGGAATCTGGAGGAAATTGAGAAATGTAAATGCTTAAACTCAGCGGGTCTTATTTTTCTTGCTCCTCGATCGAATAACAGGAAACAGAGAGTTTAAACAGAAGCAATGTGCTTGCATGTGTCGTATTAGCTTTCACAACAGGTGTTGTTTTCCTCATTTGGCTGTTTTTGTCTCTTTTTCATTTCACGTCGAGTTTTCTCTCGAGGTCCGGGTAAGCATGAATGTGCAAAACCCGGTGTTCGTAATTTTTAATCAAGTAACACAATGGGCTAAGTGGAAAAGTTGCCGTCCATCGGATAGAACGCTAAGCCGTGGCCACGTGTGCAGAAGATCAGTTATACCTCGATGGTATTGAAAGAACTTCAAATTCTAAAATTTCAGGTTGCTGCAATTTTTTATTGTGACCAATCAGAAATGGATCACAGTATGGGTCACAATACAAGAAATGAATCAGATAGGTCAGATAAAATTTCTATAAATAGATCTATTTGTTCTTACACATTCATCAAAAATCTGTGACCATTTAGTCCATTGTGCAAAAAAGCTCAGAGGATTGAAATAAAATCTGCGAGCTTCTGTATGCAATCATTTAACCAATCGTTTGTAAAAAAAGTGCCGGTCAGAAGATATCAGCAGTTGAAAATGAATTATTTCAGAATATTAACCCATTGTATATTCAGGGGTAAAAGAAGACTTTATGTATGCCTCAGATTATATTATTATATATATGCTTGAGAGTATATTATTTATTTATCATTCCCTCACAAATTTCTTCTACTACCATGGAAACTTTGCCGTCCGTCGGATGGGACATTAAGCCGTGACCCATGTGCTGGAGAATTCGTTAGAGAGAAAAATAACGCCTGATAAATAAACCCTTTAGAATTTACTTTCTTTTCTGTGACCCATTTCTGATTCATGTAAATCTCTGACTTATATTTCTTTTTCGTCTTCTAAAAAATCTTTCCAATACAACCTTCTACCATGGAAAAGTTGTCGTCCGTCGGACAGAACGTTAAGCCGTAGCCACGTGAGCAAAAGATCATTTATACCTCGATGGTATTGAAAGCTCCTCAATTCTAATATTTCGGGTTGCTACAATTTTTTAATGAATCTGTATCCTCCATTTTTATTCGGATATATTTTGAGAGATTGGACAAATTTTCCAAATACTACTTCGATTAGCTGATTTAATAGATTCAAGACTAATTTGTAACATAGATCTATAAAGCAATATGTACAACTGAAAAGAAACTTTTAAAATTTACCAACTGTTTAACCAAATCCAGATGGTATTCCAACCAAAACTGGTTTTTCACATTTATAGAAATATAGTGAGAAAAAAAAATAATATGATCTACTTGCAAGAATGTCAAACTATAAATTTAATAAACCTAAACGTTATACAATAGAAATTTGCATACCACATTTACTCTCGTTCAATTGAAAGGCACACAAAATTTTGTCCTTAAAACAGAAACATTAACTTCATATTTTCAACTAAGGAATAAATTTTTTGTGGTAAAATATTACAAAAATTTACATCTGAAAATCAAATTTATTTCGGAAACATAAAAATCATTTGGAACAAAACAATTATAAAAAATTTTAATTCTATCCTCTTGATTTTAACGGAGAAGATAAATTTTTTGTAGAATACTAGACTTTACAGCATCTGGAACATCTGAACTTTACAGCAGTCAATCATTACAGTGTTTATTTCCAATATCAATTATAAAAGTGAAACATTAAAAAACAACTAAAATTATTGAATAAGTCATTTATTCAACTAGAATAGATGGTTATTTGTTAATTTATACTGGTGAGGCATACTTAACTCACCATTCCATGTATCTAAACAGTTGAAATTTCCGCTTCAAAAATTATTTTACAGACTGAACTGTTTGCAATATATGAAGCAGTCTTTTTTGCAGAACAAAATTAAAAGGTCAAAATATAAATCTTACAGATTGTAAAGCAGCTTTGTTATTTCTGCAAAAAATTACTTATTGCAATGATAATTTAAAAATTGTATTACACGTATACAGGGTGTATTCAAATTCTGCCAAAAGCGGAAATAATGTTTTTTCAATTGTTATCGAGTCACTGTGTAGTGACATATAGAGAAAATATAGACCAAATGGAAAAGGGTGGAATTAATCAACATCTGAATAATTCTTTTCATATTTGGGAAATGGTGAGAAGAGAGCTGAAGAGATACTGTAAGCTGCAATAATAACTTCAGATATTCGCTAAATGAAAATATCACTCATTTTAACCAATCTGGTTTCTCAAGGCAAAATATAATTAAATATATCAGGGTCCGCATAAGAAACGCAAATAAGAGAAACCTTTTGACGCGCTTCAACAAATGTAATATATCCGAGTTGACACTACGAACTATATTAATTCCTAGCAACAATTCTACTATCCCTTTGGGTTATGAACTCATACTTTATTACATTGTCGAAACGTCGCTTTATCCTGGGAAAATGGTTTCAATTTCCCACTGTAACTGATAGGGAGGGCTGATACCGACAACAATTCGAATACAGTCACGATGCGGTTGTCGCATTATGAGTGTTGCAAACCAATTGCTTATACCAATTGCCCCGCACATTGAAGCAATTAAACGTTTTCTGCAATTCGATTTTTCTTCGACATTGCTATTGCTGCCCCGTTTAGGAAATTTGTAAATAAGTGCAGAACATTCTTTCAATGATGTCTGAAGTGAGTGATCCTGTGATGATGGCTGCGGAGACGTAATAATAGGACAAAAATAAGAAATCTATGCGAAAGCCCATTTCTGAAACAAAATTTATCTTCTGGAATTACGCAGTTTCTCAAAAGGAGCAGACTAGTGGTTCAGAAGAAAGCGGGATATGGGATGGGGGGGCAATAGAGCTTGTTCCCCCACCCTCCTTCAGAATGATAATAACGGTAAAAAAAAGGGGAAAAATTATATTTGATGTATTTTACAAGTAACGTTTTAAAGCTCTGCAAAATGGAAAGAAAAATGTTATAATCGTTGGAAATCCAGTCTTTGACCCCATCCCCACACCCGTTTCACATTTTTCCTGTTCAATTATGTTTCTTGGCCGACGCCTCAATTTTTTTCTCTAGATCCGGACCTGGTTGAGAGTCACAAAAATTTTTCAATCTCGACTTTTAAAAATGTGGTGAACACAATTGAGATTATAAAAAAATGTTCAAATTGGTTAAGACTGAAAACGTCGTAGTCTGCTTAAAATACGCTTATACGGTACACTGCAGTTTATTGTAATTTACCCTATTTGTGTTTTAATATGTTTGTATCAGCTTTCAGATGAATTCAACTAATACCACCGATAGTAAATATTCTAGTTGTCTACCTATAAAACAGCGAATGGATATTTTTATTCGAGACAGACAATATTGAGATATTTAATTTCCTTCAGCTTCATTTTTCGTAAAAAAATCCTGATTTACGAAGATCCCCGGTTTTTAAATGAAATGAAGAATTTCTGTTAAAATAAGGCGGCCAAACATTTATATGTGCATAAAGCAATTTTTCTGAAAGCTTTCATCAATAATTTTATGGAGAGAAACTAATTGGGACAAATTCGATGGATTTATAGTGACAATCAGCTGACAAATAAACTAGATGTTGGTACACTTTAAAAAAAAATGAGTTGAAAAAAATTGGTTGTCCTTCTGGGAGACCTGGGTTCGAATCCCAGTCCGGACAATCAATTTCTTTTTCAACTCATTATTTCAAGTGTACATTGGCTACAGAACATTTCCTCTGATAATTTATTACTAAATAGTTTTTATAACGTTGTGAGCATGAATGACAAATATTACTACCATCAAAAATGCGGCAGCTTGCCTGCCTAATTCCTGATAATAGATGGCGCCACTCGTGAATCAACAGGAACGCTTATATGTAATTTAGTTGAAGAAACGGTCAGTTCATCGGTGGTCTAGCGGTTAAGCCCCCTGGAATTCTTCTGGGAGACCTGGGTTCGAATTTCATCTAGCGGTTAAGCCCCCTGGCATTCTTCTGGGAGACCTGGGTGCGAATTTCAATAAGGCTGTTCCAAATAAAATGATCACTGAATATTAGTCCAGTTTACTAAGCAGCAGTCAGGTAACCATAGTTTTGGAAAGAGAAGGTTGAATCATAAAATTTTATTGTAATTTATGAAATCTTTATTGTATCCAAAATCAAATCCGGTTAAAACAACCCCAGCACGCTTCTGGCAGACCTTGGGTTCGAATCCCAGTCAGTATAACCAATATTTTTTCAACTCATTACTTAAAGTGTACCAACGTCTAGTTCATTTGTCAGCTGATTATCACTATAAACTTTCCGAATTTGCCACAATTAGTCTCTCTCTATAAAACTGTTGATGAAAGCTTTCAGGAAAATTACTCTAGGCATATATAAATAGGAGTACCAAGAAATATCGAAGCTAAATCAAAACTATTTTATATTACTTTAGCGAAATAGCCAAAAATCTTTAAACATAAGCCAGATATTCTTGAGAGGTCTGTAAATGGTAGCTAGGTAGTCACTGGAAGGAGAGCTATGCATCGGACCAGCCAGGCCTAGCACCTAATGTCAGACCCGGCCTTCCCGTGGTGTAGGCCGTTAGTACCTTTCGAAAGAGATACTCTCTTGTGGAAGTGAACGGAAGGTTGGGGCTGCCAGATTAGTGTGGCCTACGTATCTGGGTTGGGTTGTTTTACCTCTGAGCGGCACTTTTTTGCACACCATGGGCTAAATGGCCAGGTCACATGGATCCCGAAGGCTCAGAGAAGGTTGGGGGAGGGGGACCCACTGGAACAGCTGTTGGGAGACAGATGGTAGCCTCCCGTCAAGGCCATCCAGCGTGTTCTTTAACGTGCACAGAGTATGACTCTCCCATACAGGGAGCCACGGCTTAACGTCCCATCCGACGGACGGCAGCCTTTTCAAGCCCATCGGTGTCCCCTACTGACCGTGGGCAGGGCGGGGAATTTTGCGGAGATAAATCTCAACGCTGACCCAGCTGGGACTCGAACCTGGGAACTACAGATTACGAGCCTGGCGCGCTACCGACAGAGCCACCCCCGCCCCCTACTTATCTGGACAACTATGATTATATATTATGATTTGTTTTGTGAGCCTCAAGTTCATTTGGTCTAGGCTATCACTGGAAGGAGAGCTGTGCACCAATCCCCTGTGATGAAGCACAGAACCGGCCAGGCCTAGCACCTAATGTCCGACCCCGCCTTCTCGTGGTGCAGACCGTTAGTACTTTTCAAAAGAGATACTCTCTTGAGGAAGTGAACGGAAGGGGAGGGCTGCCAGATTAGTGTGGCCTACTGATCTGGACAACTATGGCTACTTTTCTTTTTTTTTCTACCCTGCTGAGCAGTGGTCAACCACACAGGGTCATGGTGCTGACCATATAAACCCACTGGACTGGACAGATATATGGCTCTGAGCTTGATTATGGATCCTGATTTTGCTGCACTGGTGGGCTTCTGTGAAGGGAAAATCTTCCGCTGTGTTTTCTATTTGTTTGTGGGTTGACAGCTCCAAGTGAATAGATTCACAGGATATGTTTATCAGCTGGTGGATAATCGTGAGCAGAGGTCATCGCAGGCACCTGAACTCTTTGCTTCTATTGGCATCGTCAAATTCCACATTGGGGGAAGTCTTCCAGTGTAGATGGCTTTAGACTTTAGTGGTGAGGGAACGGGTCTTTGCCCCATGTCTGCGATTAGGGGGCTGTTTGATATTGTCGGCATTCCCTCTCTCAATAAACATAGTTTCTTTAAACATCCTACTAACCATTTTCTCTCCATAGGTAGTTGGAATGTGAGGACTCTGCACAGAGCTTTTTCTCTTGATGTCCTCACACAAGAATTCTACCATTATAATTTAGATACTCTTGGCTTGCAAGAGACCAGATGGACAGATAAAGGTCAGATTCTTAAAAATAATCTTAAATTTCTCTTTCCAGGGAGGGATGATAATAAGCATCATCAAGGCGTGGGTCTGCTTCTCAGCAGACACGCTTGCGATGCTCTTCTAGGATATGAGTGCATTAATGAAAGGTTTCTTACAGCAAAATTTCAGACAAGCGTTAAAGACTTGAATGTTATCTGCTGTTATGCCCCCACTGAGGATACCGATGAGGATGAGAAGGATAAGTTTTACGGACAACTTCAGGATATTTTGAACTCTATCAAGGAGATTAGATCTAAGTGACTTCAATTCCAAAGTTGGTACTGAATCTTACTAAAGTTTATTACAAACACCGCGTCATATATAAATACAAATGTGTTTCACCAGATGGGCTGCATAAGATTATGATTGATAATATATTAATTAACACCAAATGGACTAGTTTTGTTAGGAATACCAGGTCACATAGGAGAACTAAAATTGGATCTGACATTACCTTGCTAAAGGTGTCTTGTAATTTAAACTTAGAAAGTGTTTTGAGAAGGTTAAAAAGTTTACTTTTAATTCTGACGCTCCGAAAGACCCAGTTATAACTAAAGCTTGCCATTATGACAATGATTGATCGTTATGGTTTGTTTACTATTGAAGTTGAGATTAATGGAACCGTTTTAAACAGACTTTTCTTGGAACTAACAGTACTCTTATAGGAAGAAAAGTAGCAGAGGAGGTAAATTGTTTGAGTGATAAGACACTTAAGTTTAATTCAGAAAGAAAGAACTGCACGAATGTCCTTAATCAATACCCTACTGGTCCTAATAGAAAGCATTACAGAGAGCTTAATAAACGTGTAAAGGATCAGTTAATTGCTGATAAGAATCTTTGGCTTGATGGCTTGTCTTACAAAGCCTAGGAAGCAGTTAGACACAGCAGAGAGCTGTACCAGATAGTTAATGTTTTGTGTGATAGAAATACAGGACAGATATACAGGGATTGACGGATAAGCAAGATAAGGTTATAGAAGGTGAGGATTCTGTCATAGGTAGCTGGGCTGAGCATTTCAGTGATGTTTTAAACAAAATGGTTAGTTCTACTCCCATTGTTGGTAACGATGAAAGATGCATTACTGGCTTTAACGTTGGCTCTATAACACAGGCTGAAGTTATTTTGGCCATTTCTGAACTTAAACTATATAAACACCCAGGGTAGATGAAATTACAACGGAAATGCTTAGATCTGGGAATATTTCGGTTAGCACACGGGTGACTGAAATTTTGAATATCTTTTATGATAAAGGCATGATTCCTAAGGATTTTACCAGTTATTATTATCCCTAATTTCATAAAAGGTGATCGCAGTTCTTGTGATAACTATAGGGGGATCAGCCTACTCTCTGTTCCAGGTAAACTTCTTTGCACGATTTTGCTTAGTACAATTAAGAATCTGGTTGACAGGCAATTGCGTGATGAGCGATGTGGATCAGAAGTGGTGGTTCAGATATTTTCACTTAGGAAATTGAGAATCTTGAGATGTGTTTAGAGTTTCAGAAACCTTTGGTTGCTAGTTTTGTTCATTTCAAAAGAGCTTTCGACTCTGTTGATCGTCATAATTTGTGGTTGATTGTGAGATCATATGATATACCAGACAAGTTATTAACATAATGAAAGCTCTCTATAATAACACTGAGTGGTGTGTGAGAGTTGATAAGTCTTGTAGCAATTGGTTTAGCATTGGTTCTTCGACAAAGGTACATTTTGTCCCCTTTTCTCGTTAATTTTCTATTGATTATGTTATGCAAAATCAACTGCAAGGGAATGATATTGGCGTCAAATGGTCTGTAGATCTGACAATTTCTGATCTAGACTATGCTGATGATTTAGTGCTGTTTTGCAAATGACGTTGGTGAGATATAGTATTTCTAAGAATGCTTCTATGTGATAACAATAGTAAATTTTATATAAAAGTAGTAGGCTTGATATAAATTAAAATACTGTTACTGATGAACGTGCTACAATGAACCCGTGATTTGATGTGTCAATTTGATGCTCGTATGTGTTTCACAGAGTGCGAATTACGTCACCAACTACCTCGAAGGAACTTAACATAAAAACAAATAAAAAGAGATTTGTATTAAGAGGAATTAGAGTGTGAAGGAAAACGTAGCTTGTCTTTGTCTGCTCACTAAAGTATAAAATAAGAAACGTTTTTATTTGATGTGTTCGCGGGAGGTTAAAGAAGTTTATTCGGGTCGATCCTGTTAGTGGACTGGAAAAAAAAGGATATTAGGACACGTAAAGATGGGCTGAGGAGGTAAAACGTTAGTCAAACAAACAGAAATGATCTCAACTTTTCTATAGGAAGAGTTCATAAAGTGATGCATAGTAATATTTAATTGGTTTAGGAATTGCTAAGGTTATTCTTTATAGATTGCAGGTTTGTTCACAGATATGATTGTGACATTTATCGACTGTTGTAAAAGCTTTATTTTTTCTTTGTAGGGATAGTAAAAAGGTGCTTTGTTCTTCTGAAGGTTTATTTTTATACTGATTAATTACAAAAGCTAATTTATTACAAAAGTATGAATAAAAACATTTAGGTAAACTAAAGTTAGATTTATGTTGGCTAACTTTAGTTTACCTAAATGTTTTTATTCATACTTTTGTAATAAATTAGCTTATTTTTTCATTATTATCGTTATATGCTATTTTTGAACACACGGTTAGTTTAATCCGTTTAATTCATAACAATACTATTATTATTGATAATAAATCGAAATATTAATTATTAATGATAATAAATTGGTATAAATTAGACACATTACTAATTTTGTCTGGTGTAATAGAAAGTGTAAATATACGCACAAATGCATATTTTATTACTTGGTAAAGTTTTATTTCCGTGTTGAAAAAGTGTCGTTCTTTCCCTCCTCCCTATGCTATAGTCCATTCGCAACGCTCCTGATCAGAAGGCTTAGTGTTCTGATAACCAGTCGTATGCAAGATAAAGAAAGTGGCGATAATCTGTTGTGAGAGGGAGGTCAGGAATGTTATATAGAGCATCACAGACAAATAATAGATGACCTTGGAAAGGAGAGCGGGTTACCTAGTAAATCCACAAACAATTTGACTAATTATCGTCTAGCGATAACAATTGGTATTTGGTTACTTATTTCCCACCCATTCAAATGGCAGTATTCATTTTCTCCAAGTGATGTAAGAGTGACAAAGGTAGAAGCAGCTGTGGATAGTCAGACATTTTTCATCGCTGATCATTTCTTGATTAGAAGCAGCGCTAGTTGGTCAGACATTTTTCATCGCTGATCATTTCTTGATTAGAAGCAGCGCTAGTTGGCCAGACATTTTTCATCGCTGATCATTTCTTGATTAGAAGCAGCGCTAGTTGGTCAGACATTTTTCATCGCTGATCATTTCTTTATTAGTCTGCTTAACTCACGTGCTTGTTGAAAGCTGCACAGAAGATTTCAAATATCATCTGCTGACGAAGTAAACATCTAATACTAGGGATTTCGAGTTGTAGAAATTTACAGGTAAGCTCTCTTTGTCTAATAACTGATAATAATAATTCACACTTTCCCAGTTGACGATAAACCAAAATAGGAAAGTAAATTTATTGCCTACTCAGTTTCATATATTTTTTTCCATTTCCAAATGCTTGAGGATAATGAACCATTGTAAGATGATTTGAACCGCAAAAAATTCAGATATATATCTAAACTATTAAATTTTATATATATTATTTAAATTTTCTATATACTTAAAGATATAATTTTAAATACCTGCAAACGTTACATTTCGCGTGTGAACTCCAAAAATTTTATATGGAATTTGCAGTTCGAGAGAGAGCTTTTAAAAGGAAACGGGTAAAATAAATCCTAAACCCGGTAAGAATTGCAAAGAAGTTTACACAATAGCTAGAACTGTAACTTCAAATGTACAAAAGATATAATCGACTCGATTGCAGAAGGCTGATACTTGCATAATATTTCATTCATTTTTCTTTCTATCACAATCACTATTTAGATATGGATCGATGATAATAAAAAAACATTTAAATGTAAGGGATTATTATATAAAATTCCACAAAATTTATAAATTTTTAACCAAATGATATTTTCTATTATGGTGCCACCATCATTTATTAATTACATTTTTCAAGGAACCAAAATATCTGTTATCATTTTTAAACGAGAACTTCAACACAATCTATTAAACATTACTGAGTTTGAATATTTTCAAACGTTCAATTAAAAATTTAGTAAATAATTTTTAGTTCAATATTAGCAATTTTAAGTTCATGATTTTTATTTTTTATCTTGAATTTTCAATTTATTTATTCATTATCATCATCATCAAATAGCCATGGGCTACGGAGGTCCAACCAGGCCGTGCAATTTAGTTCTCCAAGCAAGTATGTCCTAAGCTACATCTGCTGCATCTGGCCACTTCACACCATTTCTAGCAAAGTCCTGTTTGACATTGTCTGTCCACGCATCATTGGTCTCCCCCTCTTTCTGAAGCCTTTAGGCACACTGTTCATAATTCTATTCGCCGATCTATAATTATCCATACGGTCAACACGGCCAAACCAACGGAGTCTCTCTCTGCACAATATGCTGCTTAAAGGAGGTTGCCGACTCCTTTGCCTAACCTCATCATTAGTTACAAAGTTCAACCACCTAATGCCCAAGACACTACGTAAGCATCTAGAATCAAAAGCATCTAGTTCCCTGTTATCTTGTTTACACAGCGTCCAATTTCACTACCATAACTAACCCTAGAAAAAACCAAACTATTATACAGTTTAATTTTAATCTTTAGGTGTATACGCATATTTCTCCACACTCTCCATAGATTCTTAAGTCCTGACAGCAATCCCTATTTGTTTCTTAATCTCGTTCGGCACATCACCATTATCGGTTACATCGATAATAACACTTAAGCTTAAGTTAGTTGTTTCTTAATCTCGTTCCGCACATCACCATTATCGGTTACATCGATAATAACACTTGAGCTTGAGTTAGTTGTTTCTTAATCTCTTTCCGCACATCACCATTATCGGTTACATCGATAATAACACTTGAGCGCTACTTCTAAAAAAGAAATGATTAGCGATTTAAAATATCTTACTGCCCATGCGCTGCTTGCATCACTTCGGAAAAATGAACACTAGCAGATGAAGAGGTGGAAAAACAAGTAACAAGAGTTCTAATCAGCATTAGCACTGGAAGAAGATTAGTCAAATTGGGGGATATGTTTGGGTCTTATTATAATCCCCTCTATCCTTTTCAAGGTAATGTATTTTGTGACCCATGATGCTCTTTGCTATTGTTCGTGGGTTCTTTCTCTCCACCCCCCTCCACAGCAGATTTTAGCCGATTTCTTTATCTGGAAAAAGATTACTCACCAGAATACTGAGCCTTCTGATCAGGGCCATAGCAAAGGGAATGTGGTTTAGGGGTGGGGGAAGGGTGAACAAACATTTTTCAACACGGAAATATAGTTTTATCAACTGAGCATTTGTACGTATATTTATGTCTATATTACAAGAGTAAAAATTATTAGTGTAATAATAAATGAAATACATAATGTCAATTTATTTTTATTAATAATATTTTTAGTTTTATCAAGTTAAATGCTTTGATAAAAAAATTATTATTGCATCACCATATCGGCTCCCAAGAAAATTAAACTGTGACACCTGCTCAAGATTGCAACCATTCAGATTAACTGAATCACAGCCTGCCTGACCAATTTTCATCACTCTAGTTTTTTCTCTGTTTATAACCAAACTTACTGTACTACCAGTCTCATCAACAGCTCGAATGAAAGAGTTCATCTCATCAACATCATTTGCCAAAAGGGCTAAATCATCAGCATAATCTAAATCAGAAATTTTCCTATCTCCAGCCCATTTAAGGCCAAAATCTTTCCCTTGAAGTGAATTTCGCATAACATAATCAATAACCAAACTAAAGAGAAAAGGAGACAAAATGCACCCTTGTCGAACACCAGAAGTAATGCTAAACCAATTGCTACAAGCCTTACCAACTCTCACACACGACTCAGTGTTATTATAGAGAGCTTTCATTATGTTAACTAACTTGTCTGGTATACCATATGATCTCACAATCAACCACAAATTATGACGATCAATAGAGTCGAAACCCTTTTTGAAATCTATAAAGCTAGCAACCAAAGGTTTCTGAAACTCTAAACATTTCTCAAGAATCTGCCTAAGTGAAAATATCTGATCCACACATCCCCTACCACTTCTGAATCCACATTGCTCATCACGCAATTGACTGTCAACCAGATTCTTAATTCTATTAAGCACAATCATCGAAAGAACTTTACCTGGAACAGAGAGTAGGCTGATACCCCTACAGTTATCACAATAACTGCGATCACCTTTTGTGGAAATAGGGATAACAATAGCTCTGGTAAAATCCTTAGGAATCATGCCTTTATCATAAAAGATATTCAGAATTTCAGTCATCCAAGTGGTAACCGAAACATTCCCAGCTCTAAGGATTTCCGTAGTAATTTCATCTACACCTGGGGATTTATGAAGTTTAGAAACAGCCAAAATAAATTCAGATTGTGTTATAGGACCAACATTAAAGCCACCAATGCATCTATCATCATTGCAAACAATGGGGGTAGAACTAACCACATTGTTTAGAACATCACTGAAATATTCAGCCCACCTAGCCATGACAGAATTCTCACCTTTTATAACCTTACCTTGTTTATCCTTCAATCCCTGTATACCTGTCTGTTTTCTACCACACAAATTATTAACTATCTGGTACAGCTCTCTGCTGTTGTGCTGTCTAACTGCTTCCTCGGCTTTTTCAGCTAAGTCATCAAGCATAAGATTCTTATCAGCAGCTAACTGATCCTTTACACGTTTATTAAGCTCTCTTAAGTACCTTAAACTGTATCTTTTTATCTGTATGTAATAACAATAATAACTTTTTTTTATCAACGTATTAATTCCAAGCATTAAACTTGATAAAACTAAAAATATTATTAATAAAAATAAATTGATATACATTATGTATTTCATTTATTATTACACTAATAATTTTTACTCTTGTAATATAGACATAAATATACGTACAAATGCTATTTTCTCAGTTGATAAAACTATATTTCCGTGTTGAAAAATGTTTGTTCCCCCTTCCCCCACCCCTAAACCACATTCCCTTTGCTATGGCCCTGATCAGAAGGCTCAGTATTCTGGTGAGTAATCTTTTTCCAGATAAAGAAATCGGCTAAAATCTGCTGTGGAGGGGGGTGGAGAGAAAGAACCCACGAACAATAGCAAAGAGCATCATGGGTCACAAAATACATTACCTTGAAAAGGATAGAGGGGATTATAATAAGACCCAAACATATCCCCCAATTTGACTAATCTTCTTCCAGTGCTAATGCTGATTAGAACTCTTGTTACTTGTTTTTCCACCTCTTCATCTGCTAGTGTTCATTTTTCCGAAGTGATGCAAGCAGCGCATGGGTAGTAAGATATTTTAAATCGCTAATCATTTCTTGTTTAGAAGTAGGCAAGATTAGTCACACATTTTCTATCGCTGATCATTTCTTTTTTAGAAGTAGCGCTCAAGTGTTTGTTAAAAGCTGTAAAAACATCTGCTGGCGAAGTAAACATCTAATACTAGGGATTTGGAGTTGCAAAAATATCAGGTAAATTATGTTTGAACTCTAATAGCTGACAATAATAATTCATATTTTCCCTGTTGAAGACGAAGCACAAAAAAAAGCAAATTTATTGCAAACTCATTTTCATACTTTTTTCCCATTGTAAATGTTTGGAGATAATGATCAATTGTAATCTAAACTGTAAAAGAATCAGATAGGTTTCTAAATTCCAAAACTTTTTTTATGTATTATTTAGATTTTATAAAGTTAGATATATAATTTAAAATTCTTGCAAACGCTGCATTTCACTTCTGTCTACTTCAAACCTTTATACGGAATTTTGCAGTTAAGGAGTGGGATTTTAAAAGAAAACTTTACTTTTCTTTTAAAATCCCACTCTTTAACTTCAAAATTCCGTATGAAGGTTTGAAGTAGACAGAAGAACACACGATAAAAAAAAACCGAAGAAGGTTACACACTGGCTGAAACTGTAACATAAAATGCACAAACGATTTGATTACAGAAGGTTATCCTAGCATAATATTTTTTTATTTGCGACATATAGGGCAGAGAAGTATCCTAGAAGGTATTCCTAGCTTAATACAGGCTTTCTCAGACAAGGACATGCCGTACTAAGACCGAAGTCACTGCTGACCACTGCTCTAGTTAGAGCTAACACAACACACAAAGCTTGCTGGAACAGTCGTTAGCTGCGTAACCACTATGCCAGTTAAAGCATAGTGGTTAGGCGGCTAGCAGCTATTTCAATCTTGTTTCTCTGTTTCACAATCAGTACCAAATTTGGATCGATGAAAATAAACCACAATTAAGACTAAGGAATATTACGTCAAAAGACGAGAATTGCAAAAATTATAATTGAAAGACAATTTCTTATTCAAGATTATTTATTAATGAACTTTTTTCAAGGAATTGAGAAATCCGTTATCATTTTTAAACGAAAATTTAAACATTGTCTGTTAATCCTTCTGAGTACGAATATTTTCTAACGTTCAGTTTAAAACTTTAAAAAAATGTTGAATGTTAGCAATTCGAGGTTTATGCTTTTTATTTTTTATCTTGTTAATTCAGCATATCAGCTTGTAATTCAGCATATCATAATTTAATTAGTGCTATGCTGATGCCAGATAAATGTTTAGTGGTAAAGCAGTTGAAACCTGCAAAAGCCAAACGACTCCTTAGCTTTTAATTTAAAAATTCAATGTGTTCTTTATTTTTTCTTGCATTTCTTTGTTTTACTATTTGTATGTATGTAGTGCTTTTTTTTAATCTTGTATGCGTGTATTTAATCATTTGTTGCGTTTCTATAAATTCACTCATTCAATTCATTCATAAATATGTCAAGTTGACAAATTGAAGCATTCATTTTAACTCCGAATTAAAATCACAATTTAAAGTTTGACCGTCCTGGTGGCGGAATGTTCAGCATAGTTGGCTGCGGATTAAGAGTTGGGTTGTTTTACCTCTGAGCGGCACTTTGTGCACACCATGGGCTAAATGGCCAGGTCACATGGACCCCGAAGGCTCAGAGAAGGTTGGGGAGGGGACCCACTGGAACAGCTGTTGGGAAGCAGATGGTAGCCTCCCGTCAGACCATTCAGCGTGTTCTTTAACGTGCACAGGGTATGGCTCTCCCGCACATGGGGCAACGGCTTAACGTCCCATCCGACGGACGGCGGCATTTCCAAGCCCATCGGTGTCCCCTACTGACCGTGGGCATGGCGGGGAATTTTGCGGAGATAAATCTCAACGCTGACCCAGCTGGGACTCGAACCTGGGAACTACAGATTACGAGCCTGGCACTCTACCGACTGAGCCACCCCCGCCCCAGCGGATTAAGAGATTCTGGGTTTGAACCCCGGATAAGGTATGGATATTTCTTTCTTTCTACTGAAGTATTCTCTTCTCTAGACCTTCTCGGCTGTGTAATACACTGGCAACCTATAGTCAGATTTTTGTGGCAAATACGTAGGTACTTTTTGAAAAATTTAAGTACAGTGAACTTTAGATTAAACGGACTAACCGAGTTGGGTTGTTTACCTCTGAACAGATACTATTGCATGATAACTATTGTTCAATGTCACAGGTATGGTTTTATGAACGCTGGGCCATGTCTGAATGTACCATCCGATGGATAGTGGCGTTTGCAACTCCAACGGTGTTCTTTTTCTGACCGACGGCAGAATGAAGGCAAATAGCGAAAATATTTATCATAGGCCTAGTTGGGTTAGGTTGCATTTACCTCTGAGTGATGCTTTTAGGTACACAATGGGCTAAATGGCCAGGTCACAAGGACCCCGAAATTGAGAGAAATTTGAGGTAGGGTACCCACTGAAACAGCTGTTGGGAGATAGATGGTAGCCTCCCGTCAAGGCCATCCAGCATGTTCTTTAATGTGCATAGGGTATGGCTCTCGCATATACGGGGCCACGGCTTAACGTTCCATCCACGCCCATCGGTGTTCCTCTACTAACTGTGGGCAGGGCGAGAAATTTTGGATAGATAAATCTCAACGCTGACACAGATGTGATTCGAACCTGGGAACTGCAGATTTCGAGCCTGGCGAGCTACCGACTGAGCCCCACATACCTAGTTAGGATTCGAACCTAATAGAAAAGGTAAAAAAGTATTCAGAGCAGTACGGAAAGTAATTTATTTATCAAAAATATCAAAATTATGTGAAATAATGTAAAATAGCAATAAGAAAAATTAGAATCAGTAATTCTTCCAAATATTTTGAAAACAAAAGAAACAGACAGAGGAGCAATTCTGTATTTTTAGAGCTGAAATTATGGCAAAAAATTAAACTTTTCGAAAGGAAATAATGCAATAAATTGAGGAATTTAGCAAAATTATTTTCGTTCGTTTATTAAATTTGGTCAACACATAAAATACCCAAGGAAATTACTTAGTAAGAAATATTTGAAGTGCAGTGTAAGATAAAAAAAAATGTGATAGTCTACTTGAATCTTGAAAAGAGAAATGTTTGAACTGAAAGAGAAATTGAGCGATTTGCAGAAATAAGTACATCGAGTTGTTTGTTTTAGCTTGAGAGAAAGGGCTAAATGGCCAGGTCACATGGACCCCGAAGGCTCAGAGAAGGTTATGGGAGGGGACCCACTGGAACAGTTGTTGGGAGACAGATGGTAGCCTCCCATCAAGGCCATCCAGCGTGTTCTTTAACGTGCACAGGGTATGGCTCTTCCGCACATGCGGCTACGGCTTAACGTCCCATCCGACGGGCGGCGGCCTTTCCAAGCCCATCGGTGTCCCCTACTGACCGTGGGCAGGGCGGGGATAAATCTCAACGCTGACCCAGCTGGGACTCGAACCTGGGAACTACAGATTACGAGCCTGGCGCGCTACCGACTGAGCCACCCCGCCCCAAAGAGGAAGGATCTGGTTTGGCCAGAATCAAGTATTCTCAGGATTTAGATAAATTGATATTTTTAAGTATTATGCGTGTAATACTTCTATAATCAGAAATGTATATAAGATGACTAATTTCCTGGAGTATGAATTTCAGAGTATATCTAATTTCGGTTCTGATAATATTCAGAATGTTAGAAATGATGAAACTAATTTCCAACATAATAAACTGCCATATATGATGAATGATAATTATTCCGATTTGTATGCAGAAATTATTGAAATCGATTAAAAAAAACCTTTGGGAAAAATTAATTTTGTTGGGAGTGTGGAATCAACATTTTACAAGGAAATATTACAAGTCTGAGAAAAAATTTGGTCATATTTTGGTATTGTTAAACTGAACTATCAGAACTTAACTTGAGTAACCTAAGGGGGTGGCTCAGTCGGTAGCGCGCCAGGCTCGTAATCTGTAGTTCCCAGGTTCGAGTCCCAGCTGGGTCAGCGTTGAGATTTATCTCCGCAAAAATTCCCCGCCCTGCCCACGGTCAGTAGGGGACACCTATGGGCTTGGAAAGGTCGCCGTCCGTCGGTTGGGACGTTAAGCCGTGGTCCGTGTGCGGGAGAGCCGTACCCTCTGCACGTTAAAGAACACGCTGGATGGCCTTGACGGGAGGCAACCTTCTGTCTCCCATACAGCTGTTCCAGTGGGTCCCCTCCCCCAACCTTCTTTGAGCCTTCGGGGTCCATGTGAACTGGCCATTTAGCCCATGGTGTGCAAAAAAGTACCGCTCAGAGGTAAAAAACCCAACTTGAGTAACCTAACTAGAATTAAAACAAGAAATTTAGTACTTAATCAGATTTGGGTAATAGAAGGGGAAATAGTCTTATATGAAACAAAAGGATATAAAGAATAATTTAAATGTAGAGAGAAAAAAGATCAGGAGGACTAACCGTTTACATTAAAGAAGGATGGGAAGTAAACCACATATTTTCTGATTTTTAAACTGCTGACTATATTTTCATATAAAGTCTCTTAATAATAGTTTAGGCCTTGTTGCAGTGTACAGGTTCATGGACTCAGCAAATCTGAATTTATTACTAATTTGGCCCCTTGGCTAAAGTGCATTGAAAAAAATAATATAATAATATGACAGCAGATTTTAAGTTCGATTATCTGATGATTCAAATAATATTAAAAATGATTTTTCAGAAAAATAATGAGATCATGTCGCAAAATTGATGGATGTGAATTTGGCATTCTACATATTGTTTACTAACTGAAGATTAGTAGGAACGCTGTTTAAAATATTGCGGTTGATATTGCAAGGGACTGAAAATTTGTTGCTAAAATTTATTAATAAAAGTCTTCAAATATAAGCTATCAAAACAGGAAGATATGGTGACCCGACGCCGTCTTTTCCATCGATATCTGGTTATTATTTTTGTTTAGTTACTTATTTATTCAAACCATTACAAATAAATCATTTCCGTTTAGAGAAATGATTTTTTTTGTAATTGTTCCAGAAACCATTGGTCGTCATAAATGATTACTTACTACTTCTTCTCTAGTTAGTCAGTAATTAACAGATGATATTCCATCTCAGCTAAAAGATATACGTACTTTCCGACACCATGTATTTTAACATTCAGTATAGCAAAATTAAGATATCCTACTAATATTTCATTATGTTTTTCAATAATATGATCTTACTGTACATGGAAATTAATTAGGAAATGTTTTTATCTGTATCTGGTGACCTGTATAAACCAGATATATTTTAAAAATTTTCACCTTTTATGACTCTCAGATACAGAGTTTTTGCAGGCAAAATATCAACATATATTTTATCAACTGATAGTTTGCTTCTATAGTCACGGGCGTAGCGAAGGGATTATAGTTGGAGGAGGGGGGGGGGGGTGGAGAGAACGATATTATTCGTACTCGGAGATCAAATTTTGCCAACTGAGAAAATATGTTCATAAAAATAATTCTGTCTCTGTGAGAAACGTTCCCAGGATTTCGTTCAGTGGTGTAAGGGGTAGACGAAACAAAACTTTGCAACTGGCCTTAATTTTCCCAAATCGCAATTATTTTACAGAAAATTTCACATCGCATCTAAATTTTGTCAACTCACTACGAATTTTACCAACTTTGCAAGAATTTTCAACGTTCTCTAGATTTTCCCAACTACTCATGTTACCGAAATTGTGCCTATTTCCCTTAATTTTAGAAAAACATTCCCAATTCTTACACCTAACCTGGATTTTATCAAGTCACTTCGAATTTTGGCTACTCCGATTTACTTTGAGGGGACTCTCACTTTCATCCCCCCATAGCTACGCCCCCCTCTGTAGTAAACAATTATTCCCCATTTCCCTTTCTGAAGAGTGTCATCAGAAATTTGTTCAAAGTTGCTTAATTTATAGAAACGTTTCCAGAATTATTAGTATTACTTAGGAGTAAAATTATTATGTCCAGTTCCTTATATCTTAAAAATTGCGATGCCTATAATGTTAATAGAGTACTATATGAAATCTACTGAATTAAAATTAATGGCATCCCAGTGTTTTGTTAAGTTACGTATGTTAACATTTATTAAACTCAGTTGGTTCCCGTTTTTAATTTTTTTTTGTTTGTAGCGAAAACCATTTTTCTGCTTCAGGGCAGTTGTTCAGGGATGTTTTACTTTTATTATAAAAATCAAAATTCTTCAATTCAGTAATCATAACATATAAAAAAAGTTAAAACATATCAAAAAGAAATCATAACATATATAAAAGAACTTATAATATATCAAAATCAGTTGACATATTTACAATAATTGTTTTCACCTTTCATCTTTTCTCAGCATGATCTTATCATTTGTACATCATACATATTTGTAGTCTTGTCTTAGCCAATGTCCTCATTTTGCATAAAATTTCTCTCTTAATCGCTGTTAGGTTTTCATTACCATATATCAGAGATTCCTTGTCATCTATGTGGCGTTTGTAGTTGTGAATTTGTTTCTTCGTTTTGTCATCCACTCATCTCGTTGCACGATTGATGACTGAGATTTTTGTCTTATTTTTTGTTGGCAATCTGTGCATGGCTTCAAGGCTTTGCTCATTGAGCTGTTCAATTTTAAAGGTTCGCGATATTTTTATCAATAATTCCTTTAAAGCGTTTCCGTCTTCTTGGTTTTGCACAGGAATGCCATGCAATTCGATGTTTCGATTTCTTCCGCACTCATCCAAATAGTTTATGTGTTCTTTCGTTTGCATTATAATAATAAATAAATAAATACCCCCTCAAGCAGCTACTTGCCACAGAGGTCTGACAGGAGCCTGTCAGTTTATATGCCAAAATAGTAGGTCTGTGAGGATGGCAGGACCTCAGCAGAAAAACAACACACACAACCATGCCTTACCAGGGGCTCGAACCTAGGTCCCTTAGATCAGTAGCCAAGCGTGCTAACCACTCGGCCATTTACTTGTTGCAAATTCTGAGTAGCCATAAGTGTTTTCGGTACGTCTGTTTTGCCTATTCTCCTGGTCTTGCAGTTTTTAAAAATTAAATCGTATATTTCCAAAATAAATTTCGATAGATTTTCATAAATCCTATATTTCTGTTTTTAAACCTCGGGTTTCGGTCAGCAAAGTCCCAAATTCGTTTTGCAAAGAAACCACTGTTTGCTTTTCTCTAGTTGCGAATTGTCTCTGATTCCCATATCTAAATCTGCCTTCGTTTTTTTTTTTTTGCGTTCACAACAGAACCATGCATTGTTCTTTTCCAGGGACAGCATTTTGTAACTTTTTTCCTTTGTAACAGAACAAACAAAATGCAGTTTTCTCTTACATCCGCTGCAAAGTATGCAGTCGGAGTTAGGAGTTATTGTTTCCCCACAAATAAAGTTAAAAAAATGAATTCCTCCTCAAGCAGCTGCTTGCCACAGAGGTCTGACAGGAGCCTGTCAGTCTATATGCCACAGCAGAAGGTCCGAGAGGATGGCAGGACCTCAGCAGAAAAACGACACACATTCATACCTTACCCGGGGTTCGAACCCAGATCCCTTAGATCAGTAGCCAAGCGTGCTAACCACTCGGCCACGGTAGTAAATTGGAATCATTGTTGGAAATGAAAGTAATATGCTTTTGGAAAAATATTTACTGAAGGAATAAACAACGACATCAGTCGAAAATATTTGATCTCATTGATCATTGACAGCACATTAGAATTTTATAAGTCCCTGGATCATTTCCTTTAATTCTGGTCAGCCCTGCAATACGTGAAATTTTTCACTGCAGATCATTTGGAATACCTACGAAATTATTTATAGCAATATTATTGCTTCTCTTTCTGAATCTCTCTTCTCCATTATATTTTGAAACCATGTCATTAATTTCTTTTGGCTGCAGCTGCATTCCATTGATATGCAATATATCATGACTGGTTTCTTTCAATTGAATATTGGTACAGGAAAAGATTAGACATTTGGGATAGGGAAAAATAAAATATCGCATTTTGATTCGGTTAACCATTCGGATAACAAGAATTGCAAAACTTCTGCATTTCGTGAGAAATTCCTCGACAGATAGGGTTCGTAAAGGGCAATTCCCAGTTTCGTGACTCAGCTTTGCCAAAGTTGAGATTTTTCTCCCCTGAATCTCCGCCCTCTATTTGGTCAGAAAGGGGCAGCGATGGGCTTGGAAAAACCGTCGTCCTTCAGATGGGACGTAAAGCCTTGGGTCCCGTATTTTGGAGAGTCATACCCTCTGCACGTTACAGAAAACTCTTGATGGTCTTGACGGGAAGCTACCATCTGTCTCCTAACCGCTATGTAGTGGTTTATCTTTGCTCTTGGGGCAATAGTGACATGGTCACTTAAACCATTGTGTGCAAAAAAGTGTCGCTCAGAGATGAAACTATAGAATTCGTATAGATGCAGATTTTTAATTTGTTTTGCGAAAAAAAGTTAAATAATATTTCCACTTTCTCGTCTGTTCACTCCACTTTCTTATTTTCAAGAGATAAAATTTGTTTTTTTGTAGGATGCTAAGAATAAATATTAAAATTTTTATTTTTATTCATCAATACCTATAATAGCATCTCTTCAAATATGGAAATGCATAATTTGAAAGAAATATTGCCAGCAATGTGATTGAGGTAGATATTTGAAATACTGGTGGTAGAGAGTGATGGTCAAGATCACTACATCGGTAGTAATCACGCCGACTGCATGAGGAGGGGCAAGGGGGCCATGCCTTTTTCCAAATGCTAATAAGGCTAACAGAGGCCAAAAAATATATTAATTCGTAAATCACGCGCAACTCTCGAACACATTACCAGGAAAGATTCGGGACGGGGATGGCTCAGTCGGTAGCGCGCCAGGCTCGTAATCTGTAGTTCCCAGGTTCGAGTCCCAGCTGGGTCAGCGTTGAGATTTATCTCCGCAAAAATTCCCCGCCCTGCCCACGGTCAGTAGGGGACACCGATGGGCTTGGCAAGGCCGCCGTCCGTCGGATGGGACGTTCAGCCGTGGCCCCGTGTGTGGGAGAGCCATACCCTGTGCACGTTAAAGAACACGCTGGATGGCCTTGACGGGAGGCTACTATCTGTCTCCCAACAGCTGTTCGAGTGGGTCCCCTGCCCCAACCTTCTCTGAGCCTTCGGGGTCCATGTGACCTGGCCATTTAGCCCATGGTGTGCAAAAAAGTGCCGCTCAGAGGTAAAACAGCCCAACCCAATCCAGGAAAGATTCCGAGTCATTACAAACCGTGAAGACTTAGCACCATATTAGCTTCTAATGGCTAAACAAATTAATGAACTTAAACAATATAACAAACAAGTATAAGAAATCTGAAACTTAACGAATGATAGAAAAGAAATTAAAATTTTTTAAAAATACCTATCTACCTAGAAGGCCCTGAAAAGTGGAAAATAAACCTATAGTATATCGCTGGTACAATCAATCACTGATTCGTATTTACTTCAAAGGAAGATTGGACGACGGTAAATTTATTGTGCAGGTAAATTAGCACCCTACCTTCCTTTGAAATGAATACGAATTCAGTGACTGATTGCACCAACGATAGATGGGTTCGAATCCCACTCACAGCAAAACCAATTTTTTCAGCTTATTAATTAATGAGGTATTTTAAAAATATTTTAAATTATTTGTATTTTTTGTCATTAAAAACACCTACCATCAAAAACTTTCCTTTGTTATATGACTCATAAACATCGGTCACATTTTACCTCCCTTTTGAAGTCATTTTTGAGGGAGACGTCAAAATCTATAATTAGAGATATAGTTTAGCGGGGTCGACTTTGACCAATAAGTCGAACCAGGGTAAAATCCCCCCTTTTTTTATCCCCCCCCCCTTTTTATCTCCCCTTTTCAAAAAACTTTACAACGGTTTTACATGAGCTTTCATTTCACACCTAACTCTTAACTGTATTCCCTCGCGTTCAGAAGATATAATAGAACGACTTTCACATTTTCGTTTCCCGTTATTTAGGGAGAAAGAAATCATGGGAAGGGGGGGGGGGTATATATTTATAGCCTATAACACTTCCCGCGTCGGGTGAGGGTGGCTCAGTCGGTAGCGCGCCAGGCTCGTAATCTGTAGTTCCCAGGTTGAGTCCCAGCTGGGTCAGCGTTGAGATTTATCTCCGCAAAATTCCCCGCCCTGCCCACGGTCAGTAGGGGACACCGATGGGCTTGGAAAGGCCGCCGTCCGTCGGATGGGACGTTAAGCCATGGCCCCGTGTGCGGGAGAGCCATACCCTGTGCACGTTAAAGAACACGCTGGATGGCCTTGACGGGAGGCTGTCTCCCAACAGCTGTTCCAGTGGGTCCCCTCCCCCAACCTTCTCTGAGCCTTCGGGGTCCATGTGACCTGGCCATTTAGCCCATGGTGTGCAAAAAAGTGCCGCTCAGAGGTAAAACAACCCAACCCAACTTCCCGCGTCACAAACTTTTATTTGACACATAGCTCCTTACTTTGCGCTCTCGCGTTCAGTACACATAGGAGAAAAATCATTCCACAAATCCCCCTTTTTAGTGGGGAAGAATGCATGGAGTCAATTTATCGTAGCGATTCGACATTCGTACGTCACAAGCATTCATTTGGCGTATAGCTTGTTATTTTCCGCACTCGCCTTCTAAATGCATAGCAAAAGAATTGTTTCACATTTCCTCGTTTTTAGGGGGGAAGAAATAATGGGAGTCAATGTTTCATAGCCTATGAGACTTCCCGTGTCACAAGCTTTAATTTTACATATAAATCATTAAGATTCTCCATCGCAGTCGAAAGATATGGTGGAATTTTGTCAAATCCCCATACTGACAAATGTCAAAGCCAAAGGCAATAGTAAGAAGGTAATAATAGAACGCCTAGAATAGAACTGCTTTGAAATAATATTTCGCCTATGCTACTATTACTTAAATGAAATATGAATCGCGTTTCTCTCCAAGTGAAAAAGGCACGTGTAAAGCGCATCCAAGTCACCCAGTGAGATCGGCAAATATTGCATGCTAGGCAATATATGTGATTAAAGATGCTCTGATTAGTTAGACATTTCTCATCGTTTAAATTATTGCACTGTTGCCAGATACTAAAATGCAATTATCATGTACATATTGATTAAGGATTTCCTTTTTAAAAATTTCATATTCCTGGTTAAATTATTTTGCAAAGAGATAAATTTATATTTGGTTAAATTAATATTTTCGTTATACTGGTATTCGTGAAGGTATTCGTGAAAATAGAACATTTTTACATATGGTAATGAATTGGTGGGGTCTGAAAAATAATTCTATGTATTGATTAATTCGTTTTTTTTTGGTGTTCATTATACTGACATTTTCTGCATACGAATTTTTTCCAGGTCATCCATTAGTTTGAATATCCGCTGTTATAAGACATTAATGATGTAAAAGGATAACTTCATTGTCTTTCAAAATTAGCATCCGATACTAGACAGAGGCGATATACTATTATTCTATCCTTTCGGAAAATTTTCGTATATTTAGTATGCTTTCATTTATAGAGTATTATACAAAATATTTGATTCTTGGGTGGTAATTAATTTAATCACCTAGATCAAGAGTTGTTGGAAGAGCATATAGCTTCAAGTATTCCTTTCTTCTACTATTTTTCTTTCCATTTTTCTACCATTTTCTGTCTTTTCGTAATGACAAAATCGTAGCAGAAATAAAGTACGGAAAAGATGGTTGAAGTTTTAATCTATGGACTGCATTTTTATTCGTTTTATAGCATATGTTAAGTGTTAAATGTTCAGGTTACAAGGACCCTAAAGTCTTAGAACTAGTGATGGGATTCACTGGATATCTATTAAAAGGCAGATGGAAGAATCCAATCAAGCTGGTTGAGTTGTTTGCTTCTGAGTGACACTAGTGTGCACACAATGGGTTAAATGGCAAGATCACAAGAACCACATAGGGTCAGAAAGGGTTGAGGGAACCCCACCCTATCAAAATTCTATTAGGAGATGGATAGGAGTTTCTCATCAAAGCCAACTAGTGTGTTTTTTAAGATGCACAGAGTATGACTTTCTCGCACACAGCACCACGACGTAACGCCCCATGCAGTGGACGGCAACAATTCCAAGCCCATAGATTTCCCCTACTGAAAGAGGGTGTGGTGGGAAGTTTTGAAGAGCTAAATCTCAAACCTGGTCCAGGGGGAGACTTGAATCTGCGAACTGCAGATTATAAAAATGCCACGCTACCTCCTGAGTCAACCCTACCCACCTCCCAACAAGACTATCCAGTGTATCGTTGAGTGGAGCTTATGGATCCAATGAACACGGGACCCGTGCTCATTGGATCCATAAGCTCCACTCAACGAAATTCGGTATTGCAGATAGGAGACATCAATGAACACGGGACCTGTGTTCATTGGTGTCTCCTACCTGCAATATTGATGTCTCCTCTCTCACAGAGGGAGAGGGAGATTCAGGGGAGGAAATCTCAAGAAGTGCAGATTTGCGATTCGAACTTACCGACATAAGATTACGAACTTGACGTATCAGTAATCTGGTCAATTAAGGACACTTGGGACTCGAACGTGAGAATTGCAGACTATATTACGTAGGAAAGTTACTAGGTAAGACTATATTACGTAGAAAAGTAACTGTTGACAAAAGAGTAACCTAACATGATAACGTTGGTCTCTAAACCATTTCTTGAGTAATACGAGTAATATACTTATATGTTCTTATTGTTCCGTTCGTTCCGATTACTAAAGTTTTCAAAGGGTAAGGGAATGAACTCATTGCACCCACTACCCTCCACAGGATCCTGCTTTAGTGATATATAATTAACAAAACGTTATGAAATGTAATTCCATTGCATTCGTACGCCTTTCTGCCGGAATAATGCTCCAGAAATTCAATTCTGAATAATATTTTCATTGCAAATGATATTCTTTACAGCAATATATCATAAGATTGAAATTCCATTATTATTGTTACAAAAAATTAAAAGTAGAATATAAAAAAAAAAAAATAAATACCCCCTCAAGCAGCTGCTTGCCACAGAGGTCTGAACAGGAGCCTGCCAGTTTATATGCCAAAGTAGAAGGTCTGAGAGGATGGCAGGACCTCAGCAGAAAAACGACACATACATCCATGCCTTACCCGGGGCTCGAACCCAGGTCCCGTAGATCAGTAGCCAAGCGTGCTAACCACTCGACCACGGGACGGCTAAAAGTAGAATATAAAAGATTTAAATGAGACTTTGAAAAAAGAACGAATTTCTTCTTCTTTATTTATTTAAAATATTTAAAATTTATTTTGTTTTTAGTTATTTAACAAATAGTATCTAGCAATTCAGTAATTGTTAAGTTATTAACAATATGCAATGAAATTCCTTTGTTTTGTTTCAGTAAAATGGAAAACACCGGGAATGCTGATTACCATAGTCCACCCAGGTTATCAACAGGAAGCCTGGCATTGCTCGTCATCCAGGTTATTGAATTAAGAAAGAAGGTCTGTAAACACCAGAAAAGCAAGGACATTTTAAGTAATGCTCAGAAAATCCTCCTTTGTCAGGACGACGAGTTAGATTTTGTAAATGAAGTATTTTCTGATGGATGCTCACAAACTGATTTACCGACAGAACCGAATTATAATTTTTCACAAGAAAAAAATCCAAATGAGGAAAAATTGTTAAAAGTTCAAGAATTTTTATATTCCATCTCAACAACTTCTCTTTCGTCAAAATATGTACCAAAAATCTTGGATAGTGACAAAAAGATGAAAACTATCAAAAGGAAAATTTGCAAGAACGTTTCGTTTTATGCAAAGCTAATGAAGTGCAGCAGTCGCACACTTTCGTGTCAAGGAAAATTTCAAACTACTAGGGGAAGGAACTACCGAAAAAATAAAAAAGTGATACATCACCACAAATTTCACCCAAAAAAGATTTAAAGGTATCCCCTGTGAGATCATCACTTAATATTAATAGTGAACTAAAGCGAAAAGATTTATAGGTATAAGAAATAAACACTTCTTCAGATTCATCTAGCTGCAATATGAAGAATGAGGAAAAAACAAGAGGCACTCATCATCAAGCTGCATTTCAAACTAATTTTAACTTGTATTATCAGACGTGCATCATAATCGACTGCGAAGATCAGCTGTTGTGGCTGCATTTGAACAGATCAATCGAGTGCAGAGTATAGAAGACACCATACTCAAGAATGTCATCCATTACAACCACTGTCGCTTCCAATGGCCAATTCAAATTCTTCAGAGAAGTGTGATTCAGAAGATCTATTCAAACGTTTAATAAACCGATCTCCAAAACAGTAACATCGCCGAAACTTGACTTCTGCAAGAATAGTGCTATGTTGGGCACTCCACTATACTTCTTTAGAAGTAAGGTATTCTGTGATGAATTTGAGGTACTCCCTGCTGCTTCTGCAGTAGAACTTTGTGATGAAGAAGAAAGCCACCACCAAACAGATTTATTGATGTTGCTTTTTCGTATTGTTTAAATACTGTGTAACGTTTATGTATTATTATTAGCACCTCAATTCCAATGAAAAATAATAGACATATCAAAAGTAAAATCTTTCCATATAATAATGTTGAATAAATCTGAAAACTTAATTTCCCACTAATTTCTATGCGTCATTTGTTTGTTGTTTAGTGAATTTCTGTATTTGACAAAATAATTAGCTCATCGTATGTGTTCAACCGGTCTCGATAACGTTAGATTTTCCGAACATATAAAATGAAAGTTTAACAGGATAATTGCAATAAGTTATAATTGTTTCTTGCTCTTTAGAAGAGAAGTTTGCAAACATAATTGTGCAATATTTCTTCAACCACTAACAAATTGTGCATAAAATTACAAATCCCAATTTCCCCAGGCAAATACGAATGCTCGATTTGAAATAAAGTGAAAATTAATGGTAATTTTATGGAAATAAAAATAATAGTATGAGTCAATAAATAATAAATCCACAGATAACCTGTTGACTGTGAAGTCAATACATAGTTTTCTGCAAAAAATTTCATTTTGCCGACGTGCAAAGGAGTAAGGGGGAGGTAGAGGCTCTCCCGTGAGAAATGCGCCATATCCAAGCAAATCTCTGCAATTCTGATGATTCATATATAAATCAATGCTTATAAATAAGTTATCTGTTACACGTTATATAATTGCAAACATTGAATAAAATTTTAATTGTCGCCATCCTACGGCAATTTACGGCGCGATGTGTGGCGCAAGTTCATGCGATAAGGGCACGATTCCAGGCACACGTCCTTCCCAAAGGAAGCTAGGCCGAATATGAAGACGGCATTTCAAGCCCTTCTGATTTATATTCAGAGGGATTCAGAGGACCAGAAATTTCCTTTTTGTCAAGGGACCGAAAGTGTCTAAAAGAGGCACTACTTGCAATATATTCAGAGATTCTTATGTTTTAAATGCTGTAAATTGCGTTTTTTTTCTCTGAGTAATGTTTTTAATATATCCACCTCTGCGCCCCCCCCACGCCCCAATATATATATATATGTTTATATATCAAATAGTGTAATATTTTCATAAATGTTTAAAAAATATATCACTTTAAAATATGGGTAGTGGTTTATAATGATCCTAACATAGTTACAATGGGCTGTGGGGCAAAATAAATACGCAACAAAGGGCGTTGCCGTCGGTAGTGAGTAATGGTGAAGTCGACCTTGATTGTTTATTTACTGTAAAAAGTTTTCTTTTCAATCGGGTTGTTGGGTTGTTTTACCTCTGAGCGGCACTTTTCTTGCACACAAGAGCTAAATGGCCGGGTCACATGGACCCCGAAGGCTCAGAGAAGGTTGGGGGAGGGGACCCACTGGAACAGCTGTTGGGAGACAGATGGTAGCCTCCCGTCAAGGCCCCCCAGCGGGTTCTTTAACGTGCACAGGATATGGTTCTCCCACACACGGGACCACGGCTTAACGTCCCATCCAACGGGCGGCGGTCTTTCCAAGCCCATCGGTGTCCCCTACTGACCGTGGGCAGGGCGAGGAATTTTGAGGAGATAAATCTCAACGCTGACTCAGCTGGGACTCGAACTGGGAACTACAGATTACGAGCTTGACGCGCTACCGACTGAGCCACCCCCGCCCCTTTGAATCGGGAATAAGGATACACCCAAACATGAACAATGAAAAAAAACACATCCTTCTCCACACGAAATTCCCAGCTACTATTATTTATACAATCCTTGTGGCAAAAACACAACTTCCCTCCTTTATTGGCTTACTACCTTCCAACCGTTGTAATTGGGAAAGAAAGCAACTGGTAGAACTGCTGTATTAGCGCCATTCTTTTTCCCATAGATTCTTAATGCTACAAATACGGTATCAGAAATTTTCAAAATATTAAATAGCTTGGAAGTTATGTAACAGGTACTGGAAATGTGGGAAATGGAACAAAGAGGGGAATAGGCATTGCTTCTGGAATTATTAACTTGATTTCTGTGATTGTAATCGCTTTCTAATTGGTATTTGATGGTTTGAATACCTAACTAATGATAAAATAAAAAAATACCCTCTCAAGCAGCTGCTTGCCACAGAGGTCTGACAGGAGCCTGTCAGTTTATATGCCATAGCAGAAGGTCTGTGAGGATGGCAGGCCCTCAGCAGAAAAACGACACAAACAGCCATGCCTTACCCGGGGCTCGAACCCAGGTCCCTTAAATCACTAGTCAAGCGCGCTAACCACTCGGCCATGGGACGGCTACAGAGTTGATCCTTCTAAACATATGAGAGATTTTATTTGGGCGTGTTGTTCAGCGCAGAGCTGCTGATTAGCAAATAGAGTTATGATAGTGTTCCAAAAGGCCTTCAAAAAATGAGGAGACTTAGAATGCGGTTGTGGTCATTTAGCCCTTTGTGTGCAGAAAAGTGTAAGAAATCTCCACAAAATGACTCCAACCGCGAATGTTCAAGTCATACTCTTCGGTGTCTTAATTGTGGAGGTATACTCCTTCTAAATTTGCTATTACTGCTCAGGATGTGGCGGGGCTTAGTCGTCAGCTCGCCACTTTTCGTAATCTTCAGTTCACAGGTTTAACTTCTAACTGCGCCGACTTTGAAATTTATCTCCGCTAATCCCCATTCTGCTCTCTTCAGAATAAGGATAGCGAAGTGCTTAGAATGGATGCATTTCGTCGGATGACACGATATGCTGTTGTTCCTCATGTAAGAGAGCTATAGTCTGCAGAAGTTAATAACCACGCTTGATGGCCTTGAAGGGAGACTTCCATCTGTCTCCTAACAGGTTTCCATTGGGTCCCCTTCCCTTTGCTTCTCAGAGACCTTCGGGGTGTTTATGTTCTGACCATTTTGTGTAAAGAAACTGCGGCTCAGAGGCTAAACATCCTAACCTATATCAATAATCCTTGGCGTAACGTTTTCTGCCTGTTATCATCTTCATCATGAAAAGAGCAAGGTTGGCCTCATAGGTAAATAGTTTGGTCTATGGGAACACAGATCCGATGAAAGGGGAGCTCAGTTGGTAGCGTGCCAGGCGTATAACCTGCAATTCTCAGTTCGGGTTCCAGCTGTGCAAGTGTAGAGATTTCTCTCTGCCAACTCCCCGCCCTGCCCACAGTGAATAGGGGTCACTGTTGAGCTTTAAAAAGGCCGCCTCCGTCGGATGGGACGTTAAGCCGTGGCCCCGTGTGTGGCACAGCCACACCCCACGCACGTTAAAGAACACGCTGGATGGCCTTGACGGGAGGTCGACACCCTTCTCTCAACAGCTGTCCAGGGGGTCCCCTCTCCTAACCATACCTGCACCTACGAGAGCTAAGAACATGGACATTAGTCCCAACTATCTGATCTCATGATAGGTCTCATTTTCTTATTTTATCATCATCATCATCATCATCATCATCATCATCATCATCATCATCATCATCATCATCATCATCATCATCAAGCAGCCATGGGCTACGGAGGTCCAACCAGACCGTGCAGTTTAATTCTCCAAGCATATCTGCCCTGAGCTACATCTGCTGCATCCTGTCACTGCACACCAATTCTAACAAGGTCCTGTTTTGCATTGTCTGCCCACCGCATCCTAGGTCTCCCCCTCCTTCTAAGACCTCTACGCACACTGTTCATAACCCTATTCGCCAATCTATAATCATCCATACGGGCAACATGGCCAAACCAGCGTAGTCTCTCTCTGAAAAATATGCTGCTTAAAGGAGGTGGCAGACTCCTTTGCCAAACCTCATCATTAGTTAAAAAGTTGAACCACCTAATACTCAAGATACTACGTAAGGATCTAGAATTAAAAGCATCTAGTTTCCTGTTATCACGTTTACAAAGTGTTCAAGTTTCACTACCATAACTAACCCTAGCAAGAACCAAACTATTATACAGTCCAATTTTAGTCTTTAGATGTATACGCCTATTTCTCCAAAATCTCCATAGATTCTTAAAAGTCCCGGCAGCAATCCCTATTCGTCTGTTAACCTCATGCCGCACATCATCAGTATCTGTTACATAGCTCCCAAGATAATTAAACTGTGACACCTGCTCAAGACTGCAACCATTCAGATGAACTGAATCACAACCTGCCTGACCAATTTTCATCACTTTAGTTTTCTCTCTGTTTATAACCAAACCTACTCTACTACCAGTCTCATCAACAGCTCGAATGAAATAGTTCATCTCATCAACATCATTTGCCAAAAGGCAGCATAATCTAAATCAAACATTTTCGTATCTCCAGCCCATTTAAGGCCAAAATCTTTCCCTTGCAATGAATTTCTCATAACGTATTCAATAACCAAACTAAAGAGAAAAGGAGACAAAATGCACCGTTGTCGAACACCAGAAGTAATGATAAACCATTTGCTACAAGCCTTACAAATTCTCACACACGACTCAGTGTTATTATAGAGAGTTTTCATTATGTTAACAAACTTGTCTGGTATACCATATGATCTCACAATCAACCACAAATTATAAAGATCAACAGTGTCCAAAGCCTTTTTGAAATCAACAAAGCTAGAAACCAAAGGTTTCTAAAACTCTAAACATTTCTGAAGAATCTGCCAAGTGAAAATATCTGATCTACACATCCTCTCCCACTTCTGAATCCACATTGCTCATCACGTAATTGACTGTCAACCAGATTCTTAATTCTATTAAGCGCAATCATGCAAAGAACTTTACCTGGAAAAGAAAGTAGGCTAATACCCCTATAGTTATCACAAGAGCTGCAATCACCTTTTTTGAAAATGGGGATAAAAACAGATCTGGTAAAATCCTTGTCTTTATCATAAAAAATATTCAAAATTTCTGTTATCCACGTGGTAACCAAAACATTCTCAGCTCTAAGCATTTCTGTATTAATTTTATCTACCCCTGGGAATTTATGAACTTTCAGTTTAGAATTTGCCAAAATAACTTCATATTGTGTTATAGGGCCAACAAAAGCCACCAATGCATATATCATCATTACAAACAATAGGAATAGAACTAACCACATTGTTTAGAACATCACTGAAATGCTCATCCACATAGCCATGACAGAATACTCTCTTTCTATAACCTTACCTTGTTTATCCTTCAATCCCTGTATACCTGTCCGTTTTCTACCACATAAAACATCAACTATCTGATACAGCTCTCTGCTGTTGTGCTGCCTAACTGCTTCCTAGGCTTTGTCAGCCAAGCCATCAAGCCAAAGATTCTTAGCAGTAGCTAACTGATCATTTACACGTTTATTAAGCTCTATGTAATGCTTTCTATTAGGACTAGTAGGGTACAGATTAAGGACATTCCTGCAGTTCCTTCTTTCGGAAATAAGCTCAAATGCCTTATCACTCAAATAATTCTGTCTCCTCTGCTCCTTTTTTCCTAATAGAGTACTGTTAGTGTCCAAAAAATCCAGTTTAAAATGATCCCATTCTTCCTCAACTTTAGTAGTAAGCAAACCTTGGCTGTCATAATGACTAAGTAATCTATCATGGTAAGCTTTAGCTATTACTGGGTTTTTCAGAGCTTCAGTATTAAAGGTAAATTTTTTAACCTGAGCAGAACACCTTTTAAGTTTAAGTTGCAAGACACTTTTAACAAGGTAACGGTCAGATCCAATTTCAGCTCCCCTATATGCCCTGGTATTCCTAACAGAACTAGCCCAATGCTGTTAATTAATATATAATCAATCATATTCCTATGCAGCCCATCAGGTGAAACCCATGTGTACTTATGTATGTCGCGGTGTTTGTAATATGTGTTAGTTATTCTGAAACCATTGAGTTTACTTACCTGTAGGAGACGTTGGCCATTGCCATTGCAGCTACCAATACCAAATGGACCTATTACTCCTCCCCAAAGGTCAGAGTCGGTACCAACTTTTGCATTGATGTCACCTAGAACAAGGGTAATATTTTCTTTCTTGACAGAATTCAAAATATCCTGAAGTTGTCCGTAAAACCTATCCTTCTCTTCCTCATCGCCATCCTCACTAGGGGCATAACAGCAGATAACATTCAAGTCTTTAATGCTTGTCTGAAATTTTGCTGTAAGAAACCTTTCATTAATATACTCATATCCTAGAAGAGCATCACTAGCATGTCGACTGAGCAGCAGACCCACGCCTTGGTGATGCTTTACATACTCCCTCCCTGTAAAGAGAAATTTAAAGTTATTTTTAGGTATCTCACCTTTACCTGTCCATCTGGTCTCTTGCAAGCCTAGAATATCTAGGTTATAGCGCTGGAATTCCTGCGTGAGGACATCAAGAGAATAATCTCTATGTAATGTCCACACGTTTCACGTTCCTGCAGAGAGAAAATGATTAGTAGGATTTTTAAAGAAATTAGATTTATTGAGATAGGTAGGGCCAACGATATCAAACAGCCCCCTCCTTGATCGCAGGCATGGGGCAAAGACCTGTTCCTCCTCCGCTAAAGGCTGAATTCACCGATGCTGGTAGGAACTTCAAGCACCACCTTTTCAAGTGGGCTTTTTCAAGAGCCATATGGCCTGCCTGAGACACATTACTCCAGTTTAGGCTTGACGATGCCCAACTAGCTAAGTAAGGTTCAGGTACCTGCGATGACCTCTGATTAGGATTATCAACCAGCTGATACCATGCCTCTGTTTACTTAGGACTGGCAACCCAGAAACAAAACAGAAAACACAGCGGCAGACTCTCCCTCAACAGAGGCCCACCAGTGCAGCAAGTCCAGGATCCATAATCAAGCTCAAATCCATAAACAAGTCCAGTCTAGTAGGTATAAATGGTCAGCACCAGGAACCTGTGAAGTTGACCACTCCTCAGCAGCGTTGAAAAAAAGAAAAAAGTGGCCATAGATGACCAGATCAGTAGGCCATACTGAACTGGCAGCCCTCCCATTTCCATTCCCTTCCTAAAGAGAATACATCTTTTGAAAGGTACTAACGGCCTGCACCACGAGAAGGCGGGGTCGGACATTAGGTGCTAGACCTGGCTGGTTCTGTGCATCATCACTAGGAATAAAAAAACAATGCCCGGAACTCCCCCTTTGTAAACGATCGACTCGTCACAATTCAATTACAGAGTTACAGTATATATTCCGAATTATTTTTGCCAATTTATCGTTACCAAATTCTATTGGCAATAATTCCTTGGCACTGCTCAAAATTAAAAAAGTTCAAATTTTCTTAAATTGAATGTACAGACGGAATTAGACAATTATTGTGTAATACAGAATTTTTCAATTGATTCCTTCTCCACTGCTTCGCAGCTTTAATGTCAGTTTCCATTTTTCGTCAATTAGCACACGAGAGTGACATGTGGTGCCTTCCATTAGATGTAGTACTTTCCTGTATAATGGAGCATCAGATGGCATCACTCAACCATATTTCGACATATCCGATGAACTGCTACCAGCGGAGAAAATCGGCAAACGGAATGGCAGCAGGAACTGCAACTAAGTGGGTCTATACGGCTGAGACAAAAAATATTGGAATATTCCTGATAAAATGAATTATGTTATAAATTTCTAGAAGCAAAATTTGAATGGTTTAGGATAAATATGCTAAAATCACTTCTTACGGAACTTATTTATATAGAATATATTTGAAAAGAAGATTTAAATATTGCTTATCGAACTATGAATTTAAAGATTATTGTTAATCACCTTTTCCCCTAATGCAATGTTTCCCAATTTGATTTGACCATGAAACCCTTTCGCATTCGGAAATATATGAAGGATATTATATATTTAATTAAATTATAATTTAATAAAATTTATATATTATATTTGTAATAAAATTATGATATATGAAGGTAAAAAGCTAGACCAAAAATATGCATAATAAAATATATTAAACAATGATATGCGATGGATTACCTTTCCATTGAACTGCAAATATTTGCACACAATGGGCTAAACAGCCAGTTCCCAAGGGGTCAGAAGAGGTTGGGGAAGGTAATCCACTGGACAGATGACAGATGCTAGCCACCTGTCAAGGTTATCTAGCGTATCCTTTAACGTGAAAGGGAATGACTCTCCTGTACATTGGGACATGCTTAACGTCCCGTCCGACAGACGGTAGCTTTTCTAAGCCCATCTGTGTCCCCGTTTTAACCGAAGACAGGTGGTAGTTAGCCGAGATAGATCACAAAGCTGGCACAATTGGGACTCGAGCCTTTGTATTGCAGATCATGAGCCTGGCACGCTACCGACTGCGCTACTCACGACCCAAAAGATGTGAGATCAACATATTATTTGCAGTTTGGGTGATGGGACTTTTGGTCAATATTTGCTTTATGTCAGGGTTTCTCAGTAGGTAGCGCTCCACGCTTGTAATGTGAAGTTCCCAGATTCAATCCCATCTGGGCTCCAGTTGAGATTTATATCCTCGAAACTCCCAACTCTGCACTCTGTTAGAAAGGAGACATTTATGGGGTTGGAGAGACTACAGTTCGCTGGAGGGACGCTAAGCATGTCCGTGCGTACTAGATTCATACCCGCTGCATGTTAAATAACACGCTGGATGGCTTTTACATGAGACCAACTTTGTCTTTTAAAAGATGTCAAATGGGTGGCGTTTTCAAACATTCTATGAGCCATTGGGGTCCTTGTGACATAGCTATGTAGTCATCAGGTTATAAAAGAACTGCCGCTGAAACGTAAAAGAAACAATCCCAATGTGTAAACTAGCGATTGTTTTTAACACATAGCGAATTGGACAATTGCATCGTGATGGACAATCAAAGCACCCATGACAAAACAAACGATCTTGAAATTCCGAGTCTCGAACCCGCACCCCGAGAGTTGTAGTGACACCGTGAGTCTACGCCACTCCACTGCGCCATCTAGGTTCCTAATTTTAATTCCATATATTTAATTGAACAGATTTTGAAAGAAACATCACATTTCATGTATCAGAAATGAAATAAAATTTAAATGCTTTTCTTTTAATATCATAATGAAATTTTCTAGCAGAAGGCATTGTTTCTCTTCACGGAATCCTTTTTGAGTTTTTTTCCCCTGAGTGGCACTTTTATGCTCAAAATGTAGTTTGTCGCAAAAAGTTAAATCAATTAAATAGTATTTGAATAACAATATTTTTAAGATTTGTCATTATACGACACATGAAAAACTAATGAATCAGAAAAATACCACTTGGCATAAGAATCAGCATTGGCTCTGGCAGGGGATATAGGCAAGAGGGGAAGTTTCTGCCTCCACGAAAAAATATTTTAAGTTATCATTACTTTTTTTCTTTTAAATAATTTTAAATACCTGTGGAATTTTTTATATGTTTTCCTTTTGTTGTCCACAGAATTTCACATACTGTTTTATTTATTTTTACGAAAACATATTTTTTACTTGTATTTTCAAGAATAAGTTCCTATTTTTTTCCGTTTTGTTTTCGGGCATATTTATTTGCATTACGGATAAATGTATGTATAATTTCTTTTTTGCAATGCACTTCTTATGAGATGCTCGACTATAAATAAATATTTCAATCTTTTAACATTGATTTGCTTTTTTTGTTCCGTTCTGGAATTGTTGTGGAGCGGAGCAAAATTATTTGCAAATAGAAATATGTATCCCCACCTGAAAAATGTTTTGCAAGCGAACCTAGCGCGCTTGGCTACTGACCTAAGGGACCTGGGTTCGTGCGCCGGGTAAGGCATGGATGTATGTGTCGTTTTTCTGCTGAGGTCCTGCCATCCTCTCAGACCTTCTATTATGGCATATAAACTGACAGGCTCCTGTCAGACCTCTGTGGCAAGCAGCTGCTTGAAGGGGTATTTATTTTATTATTATTAACTTAGAGAAGGTCCCCTAGAGGAGAAAAAAAACAGTATTCAGAAAGAGCTACACGAAAATTTTTTGCTTATAAATGGAAACATGGTTCTTTATTTTTTCAAATCTAGAAAATATTTTTATCAAAAAACAAAAATTAACATTATTAAGGAACTGTATGATTTTGCAAAAACGTTAATTATGCACCTAAATTCTTTGATCAAAAAAATTTGGGGAGAAAATGAGGAGTAAATATTTTTGCAGAAAAAATAAGCTTTTGAGTGAGGAGTATGCAAATACGCCTCGCTTGCATACATCCCAGGTGTTCTGACCACTTAACTATCAGTGTCTAGTTAAGGTTTTAGCTAACTGTGACTATGAATCTTCCGATTTTGTCGAGTCTGAAAAACCAGTTCTCTCAAAATTGGTTTATCTCAGTAAAATAAGGTAAGGAAGCATTCAGGAAAAGTAACTCTTGTGTTATATATTAGAACATGAAATATCGAAACCGAACCAAAACCATTTTATTATATTAACTTAGTTAAACAGCCACAGACCTGTCAAAATGGGCCAAATTCAGTAAATTGATGACTTGTTTTGTGAGCTTCAAGTTATTTTAAAATCAACAGAGGGTAGGCAAGAAGCTACAGTCCTGTTGTGCTGGAATAACATAATGGCCAACCCGGTCATAGATAAAACCACACCTTTATGGACAGGCCAGGATATACAGAAGAAAAAACGAATGGGGGAAGTGATGACAGGAAACACAACTGAGCCGAAAGAATGTAAAACGGGTGCAAAAAGAGATATTGTTTTTAAAGCAGTATAACATTTTCCCCACCTTTTTACGGGTTTTTAAAATATCGCTTGAAAATGCATCAAATAGGTATAAGTTTAATAATTGCTGCCTCTTTTATCCTTTGTTGCATTCTGCAGGTGTATGAAAGATTCCTATAAAAGGGATAATTAATTAAATTAATGTTTCTTAAAATCATCTAATAAATATTGACTTTGATTTTGTAACTCTTGAGAGAAATTGCAGATCTAATTGTGAAAGAAATTTAAAATAATAACTAGAAGAAAAATGTTGCAATTATTAAAATGTTTTCTCCCTGTCGGAAAAAAATATTTTTTTTATTTAAATTAAAATTGCGGGTAATTGCTCATGCACAAAATTTATCCCTTTCTATTTGATAGCTTGGCACTGATCGAGGGTGTAGTGGCGTATTTAGATTTAGCAGGCGGCCAAAAAATTCTTTAATCCGCCCATAAGAACCAGCAGAGGAAAGTATAATGTGAAACTAAATTGTTACTCTTTTTGATCGGCTGAAATTAATGCGAATAAAAAAAAAATAAAAGACGAGTATCTGCCTGTCAAGAGATCTGACAAGAGATCTGTAAGTGTAACACGCCATAAAGAGTATGTGTGAGGAAGGCGATACCTCAGCCGAAAGACAACACAGAAACATTCATACCTTATCTAGAGATAAAACCCAGGGCTCTTCGATTACTAACCAATCGCAAAGAAATAAAAATTATTCCATGATAGAATTTTCACAACATAGAGTGTTGAAACATTTTAACACAGGATTTTGAATTTAAATTATAATTAGATTCTTCGCAAAGAATCGAAGCTGTTACGGTATTTTCTCATACAACGTTACATCAGACACTGGGGCGTTAGTTATGGGTCGCGCAAAGGTAACAGGAGTTGGCAAATTTCGAAGCGGCTTGGTAAACTCCAGGTGAGTTTTGAAAACTGGGTTTGTTTTCCGTAAAATTAAGAGAAGTTGGTAAAATCGTGGCACTTTTACAAAATATTCCTCAATTGGCACAAAACTTTGTTCCCTCATGGCATAAGTGCAAAAAACACTTTGGTCGACCACCGATTCTTATTTGCCTTTCTTGTAGCCGAGTAGTTAAATAATTACCCACGGTCATTTCTCATTTTTCTTTCCAGACAGACAATGTTTGCGTTAGTGACACCAAGCAAAAGCTAGAGGCCAAAAAAATCAAAGTGGTCCTAATACACTAAAATTTTTTACATATATAGTAGTGAGAAAAATCAGGGAAGAAGCTAAATGACGAAATACTATTTGATTCTATATATCTAGTTGAAGATTTATCTTTTTGTCAGAGGTTTCACAATTATAAATGATTTCTGTTTTTATGAATTGACCAGTCTGGAAAGCGAAATATCCAGGGAAATAGCCAAGACTAGGACAGAGATCCTTTAGCCAAGTCAAAATACATGCATACCCATTCAAGTTCTTCTTTAATCAACCTTTAAATTATAAAAGAATAGAGTTGACCATGCATAGTGCAAACAGAGAATACCGAGGGAAAAAAGGTTTTGACTGCCGAGAGAATATACCAGAAACGATATTGGATTCCCAACACCTTAACTGTATTGTGGCCTCGCAAAGGGATATCCGGGACATTGTGTAATACTAGATTGTGCATGAGTTAGTAACTGACTATAATGTAATCCGAGGAAAAGCAAGTAGCTGATTGTGGAACAGTGATGGATTAATGGTTTAAGGAGGGATATTTGCTGCTGCATATAGAACTTTCTATGAAAATGTTGTTTACTCTTGATATAAGCTACATTAAGTCTTAGTGGGCTCCCAAGGAACGTTGGACAATTGTTGAGTGGCTCATAGATAAAAAAACGTTTGGAGTCCGATGCTCTATAATATTGTTGCAATTTAAAAATGGTTGAGCACTGAGCGTGAGTTCAAGTAAAAATTGGTCAATGAAATTTACAATACAATGCAAATAATTACAAAAGTAAGAATAAAATCATTTATAAACAAACTAAGTCAACTGGCACGAAACTCTATAATAATACAAAGATAAGCTTTCAGAAGAATCTGTTAAATTCCTAAATAACTAAATTAATTATACACCAAACTGCGACTAAGTGTACTGGTTTTTCAGAACTAATTCTTTTCATACGTTGATAACCATATACAAGATCACAATATTTTGCTTTTTATACACCAGCTTACCAATATAGTAGTCAACCTCCGGCGCACACACTAAATAAAAACATTTATTTGTTAAACTATCGTGCACAGACTCTTAATTACGCCTCCTTTTGGATCTCACAACTTCAACAACACACTTTTGTTTTTCCTATAATTCAGATCGGTTCGAAATTCTAATTCGTTGGTTAATTAATTCTCACGCAGAACCACACACGAGCGTTCATGACTCGTCCATAACAAATTCATTGCAGCACTTAATAATATCATTGATCCATGAATATGCGGAATAAAAGACCTATAATTTAACTGAGATTTCTACAGTTTAAGAATCATATTAACAAATTTGTCAAATATTGTATCGATAATCAACAACGAAATATTTTTATGCTCAAATATAATTTATATTTCTTTACAGTTCAGAGAAATAAATTAGTTTAAATTATATTTCTTGTTTAGGTTTTTCCTAAAGCAAACGGCGGGGTGGTGGCTCAGTCGGTAGAGCGCCAGGCTCGTAATCTGTAGTTCCCAGGTTCGAGTCCCAGCTGGGTCAGTGTTGAGATTTATTTCCGCAAAATTCCCCGCCCTGCCCACGGTCAGTAGGGGACACCGATGGGCTTGGAAAGGCCGCCGTCCGTCGGTTGGGACGTTAAGCCGTGGCCCCGTGTGCGGGAGAGCCATACCCTGTGCACTTTAAAGAACACGCTGGATGGCCTTGACGGGAGGCTACCATCTGTCTCCCAACATCTGTTCCAGTGGGTCCCCTCCCCCAACATTCTCTGAGCCTTCGGGGTCCATGTGACCTGGCCATTTAGCCCATGGTGTGCAAAAAAGTGCCGCTCAGAGGTAAAACAACCCAACCCACAACCCTCCCCCTAAACAACAGTCCCTTCGCTACGATCCTTACCAGAAGACTCACTGTTCTGGTGACAAATCTTCTTCCAAATAAAGAAATCGGTTGTTGAGAGGGGTGAAGAGAAAGGACCCAAGAACAATAGTTAAGAGTATCATGTGTCACACAATACATGAACCTTGAAAAGTATAGAGGGGGACGTACTAAAACAGAAAAAATTCCACCACTTTGGCTAATCTTTTAACTGCTATTGTTCATTTTTCACAAGTGATGCAAACAGCGCTTGGGTAGCAGATACTTTGAATCGCTGATCATTTCTTGTTAGAAGTAGGCAAGGTTAGTCGCACAATTTCCATCGCTCATCATTTCTTGATTAGAAGCAGCGCTCACGAGTTTGTTAAAAGTTTAAGAACATCTGCTGACGAAGTAAACATCTAATACTAGAGATTTAGAGTCGCAGAAATTTCCAGGTAAGTTATATTTGTTCTCTAATAGTTGGAAATAATAATTCCCACTTTCCCTGTTGACGACGAAACACAAAAAGAATGCGAATTTATTGCATATTCAGTTTCATACTTTTTTCCGATTGTAAATGTGTGGGGATAATAATCAATTGTAATCTAAACTGGAAAAATCAGATAAGTTTCTAAATTACTAAATTTCTTTTACCTATTATTTAAATTTTATAAACTTGAAAATTTTATTTAACATTCATGCAAACGCTGCATTTTACAACTGTCTAATTCAAACGTTTATACGGATTTTGCAGTTAGGGAATGGGCTTTTGAAAGAAAACTGGGAAAATTAAAACATATACACATTAAAAAATTGGATGAAACTGTAACATAAAATGTACAAAGGATATAGTCGATTCGATTATAGAAGGTATATCATAGATCGTATAATCATATTCGATGTACCGGGTAATAATTTTACCCCTAACCATCTCCATCAGAAAGATATGCCTATTTGGCATGAGTAAGAACAAAATATATAAGTAAACCACCCTTAGTTGGGCCCCTAAGGGCAAACATAAGAAAAGCTAAAAATAGCAGTAAAATTGTATAAGAAACCTAATATGGGTAGGTCTCCTCAGAGAACGCTACCGTTTTAGACCTCTTGTACTTGTTCAAAACAGTAGGATCGTAAAGAAGCAGAGAAGAAATAATCTCTTTAAGTTTAGTATAATCTTAAATGTTTCTTTAAAGCTTTAGTCATCTTCCAAATGGAATTATCGGTTGTAGACAATGATTCAACTTTCCTATTCCATTGTTCACTTCTAAGAGCTTTGAGGCTGGATTTGACCTTGAGTTTTAAAGAGCTGTAAAGTTTCTTGTCAGATGTAAATCCATGTCTCTGCCATGCATGTCTTACCTTGTTTCTTCTCCTTAATGAGGCAAGAGAGATGCGATGGCAGGACATAAAAATCTCGCTTTGGTGTAGATTATAGAAGGTTGTACTTGCATAATATTTCAATCTTGTTTCTCTGTTTAACAATCAGTACCTAATTTGGATCGATGAAAATAAACCACAATTAAGACTAAGGGATATTTATGTCAAAAGACGAGAATTGCAAAAATTATAATTGAAAGACTTTTTCTTATTTGACGTCAAGATTATTTATTAATGAACTTTTTCAAGGAATTGAGAAATCCGTTACCATTTTTAAAACGAAAACTTAAACACTATCTGTTAATCCTTCTGAGTACGAATATTTTCTAATGCGCAGTAGAAAACTTAAAAAAAATAACTATGTTGAACGTTAGCAATTCTAGGTATATGATTTTTTTTTATCTTGATTTCTAAATTTATATATTACTTATTTTAATTCGGCAGATCATAATTTGATTAGTGGTATGCTGATGCAAGATAAAGTTTTAGTGGTAAAGTTGCTGAATCCTTCGCAGGCCCAACGTCTCCTTGTCTCTATTGTAAAAATTCAATATGTTCTTTATTTTTTTCTTGCATTTCTTTGTTTGTTTTACGGTTTGCATGTATGGAATGATTTTTTTTATCTTGTATGCGTGTATTTAATCATTTGTTGCGTTTCTATAAATTCATTCATTCAATCCATTCATAAATATGTCAAGTCGACAAATTGCAGCATTCATTATAACTCTGAATTAATATCTCAATATAAAGTTTGACCGTCCTGGTGACAGAATGTTAAGCATACTTGGCTGCAGATTAAGGGGTTCTGGGTTTGAAGTCCAGATAAGGTATGGATAATTCTTTCTTTCTGCTGAAGTCTTCTGTTCTTCACAGACCTTTTCGGCTGCGTAATATACTGGCAACCTCTTCTCAGTTTTTGGTGAAAAACAGCTGCTTTTTGAAAAAATTGAAATAGAGTGAACCTTACATTAAATATTAAACGAACTACTCGGGTTCGGTAGTTTTACCTTTGAGCAGACATTATTATACAATGGGCTAAATGACCAGGTCACAAGGCCGAGAAAGGGTATCCGCTGAATAGCTTTTATGAGACAGAAAGAAACTTATCGTCAAAGGGCATCCCATTTTATGAACACCGGGCCATGTTTGAATGTACTATCCGATGAATAGCGATGTTTACAACTTCAACGGTATCGATTTTTCTGACCGAATGCAGAATGAAGGCAACTAGCGAAAATTTTTATCGTAGACCTAGTTGGGTTAGATTGTTTTACCTCTGAGCGGCAATTTTTGCACACTATGGGCTAAATCAACAGGTCACAAGAACCCCGAAAGTTGAGGGTAGTTTGAAGGAGGGTACACTGAAACAGCTGTTGGGAGATAGATGGTAGCCTCCCGTCAATGCCATCCAGGGCGTTCTTTAATGTGCACATGGTATGGATCTCGCATATACGGGACCACGCCTTAACCTTCTATCCAAGCTCATTGGTGTCCCCTACTAACCGTGGGCAGAGCGAGAAATTTTGGAGAGATAAATCTCAACGCTGACACACCTGTGATTCGAACCTGGGAACTGCAGATTTCGAGACAGGCGAGCCACCGACTGGGCCGCACAGACCTAGTTGGAACTCGAACCTACGGGAAAAGAAAAGAAAGTATTCAGAACAGTACGAAAAGTAATTTATGTATAAAAAATATGAAAGTTATATGAAATAATGTAAGATAACAATAAGAAAAATTAGAATCAGGAATTCTCCCAAATATTTTGAAAACAAAAGAAAGAGATAGAAGAGAAATTCTGTATTTTTTAGAGCTGAAATTATGGTAACAAATTATAATTTTCGAAAGGAAATCATGCACGAAATTGAGGAATTTAGCAAAATTATTTTCGTTCGTTTATTAAATTTGATCAACACATAAAATACCCAAGGAAATCACTTAGTAAGGAAATTTTTGAAGTAGAGTGTAAGATAAAAAAAAAATGTGACAGTCTACTTGAATCTTGAAAAGAGAAATGTTTGAACTGAAATAGAAATTGAACGATTTGAAGAAATAAGAACATCGAGTTGTTTGATTTAGAGAGAAGGCTAGAAAATATTCTGCAAAATATGCTTAGATGCGTTTTGGACCTAGAATGCCAGTCTCAACAGTAAAATAAATCTACCATCATACAATTTGCATCAAGGAGGACTAAATATATTTAGGTTAGGGCCTGGAAATGAAGAAAAGGAACTAATACTGAAAGATATTGATGATCGATATGAAGAAGGAAGTTTGTGTTAACGATTACCTGACGCTAGAATATAAACAGGCAAAGAGAAAATAGTATGAATTATGTTAGAAGAATGTTTGAGTCACGGACTAAAATATTTATGAGCAAAGAGGAATGATCTGGTTCGATTAGAATCAAGGATTCTCAGGATTCAGATAAATTCAGATTTTTAAGTATTATGAGTGAAATATTTCAATAATGAGAAATGTATATAAGATGACTAATTTCCTGGAGTATGAATTGCAGGGTATATCTAATTTTGTTCTGATAATATTCAGAATGTTAGAAATGATGAAACTAATTTCTAACATAACAAATTGCCATATATGATGAGTGACAATTATTCCAAGGTTATTGAAATCGATAAAAAAAAACCTTTGAGAAAAATTTATTTTGTTGGAATGTGGAATAAGCATTTTACAAAGAAATATTAGAAATCTGAGAGAAAATTTGGTCATATTTTGGTATTGTTAAACTGAACTTAATTAAAACGGAAGTTATAGTACTTAATGAGATTTGGGTAATAGAATGAGAAATAGTCTTATATAAAATAGAATGATATAAAGAATATTTTAAATGTAGAGAGAAAAAAAGATCAGGAAGGGTAACCGTTTATATTAAAGAAGGATGGGAAGTGAACCAGATATTTTCTTATTTCAAAACTGCTGACTATAGGGATTTTCATGTAAAAGCTCTTAATGATGGTCTGGGCCTTGTTTCAATTTATAGGATTCGCGGACTCAGTACATCTGAATTTATTACTAATTTGGCCGCTTGGCTGTGTTGCATTAAAAAAATAATATAATTATGATATCAGATTTTAATTTCGATTATCTGAAGATCCATATAAAGAAATGTTTTTTCAAATTCAAATGATTTGAATCGTGCATTGGGAAAAATAATATAATTATGATAGCAGATTTTAATTTGGATTATCTGATGATCCATATGTATTAAATGTTTTACAAATTCCAATGGTTTCTATCCATGTCATATATTTTTACTCGGAAAACTATTAAATCTTTCTCTATCGTCTTTTTATTAGAAATCTTAGATAAAATATTGTAATTGTATATACATTGTAAAACCTGACATCTCAAGTCTCCCAAAAAGCATTCAAGGCATCTTAACCGCTAGACCAACAGAATTTTTTCAACCATCTGATCCATTGGCGCATGTTTGCTGATTCTCCAGTGGCGAATCAATACCATCAACACTGGCGAATCTACCACAGGATTTGGGCAGCCAAGCTGCTACATATGATGACAGTACTTTTACTCACACTCACAGAGTTATATTAATGATTCAGAAATAAAGTACCACAGGAAACTGTCCTGTAGATAAGAAACACTTCAAAAAATTCTTGTATTTATTATATTGAAATAATATATATATATACTATTTCTGAATTATTTATATAACACTCTGAGCGTGAGTGACAAATATTACTATCATCATATGTGGCAACTGACTGCCCGATTCCCGAAACAATGCGCCAGTATCGAATCAACAAAAATGAGGAATGTTTATATGTCACAGTTTTGAAGACATGGTTTATTTCTAGAAGTGTAACTATTAGGATGATTGATATTTTTCTGGAGACGTGGTTCGAATCCCACTCAGGAGAGCCAATTTTTGTTTATTAAATATTTTTTTTTTCTCCAGGACGTTTTCCTGTGATACTTTATTATTGACATCTCAGATAATCTTTTTGGCAGGAAGCAGTGTAAAGTGTGGTTTTTTATAGACATTCCTATGGATTATATTTCTTTAAATTTTACTAAAATTAATTACAGTAAATTGAAAATAGTTTTGTGAGAAAAATCATGGGATCATGTCGCAAAATTGATAGATGTGAATTTGGCATTTTACACATTTTTTATTAACTGAAGATTAGTAAAAATTGCTGTCGATATTGCAGGTGATGGAAAAATTGAAGCTAAAATTTATTAATAAGTCTTCAGTTGTGAGCTGTCAAAACAGGAAGATATAGTTATCAGTCGTCGTCTTTTCCAGGAACATCTGGTTATTTTTTCTGTTTAATCATTTGTTTATTCAAACAATTACAAATAACTCTCTCCAAGAGTGTTCCAAGTTGTCTAGATTTTGCCAACTTCCCAAGATTTTGCTAACTTGACTCGATTTTTCCAACTCTACTTAATTTTAGAAAAACTATCCATTTTCACAACTCACCTGTATTTTACCAAGTGTCTTCGAATTTGCTAAGTTGCCCCGATTTTGCCAACTCTCCTAGATTTCGTCAACTTGTCATAATTTTACAAAAAAAGAATCTCAACTTTTGCATCTCACTTCAAATTTACCAGGTCACTTCCAGTTTTTCCAACTCCCCAAGTTTTTGCCAACTACTCTACATTTTGCCAGGTTGCCTCGATTTTGCCGACTTTCCTTAATTTTACAAAAAAGTCCCAAATTTTAAAATCACCTGGATTTTATCAAGTCACTTTGAATTTTGCCAACTCTGATTTACTTTGGAGGGGACCCTCCCCCGTCACCCCTTTAGTTACGCCCCTGTGTGTAGTAAACAATTAATTCGCGTTTTCATTTATGAAGAGTATCATCAGAAATTTGTTCAAAGTTGTTTAATTTATAGAAACGTTTTTCAGCATTTTTTATGATAGTTTCGATTAAAATTATTATGTCCAAGTGCTGTGTGAAAAGTGCTATATTAACATAAAAGGTATTCAAGTGTTTTTTAAGCTCCGCATATTAACATGTATTAAATCCAGTTGGTTGCAGTTTTTAATTTTTTTGTTTTTTATAGCGAAAGCTATTTTCCTGCTTCAGGGATATTGTTTACATATACATTTCCGTTAATCCTATTCCTAAATCCGTTATCCATTTCCTAAATCTAAGTAATTCAGTTCACTAATCATAACATATCAAAAGAAGTTAAAACATATCAAAAAGAAATCATAACATATCAAAAAGAAATCATAACATATCAAAAAGAAATCATAACATATCAAAGTGAAATTATAACATATGAAAAAGAACTTATATATAAATCAGTTTACGTATTTACAAGAATTATTTTCGCCCCTTCATCTTTTCTCAGCTTGATCTTACCATTTGTACATCATACATATTTTTAGTCTTTGGTGTTTGCCAATGTCCTCATTTTGCATAAAATTTCTCTCTTAATCGCTGTTAGGTTTTCATTCACACAAATGAGAGATTCCGTGTCATCTATGTCGCGTTCGTAGTTGTGAATCTGTTCCTGCGTTTAGCCTTCTACTCATCTCGTTTGATACTTGATTTGAATTGGGCTATGATCACTGAGATCTTTGTATCATTTCTTGATGGAAATCTGTGCTGGCTTGAAGGCGTTTCTCATTCAACTATTCAATTTTCCTTTGAAGCGTTTCCATCTTCTTGGTTTTGCATAGGAATGCCATGCAATTCGATATTTCGATTCCTTCCGTAGTGATTCAAATCGTTTATGTGTTGTTTCATTTGCATTACTTCCTTAGCTAGCTCTGTTTGCAAATTCTGAGTAACCGTAAGTGTTTTCGTTAGTTCTGTTTCCCTGTTCTCCTGGTCTTACAGTTTGTTTAAAATTAAATCGTATTTTTTTCGAAACATTCGATAGATTTTCTTAAATCCTTTACTTCGGTTTTTAACTCTCGGATTTCGGTCACTAAAGTCCCAAATTCGTTTCGCATAGAAATCCCTGTTTGTTCTTCTCTAGTTACGAATTGTCTCTGATTTCCATGTCTAAATTCGCTTTCGGGTTTGTTTTGCTTAATTTACATTCACAACAGAACCAGACATTCTTCTTTCCTAGGGACAGCTTTTTGCAAATATTTCTTCCGTTGTGCCTGAACAAACAAAATGCAGTTTTCCTTTGCATCCGCTGTAAAGTATGCAGTCGGAGTTTGGAGTTATTGCTCCTCCACAGCTGTTGCAAATTGGATTCATTGTCGGGAAGGAAAGCGATATGCCTCTGGCAAAAGATTCACTGGCGGAATAATCAGTCAGCAACACAACTACGGCAGGGAGAGTGATACAATTAGTCCAGTAGTTCGGTCTCGTTGATCTTTGACAGCACATTTGAATTTCATAAGTCCCTGGATTTTTTTAATCTGGTTAGCCTTGTAATACATGACATTTCTCTTTGTATATAATGTGAAATAGCTACGAAATTAGTTACAGGAAAATTGTTGTTCCTTTTTAGAATCTCTCTTTTCCATTATACTTTGAAAACATGTCATTAATTACTTTTGTAAACAAGTGCATTCCATTAATTTGCAGTTTATCAGTATTGGTATCTTTCAGTTGAATATTGGTACAGGAAAAAGTTTCAACATTTGGGATAGCGAAGAGCCATACCCTCTTCACGTTACAGGAAACTCTGGATGGTCTTGATCGGACGCTACCATTTGTCTCCTAACTGCTCAGTGGTTTCTATTTGCCCTCGGGGTCATTGTGACCTGGCCATTTATCCCATTGTGTGCAAAAAGTGCCGCTCAGATATAAAACTATCGAAACCGTATATATACCGTTTTGCGAAAAAAATGAGCTATTTTTTTTTCACTCTTTCTTCTGTTCAGTCAACCTTCTTGTTAACAAGAGATAAGTTAAAATTTACTTTTTTGTTATATTTCTATGGATAAATATTACGATTTTAATTTTTGTACTTGCCAAATACCTTTAATAGCATTTCTTCAAATATGCAAAATGCATAACTTGAAAGGAATATTTCAGCAATCTGTTTAACGTAGAAATTTGGAATTCTGTTGGTAGAGGGTGATGGTCAAAACGATTAAGATCGGCAGCAATCACGGCCGACTAGATGGGGAGGGGCAAGTGGGCCATGTCTTTTTCCGAACGAACACATTGTCAGGAAAGAGTCCGTATCATATAAAACACCAAGACTTAGCACCATATTAGCTTTTAAAGACTAAACAAATTAATGAACTTAAAAAACATAACGAACAAATATAACAATAATAAATTTAAATAATGATAAAAAAATAAGCTAATATTATTTTAAAAATACCTATGTTCCTATAGCGCCCTAAAGAATTGAAAAAAAAACAAAAAAACTAAAGTATATAGCTGGTGCAATCAGTCATTGAATTCGTATTCACTTCAAAGGAAGATAGGACGCCGGCAGTCTTGTTGTGCAGGTAAATCGGCGTCCTATCTTCCTTTGAAATGAATACGCACTCAGTGACTGATTGTACCATCCATATGTGGGTTCGAATTCCATTCACGGCAAAACAATTTTTTTTCAGCTTATTATTTAATGATGTATTTTTTTAAATTTTTTAAACATTTGTATATTTTTTGTCACTAAAAACATCTACCTTCAACATTTTTTTTTTGGTTTATGATTCATAAACATCGATCACATTTTCCCTCCTTTTGGGAGTCATGTTTTGAGGTAGTCCACTGGAGACGTCAAAATCCATAATTGAAATATAATTTAGCGGGGTTTGACTTTAATGAATAAGTCGTAACCCTCTAAAATCCGTTCCCCACTTTTTTTATCAGGGGGAAATAAAGAGACAAAATTCGAAATAGTTTACGACGGTCATTATATGAACTTTCATTTGACACCATACTCGTAACGTAGACCCTAACGTTCGGATAATATAGTACAACGAGCATGGGAGGGAGGGGGGGATCAGTTTGTTATAGCCTAAAACACTTCCCGGTTCACAAACTTTCATTTGACACATAGTTTGTTACTTTCCGAACTCGCGTTCAGGAGATATAGAGGAACAATTATTTTCATATTTCCCAACTTTTTAGGGGAGAAGAATGCATGGGTATCAAAATTTCATAACCTACGACACTCCGTACATCAGAAGAATTCATTTGACGTATAGCTTGTTATTTAGGCACTCGCCGTGGGCAGGGCGGGGAATTTTGCGGAGATAAATCTCCACGCTGACCCAGCTGGGACTCGAACCTGGGTACAGATTACGAGCCTGGCGCGCTACCGACTGAGCCACCCCAGCCCCACTTCAGGAGATACAGTGGAACAATAATTTTCATATTTCCCCCTTTTTAAGGGTGGAAGGATGCATGGGGTCAATTGTTTTGTAGCACACGACACTCCGAACGTCAGAAGCATCCATTTGACGAATAGCTTGTTATATTTGGTACTGGCCTTTGGATCTATAGCGGAAGAATACTTTTCATATTTCTTCTTTTTTTAGGGGGCAGGTAGCCCCGGATAAGGCACGGATATTTGTGTTGTTTTTATGCTGAGGTCCTGCCATTCTCTCAAACCTTCTGCTATGACATATAAACTGGCAGGCTCCTGTCAGACCTCTGTGGCAAGCAGCTGCTTGAGGGGGTATTTATTTATTTATTTATTTTTTTATTTAATAATGGGACTCAATTTTTATAGAGCCTATGAGAATTCCCGCATCACAAGCTTTAATTTGACATATCAATCATTATGTTTTTCCATCGCGGTCGAAAGATATGGTGGAATTTTGTCAAATCCACATACCAACAGATGTCAAAGCCAAAAGCAATACGAAGATAGGTAATAATAAAACGCCTAGATTGGAACTGCTTTGAAAGAATCTTTCGTTTATACTACTATTACGTAAATGCAATATGAATTGCTTTGCTCTCCAAGTGTAAAAGGCACGTGTAAAGTGCATCCTAGTCATGCAGTGAGATCAACATATACACTACAGGAAAAAAAATTCAACACCTAGAAGGATTAATCCCATTTTATTGAAACGCAGGCAGCTGTTAGTATACACTGAGATGTGCGATTGATTTCATTATGAAAACAAATATGGAAAATTATCAAATTATGGAATATTCCCATATTTCCATAGACAAAATATGGTAATATGGGTCTAATTATATCATTTTACCTACCTGGTAAATTGGTATAATTAGTATGATGTTGAACAGCCCCGTGCAGCAATGCATTTATGAACACGGCGGTGAAGGCTATAATAATAATAAAATGAATCTTTATTGTCTCATAATAATGTGTTACAGAATGATTTACAGTTGACCCACAAAGCTAAATAGCTTGTATGCATTAAATATAACAATTACAATATTTAATTAGATTAAATAATTTGAGGGTAAAAAAAGATAAAAAACAAAACAAATAAATGTAAAATTAAACAGAAGGATAGTATTATCATCTGGTTACATAATTAACAATACCAGAAAGCAAATAACTGTATATGATATTAAACGTACATATCTATAAGGCAGAAATGAAACTATCAATTGATAAACTAAAAAAATAAGTAATTCGAAAGCGATTTAAAATCAGCACTATTATATAATGTCTTCCATAAAAAACAACTTTAATTTTCTCTTCAAAGTCGAAAATTCGCAGATGCATAGTGTATCTCTAGGTAACGAATTATAGAATGAAAGATATTTTACACTCACTTACAGATTTTCTGTAATTATTTTTGATATTTGGTAATTTAGAAAAAGTTACCTATTTTAATCTGGTTTCTGTCTCATGGTTTATTTTAGTCTTAAAAATATCGTCAACGAAAGTTTTCAATACAATATTATATTTATATAAATTTGAATAAAATAAGATATTTAAAAATTTAAATCTCTCTCGTTTTGTCAATAAATGAGCTTTTTCATTGTCACCGATTATAATTTTTGCTATTATTGATTGATATTTTTCATTTTTATTTGTATCTGTTATATTTGTATTTCCGTGTATAGTGTGATTCCTTAGTTTAATATAGATTCGCACACTGCTTTGTAAAATAATAAACATACTGTTATGTCGACTTTGTCAAATAATAAACATATTGACATCATATCCCAAATGTGTTCAACATAACAATATGATTATTTATATATATTGATTATTAATACCCATTACTTTATGTAGATTTATTGCACTCAATCTTAACTTATCACAAATATATTGTGCTTGGCTATTCCATCTAAAAATATCATGAAAAATAAACCCAAATATTTTATCCCTCGTACTTTTTCAATTCCATAACAAATGCAAATATCTTCAATAATTGTGTTTCCATTATATAAACAGTCCAATTTGTGCGATTCTTAAATTTAATATGCTCTCGTCTTAAGAAACTTATACAAAACTGAAGAATAGTGAAATAATTCTTCACACAAAATTCTAAAATACAAGCTTATTTTGTTAAACACTTTGATACGATACTTATTATTAAGTTTTAATTAACTTATGAAGCCATTTTTGTGGCTGGCATTCCTGTTGTTAAATATTCAAACTTCCATAAGTTATTAAATATTGAACGAATATTGTTGAAAATCGAGATATTGATTTATTTGATTGAGATCGCTATCTGCAATCACATTTTTAAAAACACAAAAACATATTTTAGAAGTTATAGAGCTTTGACGTTAGCTCCCCATTGGCTTAACATAGGAAATTTTGTTTCCCTATGTTAAGACATTTTTGTAATGATATATATCTTACTTAAATTATTTTTAAACCATCTCAACTCAATCGTACAGCTTTACAATGTTCTCCTGAGGGATAGAATGCCAAATAGCGCGAAGTCGCTGTTACATTTCAACGACATTGGTTGGCGCACCTCTTGGGGGTTGTTGGAGATGCGGCCCATCATATCCCAAACGTGTTCAATAGGTGAAAGTTCCGGCGAGCTTGCTGGCGAGTGTGAGCGTGTTCAATAGGTATAGTCCGGCGAAGTAGTACCTGAACGTTCTGCTCGTGTGCATACTGCAGACTAATGCGGGCTCTGTGGGAACAGAGCTGGTAAAAGGCTGCTGGTAATCTTGCTGGTAAAAGGTTCCGTGCTGCTGAACACACGCAACAGCCACTGGCTGCAAATGTTGGTAACATGTCGTTGGAAAGTTGGTAACATATCGTTAAACCTTATGATGACCAATTCTGACCGAGATGTCCGACTAATGGCACCTCACACCAAGACAGCCTGTGTGACGATGTCTCACAAACTGGGTGGCATTCCTTGCACCTGGATGACGGCAAACACGTTGTATACCGTCGTGCTGACCAAGACAAAACCGAGATTCGTCACTAAACACCATGATACTCAATTCTTCTTCGTTCCAGTTTTCTCTGAGGCGACACCACTGAAGATGTGCTTGCATGTGGGCAGGTGTGAGGAACAAACGCAGTGCCGGACTTGTAATGAAAACTGGAAAATCCTGTTGTTTACCATCCGCCAGGTTTACCATACTCCATTCGATATATTTACCTGCTGCCAATCCCTTTGCAGTTGCGTTGTACAGTAGTCATGAAGTAACGCAATGTCATGTGTCGAAAAGGGCGGTTCTGTCGCTCCGTGGTCATACGTCGTTTTCCTGATCCTTTTCAGCATGTGCCGGATCCTTTTTGAATCCAGTGGCACCATATATGTACGATGGTGATGGAACTACGGCCAACAAGTTGGTCACATCTTTGTACTACAAGCCAGCTTCTTTGAGGCCGATGATTCTTCCACGCTTAAAGTCTGTTAACTTTTGGAAGGCTGTCTACGTCTGCGTAAGGGCATCTTTTGCGGTTTAAAGCAATTTCCACGTTTTGCCAACCAGGGAGCTTTGGTTGCCTTTATCTGTGTTTGACTGCTCCGCACCTGTGACGTCAGTTTTCGCCTGTCCAATCGTTTCGATCGTCTGCAAACATAATCATTTCTACGTATTTACATTACTGCAGCAAGTGCTGCATTTTCTATTTCCTGTAGTGTGTTTGATGCTAGGCAATATACATATATAATAGCATGTGATTAATGATGCTCTGATTAGTTTGACATTTCGCATCGTTTAAATATTGCAGTGTTACCAGATAGTAAAATGTAATTATTACGTACATATTGAATAAGGATTTCCTTTTAAAAGATTTCATTATCCTGGTTAATTTTTCTTGAACAAGATAAGTTTATATTTGGTTAAACTGATGTTTTCGTTATACTGGTATTCGTGGAAATAAAACATTTTTACATATACATAATAAATTGGCCGGGGTCGGAAAAATAATTCAATACGTTGAACACCTCTTTATTTTTGGCGTTTCGTTATACTAGCATTCTATTGTATACGGATTTTTTACCAGTCCTCCATTAGTTTGAAAATTCGCTGCAGAAGACATTAAAGGTCTAAAAGCATAACTTCATTCTCTTTGAAAATGACCATCCTATAATAACCAGAGACGATATATTATTCTTCTCGGCTTTCGGAAAGCTTTCGTATATTTAGTATGTTTTAGTTTATAGACTATTTTCCAAAATTTCTGATTTTTGGGGATAATTAATTTAATTACCTACATCAAGAGTTGTTGGAAGAGCATATAGCTTTAAGAATTCCTTACTTCTAGCAAGTTTTCGGTTTTTCTGTCTTTTCGTATGACAAACCTGTAGTAGCTGAAACAAATATGAAAAAGATGATTGAAGTTCTAATCTATGAACTGCAATATCACAAGGACCCTCAAGTCTCGGAACTAGTGAAAGGATCCACTGGATAACTTTCATAAGACAGATGGAAGAATCGGAGTTGTTTGAGTCCAAGTTCCAAGTTGGTTGAGTTGTTTACTTCTGTGTTGAACGATTTTGCACACAATGGATTAAATGGCTACACACAAGAACCTCATGGGCTTAGAAAGTGCTAGGGGAAGCGCACCAAGTAATATTCTATTAGGAGACAGATAGCAACCTCTCGCCAACATCATTCAGTGATTTTTTTTTTAATATACAGAGCCTTTCTCACACAAGGAACCACATCTCAGTGCCGTATCCGACTGACAGCGGCATTTCCAAGCTCATAGGTATCCCCTACTGAGCGAGGGTGTGACGAGGAGTTTTGCGGAATTTATTCTCAAAGCTGGCACAGGAGTGAATCGAATCGGGAACTACAGCATGCTGCGCCATCGAGTGAGCCATCTCCACCTACCTCACATCAAGACTACCCAGTGTATTCGGTAACGACTAGAGCTTATAGATCCAATGAACACGGGACCAAGGTTTAACTTCATATCCGACGGAAGGGACCCTTGCAAGCATATAGGTGTCTTCTTTCTCAGAGAGGGAGAGTGGGGATCAGGGGAGAATATCTCAACACCTGCATATTTGCGATTCGAACCTAGCAAATAAGATTGCCTACTTTATGTATCACGAATCGCTCCAATAACTTAAACTGTAAAGGAGGAAGTTAATAAATAACATAGATCTTACAACTCAATTGATCAGAAATTTATTTTAAGTTAGTTTGTTAACATAATCCGTTGTCTGCGAGAAAAGAGCATTCTCGGCGCAATGTTTTCGCTTTACCACAACTCAGTCTCAACAACAGCAGTTGGAGATCATGTGCAACGCGTTCATTTGGACAATAATGTTAATAACTGATGGTAAAGAATGTGTTTTACGGGATAGTAGTTAGCTCAGTGAATAGTGCGAGAGGCTCATAATCAATAGTTTCCAGGTTGAGTCCTAGCTGAGTTGAAATGTTCTCCAGTGGTTCCATGGCTTAACATCCCATCCGATGGACGATGACATTTCAGAGCTCATCGGTGTCTCATTTTAACCGAGGGTAGAGTGGGGGTTTAGCGGAAATAAATCTCCATCTAGCACAGAACTAAACGTGATAATTGCAGACTGTACTACGTAGGAAAGTTACTTGAGTGATATTAAGCTAACGTGATAACGTTAGTCTCTAAACCATTTCTTGTGTAGCACGAGTGATATAACTTATATGTTCTTATTGTTGCGTTCGTTCCGGTTACTAACGTTTTCAATGGGTAAGGGAATGAACTCATTACACCCACTACCCACGTCAGGATACTGCTTTAGTGATATATAATTAACAAAACTTTTTGAAACGTAAATCCATTACATTGGTACGCCTTTCTGCCCGTATAATGATCCAGAAATTAAATTTTGAATAATATTTTCATTGCAAATGATATTCTTTACAGCAATATATCATAAGATTGAAATCCCATTATTATAGTTACAAAAAATTAAGAGTAAAATATAAAACATTTAATGAGACTTTGAAAAAAGAACGAATTTCTTCTTCTTTATTTATTAAAAATATTTAAAATTGATTTTGTTTTTAGTTATCTAAAAAATAGTATCTAGCAATTCAGTAATTATTAAGTTATTAACAATATGCAATGAAATTCGTTTGTTTTGTTTCAGTAAAATGGAAAACACCGGGAATGCTGATTACCATAGTCCACCCAGGTTATCAACAGGAAGCCTGGCATTGCTCGTCATCCAGGTTAGTGAATTAAGAAAGAAGGTCTGTAAACACCAGAAAAGCAAAGACATTTTAAGTAATGCTCAGAAAATCCTTCTTTGTCAGGACGACGAGTTAGATTTTGTAAATGAAGTATTTTCTGATGGATGCTCACAAACTGATTTACCGACAGAACCGAATCCTAATTTTCCACAAGAAGAAAATTCAAATGAGGAAAAATTGTTAAAAGTTCAAGAATTTTTATATTCCATCTCAACAACTTCTCTTTCGTCAAAACATGTACCAAAAATCTTGGATAGTGGCAAAAAGATGAAAACTATCAAAAGGAAGATTTGCAAGAACGTTTCGTTTTATGCAAAGCTAATGAAGTGCAGCAGTCGCACACTTTCGTGTCAAGGAAAATTTCAGACTACTAGGGGAAGGAACTACCGAAAAAATAAAAAAGTGATACATCACCACAAATTTCACCCAAAAAAGATTTAAAGGTATCCCCTGTGAGATCATCACTTAATATTAATAGTGAACTAAAGCGAAAAGATTTATAGGTATATGAAATAAACACTTCTTCAGATTCATCTAGCTGCAATATGGAGAATGAGGAAAAAACAAGAGGCACTCATCATTAAGCTGCATTTCAAACTAATTTTAACTTGTATTATCAGACGTGCATCATAATCGACTGCGAAGATCAGCTGTTGTGGCTGCATTTGAACAGATCAATCGAGTGCAGAGTATAGAAGACACCATACTCAAGAATGTCATCCATTACAACCACTGTCGCTTCCAATGGCCAATTCAAATTCTTCAGAGAAGTGTGATTCAGAAGATCTATTCAAACGTTTAATAAACCGATCTCCAAAACAGTAACATCGCCGAAACTTGACTTCTGCAAGAATAGTGCTATGTTGGGCACTCCACTATACTTCTTTAGAAGTAAGGTATTCTGTGATGAATAAGAAAGCCAGCAGCAAAGAGAAGTGCTGCTTGAGGTACTCCCTGCTGCTTCTGCAGTAGAACTTTGTGATGAAGAAGAAAGCCACCACCAAACAGATTTATTGATGTTGCTTTTTCGTATTGTTTAAATACTGTGTAACGTTTATGTATTATTATTAGCACCTCAATTCCAATGAAAAATAATAGACATATCAAAAGTAAAATCTTTCCATATAATAATGTTGAATAAATCTGAAAACTTAATTTCCCACTAATTTCTATGCGTCATTTGTTTGTTGTTTAGTGAATTTCTGTATTTGACAAAATAATTAGCTCATCGTATGTGTTCAACCGGTCTCGATAACGTTAGATTTTCCGAGCATATAAAATGAAAGTTTAACACGATAATTGCAATAAGTTATAATTGTCTCTTGCTCTTTAGAAGAGAAGATTGCAAACATAATTGTGCAATATTTCTTCAACCACTAACAAATTGTGCATAAAATTACAAATCCCAATTGCACCAGGCAAATATGAATGCTCGATTTGAAAGAAAGTGAAAATTAATGGTAATTTTATGGAAATAAAAATAATAGTATGAGTCAATAAATAATAAATCCACAGAGAACCTGTTGACTGTGAAATCAATACATAGTTTTCTGCAAAAAATTTCATTTTGCCGACGTGCAAAGGAGTAAGGGGGAGGTAGAGGCTCTCCCGTGAGAAATGCGCCATATCCAAGCAAATCTCTGCAATTCTGATGGATTCATATATAAATCAATGCTTATAAATAAGTTATCTGTTACACGTTATATAATTGTAAACATTGAATAAAATTTTAATTGTCGCCATCCTACGGTAATTTACGTCGCGATGTGTGGCGCAAGTTCATGCGATAAGGGCACGATTCCAGGCACACGTCCTTCCCAAAGGAAGCTAGGCCGAATATGAAGACGGCATTTCAAGCCCTTCTGATTTATATTCAGAGGGATTCAGAGGACCAGAAATTTCCTTTTTGTCAAGGGACAGAAAGTGTCACAAAGGGGCACTACTTGCAATATTTTCAGAGATTCTTATGTTTTAAATGCTGTAAATGCGTTTTCTTTCTCTGAGTAATGTTTTTAATATATCCACCTCTGCGCCCCCCCCACGCCCAAATATATATATATGTTTATATATCAAATAGTGTAATATTTTCATAAATGTTTAAAAAATATATCACTTTAAAATATGGGTAGTGGTTTATAATGATCCTAACATAGTTACAGTGGGCTGTGGGACAAAATAAATACGCATCAAAGGGCGTTGCCATCG